>JACCID010000001.1:1238671-2477343 GCA_018906775.1 Sycophila sp. Sp_5
ATTTATCCGAAGCTTTTTAATTGAGCGAATGTTTTCCTATTTGTAAAATTACGCGATACAAGGAAGTAATTCCGCGGTAATGACACGTAAGGAGAGTCGAGGAATATTAGCGGATAGCAGTTTCCCGCTACTTTTGCATCCCTTATTTTTCTCTTCCCGTAATTTGCCGGAGTGTCATCCCTCTCCTTTGCGCTTTACAGTCTTGACTCGTTCTCCCTGTGTATATTTGTCAGCAGCCAACTGTCCGTCTTCTTCTACTCCCGGTTGCTTGGCTCTATGGCGTAAACCATTCCTTGGGTAAAGTGCGACCCAATTTGACACTAATTAATGACCGGAACAGCTACTGAATGCAATGAATATCAAGGCCCTTTGCTCAATTATTTTAAAAATGTACTTCGTCGCCGTCACCGCTCCTATCTCGCGGAGCAATTGCCTTTGTAAAGTCCCGTTTATTACATCACTTAGCTCGGTCAACTTTAACTAATGATGCCTTTTTTTTCCCTCGTTATTCTGGTTTTGTTTATCTTTTTTTTTTTAGAAAGACGGACGGTCGTTGAATCTAATTAATTGAATCACATCTTTAACAACGGTAATGCTCACTTTTTATTCGAAACTCGATAGTTAGTTTGTTTATTTTTCGATACTGTACTTAACAGACAATGCAATACTGTTGTGTTTACTTTTTTTAGAAAGAGAGTTGAGGAATCTAATTAATTGTATCTCATATTTAACAATTGGTAATATACAGTTTCCTCAATATTATGCATCATTGTTTTATTTATTTTCTTTTACTATACACTTTTTTTTTTTTAAAAAACTCGATAATTATTATTTTTTTCAATACTGTAGTGCAATAAATTGATTAGCAATAAATCGATAGGAAGCAAAAAAACGGTCAGATGTGTAAGCAATACGAAATGGAGACCAAAATCTAGTCCGCGTGAATTCGACCGAGACCAAAAGGGCAAGGATTGGATTGCAGCTAAGGCAGTTAAGGTAATTCGTAGTTGTAAGCGTGGGTGAATTATTGACTGTTCCTGAATCGTCGATCTGTTAATGTCAATCCTTTCGAGTAAACTCAGACATTTTCTTGCGATTCATTCATTCATTTCTCGCTTTTTTTTATTTTCTCAATCCTCGAGCATCGATAGAAGCGCAGAAAAGCGACAATTTCATGCGAACATTACACTGTCGTGCGTAAAATTTAAATAATTTAAGTAAATAAAATCTTTTCTTATTGGAGCGTGAGTAAAGTCTCCACGCCTGTTTCTCGGAACTATGGCAGTTAGGGCATAGCTGCGTACATTCGGAGGCGAGTGGAAAGCGCGTGACAGGAACGATAAAGTGACGAGTGGCACGGGGGTGAAAAATAGGCGCGCGCTTGAGCTAAAAGGAACCAGGAACTGGCTGCGTGTCGAGTTTAAGGTATGAAAGAGAGAAAGAACCTTTTATCGTATCTTTTTCCATTCCTCGCCCTCTTTACCCCGTTATTTGTTTGCAGTTGTACTTTATGGGATTCGAGCCGTCGGTTGAAACAACGACTCCCTTTGCCGCAGTCTGAACGCGTTGCTTTTCCCTTTGATTTTAAAACGCGATTGAAATCGATAAGATCAAAGTACGATATAATTGAATATATTCTTGCGCAATATTTTTTTATTTTTTTTTATTAAATTATTAGTTGCTCTACATTCTTATGCTTTATTTCTAATTTTATTAACAACTACGTTAATGTAAAATATTCTGATATTCTGTTATTTAGAAGAATGTTTTTCTTATATTTCTTTAATTATGAAACAATTATTAAAATATTGTAGAAAAAATGATTATTTGTCTTGTGGACATTAAGATATTTAATGTCATTAAGTAATCCATTAGTGACTCTTTTCTTTTCTAATTTTTATTGATAAGAATTACCATCTTGCTTCTGAAAACTAATGCATCAAGCACTGCAAAGTTCCATCGATATCTTAATCGAAGAAATAGAAAATTGGAGTGCGATATTACAAAACAGCAATATTTTTATTATTTAAGATAAGAAACAATTAATGAAATACAATAGCTCAAATTCTTACTTGACCAAACACAACCAGTATGCTAAGCACTCCATGAGAAATCTAAAAAAATCTTTCGCGAGATACTAAACTGCTTAAAGTCGCTAAAGAATCTATTACATATATTTTTTATTAAAACCTGCATTAATTTACAGGATATAAAACAACACTAAAAAAAAATTCTCAATCGTCAAGCTCTGCAAAGCTTCATCGACACCTTACCAGAGAAATAAAAAAAATCTACTGCGATACCAAGAAACATCAAACGAGCAGTAAAAAAAATGAAGAAGAAAGTGCGGTGTAAGCGGGACGCAATGCAAATAGCGTTAAACACACTTAGGTCGGTCTGGCTGGATTCGGAAAAGGAGGGGCAGCTCGCGGTGTAACGGCCCGCCGAGGCCTAGAAACAACACCTAAGCCTCGCGTGCGCGATCCCACATTCGAGCCCCATAGATTAGGTGCCATTTCGTAGGCGCGCGTGCGTGTGCGTAAATAGTGGAAAGCAGGGAGGCACGCACGCACGCACGCAACATCTGCAGAGGGGAAGGAGCTGCCCTGCTGGAAAAGCGGAACTGCCGCGCCACGCGCGACGTCATGCCATCGCGCGAATGCGAGCGTATATAGTAGCCTACCCCCTCCACCCCCTCGCCCCTGCGCGATAGTCAAACGGCTGGCCGCCTCGATTAAACACGAAACTTTCGAACGCACCGTTCTGTGTCTTTCTAAATCTCTTCTTCGTCCTATGCAACGAGAGAATTTTCTATTGTAAAAATGAAGTGTGAATTAGGGGACTGAGTAGAAACGTAAATAGTGAGTGGATTGATGATTCATGGTACCGTTTTCAATTTTCTTTTTGCCTGTACGTTAATTAAGCTTTTGCTCTCATTTGTTCTTTATCAAAGCGAGAAATCACTGCGATGCCTTTAGTACAATTTATAGACGTTGAAAGTCAGGCGTTACACTTGTTCTATAAATCAAGCTGTGAAATCGGTAATATAAACATACGTGAAAGCCTACATATATTATAAAGTAAAGCAGGTTTTAATCAGGCATCTTGATATTGTGAATTTATTGAAGACATATATTAAAATTTCAGTAGTTAAATCAGGGTTTGGTCAGACACTTTGATATTTGCATTTATTGAGTGTATTTATTTAAATTTGAGTAGTTAAATCAGTATTTGGTCAGACATGTTTTAGAAAGCCTACTTAGACAATCGAAGTACTGCATTTTCTCGTAAAATTTATGATGAAGCTCTCTACCAAAATAATGTGAAAAAATTTGATCGGAGGATGGATTAAATTCACTACAGAATTTTAGAGGAAAATCCTTATGAATTTTAACTGAGCTTCGCTGAATTTTCTGCGGATAAATTCTTTCAGTGTCATAAAGACGTAAACTTTTTAGTTTTTTTTTTCAAATTGCATTGTACTTACTTATTGTGTTTGAGCAAGTTAAGAATGTATGGTCGAAAATGAAAGAAAAAAACACTCTCAAGCAGTTCATCAGTGTTTTTAATTAAATTCATTATCTAAAATGTTTTAAACTAAAACAAATCGTAATTGTATCAGTTGTATAAATTGTAACATTTGTTTTGTATTTCAACTTCTTTATTTTATTTATCTTTACTATAAACGAGTAACGGCACTAATATTTCCCGCGAAAGTGTAAAATGTTCCAATTTACAAAAAAATCGTTAAAATGCATTATCAACAAGAGTGCATTACTGGCATGTACACAAAATTTCTTTTAACGCTTTAACGCGAAGCTCTGCGTTAATCTAAAAATATTTCGCGCATAAATAATGCAAATATTTCTCTCTTCAAAAATAACCCTCGCCCCTACGTAATTTCAATAAAGCATACCATTCTTAAAAAAGTAAATGCACTTTCAAAAAATATATACACTTTAAAAAAAATGTATACCCTTTCAAAAATATTTGTAATCTTTCTCAAAAAAAAATATCCGCTTTAAAAAAAATGTACACTTTCAAAAGGTTTTCACTCTTTCAAAAAATTTGCACATTTTCAAAAAAGTGTATACGCTTCCAATATTTATAGATGGGAGACTGCAAACTGATAGTGACAAATTCAAGTTGAATCTTTAACGCCTGAGGATTTATGCCGTTATTACGTAGCGAAAATATCGCGCGCATTCGCTATCCGCGCGGCAAACTAATAGTTTCTCCCGAATGCGTCCCCAAAAAGGTACACAGACTGGCAATTAAATTAACTGCGAAGCGTATAAATTCGCCTTCGCCGTTACAATGGAGCTTTTCCAAAATTTAAAGCGAAAGCCGAGGTTCCGCATTATACCGTTGCGTGATTTAAGATGCGTCTTGCGTCATCGCGGACCGGATCGCGGTCAGTTTCCCTACGAGAATTTACTGGACATTTTCAATTATTTTTACGCTCGCAAATTGTACTCGTGAAATATCGACGGGCTCGTTTCATCGCTGACGCTTTAAATCTTATCTACGCGAAAAACGATCAGTACCTTTTATCTCTCATCGTGATGCGTCATATTCGCTTTCCCATCTATTACCTAAGAAACAAAAGCAATTAAAACATCTATTTCTTTACTTAATTCAATGGACTACAAACGACGATATTACCCTGTAAATCAAGAATGTGAAGATTCACTCAAATGTCAATGGTGACATTTTGTTTGTCAAAATTCTTACGCGGATGACGTCTGACATGAAATACGTTTCTATTCACAATTTTTGAAGTCAATTTCACATTTTCAGATTTTGAGATTCTCCAAAAAGGATTGCGCTTATAAAATTCTATTCTCTACAATAACTGCACTTTTATCTTCATTTATTCGTCTGAAAGATCTGTTTTGGATAAAGAGGAAAAGATCAAAGCAGCGGCGGTAGGAAGTTAAAGAATCGGGCTTTTCTCTCACTCGTTCCTCATTTCGTGCTTGCGTTCCACGCGAAATTAGCCGCCATTTCTGCACGCCTATTCTCGACCTCGGCTTTCAATTATCCCGATCGAGATGGGGAAGGAGCACAGAGGGACTGTAGAGGGAATGGAAGGAGGTGGGGGGCGCATCACGTACGCCTCATCTATCAGGCGGAACTTCTTCACCTGCTCGAGCTATTTCACGGCGATGCCGTATATCTTTGTTACTCGAGCAATCTTTGACGGATGAAAGTACGGAGCTCTTAGATTCGCTCTCTATTTTCGTCCGATTTTATCATTTTCTAATGCAGTCCGACACTTTTTTCTGAGTTCGTCTAGACGGTCCCTTCGCTCGTGATAATCTCGTCAAGTAGGACACTCGTCTGTTACTGGGATATATCAGAACTTCTTACTTGTATAAGTGAAGGAAAGCAACATTTTATAATTCACTGACCAGTAGTGTTTGGCATAGAAAGTTAAAGTGTACTTGTCACGGATAGGATTACTCTTATTTTTTTTTTTAAGTATGAATTTGACGAAAACGCTAATCAATTGTTCAGTAAGAATGAAGTTGGCCGATTAGTTTTTGGTGAAAACGAAAGTTCAATTGTCCAAGTTCAGTAGCCAGACGGAAAATAAAATATAAATAAGAAGTAAAAATGTGTTTAAGTCTTTTAATTATCTCTTTCGCAGTCAAATTCTTGATTCTGTCGGGAACAGTATTAATTTAAAATATTTCCTTAAAAATATTTTTTATTAAAGGTCAAAAAGAAAATATCTGTAATTTAAGCTTTTTTATAAAAAAATATAACTTCGTTCGTAGTTTATCGATAACTGACGACGAAAATTCAGTAATGCATTCGTCAACAACTTAACCAGGTGAAATGAATTCTCAATTTTCATCCTTAACTATCGATAACTTTTAAATAAACTATGATTTTTAGAGTCATAAAGCATTGCAGATTATTCGCTTCACCGTTTTCTATTATTTGGCAAAAATAAGTGTGTATTTAAAAAATAAAATATGGACATTTTTAAAGATATTTCATAATAGATAAGTTTTAAAGGTAAGCCACAAAATGAAATAAAATTAAATTAATCAAAACTATGAAGCAGTGACTATACAATACTTTGGCTGCCTTCCTTTTTATTAAAAAAAAAATTCCTACAGTTTCAAGAAATCTGAAATGTAGTACTTACTACTCCCTTTTCACGACCTTCGAACTCCTCAAAAAATGTATAACATAATAAAAAATCATGACTTCGCATTCAGATCCTCTAAATCCACTCTACCCTTGAGAAAGGTCTTAAACTCAGTAGAAATCAAAAGTGAACGGTCACCGGAGCTTGCGGCGATTTTCTCCAACAAAGCGAGTGCTTCTTGGCAATTAGCGCACGAAAGAGCAGCCGTCCGAAAGGACTCGAAGAGCACGTCCGGGTACGTCGGAGCGGTGTGCTTGTTACACCTGCCGTCGGACGGTACGCTGATGCTGCTCACTGGCTCGCTGCTCGGCTGCCTCGACCTCGAAAGGCGGCCTTCTTCTTTATGTCGACGCAGAGAGTACCAGAGTGGATCTCCGTTGCTCGGGGCTATGCAACCGACTGGAAAAATTGCTTCCTTTATTTGCTCGGCTCGATTGACTCTCTCCAAATTTCCGCTGCTCTTCCAACATGCCCTGGAAACAAAGATCAAAGTCTGTAAACTCGACTCTCTAGGAATTAGAAGATTCCAGATTATGAAATTAATATAAGTAAATGCCTTATTATAATTATTCGAATTAAAATTTTAATTTCGTCTGGCTATCGCGGTACAATTATCACCGTCTTAGGAGGCGAGCGTGTCCTATCGCGGAGAAGGGTCCCGTCCAGCGATCCAAGGGATAATAGGAAGTAAACGTCCTGGTGATGGAATAAAAGTTGTTTAAAAATCTGGGCAATAAAAGAAGGGAGTGAAAGATTAACCAGCCGCCTAAAGTGAGATAATTATAGGAGTATCAGTGCGCACGATCAGTCATTTAAGCGATGTCTTGGCCGTACGGGCGTGGAAGGAGACTCTCCGGCGATCGCGGGGTTAATGTGCCGCGAATAAAAGTTACCACCGCCAGTCTTTGCGGACTCCGGCCTTCGTCTCGCCTCATTTGCCGTCTGAGGGATGAAACCGAGTGGGAGACTCGCGCGCGTCTCATCCTACCGTAGGATGAGAGATTAGCAGGTTGCGGTTTGGCCTCTTCCGGTGATGCAACTTGTAGGGGGATACACAACCTTGGGAATACCATTCTCCAAAGCTCCAAATTTACCCTTATCCAGACATGCGCCCTGCTAGAAATTTAAAACATTTAATGGCGATTTAATAGCCGGGGAATGGAAATGGACATTTTTAACCCCATGATGAAACGCGTTTTTAAATCAGAATCTCATATTTAATGTGAATAATTAATAGAAAAAAATGGCTTGTAAATGTGGGGAAAGATAAAATTATTAAAACGTTTGAAATTCACTAATATTCGCACTGGAAGGTGAAAACGCAGTAAATCGTTCATAATTTTGAAACAAATGTTGTTTCATAATTCGCTTCGAGGTCGCAGGTCCGTATAAAGAGAAGCTACTTTTAGATTATGTTCGCACCCATTTTACTTCGCTCAAAAATGACTATTTTTCAATAATGATTAGAAGCTTAGTATTTATCCAATATTTTTTTATTGTAATAAATGTGCGAATACTGTTGTAAAAAGCGTTTCATCTACCACTAAAAACAAGCTACTTGGGCAAGCCATTTCTTATAGTTTCGTGATAATTTCAACGAGATGAATTTCTAGCAGTGCACTGATGCTATAAAAAATAAAAAAAAGTTTCGTTTTTTTTTATTTTGAGTCGCAGAATAAGTTCTAATTTTTCTAAGAAAATAGTCGTGTACCAAGCACTGATCACCTAATGGAATTTAAATGTAGGTATTCAATAAATTAATAATATCAAAGTACCCACTCAAATACTGATTTAATTATCGATGTTATAATATAAGTTTCTCTGAAGTGTTTGACCTCATACTGAGTTGACTACTGCAATTTTAATACACGTATTCAATAGATGAATAATATCAAGTTGCCTGACCAAACACTAAGTAAACTACTTAACTTTTAATCCGCTTATTCAATAAATTCATAATGTCAAAGTATTTGACCAAATATTAATTCAACTACTGAAATTTTAATACACGTATTCAATAAATTCACAATATCAAGATGCCGAATTAAAATCTGCTTTAACTACTCAATTGTGTTATAACACACGCTTTCAGATATGTTTATATTAACAATTTTCTAGCTTTATTCGTAGAAAAAAAAAGACTTTCTTTCTACAACTAAATCATTATAAGGGCCTCGCATCGATTTCAGAATTCGAAGGTTATGAATACGAAAGAGCGAACTTTTTCGCAGTCTCTAATACAAAAAAAAAAATGAAAGCATCAATGTACAGGTAACAAAAAATTTGCGAGCGATACATTGACTCTCGGAAGCGAGCGAAAATAGTCCTCCTTTCTCGGCTATCCCAGCCTCTCGTTTCGGTGCCCAATGTATAGATATCGTCGCGAAGATGCCAATGATTCAGGGATTCCCAGTGGCGTGTCACCGCGCGTTGCCCCATACGTACGTCACCTCCACTCCTACCAGCGGTGGACGGAGCCCCGGCACAAACGGAATTATTTATGAGCTTGAATGCGAGCCAAAGCTCCTTCGTAAGCCACTAAGACGTCGCCGCTTCTATTCCAGGAGCCGGCCTCTTCCGCTCTCCCTCTCTCTCTCTCTCTCTCTCTGTCTCTCTTGTTCGACCTTATTACCCCCTCCAACGCTCGGTACATACGTCAGGTATCCAACACTGTTAGTAGAATGCTTAGGTGAATCCGAAATTAGGTTCTTATCGTCTGAGGTATCGCCAACTATTGGTTATATTCTGAAATGTCAATTTTTTTTAGACAACTGCAGAGAGAAATTGTTGAAATAGAAAAACAGAGATATAGAAATGACAAATGGAAATTATTGAATTGGCAAACAAAAAGTGAGGGGATTATGACCGACAAAAGAAATTATTCAAATGACGAAAAAAAGAATTACATTTGGTAATCGATTTCGTTTGTTGCACGAAATATACGTTCTCTGTACATTTCAATAAAAATATAATAATAGAATGTTTGATAAAAAAAAGCTAAATGGAATTGTTTGTATCGAGCAAGCTTTATATTTTAATTAAAATGTTTCAGTCTTTTAAAGAAAAACATTTCAACGCAAAGTGCATAGGAAAAGTTTTTAAAAATACGAACATGGGAAGGAATGCATCAATTTCTGATATTTACAATGAGGAGTCCTTTTTCAAAACAGTAAAAAAAAACACCAGAAAAATTTCTGGAATTACATTTCAAAAAAGAATAAAAGTCCATTTTATACATATAAAAACGCTGCCGACTGCAGCCCGCCCAAGCCCAATTGTTCAACGACGCAACTTATTTAAATAAATAAAGGTAATGTCGCCTTTCTCAAATTTTAATCGATAAATACGAAAAATCAGCAGTACAAATGGAAGCAAATCGCAAGTCCGAAATTTCGTTCCGTTGGAAGATTAGAGCCGCGCTGCTCTCCTCTCCTCGCGTCAATGTTACTGAGGAGGCCGTCCCAGCGGTCCTCCTCCTCCGTTTCCTCCTCCCACAAAGAGGATAGCATTGCAATCACCCTAGTTCGATCCGGCGCCAGCGGAGGCGCCACCAAATGGGATATCGCGCGCTGCCTCTTGATGTTGCTTTCTTAGCCCACGCTCTTCCTTATCACTGATGAGTCGCTCATTCACCCCGGATAACACAGATCGATTGCTTATTTCTTGATGCCCGATAAGAACGATATGCTGACGGAAAAGAAATTTTGGTTATTATTTTCTTTATTTTTTATTTGTATAATCTTTGGCAATTTTGACAATAACGGGTATAAAGAAGATTCAATTTTAAAGTTGAGTGTAGGGCATTCAAATATTTTAAGGCAGTGATGATTTAATGATAATGAATTTTCTTACAAATGTTATACAAAGATTTCAATTTAAGCCAGTGTTTGTCGTTTAAAATACATGGGGGCTTAAAAATTAATAATAAGCTGGAGTTGAACCTTCAGCGTTGCTTTAGCCAATATAATTTATTTAATAACTCGATCCTGTACAACTAGATTTTCTTAGGTTTATTTTGGCAAACTGCCTTAGTTTACGCAGAAACTCATTTTCTACGTGATTTGTAATTTTCCTGTTACCCAGTGAAAGGACGACTAGAAACGTTTATAATTGAATAAATTATGTACCTCGCAAAAAAAACTTAAAGGTTTCCTTGCAGAACAGAAAGAACAGTAAATTCGTACTGTACAAATTTCTGGTTTCAAAAGACCACATTGCGATCGAAACAAAAGTGTTTCAATTATTTTTGTATTTTTCAGTATAAAACTATTGTTCATTCTAAAATATTAATGGAAGTTTTAAAAATAATAAAAAAATTAATAAACTATCTAATATAGTATATAAATTAGGGATTAGGCAGTAAAAGAAAATTCAGATAAAAATGTCTGTCCTCCGTGATTTGTGATTTTGACCCCAACAAACTTTTCCAGCACCGATGCATTCACTCTCGAGCGCTTTATTCTTTTTTCACGTCCATAAACTCCCTTGTCAAATTTCTTTTCTACCCGAATAGAAATTACATTTTCTTAATTTCGTCAATATTCACGGCGCGTAGATTCGTATTCCAACGACACAACGACGTGTGTACCAGCGATGTAAAAAAAATGCAGAACTGTCGACAAGAAAAGGACGAAAAAGACGAAGTTTATTAAATGAACACAGTAACAAATAAAAGTAGTCTGATCCGTATAAAATGTTAATACATATCGCAGTTGACCGTTTCAACTGTGTAAGAGGAAAGTATTACTCTTTAAAATATATATAATTTTTTTTTCATCTACGAAAAATAAACTTCGAAAGAGCTATGAAAGCATCGAAAAAAGGAAAAAAAAAATTGAAGAGAAGGGAGTATAAAAAAAAGAAGAATAACGAATAACGAAGTATTAAAATACTGCAGAAAAAGTAAAATAATAAAGGCTCGGGTCTCGGAAAATGCGTGACGAGAAATTCAAACTACGAATTCAGCGAGTGCCAGTCGTGTAAATATTCTCCTCCTTTTTTCGGCGCTCGACGAAATGGCCGTGGAAATGAGCGAAAGGACGAGTGCGTAACGAGACTCAACGCGTTGGTTAATGGGGGCGTGCGGGTCAATAACGCCGTGAAATAATAACCGAAATAAGCGGTACGTGCGGTGCTGATGTCAATTTTCCCCTGGCGATTCAACGCTTCTCCGCTTTTTAATTTATCCTTCCTTTTTTATGGTGAGCTCGAGAAAGTAGGAGGATAAATTGATTCAGCACTTTTCGGCAGCTGATATTTATGCATTTCATCTGTCGTCGACGAGTAATGGAGATAAAAGAAAATTTTAAAAGAGACCGCGGCTCTTTTGAATTCTCTTTATGGGTTTCTCCAATTTTTGAAAATATTTCGCATCCTTTTGCATGTTTTATTTCGATATTGTCTTATTTTTATTATCATGTCTGACCATATACTGATTTAACCGCTGAAATTTTAATTCTCGAGTTTAATTAATTCATAATATATAAATGTCTGACTAAAACCTGAATTTACTACTGAAATTTTAATACACGTGTTTAATAAATTCACGATATAAAAATGCCTGACTAAAAACTGACTTAACTACTGAAATTGTAATACACGGACTTAATAAATTCAGGATATAAAAATGCCTGACCAAAAAGAAATATAACTACTGAAATTTTAATTCACGCATTTAATAAATTCACGATATAAAAATGTCTGACCAAAAATGGATATAACTACTGAAATTTTAATACACGTGTTTAATAAATTCACAATATAAAAATGCCTGATTATATGTGTTTAATAAATCCATAATGTGAAAATTTGTGACCAAAAACTGATTTAACTACTTAACTGTTATACTTTAATAACAATAAGTATTAGCTAATAAATTAATAGATTATTTTTACACCCTCGCAATAATTTTCTAAAGCATCAATAATGAATAAAAGTAGGAAAAGTTATTTTCCTTTAATTTCCTTATATAAATATACATAATGCATTTGAGTTTTATCAAGTCATCTCATGTTCTATGATTTGTTTCTTAACATGTCCAGCATCTGTTGCGGTCGTGGAGGTATCCGCGGGCTAAAAATCCTCAAAGTCGCACTGCTTTCTGAGAATCGTCAAAGAGTGCATTAAAAATAAAGCAACGACGTCATGTTTAGAAGTAGACGCGTTGAAATGCCACCGCAAACTCTGTCGGCCAGAGTTGAATTTCACAGTAATTTTATTTTCGGACGCATTCAACAGTTAAATTATTTGATGGACATACTTTGAAAGGTAACTAAACATTCCGTTTAGTCGAGTGACTCTCGATTTTACTTTGATGCTTCGATGCTTTTGAGAAAACACATTAAATGAATGCGAGAGGATTGAATGTATCGAAAAGGCACTTTAAATAGGACAATATTTCATAATAAAATTGTTCGAAAAAAATGCAATAAATTACAAATTTACAGGAATAAAACGCTTCCAGTTTTAATTGTCCATAAATCGGTCAGTTCGACGAATATTTACATATCGCGAGCGTTTAAATTTCTTTCGCGTGATACGTTACGTCAGCCGGGAGAAATTTAAAACTCATATTTCACATATTTAACAAACTCGGACTAACACCATCGGCCATAATTTTTCATATTACAAAATACAGTTTACCGTAAAGTTTAACGTCGCCGCGCCTAGTGAAATTTATCAGGATCCCTATGCTTTCGGCGGGTGCAAAAAAAAAACCACGCAGATCCTGCTTTATTGGTCGTGTTAATAATAATCCATCGCGTCGTTCAAGCGCGAGAGAGACGTCATTTTTCAGCGAGTTTAACATTTAAAAATGCAAAAATTTCGCCGCGCGCAACGAAGATGAATGTTACGCGAATAATTATACGAAAAGCGAGCCGCCGAAAATGCATAGGTTTTTCGCGCGGAAATGCGGCGGCTCGGGTACATGCGTTGCGTCAGTAACGAAAACTTCGTTCTACCCGGCGGACAAAAATGTCATTGCGTGCATTAATCCCTTGCGCGAATGGAAGCGCACGTGTATGAAACGTGAAAGCTAAAAATAAACGCAACAATGGAAAGGAGCGCAGTTGCTTTTCAACTGGAGCTAACAGCATGACAGCATTAACTTTGATTCATGTTTTTTTTTTTATTATAAACACACGTATTTACTTGGAAATTAAATACATCCAGTCAGTATCGTGTGCCTTTTTTTTCAAAGTACGTTTAAATACACATTCAATCGGATTTACAAAATATTTCGGAAAATTGAACGGGAGAATTTATTAAAATTTTTTAAAGCCGCAGTCTATATAAGATTATAATAAATTTTATTGAAATTATAGGAATTCTTTAGTAGTTACTATTTTACAGGATTTTTTACGGTCTTATAGGAAAATCTATCAAAATTTAATTATAAACACGCATATTTACTTGGAAATTAGATTACGGAAAGATTACCAGATTTGCTACAAATTTTGTAATTTGTAATAATTGTAATAATATTTCCACTAAGTTCTTTATTTCAAATAAACATTATTTTTCTCAAAGTACGAAAATTATCTTTAAAAAAAAATAGGCCTATTTGATTTTGTTGCATTATACAAGTCTAAAATAAATTTCTCTGGAACTTCAAAATTGACAAATTTATTTTAGCTATGTCAGTCTTTTTAGAAAGTGGCGATTTGTCTTAAAACTCCATTAAATGAAAAAAAGAAAAGATAACACATTTTTTCAGCAGTAAATGTGCGTAAAAGTAGAAGAAGAAATTCATGTCATGGAGTAGCTGAGGGTTGGTGGGGGCGAAAAATAAAGGGAGGAATGAAAAATAAAAGAAAACGGGGTGGAGTCAACTACCCACGGGGGGTTAATACACATGTTAATTCTCGCGTTGAGAGCGCGCGATTGTGTGCCCGTTCGTGAGTATGGGCAAACGTCGGGACACACAATTTTTAATAATGCATCGTTCCATGAAAATTCAAAACGCCGTTATCCCCTCAAGCCGTGCGCGTCGAGCAAAATATTTGAAAAATGCGACGAAATCAGTTTATTTTCTTTTGAACTTTCGCCTCTTCGACTCGATTTTCTCTAAATCTATAATAATTTCCGAGATCCGCTATATAGTCTAAACAAGAATTAAATAAATTTTAAGAATTAATAAATTACAGAAATAATAAAAATACCTTTTAAAAATTTATTAAAATTGGTAGAAAGAACCGTTAATGTCCCTCGTTTATTTATTTATACATATTAAATAGGCATAAGCTCCATTACAAAATGAAAATGTAAAATCGTCGAAAATTTTGGAAAATAACAATAGCTTATTTTATTTCTCCCTTTCTGCTCTTAAGGGTAGTTTTTTTTCGAATTTTTCAATAGTATTGAGAAGCAAGTAATCTTTAATTCCATAAATAAAATTGGCGATAAAAATAATAAAAAACGAATATACCGAACGTGAATTTTCTTTCGTTAGTCATAAAAAATTTGGAAAATGAGAAGACATCAGTCGATTTCTAACATCAGATTCCTAAAAATTAGTAGCATTCCCAGAAGTAAATAATGTTCAATTTTGTAAATAAACATTCTTCAAAAAATGCATAAAAAAAATAACACACATAACGTCCACATAATCCTTAATCTAATTCCATAGATAAAAATTCTCCAAAAAAAGAAATGATACGCAAAACAGTTCGAAAAATTCTCACCCCCAGTCATCGCGACAAGAACAAGTCCATCGCTCACTCCAGTCAACAAAGCAGGCCGAAAAAAAGGTTTTAAGGCAAAAGAGGTAGAAAAATAGAGATATTTGTAGGAGGCGTTGAAAGGCATCGATTCGAAATAAAAAGGGAGCCGGAGAGGACAAAAGAGCGCGACGTCGCGTCGCGGCGGCTGCGCACAGGCAGCGTCATCTCGCGCTGCTCTCAGGCGACACACTTGGCTCTCGCCTCTCGGTAACAGTGGGCCAGAGCATCGAGCGCGAACCCGAGCCTCGGGAGGGCGGCTCGCGACTGTTGCCGCGCTCAGTCTTAGCTCGTGCGATTCCGCGGCCACTCGGCCGCCCCTCCAGCCCCCCCACCAACCCCCAGCGGAGGGGTAGCAGCTACGGCGGCGGCGGCGGCGGCGCAGCGGAGGCCGCGCTAGTGGTGGCTCGGCAGTAGGGAAGGTGAGGCGCACGCCAGCCAGACGAGTCCCGACTCGACGCTCGGCCGGACGTGACGTAACGCACACACGCGCGCGCGCTCACAGGCGCACACTGGCCTGCCCGCACCGACGGACAGCGAGACAGAGCCGAGCTAGCCACCAGCGGAGGCGCGCGAGTGGCCACCCTCCCGCACCGTCCAGCAGGAATGATCGAGGGCTCGGCGCCCCTGTGAGCTCGCGGCGGCCCCAAGGCTCTGCCAGTTCTCGGTATCAGTGACTCGCCCGACTCCGGACACGTGATAAGCGCACCGAGGGGCTCACGTGCGTCTCTGGATATCCGCGGGGGTGAAGGCGAGAGCAGTTATGCTGCGAGGCTCTTGAGGCGCTTTTCTCTCTCCACTTGCACCCGCACCCCCGGAGAGGCAGCCTACGACGACTCCGAGTAGTTCCGAGTGTAATGCGAGTCTCGTGAAGCGACGGAGACGACGACGGGCGTTTTTGCAGCGGCGCTAAATTCGAATCAAGGATAATAGGTTCAGCGGGTTTAAAAGCAATTTGGACTTGAACCGAACGGAGGCTTCGATTAAGCGTCTCTCTCCGCGGACCTCGAACTTTGCTCGTCGCCGTAGAGAGAGGAAGTTTGCCCAAGTTGCTTAGTAGAACCGAACGCGCCAACTTTTCCCTCCGCCGTGAGAGATCAGAGCCGGCGAATCGGGACTCTCGGTCCATCCGATGATACGAGCTGACGCGTGAGCTCGGTGTGTGGCTGGTGAGGATAAGGGCAAGGAAAAAGGAGGCGCGAGCAAGGAAAACTGACTCCTCCCTTCTTGGTGTGGTGTGGTGAGAGCCGAGAGGGTACGGTGCCCGGCGCGAAGATGCTGACCATGTCCACGCTGATGATGCCGACCACGATGACGACGATGACGAACCCCGGACCCATACCGGCCCACAGCGTGCCCCAGCAGAAGCTCGAGCCGCCCAAGCTCCAGGCGACCGCCAACATCTCGCACGCGCCCAACCAGAACAGCAACGCCAACAAGTCAGGTGAGTGCTGCTTCGATGCTGCCCCCAAAATTTCCATCGAGTCGATTACGCGATCGTTTGTGTAGCCTCCAGAATTTTCGCGAAATTCAGTACAAAAACTTCGGTGTAGTTCCTTATAAAACTTCGATATAGCCTGGAAATTTTCTACGACCTCCCGACTATAAAAACTTCGATATAGCCTCGAAAATGTCCGCAACGTAGACTATCAAAAGTTCGGTGTAGCTTTTTGTAAAACGTTCATGTAGTCCAGAATACTTTCTCGTCCTCTTGACTATATAAAAATTTCGCTATAGTCACTTATTAATCGTCGATGTAGCCTCGAAAATTTCCGCAACGGAGACTTTTAAAAGTTCGGTGTAGCTTTTTATGAACTGTTGATGTTGACCAGAATACTTCCTGGTCCTCTTGATTATATAAAAATTTTGCTGTAATCGCTTATTAATCGGCGATGTAGCCTCAAAAATTTCCGCAACGAAGACTATAAAAATTTAGATGTAAATAGAACATTAGAGACATCGGCTAAAAAACTTCGATGTAGCCCAGAAAAATTAACGTGAAATCGAGAACAAAATCTTTTTATTCACAATGAAAAAAAAAAAATAGCGAAAAAGTGTAACGCATCGTTAAAAGTGAAACAAAAACGTCCACCTGAAGTAAAAGAATTCGTCCAGTGCCCTTGACAATCTTCAAAGAATTGTGACTTATGTTAAACGCGTTTACGAACAAACAGCTTTTCTTTGTGAGAACCGGGAAATTATTTACTGCGCGTCGTATGCAGGATTAAAATGTTGTCGAGCAGAAATTCTATACGTACCGAGGGAACTGTCGATAATGCGCAAAATCATATTTTTCGCAAGCCTAAAACTTTCCGGCGCGTGTATCTACAATTTGCAGGAAATAATTAATTTTCGCCCCGTCACGTGCGCCTTGCCCGTTTGATTTATTAAAAATTAATTAAGAGAGAACAGACGGCGCTCGAAAATGGGATTTTCGTTGGAAGCGCTTTTTCCGCTTTGGCACGAAGAGAAAGGGGTTGGGAGGGGGCGCGATAGGGCAGGTAACTTTTGAATCGGACTATACGGCCAATACATCCTTAACCCTTGTAGCGCGCGCAAAGCCTGCGTTGCGCCGCCAGCGATTTATGGCTCTTTGCGCGGCTTACTTGAACACTAACCCTCTCTATCTCTCTTTCTCTCCCTCTCGCCGTTCCCGAGGTTCTCTCGCAGTCTTCTGCTCCTTCGCTTTGGGCTAACGAACGATCGACGCGTTGCCCCGAAACGTGGATTTTCTCGCTCCGAGCTTGGACCTTTTTAAAGGCGAGTTGCGCGAAAATGCTCAAGGCGGCTGCTAAAGAAATCGTCGGGAAGAATTTTCCGCTGCTTATTTTATTTTATTTTTATTTTACTTTATTTTTGCTTTGTTATAAACTCTGCTGTTGCTGAAACGCAGTTAACTTTTATAAAAAAAAAACTCTCTTGATCTGAAAATATAAAATTCACTTGGAAAATGTGAATAGCAATATGTTCTACATCACAGTCGACCGTTGATTCAATGACTGGACGAATTTTGACAAACAGACTGATACTTTTCACGCGTTCTGCTTGAGTATTCACATTTTCCGATTTACACAAGGAAGCGACGAAAAAATGTTCTTGTTTCAAAATAAAATTTTAATTTTTACGAAGAGACTTTAAAGAAACACGAGGAAAGTCGATAAAGGAATGTACACTGGCAATACGTGTAAATAGAAATAAGAGACAAGTTTTTTTTTTTATTGCGATTCTTCGGTGTACACCTATTGTTTTCTACTTTTTTCTTTTTCGCTTCTTCGTCAACCGCGATTCGTGAGAATTTTACGATCGGAGCAAAAGTTTCGCGCGAGGAGAGAGGACATCGGAAGGGCCGAATGCATGTCAGTAGGTCGATTCGTGCCTTTCAATAGTCCGCTTATTTTTCAGGATCATCCGGTGCTGCTTGAAAAATTTTTCCTCCGCCAAACACCGGATTTTTTTTTCTTTTCTTTATTCATCAGTCTATCCTATATTATACAATACTCGAAATGACGAAAGATTATTTAGAGATATCGAATGACCGTAGAGAAATTTGATACGCGGTAATAGTGCAACGACTGGCTGCAAAAACGATCCGCTCTAATTTATTCAAATTGTTCCTTCTAATTACTGACGATTACCGATGCAACGCTGAAAACGGCGTGTGTCTGTTGGAAATTGGCTAAACTCAAGGATCCTCCCGTAGAAAGCAACTAATTCAGTTGCATTTCACGCCGATGAAATATTCATGAAAGTATGTAAACGCCACGTTGCGCGGGAAAAGCTGCGCGTTGTTGTAAAAACAATAAAAAAAAATAAAAAGAAAAGAAAAGGAAGTAGGAGGGCAACGTCGACGCGGTTAAAGTTCCTCCAAGTTCTGTATTGGGGCTATGTAATTTTTATTGATGAATAGCGGCGTATAAACTCCACTTTTACTTGAACTCGCCGAGCGTGTGTGCGAAAGAGCGCGAAAAACTTTCCGCCAATGTTATGTAAGGTCGCCCCACGTAAAAATTTTGTTTCGCCAAACAACGGATTCAGGCCAAATGACCCTCCATCTTTCGGCCCCCTTTTTTATTACGTAATTCAAGAATGACAAGTGTAGTACTTTATTTAACTGTATTTATTTATTTATTTTTTTTTTAACTTATTTTGAACGATAAAAATTATTTACTGCTGATAACTTCGTAATGTTCATTTACGATTTTTTAAAATTTATTTTGAATGAAAAAATTAATTACTGCTAATATCGTTGTAATGTTCTTTTTACGAGTTTTTTTTTTTTTAAATTATGTTGAATGACAATAATTAATTACTGGCAATTTCGTAATGTTACTTTAACTTCTAATTTACGAGGGCTGTACTTAGTTTGTTAATAATTTATACCACCTGTTTACTTTGTAATAATTAACCTATTTACATCGTTACGACCTGACGATCAAATTAATTGCTTTAGACGACGATCTCCACTTTAATTAATTACAAAATATCAAATCATCTTCTTTTAAAGCTATTATCGTATTAATATCCTTAACTAGTGCCAATTTGTGGATCAACGTACCGCGTAGAGAGCAGTAGTGTTAATTTATTTTGAATTTAAAAAAATTAAGGATCCATTAAATCTTTTTCTTTACGAGATTAAAAGATGATTGCATTAACGCGAATCTATATAATAAGAAGCTTAGTTTAATTTTAAAATAAAAAATATTTGATTAAGACGTTTCTTTCTCATATAACTTAATGGATCATCTGATACTGAATGTTATTTTCTGCAAAAATGCGTCTTAAAAAAGAAGTACTCAATCGATTCAATAAATACGTAATTAAAAAAGCGCGCCACATAGTTTTCGATCAGTGCAATTTTTATTCCACTGCTATCGGAAAGCTCTCGGTATTTAATTGCGTGCAGTATTTTCTCATTGAATTATTGTTCGACAAGATTAGATTCGGTAGGATTTGCAGTCTCGTTGGGGTAAAAAAAAAAAAAATACGCGCCCTTCGCAGGGAATGGTTAAAAGTGTGTCGTTTCATATTTTACATTAACGAGATAGCGAGATTACGCGATTTTAAAATAACCATAAATTGCGCCCTTCGACTATCGGGCGCAAAAATCGTAAGCGCCAAATCGTTTGATTTAGGTGCGCCGAGTGAGCGCTCGCACTGGGCTATCTGATTTAATGTGAATTCAATGGAAGCAAATTTTCACAAAAGAAATCTATCATGCGTGACACGCGCAGATTATATTGACTGATTTACTTTTACAGTTTGTCGTTTGTTTCGCCAATTTTTTTCTTTGTCCTTTTACACATTTGTAGTGGCTCCTCAGTCTATTCGGGTACACTGTCAATTCTTACGAAAAATAATTACCGGACAGGAAGTACTCTGTAAATTTGATTCAGAGAAAATCTGATTAATTTTAAAACAGTTGCACAATTTTTACTGTGAATTAGTGTTTCATTGATATGTGGGAAAAAGTACTGCAAACAATTAAAAGCTAATGGTGAATTATTTTGCTCTTTAATAGTTAAACTAGAAAAAGTTTGTACATCCAACTAAAATTTTGTTACAACTAAAAAATAAAAGTTATTTTATTACTTTCACTTGTTACAATGATTCAATATGTATAAACTTCATGGAAAAAAAACATGTCTATTTGTCAAAGTAATTGTATCCAAATTAATGTTCAATTTTGATACATACAATTTTTAAGTGATTCAAGTAAATCTTTACTTAACGAATGTAAATCTGCCTAAATTTACTTAAATTAACAAAATTTTATAAGGAGAATTCAAAAGAATTTTATCTGGAGTCTGAATATTTCTTGTCAGTATAGTTAGATAGTTATCCATTTTAGTGTTGGAATTATGTAACTTCATTATACAAAAAATAATTATGTACATACTCTTTTCATTACTATATTTCAGTAATAACACGACTCATATTTATTTTCTTTATTTCGTATCAATATAGTTACACAGGATCACGCGTACAATGCTCCTGTCGCTCGAGTTAAGTAGCTTAAAAATATATATATATATATAAAAGAGAATAAAATGCAGTTCGAATAATAAGCAAACATCATTAAAATCACAAAAACCATAATTATCTAAATACTTTTTTCACTACTATATTTTCATAATAACACTATTCATATTTATCTTATTTATTTCGTTTCGATAAAGTTATGTAGAATCTCAACGTTAAAGATAAGGGCTAATACCACTATAAACGCCTTAAAGAACAGTGCAACCTTGTCGGCCAAGACTTCGAAATTCAAATTAATTTTTTTTTCAGGTATGAACCTTGTTACCTCATTTCCTAGAAGGTTCAAAGCACCTATTAAGCTAAAAATATTTTTTTTTTTAAATTACAGTGGTCTTATCTCTTAAGTAGCTTTAAAAAAAAGAATAAAATATAATACAGTTTGAATAATAAAGCAAAGCGCCATAGAAATCACAAAGACCATAATTATCTAAATACTCTTTTCACTACTATATTTTCATAATAGCACTACTCATATTCATTTTATTTATTTCGTGTCGATGAAGTTATGTATAAGGATCTCATCGTTAAAGATAAGAGGCAATCCACTAGACCAAGACTTCGAAATTCAAATAATTTTTTTTCAAAACACCTATTAAGCTAAAAAAATATTTGATTTTTTAAAAAAAATTACAGTGGTTTTATCTCGTAAGTAGTATTAAAAAAGGAAAAAAAAAAAGAATGAAAGACAATGCAGTTCGAATAATAAAGCAAAACGCCATTAAAATCACAAAAGCGCACCGAGGCTCATTCGTAGGTGAGAAATACGTGCAGCGCGCAGCGCGAGTAAGTAAGCTTGCTCTCACGCTCCTTCCCGTAGAATATTTGGGAATGTTATTAACTCAGCTCGCGTATACACACGAGTTCTCCCTGTCTCCTTCCTCCGCGCTTCATAATTCACGTGGAATCTCGAGATTCTCGGTTAGCAATAACCTCGAGACTCTCTTCTACCCTCTCTCCTCTCTACCTCATAGTTAAGTCTGAAATGGTGCAAACTGGAGCGCCTGGCTGTGTGCAGGTCCGTGCGCGTGTGCTCGGCAGTACGAATACGTATATACGGAATTAACGCACGACGCGCCCTGACTGTAGCCATCCGAAGGGTAACAAGTCTAGTGCGTCCACTTGGATGCGACTCCGGCGATATAAGACTGATATGGAAAGAGGAGAGTAGGCTTTCGGAATTTTAATTACAAAGTACATTCGAAGTACGGCTGTTAATTTATATAATTTTTTACGAGCTTTTCTTATGCACTTACGTAAAGTATTTTCGAAAACTCGTCGGCTTCTTACGAAACAGTCGCAATGGAAGAAAGTTCAGTAATCACAATAAATAACGATTGATTGTTTCAATTGATATTTAATTGTTTTAACTAATGTTTGATTTCTTTTTAGCTGATTTAGCTGATTTAATTATTTCAGAACTCATGTTTGATTTGTTTCAATAACTGTTCGAACTAATATTTCGTTGAAGCGAGTGATTATTAGTTGTGATTAATGACTCTTTTATCAGCGACGTCAAAAAAAAAACAGTATATAGAAAATTTGGTATATCCGTTTATTTCCGCGGTTTATAATTTCGTAAAGCGCCACATCCTAGCAGAAATGAAGCGCAATTTACAATGGAAATGAGAGTGTGCGGATAAAATAGCTCATCTGGATGAATTTTTGAGGGAAAAGATGTGCCATAAATAAATAGTAACAGTTTAACTTTTCATACTAAATATTTCATAGTCTCAATTAAGGTTTCGAAAGCATTCATTATGAATGGTGCTCCAACAGCGTAAATCCTGCCCCCCTCCCACTCACATAAATCCGAAACTTACTATAACTCGGCTCGTAAATAAAATAAACTCAGGTGAGAAATTTTGCGTGGGCGTTGTTCAACATTAAACGGCCTCATCTTTTAATCGAGAATGCACATTCTTCGCTCGTCTTTGAAAAATCTGAAAACAGCGCGGCGGACCACTTTTACTGCTCCAAGTTGAACCGCTAATTAACGAATGACGGACGGAGACAACAGTTCACCAAAGTTTCACTCAAACTCTCCGGCTGACCGAGACCTAAAGTGCGTTTCTGGAAAATTCGATTCCCTTCACATCCCCACACCTCATAAAACCGCTCCGTCACAAACTTGTCTAGGGGTTAATCAACAGCGTTGCAGAGTTCGCCGAGTGAAAACTCTTGCGGGCAACGATTATATGTGGTTCATTGCTTCCGGCATCGAAATATCAATAGAAGGCCAACCACTAATTACTTGTTTACTTTAATCCTTGAATAAATAAAAACCTTTCTTTTTTTAATAAAAATAATTTTCATGTAAATATAGATGTAGGGGTGTATGAAAAATGCATTCTAGACACCAGTAGGTTGCAGCATGCGAAGGGAATAAAAGGAAGTGTATTTATGTTCTGTGAATCTAGGCAGTACTTTAATCGCGTCAATAAATTCTTTGAATGAATGCTTCTTGCTCTTGTATGCTTACGTAACTGACACGCTATCTGTGCAAGTGCAAGAAAATGGGTATTGAGTGTATAAAGACAATGTCTGACTGCACGTACTCTTTTCTACTTAAAAATTTATTCGCATCTGTCTGCGGAGTTTCGCTGCTCGCTTTTCACATTCTTGCTCAATCATCGTAGCTGTGAAGCGCCAAAAATCACAACGTCAATCTCGATGTCAATTTTACATTAAAAAGAAAAATTAAAAAAAAAAAAAAAACGGGACAATTAAAAGTTAAAAAAAAAACAATCTTGATCCTTATTTCAATATGATGAAAAATAAAAATTTAAAGTTCAATGGAGATAAAGTTTTTCTAGGTAAAGAAACTAAAATAATTTAATGGACAATATACCTTCAAAAAGTATTACAACTACTGAAAACTACTGATGAACTATTTGAACTATTTATTCAACTAAAATTTTATTAAAATCTACTTATAATATTATTTTGTCGATTTATCTCAACACTTAGTTGAATATAAATGAAATTTGTAACGAAATCGTTTACATAGTTCGAGAAGAACAATTCAACAACATTTCTTTCCAGTTAAAGTATGTTTTCAATTTACAAAAAAAAACTTTTCAGTTTAAAAAAAAAATTGTTTTTCACTTTAGTCAGGAATTGGAATTGTATTAAATAACATCCACTCCATCGACGTTAAATTAAATTTCCAATTAAAGTAAAAATTCTTGAAAAAGAGAAAAGCACTCGGATGCATAAAAAAGTTTAAGAAAATGTTACGGCGTTAAAATTGAAAAGGAGGTATTCCGAACGCCCGATTCACGTTCGCACACGCATACACCAGCACATACCGCGAGTTGGCATTCGAGAGAACCTTGAACTCTCCGTCTCTCTCCCGCCGTCGTTGCCGCCGCCGCCAAGGATGTCTCGCGCCAGCTTTACGTCGGTGAAAGCGTCGTTTCATCTCGAACTAGCGGAGCGTTGCAAAGTTCGGCTGCGCGCTGTTGCAAAACAATGGGGAAATCCGTAATAGGGATTTTGAATGAGGCGATCGTACTATGCGATGCACGTTGGAGATATTGCTTTAGTGGCTCTGGTATTCCCACGGTACGTACGGAGCTTACCGGCGGCGGGAAGATGAATTTGGCACTGACTATGCAGCTTTTACTTACTATTTTTCTGCAATTAGAAGGCAGATCGATGAAATTCATTTACCGACGAGTCGCTCGATTTATATCCTCGATTTGCGGAGCGGAAAGGTATTGGCTGCTTTCCCCGCCGATTATTAGATCAAAAGAACAAATAAACCTCCATCCCATTAACTTTCCTAATCAATCTGTCGGAATTAATTATTCATTGCATCCACTAGTTGCTTCTTCCCCTCATTCTCACATTCACGGCCTCTTCTAATTATGTAATAACCAAGTCTCGCCTCGAAAGTTCAGCAACTCGGAGATCCAATTAATAGACTCGTCACGAGACACGACGAAAACTTACTTCACTACTTCGACCGGCCCTCGGCCGCATTAAGGAGGCAACGTCCGAGGGGTCGGCTACAAAAATGAGCGAACATTTTCGATAACGGAAAACTCGATTCCCAGAGAGCGGGCGACTCGGTGAAATGGTGCTGCTGCCGCTGGAGAGCAGAGAAAAGGGGGGAGGATTGTTTGTGTCCGGGATGACGGTAAACGCGGAAACTCACTTAGCGCGCGCCATGCAACGCCACGTCAGTAGTTCGAGTCCGTGTACGTCGCGCCGCGGCTGGAGAGGGCAAAAATTCCCGGCCACTTACTCGTCTTTATTATCCCGACGCGAAAAATCCTCCTCTGGCAAAAGTGAATTTCGCCTTTTTCATATCCAAGGTGAGAATGGACAAAGTTGGACGATGAACAAACTTCGGCGATAAAACATCGGGAAGCTTTTTTCCTCCCCTCTTGCCTGACCTTTTTCTCTACGTACTCGTGCGTTTTTTCTAACAGTTTAGAACCTTGTTTATTTAGCGTACTTTAATTGATGGATATACGCGTTGCGCAAATTTTCTTCTACGAAAATTTCGAGAAAATTTAGCCCGAAGATTGCAAATTTTTCAGTGGAAATGCGTGCAACTTTTATGTGTATTTCAAAGCTTTCAGGAAGCTTCAAAGAGTTTGTCAAAAAAGCTCAGTAAGTTTCATCGTAATTTTTACGGGAAAATCCCTGTAATTTTTACTTGCGCCTAAGAACTTTGACGAAGTAAGAAAAATTTCGTAATTTTTATAGGGGAAAATCCGTATAAGTTTATTGCAAAAATATTAAATCTTCGTGAATAATCGAAAAAATATGGTTTCCTAAAAAAAGAGTATTTGTAAATCACCCGTAAATTGCGTTTTATATCACGTAATTTTATTACGGAGAGCTTTACCTTTAATTTTTTTAAGGAAATTAGAGAATTTCAGTATACAATGTGTAATGTGATTTAAAATAGAACGACGAAAAACATATTTATCGCGGTGCACGTGACACTTCCCGCGGAACTAGAACTCCACTGAAATATATAGACTCAGATAGCAATTTCCCTTCGCACATTTGAGCAAAGAAACAAGGGCAAACATTTACAATGAAGTATAATATTGACGCGGAAATATTGTATAAATAGACTAAAAACATTATTTATAATAGAATTAGTATTATTATTATGATTATTATTATTAATATTAGTATTATTAGTATTATTAGTATCGTTATTCATACATTCGAAAATTTAAATCAACAATCTCCTAGTATGAAAAATTATCGTCAAATAATTTTTTGCACCCACAATGTTGCAGTACAATTATGCAAAATTTTCTATTTCTTCATTAAATTTGAACAGACATTTCCTACGAATTAAGAGTAGAGTCAAGTTTAAAAAAAATCAACTGGAAAAAAAATGTGTTAGACCGTTATTGATCAATTATTACTTAACTCGGCACTAAGAAAACTAAGCTTAAAGTTCCTATAAAAATGTTATGTACAAAATAACGGATACAAGCAGGCGCGTACCGCGGTCACATTTCTTTTCGTTCCGTTAAAATAGAAAGCAGCCGGTTCGACCTTTCGAAAAAAAAAGCGAATAAAATAAATCAATCCCGACCGCACGCTCCGGGGCGCGGTGGCCGTATCCCGCGACGACACGTACGCGTCGCCGTCTACTATACCGCGTCCCGCGGGGGTCGAGCCTAAGGCCGCGCGAGCGCCAACTAAAATTGAATCTGCGGACGCAACTTCGGTAATCTCGTAGACCGCGCGCAGTCCAAGTCCCGGCCATCCATCCTGCGCCCCCCATTTTTTTCACCTCCGCCTTTTATTTTCCGTCGACTTCCGTCCGTAAGCTGCTATCGACGAGCCGCGACGGAAAAGAAGGTAATCGAATGCCTCTGTTCATTCCGCGAGGAGATGATTAATTGCTAAGCTTTATTCTGCGAGTTTTGAACTTGGGAGGTGAACTTTCAAAAAGATTCACGAGGTAATTTTTTTTTTAAAGCGATTTAAGCGGTAGATGCACAATTGTACTGGTGTGAATTAATGCGAGCTGCAATGCGAATTTATGTCTAGTGAAGATCTTTATTAATTAAAAGATAAAAGTCCTTCGTCCAAATGAAGCTCTATTTTAACACATGCGGGAAAGTGGAATTATAAAGGGAGGAGGGACTAATTATCATACCGTGTATCGATTATTGCGTAATTTACGTGTATTTGTTACATTATTCATTAATACGCAAGAGCAACGGTATGTTAATTTCGGGTATTATTGCACTTCCTGTATATCACATATACGGAATTATGAAATTTTCTAACTATATACAAAATATTTATTATTTTATTTTCGTATTGATCGTAGTTTATTATTGTACACGTATAATCGCTTTTTAATCGTGCATATCACGTACACGATATTACAACATTTTCTAACAGTACGAAATATTTTCTACTGTATTTCATTATTGATCCTAATTTATTCTGTATTGTATTATTTTACAAAACTAATAAGGGTTAATTCTTTAATTTAGTAGAAATTACAACATTTTCTAACAGTACGAAATATTTTCTACTGTATTTCATTATTGATCGAATTTATTCTGTATTGTATTATTTTACAAAACTAATAAGGGCTAATTCTTTAATTTAGTAGAAATTACAACATTTTCTAACAGTACGAAATATTTTCTACTGTATTTCATTATTGATCGAAATTTTTTCTGTATTGTATTATTTTACAAACTAATAAGGACTAATTCTTTAGTTTAGTAGAAATTACAACATTTTCTAACAATGCGAAATATTTTTTATTACATTTCTTTATTAACCCTAATTTATTCTGTATTGTATTATTTTACAAAACTAATAAGGACTAATTCTTTCGGACTATTATATTTTCTTTCAATTATCGAGCCTACTTGTTGACTGGGGTAAGCCAATGAAGGGATCGATGAAAAAACGCCCGTCCGAAATAGCAATGAAGATCTATTCTCGGATGAATTCCGGGACGTCGCGTCTCAAAATACGTGCGAGGGAGACTCCCTCCTGAGCCCGGCGGCCGAGCTCAAATCAGAAAACTCCCTTTTCGTAATCGCATCTTCCTCTCGATCGATTCAATCTGGGGCCGAGCCCCTCTTTTATGCACGCGCCTCGTGCGTTTTCGCGTGCACCCTCCGTTTCCCCCTACATCCTCAGGCACGCGGATGATTGGCTGCCTCGGCCGGAACCGAAGTTCATTGTCTCAAATTAGAACGATGTTATGAGGGCAGCGTTTGATTTCGTCTTCATTTTTATTTAATTTCTTATTTATTACTATTTGAATAAAATTAGAACGCATTTAACGAAATTATTATTGATACGAACGTACAAAATGAAAAAAAAACTTCTGTAATGAATTTTCTTTACAGAATCGTTTAATTCATTCATGTTACTCAACGAAATAGTTTGAGCCAAACAAATTGTATATTGAATCGATTCCTGTAAATAATATGTTGGTTTGAATTTTAATCTTTTAATTTCTTATTAATAATTTTGTAAACAGAATCTAAGAAAGTTTAAGTTAGATTTACCAAAAAAAAAATTGTAAGTGAATCGAATTAAAAGATATGGAGATTCGGTAGGATGTGTAACGAGGCACTGGCCGAAACAAATGATAATCCAAAAAGGATAACGTCTGGAGAATTAGCCTCACAAGAGAAGGGCTTTCCAACTCAAGTTGAAGATAAACTTCTTAGTCCCATTTGCGACATATGCTTGCACGTTGCAGTAAACCACTTTGACTTGGTGGGTTTGTTTGTCAGTAAATGGTCCCTTCCAGTGTCGCGGTTGAATGTCATTGTTGACCAAGTCTTTTTTATCACGTCGTTTTCATACTGCCTGCAAGATTAAAAGATTTTTTCGTAAATGTGATTAACCGTGGCAATCGCTCACGTTGTTAATTAACTACTGAAAGACTATTTAAGACTGTTTAAAAAAGTGTGCAAATTTTTTGCACAATAATAACAAAGCTAAGTTTTGCATAATCTTCTACTTGTTAAACAACGTGAAACGCGTAGAGTAAACATTTCCCGAGAGAGCGGTACATAAGTTAAATAGCGAGATTAGGGCTGCGCAGCTATATTTACTCATACGGTGTGTAATATTGCAAAAAGCAAACACGACGTTTTTAATCCAGCCCTTAACTCCGTCTAACGTTATTATAATGATAAACCACGAAATTACCATAAAAATGAAGAAAAAAGGTTGAAATGCAAATTCCGCATTCGTGGGCAGCGAAAACCTATTTTTCTTTTCAAAACACTCCCGATCGTGTAGAAAAAGAACTTTTCCTTCGAAAATATCCTACAGAAATTTCTGCAGTATATATAAGCCTATAAGAAATCTTATTGCATTTAATGGAATTCTATTGATATGAATTTTCTGAAAAAAAAATCTATATCATTTTCTGCAATTTTTTTTTTTTTAAATCCTCTAGAACTATTTAATAAAATCGATTATTTTATTTGGATTTATACGTTAAATGAGCTGGAGTACAATAGAGCGAAAATTTCACTCCAACAGAGTTAATTTTCACTCTAATGTTGTAGTGAAATTAACTCCCTTGATGGAGTTAAATTGAGTTATTTTTTAACTCTTAAGTAGAACAAACTGTAGGGTCTTAACTTGTAACGTTCTATTCTAGCTTAGAGTGAATTTTACTCTACTTTAAAGTGAATTTAAATCACTCTATTCATGGGGAGTCAAGTTCAACTCCAATAGAGTCAAATTTAACTCTACGAGTATTTCAGTATAAACTATAAATGAAATTTGACTCCAACTGTTTTAGCATGTACGTACGCTAGCCTACAATCAAAATTACATAAGATTTTTATTGCGAAAAATTTACAGAAACTCCTACTCTCTAAATCTGAAAATGTGAATAGTGACATTTAATAAGTGAAAAGTTGTTCACATGCTAAAAATGTCACTATTCACATTTTCTATGTGAATTTCACATTTTTAGATTAAGAGAGTACAAGATTTCTATTCCTGTAAGATATTTACTTCTCGCTAGATATTTATTGCTAAGTCTTTCCAGTAGGGTACTTTCGTAAGGGTAATAGCATCGACAGCTCGAGTGCCTTTATTCTCGTCCCCCCCCCCTCCCCCTCGGCCGGGAATGGATTCCCTCGCGTGCCCGCCCACGCAGGCCACGGCGCGAAAGCGAAAATCGACTGGCGGTGCGGCAACGACACGCTGACCGTGATATCGATCGCCGCCGTCCGTAAGACAGCGGCGGCCGCACGTACGCTCCTCGCGCACGCATCCGGGGGGTGGGCGGTTACGTCGGGCCGGCGCATTAAATGCGCACACGTGGATCTTTCAAGCGGCGCTGTCTCCACACGTGTGTGCACCGCATTACCCAAGCGGATGTGGCGCGCAGCCCGAGTTAATCCTATAGCCCCCGACCCCACCTCCCCCCCATCGTCGGGGGTGGAAGAGGGGGCTGACACCCTTGCACCGACTGCCGTCGGCCGCTAAGTGCTTAATCGAAGCGCCCACTCGAGGAGCTGCATTTTCTTTGCCTCTACTCGGCTCTTTTAATTTTCATGAGTTTTGCAAGATGGATGGACGGCGATTTTGTTTAATGCCGCGGAAGAGCGAGCGATTAAAGGCCGCCGGCGTGGATTTGTCGCGATCTGTCCGGATGCTGCCTTTTTAATCGGCTGAATAATTGATGCAGCTCGTCGGGCGTTTTTTTTTTTAACTCTATTGTTCGAGAGAGACCAAAGTTTTCCGACTTATTTTTCATGCTAAGACTGCCGTTTGTTTTTATAATGTTGTATGCGCTGCTCGTTCGAGTGAGATTGTACGTTTTTATTTTAAAAATTATATTTATAATGCAATGCATGTAAACAAGAAAAATGTTAAATGTACCTAGTTACTTGCATCCGAAGAGGGCACTTGAAAAGTTTAAATCCATTTTTGTGAAAGTTGCGGCGCTACGTAAATTCGCGTATAACGGCTGCTAAAAGTTAAAAATACATATTGTAATCTCGGTAAGTCGTGATGGAAAATTCATTTTCTACTTGATCCAACAAAATGTAAAGTACGGAGTATTTTTTTAAACGGCTTTGAAATTTTCTGCTTGTTGTTTAAATTGTTTATTTAATTTGAAACAGAAGAAATAAATATTTATTTTCCTTTTGAACTACGCTGCTATAATTTAATTTAAGTCACAATTAAAACACTAATGAACTGTTTTCTAAACTAAATTTTCCGTAAAAATAACCAAATAGCTAAATTTTCTATTAAACAGAAAATAACGTCAATATTGTACAAAAATTTTGAGAGAAACGTTTGCTTTTGTAGAATTTGGTGCAATATTAAAGTAATTTCTCGTAAATAAAAAAAGAATCCAGGCAATTTGCACTCTCAGGCCGAAAAGGAGGACTCGCGCTTACGAAACAAAACTGGCTGCGAAAAAGAGGAAAAAAAAAGAAATAAAAAATAAAAAAAGAAAAAAGAAAATAAACTGAAAAACACACTCGCGTTTGTTTAAAGTTCTTTGAACCTAGACGCCCGAAGAGCTTTGAAAGCGAGAACGAGAAAAGGTACAAGGAGAGAAATGTAGGCAGGAGAGTGAAATCGAAAAAAGTAAACAGGGTGAAATATGCATAAGGGAGAGAGGAAGAGAGAGAGAAAGGGGTCGAGGGAGATAAGTATTCGCGAGAGGAAAAGAGAGACAAAGTGGCTGAGCAGCGTAAAAAGGAAATGAAAGGGGAGGAAGGGGGCGAGGGGAGGGAAGGAGGGTCTAGCCGAGGTATAAAACTCGGGCGCTCAGCGGAGGGCAAAATTTTGTTCAGTGGGCACATCGCCGCGGAAAGCGAATTCGCCCGTTGGCCAGCGAGCCAGTAAATTCGATCGTGGCGGTACAGTCGCCGAAACGACGTGTTTTTCTCTCCCCGCGAGCGTCGCTTCCTTCCCGCCCACTATGGCCTCCTCCATGTCGCTGATTCTCCTGAGCAGTTGAAAATGCACGGAACTTACATCGTCATTGCTCGTTACGGTGTTTAACTAATTTTTTTAGAGTGAAGAATCCATATTAAATTCTTTTTAAAAATACTGTTTAGAGACATTGATTTTTATAGGTAATTATATGAAGCAAACTTTATTTAAAAAAAAAAATAGACCTTTTTACAAATATCATATAATGATAATAAGCACAGCAGAAATGTTTAATTCTAACACGTTTTTTGTAAATTGATAACGATAATGAGGTACACGAAGGGTACGAAATGATTATTGATAATTGATGCAACCAGATAAAGCGTAATTAACTTTAAACGATAAAAATTTAATGATAAAAATAAATTATGATATCTGATATTACTGGAGATTCCGCAGATAGTTAGGTATTGTGTAATGCGAGTCAATTCTTCTTCCAGTTTCAAGATTACGCCGGCAATTGAAAGTATTTAAGAATAAACAATACATTTATATTTTTTTTCTCATTATTAATCTATACACTGGAAATTCCCTCATTTTTATTGTGCGCAAATGACCAGTCAATATAGACGATGCATTGTTCCAGCGTAAAGAATAGAACTTCTTGAAAGGAAAGTAAAGTCCATAAGCTGAAATACAGGCGCAACTGAAAAAAAAATGTTACAAACATAAAATAAAGACGTACTCCACCGACTGCCTTATTCGGGTCGAGGAAATAAATTCAGTATTAAAACGGAATTGCATTGCGCCGGAAAAAGCCGAGGCAAATCGAAGGTCCAGCGCGACTTACAAAAATTACGAGAACAGGCACGGCAACATTGTTTTTCCCGCTCGGCGCTTAGAGCGGTCCGCGATCATTCCGCGCACGACTTTAATAATCAGAAACGTCGCTGGGGTTATTCCCGCGGCAGTTTTATGCGTCGCCAGGCCGAGGGAAAAGTCCCGACCTCAAAATTGGTTTTGGATTAACGGCGAGCGAGCGAACGGCCTTTCATACGTTTCGTCCCCCGTAAATCCACGAGGATCTCCTTTTGTCCTTCTTTGTCTTCCCGGCGCTTCTTCATCTTCCTTTTCTAGCCGCCTTTATCCTCAGCCTTGAGTTTTCATTTTCGTCGCACTGCGCGATTACACTCTCTTTTTTTTTCACCCCCTTTTATTTACGTCTACGTTTTTATTGCCATCGAGGGCAGATTTATTATGTGGCCATTTGGAAAGTTTTTTTTTCTTTTTGTTTTTAAGTCGAAGGAAGCCAATTTCGTCCCTTCGTCTTCATTAGCATTCGAATCCCACACTTTGAAAATCGGCATCGAGCGAGCAGAAAAAGTGCGGGTGTTGCGGAAATAAACGACGTGGAAAGGAAAGAAAGAAAGAGAGTGAGAAGGGGAAAAAAGGAGAAGAGCGAGGAACAATCCGGCAATCGCGACCCGAGGCTGTTTGCCGAGCTTTTAGCCGGAAAAATATACAAGGCGCGGATTTCCTGCGTGCGCAGCGGAGCGCTCGCAGCTCCGCGTGTATTGCTCCAAGAAATCGTTATTGCACTTATTTATTTCCCGATCGGCAGGAGAGAATTGTTGTTTTGAGATATCGAGCAGAGAGCTTTATGCACCCGGGAAATATTGCGTTACTCCCGACTCTTAAGCGGGCCGAGATAAATTACGTTATTGGATTAAACTGTGACTATTAAAGGTGTTCCACTCGTTCCAGCTTTTTTTTTCTTTATTTAACCGTTTAGTTGGCCTGTCGAAGCAAATTAACAAAGTGCGATAGTATCAGGACTTTAGTACGCCTCGCCGTCAAGTCCACAAGAACAAATACATCGATTTTTTTACATTCAAACGAGCTTGCAAGTGTTCAAATTATAGTGAAATAATTTTTAAGCCAATATAATTTGGTAGAAATTATTTTAAACGAGTACGAATTAATAAAAACGTTTTTAAATTAATACGAATTAGTCAAAACGATTTTAAGTAAGTACAGATGAATACAAATAATTTTGAGTTAAGTTCAAATTAGTGAAAACCAAAAAAGCTTCTTAAAAAAAAACTCCTTGAACTTTTCATCTGAAAATAAATATAAATTAGTAAAAACGATTCGAGACAAGTAAAAACGAATAGAAACAATTTTAAGTAAATTCAAATTAATAAAAACAAACAAAGCTTTTTACGAAAGCTCTCCGGACTTCACCGGGGACGAAAAAACCATTTTAAATAAGTACGAATTAGTAAAAACGGCATTAGCAATACAAATGAATAGAAACACTTTTAATTATAAGATCAAATTAAAAAGAAGAAACAAAGCTTTTTAGAAAAGCTCCCTGAGCTTTACCGAGACCCGAAAAATAATTTTTAAGCAAATACAAATTATTTAAAACCATTTTAAACAAGTGTACGAACGAATAAGAAACCATTTTAAACAAGTTCAAATTAGCCGAAACAAACAAAGCTTTCTAAAAAAAAGCTCTCCTGGCTTCACCAGGGACCGCGCGTCGAGCAACCGTTTAAAAGTTCGCAATACATTCTTAAACAGTTCCGTAAGAGCGCCATATCTGGAAGCATGCACGTCCTCTTTTGTAAAGTTACCCACCTGACACCTTTCCCGAAAGGAAGCAAAAAAAAAAAACAAAAGTCCTTGCACGAGGCGACCGAGGCAACTTCAGCAAAACATTCAGTTTTATATGCAAGCGCGTAGCATTTGTAAAAATAAAAATTCCGTCGCATCCGTCGGAAAAACTGGAAAGAAGAAAAAAAGGGGAGGGGGGATGCACGACGAGGGAAAAGGCGATGATCCAGTTTTTGTCGCGAACAAAGTAGCATGGAGGTGATGCCGCCGGCTGGCGGGAAGACAGCGGGGGCAGGTCTGCAGGAAGCGTTAGCCGGGCTCCGGGAACGACGCTTCGCCCGGCTACTATAACGACTGATCTCGCCGTCCTCCTACCTGCCGTCCCCGCGCTTCCCCGGCTATTCCCAGGGGCAGCGAAAACTCGTAAAACGGCACTTGGAAATTCGCTGCGCCAAGTTAAACTTGATCGGGACGAAGAAGTCGCAAGTGTGTCCGTGCATACGCGTACTTTTAACCGCCGCGGGCGCAGGTGAGCCTCGCGCGCGTTTCCCCGGTTATGCCGGGGGAATATAGCGTGGGAGCTAACGTGTTTCGCTGGGACCTCCCACTCGAGGTTTTTCTTGAGATGAAACTAGTTTTATTAAGGGGGCAACTTTGACGCCTGCTTTGGAATTATTTAAATTCTTCGGACGCGCCTCACTGACTATGATAAGATATCGATTGCAGTCGATACTTTTTCCTTGAGTCTATAATGAAATGAAGCGCGTTTCAGGATTTCGAAAAGAGAATTCTACTTTTACGTGGGCAAAGATTTTATTTAATTTAAAAAAAAAATATCTGCGAAAAGTATTGCATTCATATGATACTGTTATTGAAAGCAAAAGTACAGTTTTTTCGGTAATTTGAGATTTTTTGGTTTCTTTTTTATTTTTAGAGGATCAATTTGTTTCGGTAAACGAGAGAGAGCTTTTTTGAAAAGCTTTTTCTTTCAAGTTGTAAAACAATCCATTAATATAAAAATAGTTGTTCAATAATCGTAGAAAATTATTGAGCTTTCACAGATTTTGTTTTATTTTTCGAAGCAATACAATAATTTATCACATGGTACAGAATTCAGGCAACTAGAACGTGATAATTTTTCTTTTAGAACTTTTTTTTGTTGTAAAATTCTATTTACTGAGCGAATTCACTAATATATTTACAGTCATAAATGCTCCCAATTGTCTTTAAAGATTTTCATCAAAGTAGTATAACTTCTGGTAGGACTAAATATACGAAAGCTCTGAAAGCTCTGAATGACTATAGTAAAATCCATCAGCAGGAAGATTTTTTCCTGCTCCCGGCATCCCTCGATCAGCATGGAAGTAACACGAAATGTCATAAGCAAAGAGAAGCTAAAAAAGTGACTGCAAAAAAAAAATGGAGCGGGAGAAGACGAAAGAAGTCCCGTGCTTGCATATAAAACGGGACGCGCAATAGCAGCTTGAATATTTTGCGTGGCTCGCGCATTTTTATGGGCCTTATCCGTGGCGCCCGTATAAAAATGGGGGAGGGGGTCTAAGCGTCGACCGAGAACTCGTTTACGGCTAAAACAATACCACCCGGATTTTTCCTACCGTCGCCTGGTTTTCTCGCCCGAGTCCTCCTTGACTCCTTTACCCTTTCTGCCTTTTCAAGCTTCATTTTCTCCCCTCGCTCGCCTCCCTCCCCCCTCGCCACCTACTTTTCCTATCGTGCAAGTGTCCCGTCGGTTGCGCCGGCAATTTAGAGAGTCGCTACCGTGTGGAGGACAAAGGAAGATACGAGACCGAGACTCGAAAGTCCAGCGCATCGCCGAGCTTGCGGAGTGCGAGCTTCTGCCGAGTTTCGCGCTTTTTATGGACGCTCGGTCTACGTACTCCTGCGTTTCGAACAGTAACTTGCCGAATGTGCAGAAAAGAAGCAGGTTCGTAATGTAGACATTTAATTTAAACAATGAAATTTTTTATTAGTGATCTAATGTAAACGAAATAATTTGTTGTTTTTCATAAGAAGCGCAAATAAGAATTTCGAAATGCTTGGAATATCGTAGACTTCAGAGGAACAGAAAGAGGATACATAAAAATTTAATTAAAAGAAAAAACATTTTGTTTTCGTAGTAATCTAATATAAAAGTTTTTGTAACAATCAAACTAATGAAAATATGGCATTGTGCTTGAGAAAATCTAATGAATACAAAATAGTTTATCATCTTTGTATACTGAAAAAAATTGTAGATTCAACTAAAATATTTCTTCTTACAAAATCCTTTAGTTTAAGTATTTAACTATAAGCATTTACACGCTAAATTAGCTGGAGTGAAGCTGAGTGAAAATTAACTCTAGTGGAGTCAATTTTCACTTTAATTTTATAGTGAAAATTAACTCCCTCCATAGAATGAAATAGAGTGCTTTGTTTTACTTTTAAATATCTACTTTAGAATTTATTTAAATCACTCTATTCATGTAGTCAATAAACTCCAATAAAGTTAAATATAACTTTACGAATGTTTCACTATAAACTACTTCTTCTTTACTATAACGAATTCTACTTTTTATCTTAGTATCCCTATTTTCTACAATTTTTTTTATATTTTGTATAGATATTTCCACTTCCTAAATTGATATTATTCTTACAATCAAGGGCTAATCAAACTAGTTTCACTACGAATGTTTCACTATAAACTACTTCTTCTTTACTATAAACTAATTCTACTTTTTATCTTAGTATCCCTATTTTCTACATTTTTTTTGTATTTTGTATAGATATTTTCACTTCCTAAATTGATATTATTCTTTATAATCAAGGGCTAATCAAACTCATTCAATATATCAACTATGAAGAAACAAATAAAAGTTTTTTTAATTCTACAAAACACTTAGTTGAATCAATGAAGTAGAAATCAACAAAATTTTTATGTATAGCTACAAAATTTCTTTTTCTGTGCACGAAGCGTAAACAACAAATCTGAAATATACGGAACGTGTAAGACGTCAGAGGGAATCGCGCCGAAGGTTGCGGCCCGACGCGAGTCATCGAATTTGATTCTCGCTAATTTCCTCCGCTCGCAAACATTTTACGAAGGAGCGAAACACAATTCGCTGGATATTACGTAAGCCCCGAAAGCACGGGGCCATAACTCGCTCTCGCCAAGCCAAACAAAACCATTCGCACTCGCGTGAGTTATTATTCCTCGGAAAAAGCGCTTTTAAGGATGTTTAAGATACTCCAGCCGACCCCTCCTCCCCCCTCGCCCTTTTTAATTTCGATTTATTTTCATTTCCCTTAGCCCGGATCGAAAGCCGCGCGCCAGAATGAGACGGCGGCTGGCTAAGGTCTCCGGGGCGCTCGCTCCCTCCTAAGACTTGGCTTAGTGCCCCGAGTCGCGGCGGCAAAATCTGACCCGCTTTTCCCCGGGGGGATAAATCTTAAATTTTGGCATACCGCGCGTAGCCGGCGTCACCGCCGTCGCCGTGGAAAAGGAGCGAGGGATCCCCGAGGCCGGAAAACCACCGACGATGACGAAGGACGGAGCCGCGGAGCTACTGGCGCTTCTTACTTCTCGTTGGGAGAATGCAACGACTTTTTCCCGCGAGGGAGAGAACTAAGGTCATTATCGATCGGCGACTCGCTTCCTTCCCTTTTATTTTATTTGATCTTCATTCAAAAGCTTTTTCAGACAGAAGGATTTTCAAGCCCCCCTACCCCTTCCTTTAATAAAATTACGCGCGAGTCGGATGATTGAATCTTTCATTTTATCGATTGCACGTCAAAATGAAAAGTTTCGAAACTTAGGATTCCGGCGGGGATTTAGCCTCTTACCGTGAGGAAACTTCATTTGCAATAAATCCCTTTACTGCCTAGTAGTACAAATCGTCATTTTTACGCAGCAATAACGAAGTCGCCGGAGAGTATTACATCAGAATAAATTTGTAAAATGTATAAAAGCGGATGGGCGGAGCTCGAATGAATTTTTAAGATTGAACTTAACAAAGTTTAAACTCCCTCCAACGCTCTCCGGGGGTTATCGCCGCGAATTCGAAATAAATAGCGGGGCACTAATCTCGAGCGTTACGAAGTCGCAGTGCGATCGTTCGCCAGCGGCGTCGTACTATGGAATTCAGCAGAAATTTCGCGCCGAGATAACGAAAAGGCATTCGCGGAGGGAAACGAGGCCACCTTCCCGCGAAAATAAAAAAATCAACCGGGAGAGTATTCAAGGAGAGAAAGGCGGAACGAGCACACTTAAAAAATAAAGACCAATAAGGCGGGATAAGGGGATAAGAGGTATCAGGGCCCAGAAAACAAAAGGACCAGATAAGAAACTAGCCATAACGAAAGAAGAGAGACAAAAAAAAAAAAAAACGGGGGGAATGGAGGAGTCGGATGATGGGCCGGAGACAAAAGGCAACGGCGCGTTTACGGCCGGGCTGCGGCCATCAACCCTCTCAGACATAAGAAGGGTCTTACTAGTCATAGCCGGCGACGCAACATCTTCGTCGGCGGCGATGTGGCTGCAGCATGTTTCTTGCGCCACCGACAGTCCTCCACCTTCGGTATCTCGAGTGCCGATGCTGTACAAACGAGTAAAACCCACGGCGCCGTTTATGAAGCGGGCTAGTGGGCGTCACCGTCGTACTTACATCTGTTCCTCGCTCGGCGTTTGCTTGTACAATCGTTCGCGCGAAATAAAACATTCTTAACTCCTTACTTATAAGTTGCGTATTTTAAGAGCATTTTTTTTTTCATTTTAAACGGGTACCTCTTTAAGTTGCGCGAGCGCGTTCTAATTGCGGTTAATATGGTCATTTCGTTAAATGAGGTCGCGAGGTGAAATTTAAAAAAAGCCGTTAACCTTCTGAGGACGTAATAATGTACATGCTGCTACCTTTCGTACGATTTATTTATTGTTTTTATTACTTTAAAGGTTTGTTTAAAAAAAATTTCAATGTTTAATAAACTGTGAATGGTAAATTTGATTTTATTTCTACTATAAATCACATTTAGCATTCGTAGAATTCTCCTCCTCAACGAATGCTATCATTAGCTGTGATGATGGATTAATTAAACTTTAATCCTTTAATCCTCTCAGGGTTAAAGTTGCGTACAAGCAACCTTTCAAAAAGGGATATTTTTTTTTTTATATTTTGACAACGAATTTGTTTACGTTACAAAACATATTTGTGAACTTTACCACCTTGATTGCAAGATTATGTTTCACATGCGTCATAAATTTTAATGTTAAAATATTTACGATAATCGAGAAAATAAAAAAAATGTCAAAGCAATTTTTTTGTGTAAAAATGTTTCAATTGGAAGAATTCACATTCAGCAAAAAAAATTTAGTATCACCACGATTAGCCGAATTGTAATTTAATAAATCTTTATATTTTCATTTTACTTTGTTGTAATTCTTTATATTTACATTTATAATTGTATTTTAAATACGAAGGGCATCTTACCTGTTTCACCTATTAAAAATGAATAAATAAATAAGTAAATTAGCTAAATTATGAAGTTCAATTAGCTTTAATGAAATAAAATCCTAAAACGAATCTTATAATTATGAGATTATTAAATTTAATCTAGTCCACTTAACAAAACAAATAAATAAATATTAACTAAAATATATTTTTCATTTCAGGTGAGTACCAGCATTAGACTCGTAGTACAGACGATAACCTCGCGCGAGTTCCGGTAACCGTAAGTCAGCACAGCGCACTTTATTTAAAGAGAAAACCTCAAGATACTTAAACATATCCAGCGTAATGCTATAGTCTGCGGAAATATTGTACTCCATAATCCCCTGGTTCTTTCTCCCCTCCCCCACCCCCTCCCGGCGCCTCTACCCTCTTACTCTCTCCGCCGAAGTGGAGTCAGCCCGAGAGAACCGAAATCCTTTTCGAATTAACGAGGCAAGCGGCGACCCTTTCGCCAATCTCTCTTTCTGCCCCCGACGTCTCCGACGGCCCTATATATATATATATATGCGCTCGCGTTGGCCATTAGCGAGAAACGAAAGCGGCAACTTGTCGCGACGAGGGAGTCGTCGCGGTTCGCTCCTTAGCAAACGAGCGACCATTCAAGCCACGCGCTGCGCTCCCACCCCCTCTTGCACCCCACTCGGAATGAGAGGCAGGAAAACGAGTTTGCCTACTCCGATAATGAGTGCGAGGAGGAGGGAAGGAGAGAGAAAGTGCGAGGGAAAGGTCGCTGTGCGAGAAACGGGAGATGGGAGGGGGAGGCTAAGCCTCTTCTTCTGTATTGGAATTAAATTAGCGGCTCCGCGAGCCTCCTGATTTTATCGATTATGCAGGGCTATGCACGAAGCCACGTGGTTCTAACCGATTGATCACCTTGGCTCGTGGGCAATTGAACACTGCGGTCGTTAATTCCGCGGATCGCTTTGGTTTTTTTTTTGTCTTATCGGCGAAGAGATGTTTAGAATAAGTCTGAAACAGATGCATGGATTCAACCGATCGTAATAAAATCAGACACTGGAGAGACTATTCCGCGTAAAAAAATATGCGATCAATTGAAGATCGAAAAGTGTTATCAAGATTATGAGATTTTTTAGTGTAATTTAAAATGAAAAGTCTTTTACAAATATTGGAAGATTTCGTGATCATTTTAAGATCTCAACATTTTATATTTTATTACAACAGAAATTACAAGAAAAATAAAAATAATAAAATATTTACTATAAATTGTTTGATGGTTAAATCCGTTAAAAACTGATCTTTATTTATAATAAAAAATTTTCTTTCTCTTATATTTTTCATTGATCTTATATTTTTTTACGCGGGTAATTAAGGAGACGATCGAGCACAGTTAAAAATTTTGTGTTGTGTGTTATTTGGAAAAATAATTACACGGAAATTGTTTTTAAGTTACACTTCCTTTTGTTTGTACTATAAGCACTACACAAAATTAATCTATAAATTACAGTTTGTGTTAAAAACTATTTTTACTAAATATGTACACACAGTTTACTAGATCAGTAAAAATAAAACGTAATATATGTGTAATTTCTTAATTTACACACAAAAATGATGTTCATGTTGTTTCATTATGAAGCAATATTTTAGGTCCATTTAATAAGCTTAAAAAATCGTTTCATTGTGAGAAAAAACGTAAACAATTTTTACCAATGAGGATTTTTTTGGGTGAAGCCTACTCTCTAAACTTGAAAATGTGAAATTTATTTAAAAACTGTAAAAATAGTGTCATTTTATGTGAAAAATCATTCGCTGTTTTCCGATTTACATGAGAAGTCATACAGCATAATGTAACAGCTACAATTTGCATTTCATAAGATCAAGTAAATCTTTCTTGATTCAAAATTTCTATATAATGAATAGAATGATAGAAATCTTGTATTTTAAATTTCGAATTTTTAACTTCGCATCATTTTCGAGCCAACAAAGATTTTTTAATCCCATAAGTCTGAAGTTCCAGCTTTTACTATTCTTCGTTCAATTGCCGTGTAATTATTATTTTTCTTACCCAGCTTAATACAATAAGACCCTCAGGTAAGTGTTCAACATTTCAAAAAGAAATCTAGTCACCTGCTTGTTAAAGAGAGAAATGCAAATGCACTCTTCCTGCGAATTTTAAATAAAACTCAAAGAGGAGGAGTAAAGTAGCATCGGAAACTTATAAGCGCGGATCGCAAGGCTCTCGTTACACCGGCCAGGTGGTGAGGCTGTGCGGCAATAAGTGTGACGGCAAAAAGGAAAGGCTGCAGTCTGCTTCGTTTACGCGGGGGTGGGTAGTAATAAATACACAAATAAACTTTCCTCGTTAACCTATCGGGCAACGGTGTACCCCGAGCCCTATAGACGGCCGATACGTAGGAGCTATCTCCGCGCGACTGGACCGTTCGTTCGCCTTCTCCCGCGTTTATAATGCTAACAGCGTGGATGTAAGAGGGAGAGGCAAAACTCGTCTCCGGAGCCCCTGGCAACACTTCGCCCGGTATTCCCCCGGGAAAGAGAAGGCCAATGGCTTCTCTCTCTCTCTCTCTCTTTGCGTTCAGTTGGCCCAACTACTGCTATCGCCCGCCGTCCCGTCTATATATACACGCGCCTATCTGCCGAGTCTGTACAGATCTTTATTCCTCCTTCATTACTTTCTCTTTTCTGCGAGATTTCTCTCCGCGAATTTTCTTTTTCCGTTTTTTTTTTTTTTTTTTATCTTGCTAAAATTCTTAACGTGAAAGTCGCCTAAGTAACGCAGAAACTCGGGATTGCATGTGCGCACGGAAAGTTCGAAAGAAATTACATCGCTTTCGAACATTTCTGCGTCGATATCGGAGAGTGACGTGCAGTAACTCGAATATATATATATATATTACGTATTGATAAAAGCATTAAAAGTCGCATTTTTCAAAAGCGATAAATAGACTCGGAGCGCGTTCTTTTTTTTTACTCTTTTACACTTCAACGCGGAGAGGCATTCGCAGACATTTCATTTTTGACACCTCCTCTTTATCGCGGCTCTTAAAATGTTATTACACATTAAATGCATAAAAAGAAATTTCGAGGAAAAAGTGGGAGCTGTCGCGGGGCGGGGTACTGTGTCTGCAAAGGCAGATGAATTTTTTCCTCGGCCGAAATTCAGGCCGTACCCTCGTTGCGGCAGTGGAAGCGAGCGGCGCGCCACTGCGGCGAAAGAGGAGCCGCCGCCGCCGCGGGAGAGGCGGAGAAACGAGGAAAAGGAGAAAAGGCGTCGAGGCGACAGGGGCGACACGACCGAGGGGAGATAATCTCGGGCGCGAGAGAAGAGGCATAAACGTTCGCGTTTATGTACGCGTGGCTCCGGGTGCTCGCGCCGGCGAGCGTCGTTATCGCGAGATTCACTCGCGGGTACTCGCAGCCCTCTCTGTCTTCCGCCACTCGGCGTCTTCATCGCGAGCCGGGCGTTGTACGTCTCCAGCCGGCGCTTGGCCCAGGAGCTTTTTCGAGATTCGCCGGGCTCGCGAAATGGGACTCGCGCGACGGAGCAATTGCCCCACGGTTTCTTCGAGATGGGGGACTAGTTACTGAATTTTGATTCGATTGAGTTTTTTTTTTGTTATCAGTAGGTTGATGCTTTTTATTCGCATTAACCTACTTGTTCTCGACAGAATTAGGAATTTGCCGGTGTACACTGATAGAAAAGATCCTTTGATCCAAAGCCAATGTCTTTAATATAAAGCCGTGCGCATTTAATATAGTCCAAAGGCATAGGTATTAGATGTAAAGAAATGGTGCATTAACTATTAAGCCATCCACAGGATTTTTGTCAGTAAAGATGATCGCGCATTAACTATTAAGAAATATTTCTTCAATGCTAATGCATACTTCTTTATTTCAAATACCATGACAAAATTATTTTTTAAAACCGCGAAGACTTTGGGTTAAAGAATCTTTTCTATCAGTGTAATAGACAATTACGGTATTTCAATACATTTTTGCAAGTCTGTGCGTAAAGTTAGTGTGTAACGTCCTTCGGATGCCTCTGTCTAGTGTGAAAATTTTACTTTACGCACGCGATAACTTTACGCACAGCCAACCGTGTGTAAAGTTTACTTTACGCACTCGCACCGCAGACTCATGTGAAAAGTCGGTAGAAAGCACTTTATTTATTTTTGTTTTGATTAACTTTTTCCGCTACGATGCGTGGCGATTACTTTTCGACAACTAATCATTTTTACAAAAAAAAAAAAAAACTGCGAACGATCAACTTCAGTCTTTTAGCGAACAATTGATTGGCGTTTTCGTCAAATGCGTTCTTTAAAAAACATTCCACGACTCTTTGCAAGAATCAGAATTAAATCAGTGAATTTCATGGTATACAATTTACAAGAGTAAGTTAAAAAGTCCTTAAATTTAAAGCAAAGAAACATCACTTATTTTTAGTACACATCTGTAGTTTTCAAATAATAAAAGTATGTCATTGATTCATAATTAAAATCCAAAACTGCCCATCAAGTACTTCTTTACTAGTAGCTAATTGCAATCGTAAGCTCTATGAAAAGTATAAATATACAAAGCACTTTTAAGTGCGTGTAAGAGCATTTTTTTCAAATGCGTAAAAAATCCATTCAAATGAATTGCATTTTTTTTCAAATGCATAAAAAAATGCGCGTACGTATAAGTGCATTTTTTTTCTCAAACGCATTGCGGTGCATCGAAGTGCATTTATTCTCAAAAATACCATTTTTCTAAATTCAAGAAAAGCTTATTCTTGAATTTCACTAAACAACAAATTCTAGGGTACACGTTACACTTAGTACAACAGATTCGAGTGAGTTCATCCATCTTTTCCTAAAAAAGCACGAAAAACCAGTATAAAAAGCTTCGACAGCTCGATCGAAACATAAACAATACATTTCCACAGCTTTATCTTGTTCTAGAATAAAAAAAAAGTATTTTTCATGGAACAGGGCGAAAAGATCGGCACCCTCGTGTCTTTCAATTCCAGCCCCTAAACACGGCGCTTTGCGTTTTCACGGAGTAGGTAAACCGGACGATTCGATCGCTGCAGGAGATATGCGCTGTGGGCGTGCGTGAATTTCAAACGGCGCTTCGTAGGACTGTCCTTTTCGAGGGCGATAGCGAGCGCGCCGCGCCGGCTGTCATCAATCACCCAGCTGTCTTTTCCCATTCGAAGATAAAGAGCTCACGCGAGATAGACTATGATGTATTTATTTTTAGCTTTGCCTGTAGGGCCTTTTCGTAGGTTCCTCGTTTCAGTTTGCACCCACCCCACCCCCTAGAGAATTGTGGGGTATGTTTTCACGGTTATTAGAAAAGCCGAGGTTCATAAAAAAATTCTGAGCACTAATTAGGATTTATTTCGTTTCGTGATAATTTGATTGTCACCATGGTTTTCTCATATTATGGTATATCCCTCGTAAAAAAATATGAGATTAATTAAAGATCGAAAAGTGATTTATCCAAATTATGGCTCTTTTTAGTGTAATTTAATATGAAAAGTCTTCTCTCTAAATCTGAAAATGTGAAATTCACATGGAAAACGTGAATAGTGACATATTTTATGTGAAAAATCGTGCACATATTTAACATGTGAACGGCTTTTCACTTATTAAATGTCACTATTCACATTTTCAGGTTTACAGAGTTTTAAAAATATTAGAAGATTTTGAGATCAATTTAAGATGTTAATTTTGAATTTTATTATAAATAAAGATCAGTTTTTAACAACGCATTTACTAAACAAATTTATAATAGTAAATATACTTTATTATTTTTTATTTTTCTTGTAATTTCTGCTGTAATAAAATTTAAAATGTTGACAACTTAAAATCGTCTCAAAATCTTCTAATATTTATAAAAGACTTTTTATTTAATTGATCTTATTTTATTTTATCTTATTTTATTTAAAAGAAATAGAAAAATGTTTTCACACTTATTAGTAAAATCGAGATTGGTTTAAAAATCTTGAGAAAAAAATTCTAAGCACAGATAACGATTTACATAGTTTCATAAAAATATTTTATTGTCACTAAGTTCTCGTAGACTAATCAAGTTATAATATAATATTAATTACTTCAGTCACGTACCGTTAATTTAAATTCTACACTTATTAATCTAAATAAATGCATTTGCAAGCTATTCGAAGATATTTTACGATTTCACATAGCAATAAAATATTCATCAAGGCGTCGATCTTTTAAGTACAAATAAATAATAATAACGAGATCTATTTATATTCGCCGCACATCGTCTGCACTCCCAATCCAGTCTCTCATTTATAAACTACAAGAATTCAAAAGCGATGACGAAAAAGTAGCAGGGGTGAGGTTCCAAGCACCGGATTCCGTGAAATCACATTATATTATTCCTACCTGCGTAAATAATAAAAAAGCTCCGGCGGCCTCCCTTCCTAAGGTGATCAATATGCTAATATTTTGATGCCTCTCCTCCGAGCCGCCCCGAGGGGAATCGAGTTACGGGTTTACAAAAGTACACATAGGACGGCGGGGGGGGGGGGGGGGAAGAAAATGACGTGGACGCTCGCGCAGTGGAACGCGGGGGAGGGAAATTTATCGCGTTTCAGCGACTTTCCCTTGGAGAACGCGTGCGCGGGGAGGACGGGAGAGAAATAAAGTGGCGCGAGGCACGAGAGAAAGGGGGGCACTTGTGCCTTTTCTCGAGCGCGGAATTTCCTCGGGACGAATGCGGAGAGAGAGAGCCCGACGACGCTGACGCGCGCCCCGCGTAAATCATAGAATTTGCATGCTAATAAAAACGATAGCCGGCCCGTAGTCTCCCTTCCGTCCAGAGGCTGCCTGATGGCAGCTCGGCGTAACGCTGAGGTATCGACACGCTCCGGGGAATTGTTTTCGCGGGGCAGCAGGAGAACCAAACTGTTTTTGTATGCTCGGTGTAGTGAAAGATTTATTTTTCGAATTTTTTTTTTTCTTTAATTACGAGGGTACTTGTCCTGCTAGAAATTTAAAACATTTAATGGCAATTTAATAGCCGGAGAAATAGAAATGGACGAAAAATAGCAGCCATTTTTAATCCCATGATGAAATGCTTTTTTAAAACAGATTCTCACATTTAATGAATGTGATTAATTAATAGTTAATAGGGAAAAATGGCTTGTAAATTTGTAAAAAGAGAACATTATAAAAATCTTTAAAATTAGCGAATATTCGCACTGGAAAGTGAAAACGCAGTAAATCATTCACTATGAGCTTATTAAATGTTTTTTCATAATTATCTGCTGTGTAAGCTCGAAATCAAGATCGCAATTCCGTATAAAGAAGCTGCTTTTAGATTATGTTCGCTCCCATTTTTCTTCGCTCAAAAATGGCTATTTTTTAATGATGATTAGAAGCTAGTATTTATCCAATATTTTTTCATTCTAATAAATGTGCGAATGTTCTGAAGAAAAGCGTTTCATCTACCACTAAAAACAAGCCATTTCTTAGTTTTGTGGCCATTTTAACTAGACGAATTTCTAGCAGGGTGCGAAAGCTCGCGATTCAAAAGTTTCAGTGACAGTTAGAGACAGTGAGAGAATTTTCTTATATATAGAGAAATTATACAATGAAGAATTATCCACTCTTAAAGAGTGATGATCGGATATTGCAAAGCCTAGAAAACGTGAACTTGATTGGTTCGTAAGTTAATTCCGAAATGGCGCTGAAATTAAAAACTTCAAATCTCAAAAATGAATCCAGAATAAACAGTAAAAAAAAGGAAATTTAGCTCGTGAAGCGCGCTGGGTTTTGCTAATATGAAAAAGCTTAATCGTGTAGGAAGCTTTACAGAACATTTTTATCGGACAAATCGCTGTATTTTTTACCTGAATGTAGAATTACTGGAGAGCTTTGTACTTTTTATAAGAAAAGCTCTGGAAAAACTGTGAAGATTTTCACCTGAAAATTGCAGAGTTTTTCTCGGGAAAATTAGGGTGCTTTTACCTGAATCTTAAAGGATTGACTGTAAAGGTTATAATTTTTACAAGAAAAATTTCTACCGGAAAATCCTTTAAATTATGCCAGAAAAGTACCGTAATGTTTAAAAAAAAGCTTCACCGTAATTTTATGGAAAACTTTACTACAACAGAGTCTTTTTTGACAAAATTATACGAAGCTCCGTCAAAAGTCCAATACTTGTAAAAAATGTAATAATTTTCAGTGCATTCCTATCATCCCTCGATCACACTTTTTCAAGTAATTTCTATACGATGAGCTTTCGGCATTTTTTACGAGCAAATTCTCTCGGTATAAAGATAAAAAATTTGTTTGCACGTTGAAGCATTCTTTTTGAGTAGCAAAAACGATTATTCGAAGTTGCATATAAAAAAGGAAAAAAGCTTTCCTTTATCACTCTTGAAATTTGAAAAATACGATTAATCCCTCTCAACTGCAAAAAAAAGAATGCAGCAGTACGATGGGGAGGGGAGGAAAATCCTTTCAATTTGCTTTCCTTTTTCAATATAATTCCTTCCCATTGTGGCGTTAACGTAAAGTTCGGAAACCTTTCCGCGGGATTAAACGCGTTGCACGCCAACGCCTCATTATTGTTGAGCCGTGCAAGCCTTCATCACCATTACCGTAGGATTTTTGCGATGGAGGATATAAGCGTTATATAAATATAACTACAGATGGACATTGCAAACGAGCCCACCCCTTCTCCGGTATCGCTCCCATTCAAAGGGTTAAAAGGTTTTCCATCGTCCGTGTCCTCGCTTCGGAAACACCGGACTCCCTTCCTCCCCCTCCTCTCAGTTGCCTCTCTCCCTCTTTCACTCTGTTTTCTCGCAATGGCCACGCCATTATGCGTCGTAAATGCAGATGGGGTGCAAATATGCCGCCAGGGAATAGAAAAAAAGGAGAAATTTATAAAAGGGATAAGAGCTCTTGGGCGGGAGAAGTGCGCGCCAATGCGTATGGAAGAGCGAAGCGCAAGTTATGCGTATTGTTTCTGCAAAAGTTTCGACGATGCCGTGAGGAAAAAGTATCGTTGTTTGTTTCAGAACCGTGCGTTTCTTGCTTTTTTTTTTGTAGATACCTGCAGGCTACGAATGGTTACTCTTTTTATTTTATTTCCAATGCCCTAAAAACGTTTTTTTTTTATATACTGTTTTTTTTTCAGTAAATATTGAATGTATTGTTTTCTTTACTGTTATGTTCCATAAAAGTAAAGTCTATTTCTCAATCTGTCGTGTATATCTGCATTTTCAGTAACAGAGTTGTAAAATAAACGAAATTATTTTGAGTCGTAATAACAAAAATATTTTCATTCGACCAGCTCTCATTATAAACATTAACGACATTCATTGCAGTTGCTTTCCGACAAAAGTAATACAAAATTCGGCATTTCCAACAGTAGTAATTTAAATTATATGAACAAAAAAGTAAAAATAATATATAAAATTATTTTATAAATTAGAGAAGGAAGATTGAATTGTCGCTGAAAATCCGAGAAGGGGCTTAATTTTTAATAAACAATCGCCGATGATCCTGACTTATTTTTCCACCTCGGACGACTCCAGGAATTTTAAATAAAGATAACGATCGAGCGAGAGAGTCGGCCAGGGAATAAAGAGACGCCAAAGGAAGACGCCGCTAACAATGAATTCCAAAAGACAATTCAGTTATTGGATTGGCTCCGGGTATCCCCAAATGTAGTAATAATGTAACCCGCTTCTCTCGGGATAATCTCGATAGAGATCTACTTATTGGAGGGTTACTCCTCTCCGTCCCACTTCCTTATTCTCTTTTCGTAATAGAGAAAGTGGAGCGGCCGCTGGCGGAAGTGCAGACAGAGATAAAGAGAGACGAAGAAAAACAACGGGGAAATAAGTAACGCGGATTAAAGGCAAAGAGTTGTGGGGGAATATTTTTTCTCGTCGGTTAAAAATAGAATTAAAAAAATACCAAAATAACGTGAATTTCCGGAAATGCGAATATTTCGATGAACCCTCTAAATCTGAAAATGTGAAATTCACTTGGAAAATATTGAATAGTGACGTTTAATGCGTGAAAAGCTGTTCACGTGCTATTCGCATAATGTCACTATTCGCATTTTCCAAGTAAATTTACACGGAATGTGAATATTTTCGCGTACATGAATTTCCGTGAACGTAAAATTTTGTGCAATTAAATTTCCGTGAACTTACATTTCCGTAATCGTGAATATTTCCGTAAATATGAATTGTCGTGCACGTGAATTTTTGTGAACATGAATTTCCGTGAGCGTAAATTTCTGAGAGCGTTAATTTCCGTAATCGTGAATATTTCCATGAATGTGAATTGTCGTGCACGTGAATTTTTGTGAACATGAATCTCCGCGAATGTAAATTTTTGTGAATATGAATTTCCGTGAACTTACATTTCTGTGGACGCGAATATTTCCGTGAATATGAATTTTCATGCACGTGAATTTTTGTGAACATGAATCTCCGTGAGCGTAAATTTCTGAGAACGTGAATTTCCGCAAACGTGACTGTTTCCGTGAACCTGAATTTACGTGAAGGTGAATTCCCGCGAGTTACGACTATCGGAATCCTCGGCGTCGTTATTAAAAGGAAATTTAAAAGGAAGATAAAGCACAGGGTACGCTCCAGCCGATTGAGAAATTAAAGAAGCGAGCGGTTGAGAGTTGGAAAGCGCAGTTGATAAGCGTGCCACATGCTGAAGAAGCTCGCCGCAAAAAAAAAGCTGGAGGCGCTCGCGGACGAGAAGAAAGAGAAAAGGGGCGTGGAAGGGAGGAAGAGAGAAGCACGGGGTCGGTAAGTGAGTGAGTGGTGACTGAGTGCATTTCACAGTCGGAGCCATCTTTTACGTGAAACCTGGCGAGCTTGAGCGCCCCGCTGTTCCTTGGGAAGCCAGAAGATAGCTAGATGGGTAATGCGATGTGCCAGCAGCATCTCTCCTCTCTCTCTCTTTTGGCTTTCCGACCGTCTCTTTTTATCGCTTTTCCTCTCAGCCCTCTTCCCCCCTCTCCTAATGTCTCGAGAGTTACCCTTCCCTCACCGATTCGACTTTATCGCTTTTATAACTGCGATTTTTTTTTAATCCTGATAGCAATCGAAACAATCGCTAAATCTGCATGTGCATTTTTTTTTTAAATTCTCGGTGGATGCTAAATAATCGAGAAATTTGCATAAGTACTACCTAAATTTACTGTGGTGAAATAGCCACTGAATTTTAAAGCAGTGACCTAGTCAAAGTTCAATGTTTTGCAATCAAAAGTATATCAGTGTTCTAAAATTCACAGCGAGACAAATGTCTTCATTGGTATTAATAAATTTAAAGGAAGGTTTATTTCAAGCGTGTACGTTAAATAAAATTTAAAGTGAAAATGATTAAATTTAATGTTAGAATGTATTAAACCTGATGTAAAGCATTTTAATTTAACGTGAGCTCATTTTTCATTTACGTGCTCGAAATAAACTTCGCGACATTTTTAACAATGCAGTATAGAAATGTCATACCGGATTAAATTTATATCAAGCAGGGTTCAAGATTTTCATCAAATCCCCTCTCCAAAGATTCTTTAGATAAAATAAAAAACGATGTATCAACAAAGGTACCAGCACTGATCCCGTTGATGAAAAATTTGTCAAGCAAACACGAGTGTCAAAGGCTAATCCTCCACCCCCTCTGGAATCTAAAATCCTCGCAGCAATTCTTTATCTCCCCCGTCGTCGACTGCATTCGCAAAATCGCATTAAATTTTCGAGCCAGCGATTCGTCAACCTCACGTCCGCGGTTTTACAGAGCACCGAGCGTTTTAAACTTACCCAGACGCTCCCCCCCTCGAGGGGGGTGGGGAGGGGGTGGCAACGGGGGTGAGCTTCCAACCCCTCGTCAGTCGTCGCCGTAATCAGCTTCATTCAGTCGAGCGGATCTTCCCTTTGTAAGAGGCCTCCACTTCCCTCTTGGTAATGAGCGCGAAGAAGAATGTTTGTCGTTTGTCTCTCATCGACGCCTTTTTATCTTGCGAAGCCTTCGCTATTTGTCAAAATTTTTTCCCCGCCTATATCCGCGCGATTTTCGAATGCACGCGCCCGGCGAAGATTGGCTGTCGGTGCTTGAAAAATAGTGTAATTTAAACTTGCAAGACTTTCGGTTATCGCCCGATTTTCGTCTTCCCAACTGCAACTATCGAGCCTCGCTCAATCTTCCTTTCCGGATGATACATGTATTACACATTGTTTCTGCACTTTTGCGTCGCTCAAAAAAATCACACAACGTAAACGCACTAGTAGTAGAATAACTATTCTACGATTTAGTAGTGATATATAGTTACTACTGTTTAATACTGTATAGTTGTAGTAATTACCACACTATAAAAAAAATTAATTTTAATGCATTTATCAATTGCGTTCGTACTTGAAATTTAATAAATTTGGTGATGTAACCTAAATTAAGATAAAATATGTAGAAAAAGTATTTTAACGCAAAATATACTACAAATTAAGTAAGGGCACATTAGATTTCTTTAATATACATGATTTACACAATAATCTGCATGCACCTCGTGTTTCATATATTGTAATGGTTAATTATAATGCAACTTCCATTAAATATAAAACACAGTTGGAGGAAATTTCATGCACAATGACATTAGTAACCAAATTAATGTATTTAATCGTAAAATACACTGTGCAAATTTTTTTAACAGTGTACATTAAATTTAATGTATTTTTTACATGAAAATTCAGAGATTGCATTAAGGTTGCTTGAATAAATCAATTAAAATTTAATGCACTTACACGTGAATGTTAAGCTGCAATTCGAGACAAATCTCCATTATTTTTGGTTAATTTACAGCAATAAACTAAACTTGCAGTACATTTACATTAATTTTCAAGCACATTTTTTTAAAGGTTGTAATGTATAGTGTATCTGTATAATTTATGTTTATTACAGAGAGTAGTAAACTATGTTCCGGCTGGGACATAACCTATACATTTTTCTAAAACATACATTCCTATTTAATAATGAATCGCTGTGTTTTATTGTATGGTTTATAGTTAGCAAGGTCTACATTACGGAATTAGTAATTTTTTTCTATAAAATTCCTCGTGCAGAAATTAGCACTACATAATTCAATTCAAAATCAGAAAATTCTGCGTTAACATGTGTATATTTAAAGAATGTTAGACGGCATTGATTTTCTATTTCGAACAGACGCGCTATTTCGGTTGAGGGCGAAAACTCATGCATAAATTTCCCCGTACATAATCGATCTCTAATTACTCCGTTATCGCAGCGAGCCGCGATAGGGGCAAACGCCACTTCTAAAAAGTATGAATCTGCCGGTCTCAAATCAAATTCTCGGGCAAAAAATTCACAACGAGCCGAGAATGCACCCCCGGAATCATCGATCGGCGCGTTCGCCGATCTCGTCGAAGAGCGGTACTTCGAAAATAAAAAAAAAATAAATAAAAAAATTCTTCCAGTCTTTTCCCGCGGCAGCACATCGATCGGCCATTCGCGGCCGGCCTTGAATCACGCACGTAGTGAGCGAGCCAAGGTCGGCGCGATTCGCGGGCGCGTGCACGCCGCTCGGAAAATGATTAGTCAACGTCGCGCGCCCTGCCCTGCCTCCCCCCTTTCTCTCGTTGCACCGAGAGTCGCTTCCGTCGCTCTCGGCGGGCTTTTCTTTCCTCGTGGCGGGGAATCGATGCCCGACGAGGGAGTCGCGGAAACTCCGCTCCTCCGGCGCGGACGTTTCTGATAAATCGATTGCCGTCGGCCGAACTTATAATGTATTATCTCTTGTTAATTAATGCCTCGCAAGTAATTAGTCCGACAGGGTATTAAGCGCTCCGTTCTCTTTTAAAAATGTGTATGTCCAATGCCATATTGGAAGGTCGTTTCTTAGATTTTCTGAGACTGATAGCTGCCCAGATGTTAATTTCGCGATATTCATGTAATTTTAAGCCAGTCCACCCTGCGGTTAGCCGGGACAGAAATAACGGGATATTTTTTTTCCTTATATGAATTAAAAAATGGAATGAGACCTGTGCTCCGAATGAAAGGTCACGTAATGATTTTCAGATATCAATGTTATAAAACTTTGTTTCTTTTTTATGTTATTTAACGCAACGCTCTATTTATGCTAATCCGTGACGGAGATCTACTATAAGTTTTGTTTTTTTAAACGTTATAAAATTGATAATAAAATTAAAAAAAAATATTATTTACAGATACCACCGTTAAAGTCGACAATAAAAATTGAAAAATAAAAGTGCAGCGAATTTCGTGCATATCGGTTCCGTAAATCCCAGCGACAAGTCAAAAACAGAGAGTACGGGGGAAAATCAATGTTCCCGGCAGTATCGAGATGCAGCCCTCGGCATTACTCAGCCAGTGTAAAAATTCAAAATTTCCAGCTCCATTTTGAATATTTGATCAAAGCATTTGTCAGAGCCCAGGCGGAGGGGGAGGGGCTGCGCCCTGCTCGAACCAAAAAACGGACGGCGCCACCCGAGCAATTAGTCACCATTTGTTTGCAGTTGGTGCGAGCGGGGTGCGCTCATAAGCGCGCACGCACCAGCGCAAACATAAATTTCTCAGCCGGGCGCGGGGGAGAAAATTCATCTCTCATCCGAGGCTGCGAAATGGGCAATGCCCGGAAATAAAGAGGAGGGGGGGGGGGGGGCACCGAGTCGAGACCTAATGTAGATTACGCGTTTGACACAGTTGTCTCGGATTTTTTTCTCTGTTCCCGTCTTAGATTTTCCCTTCCAGTTAGATGTGCAGGTATACTTTTTAAAGTAAATGCTAATAATAAAGGAACTGAAATTGTTCGAGCGTTTGAGCGGTGTCCCTGTATGGTTGGCGCGCGTATGCGCTAGGGTAGGTGGTAGTTTCCAAAGTAGTTTAGTAGTTTAAACAGGGTAAAGCACTGACAATGAGTACGTGTACCGTCCTTCCCTTTCTGCGTAAAACACCAGCCGTAAATAACAAGTTTTTTATTTACTTTCTTTTTATCAATGACTTTCACGTATTTAAACGAAAAAGTCTCTTTTACATTGAGCGTAAAAATTACGTGGAAAGGGTAATTAAGCGATGATTTAAAAATACTGGACATTTTTACGGAAAATTTATTATAATTTTTACAAATGCTTTTATTCGTACTTTTGGGACCACCGAACTTTTTGATTTAGTGCCATTTAAAGTATATACTCGTGCGCCGATTAAATTGTGTTTTATATTGTGCGCAACATCCTGGCATCGTATTTTAAGAGAGGATTAGATTTTTTTATAAAACTTTGATATTTTTATAAAAAAAGCTCTCTAAATATTACAGTGCAGCTTGTCGTAAAAATTACGCAGCTTTTCATAAATTAAGAGATTCTCCAGTTTAGCCAACTGTTAAAGATTTAAGCCAAGCAAAAGCTCCGCAATTTTCCGCAGTTTTTACAGAGCTTTTCTTGTAAAAATTGCAAAGTTTCTCCAATCGTACCTCATTCGAATAAAAATTACAGCGATTTTCCCGTAAAAAGGTGAAATCTGAAAACCATCCCTCCACCACATTTTTTCACGTAATTTTTACCGAAAGCTTTGGCGTAATTTTTATAACAAAATTTTATGAAACTTCCGAATCGTGAGCTTTCGCTGGGTACCCGCGAATTTTTGAAAATAACTTTTTTATATTTACTCTGATTTACGTTTCGTTTTACTCTGATCGACTACAACGTTCAAAAGGAAAGAAAAAATAAAAGAAAAGAGAAGTGTATAAGAGCTTAAACATGCCATTCCTTTCCAATACTCCGCGATAAAAAAAATTATGTTATTGCTCTGGATGTCGGTCTTCATACACGCATGCACGTACGTATAGACGCACGGAGAGGTGCGCGTGCGCATGTACAGGTGCGGGCGAGCGAGGCTAGCGATAAAAATGCGGCAGATTTATCGCCTAGTAAAAAGCGTCAAGAGCGAGAGCCTAAAACAAGGGCGGGAACACAGGCAATAAGGGGCAAAGGAGAGAAAAGTCGGCACCCTAAGGGAGACAGATAAGAGATATAAAAAGAATATTAAAAGAAACGGTGGGTGGGCGAGTTAAGTGAACGAGATCACGAAACATGCGGAGGAATGATAAGGACACGCGGCGACTCGCATAACGAGAGGAAACTTGATAAATGATGTTTGACGACGGCGGCAAGCCGGAACGGGGGAAAACGGCAATTTCAGACCTATGAAAATAAATAAGAAGTGAAAAGCGACGAGGAATTAATGCGCTGCTGCCATGTTGTTTACATTACGCGTATACCGTCGAGCTGGACATTTTTAATTATTTTAAGTACAGACGATTCCTGGTTATTTCTTATTACGGTGTACGTGTAATTAATCGAGGATACAATACAATTTTGAAAAATTCATTAGCCTGATTAAATTGTTCCTTTCGTTTCGTAAAATTCCGCTCCCTGGATAAGATAACATTAAATTACTAATTAAAATGTATGTATTCCAGTCTACAAGACTTGCATTTTGAATAAAACGCATCGCTTTTTCTGAAGTAAAAGAAAAAAAAGGAAGGTGGATGGAAAAAAAAATTGTCGATTTCCTTAATTTTCCGCAGATTCTTGTGTATAAGTACATCGAAAAGAAAGAAAAGACGAAGCCTTTTTTTCTCGAATAATTCCAAGGAGCTTCGAGTATCCTTCTTTTTTGCATTCGAAAAAAAAAACTTTATACTTAGGGCGAAGTTTAAATGATGCAACTTTTCTCGGTTTCCCGTTGCAGCATAAATCGCTCGCTTCGTTTAATAAAGCGCAGCTGCGCAAAGGAAACGAGTCCATCTCTCGATCTATTAATAAAAGTGTATGCGCTGTAATTATGTTGGTGAAACTGTCGGGCATCGATCAAAGTAAAAAAAAAAGCACTTGACAAATTCATCGATTTTTATTTCCCTCTGCCCGAGAGAAGAAAAATCTCAGGGGAGTTCAGTTCAAGGTTATACTTTCTCGATCTCTCGAGAACCCACGATATTTGCCAAAAATGATTGATGATATTGTTCGCCTCGCGTTTATCACCTCTATTTATAGTCAAGAATTTTTACCCACATTTTTTTTTAATCAACAATCGCTTATCATTTGCGAATAATGATTCAACTATTTTATTTAAGAAATTATTTGACATTTACCTTTTAATCCTTCTTCGCTGCTTCGTTATTTATTCTGCGTCTAAATAGACATCCTTGAATAATGGTAATTTTGGTATTTTTTTTAGAATTTTTTTGAAAGACACTAAGAATTAATTAGAAATTTCTTAAAAAATGTAGATTCCGAGCTAAAAATTATTAAAATTAGTACATAATAAAATTTATCGACATGACGATCTATGACAAAATTACAATAGTAGTAATAGTAGTTTTGTAAAATTGACTAGTAGACTTTTCTCGGTTTATTATTGTACTATTTTGTTTTATTTATTTTATACTAAATATAATCTGTTAAATTAATTAAAGATAGAATCGAATAAATAAAAATAAACGAGTGGAAAAAGCCTCGTGCATTTAAACATAAAAAAAGTAAAGCAGTGTATTGAAGTTAGCGTTAAACTTAATATCACTATATTAATTTATACTGCAATTTAACTTTTTATATTAATTAAACAAATAGAGAATTAACAAATCAGTGGAATAACAACATCAAACATTAAAAAAATCAAGAATTCGTGAACGAAACAAAAGGAGCGAAGATCATATTTTAACCGAAACAATTATACTATAATAAAACTAAACGAAATAATACTACACACAGACAGCAATTAATTAAACAAATATAAAATCGTTGAATAAGAATCGAAAAGCCCCGCGCTTTTCAAGAATATAAAAAGGAAAAAAGAGAGCGCGAAATGGACGAAAGAAAAAGCAGCAAGGATCGCAGTTAACGTTAAACCGATAACCCAATTGGCGCGCGTCAACAATTATTCCATGAGCAAACATCATGCATCTCGATCTGAGTGACGTCGGCGACGCTGCCGCTCGCGCACAATGCGGAGCCGTCGCGCATTGTGCTCTCCGCCGAGCGCCAACGGCGACGGGCATTCGATACGCCATTGTGCGTCCGCGTGGCGTCCGCGTGTGCGCGAGCCGGAAAAAAGGCCGAGCCCACCGATCCGTCGGCGATTTGCGATTTACTCTGCGGGAAAAGTGTCGCGACCTTATATTCCTATATGTATATATATATATATTTTTTTTTAATATATATATATATATATAGTGATTTGACCAGTTATGACCGTTCCTTCTGATGCTCGATCTATATATAATATATATGTATACTAGAACCGGGTTTGTAGTGCTTTTTGTGGCTAGGATTTTTTCAGGGGAAAGTGTGGTTAACTGAAATTTATTATATTGTGCTTTTTAATCCGAAAGTTTTTCATTCAACTTGATAATTTTGGTAATGGAGTGATTAAGAGTGAACTTATATACTTATTTCTTTTTAAGTGTTCTCTGTGAAGATTTTTTTTTTAAACTATAATTCCTATTAGTTAGCGGTTAACTATAATGCAAGTTAGACATTTATACGGAAATAATGAAATTTTAGATAGAGTCAGGAGATTCTGAATAGATTGACAAAAAAAAAACAAGAATTTTTTTTTTAGTATGCCAATGCATTAAAAATAGAATAGAGAGAAAACAACAAGGAATGAAATGAAATTTAAAAGCATTTCTAACAAAATGTTACGAACACTTTGCTTCGCGTGATAAATTTAAATTATGTGTGTTTCTTATCTTATCGAAAGAAAAAGCTATATTTTATTATAACGAACACTTCCTAAATGAATAGATAAAAGCAAACGTGCACTTGACAATGGTCTCAGCCGGCGAGCATTCAAAAGAGACCATTATAAAATCCATAAATATTTATTCGCTGCTTGTAGTTTAAAAAAAAAAAAATCGTTGCGTTGTGTAACCAAAAAAGATTTTCAAAAAATCACTGACGGATAAAGAAAAAAGAAGCCGATCTTAATAAAACACAAAATTTATTTCGACCGCAGCCGAAGAAGTGCAATTCGGTGGGTGCGACCAGCGGCCTAAAAAAAAATAAAAAAAAAAACGACCTCGGCGATCCTCGTTCCAACGCCTTGCCGATCGAACTTAAGAAAGACAAAACAAAAAAAAAATCGGGCGAATATAATAAGTGGATAGGAAAGGAGAGGCGTCGAGAGGCAACGGCAGTAGCCGCGCAACGCGAACGCGCCCACGTTTATCTGCGGCCGGGCAATCTGCGCGGCGCCCGCTCGTTCGTGACACTTCCGGCCCAGACTTCCTCCGGCCAGGCCCACGTCGTCGTCGCGCACCGCGTGCCTATCATCGATGTAAAAAAAAAAAAAAAAAAAAAAAAAACAACGAGCGAACCAGGAGGGAGGAGCGCACGAACGAGGCCGGCGATTAGTACGCCGCGTGATGAGTCGCCGAGCGGTTTGTTGCTCCGCGTCGTTTCGACCGAGTGCGAATTACGCCTCCTCGCCGTTCTGTGCAGTGCTTCGCTTTTATGCTTTTAGTTTAAGCGTGTACTGGTAATTGGTAATTACCGACAGGAATCTTCGCCTCGTTTTGACGAATAAATTATTATTCGCTTGAGAACCTTTTTTTTTTATTCAATTTTATTCTAGCCATTCCGTATTTATTTATGGTAAACAAATCAGTCGATAATTAATTTTTTATTTATTTATTTTTTGTTTAATTATTCAATGATTTAAAATGTAAATGTATAAGTACTACTTAAATTTGTCTTACAAAATATTAACAAAACTTAAGTATGATACTAATAAAAAGAGCCTATACGTAGTAATAATAATAATAAAAATTAAAGATTGTGCGTGAATAAATAAGGATCAATTGTTAAAGTGTAGTTTGTGTGAAGATACGAGAGTGCCGCGAGAAATAAAGAAAAAGCGAGTTGTAAAAAAAACAAAACAACGGAGTAGCGGATAAGATGAGCGTGTTGCCCGCCCGAAACAAATTGAAAATGGGCAGCGCGGGCAGGTACTACGGAGCCTATCTCATTTACGACGTGGCTAACTCCTGCTTGGCTGCTCTGCACGCCAAATTGCCGCCGGTCGGGCGAACCACCGGCACCGGCGGAGTTGTCGCGCCCAGGCCCATGTCGCCCGTCCACATACAAAATCCTCGTAAGTTAGATTCTTTATGTTGAGCATCTGCAAATGAACCCTTTTAACGAATTAACTTTTAAAACTACGTTTTCTAATGCCTTGAATAAATAGTTTGTTATTTTATTTATTACTTATTTGTTAGAGTATGTAAAAAAATATGAGGTCAATTAAAGATCGAAAAGTTGTTTGTCAAAATTATGGCACTATCTAGTATAATTTAAGATGAAAAGTTTTTACAAATATTAGAAGGCTTTGAGATCATTTTAAGATGTCAACGTTTTAAATTTTATTATAAATAAAGATCAGTTTTTAACAATGCATTTAACAACCAAACAAATTAATAATAGTAAATATTTTATTATTTTTTATTTTTCTTGTAATTTCTACTAGAATAAAATTTAAAATGTTTACATCTTAAAATGATCTCAAAGCCTTCTAATATTTGTAAAAGACTTTTCATCTTAAATTATACTAAAAAGTGTCATAATTATGATAAATCACTTTTCGATATTTAATTGATCTCGTATCTTTTTACGCGAATAGTAAAGACTTGACACAGGATAAGTGCGAGAATCATTTTCACACATAAATTACGGTGATTGTCACGTAAAAATTTATGATATTGCGTCAATTATTCTTTGATTACGTTTTATGACCTAATTTTTGTGGTAAAATCACCATAATTTTTATTAGAAAATTTTCTCACTGTAAGCATTAGAAAAGGATCGTTTGATTAGTAGAAACCGAAGGGAGAAATCTTTGAATGCGTTACAATATTTTTATTTTCCTCTTTTTACTTATTTATATACCAGATTAATAATTATACATTAAATTGGACATCCTGCAGGTGGAAATAGGATTCCCAGTGGGAAAGTTTAAAATACTGAAATTAATTTAACAACGTAAAGTGTAGATACTTTATTTTAACACCCTCATAATATAATTTGAGTAAAAATATTGAAAGAAACATTTTATTCTTCCGCTAAAAATAACAATTCACTGGAAGTTTCACGATTAAAATACACTATGCGATATTATCAATCATATTTTAATATTTCTCGACAGGCTGTGCAGAATCTAAAACTGTCTAGGATAAGGAAAATGATTATTATTCGATATTAAAACACTGAACGTCAGAATAATTCTTATTAATTTTTTTTTAATGTATCCATCACTATTAAATAATAAACATATATAAATATGATAAAAAGTCACTAGCATTTAATAAAATTCGCGGTTTCAAAAAATAAAAAAAACAACGTAATGTTACTTATCTGATTATCCAAAAAATTCTTAAAAAGGACATACTCGTGAACTTCGGAACGATAGTTACATAAAAAAATCTATTTTTACCCGTCTATCGCCATTAAACAGTAAACAGATACAAATACGATCGTAAACCACTGGCATTCAATAAAATTCACGATTTCAAAAGAAACGACGTAACGTCACTTACGTTTACCCAAAAAGTTCTTAAAAAGGATTTATCCGTTCCTTATAGAAAAAGTCGAATGTCCGTGCACTTGAATAGAAGATCCCCGGGGCAAAAATAAAGGCAAGTGATAAAAGAAAGCCACGAAATTCTCGCGCACGAAGAACCCGCTAAGAAATCTCACGAACGCCCGACCTTTTTTTTTTTCGCGTGCAACAACAATCTTCCCTTCATCCCAGCTCAGATAAGCAAATAGCTCAGAGGCTCAGAAAGAGAGAAGGGGATACTCCTCGGCTGAAATAAAGGGTTTATATCGGCGGGAGGGGGAGAAGCAGTAAGACGCGCGAAGAAAAGAAAAGTAGGATGGAAAAGAAAGCTCGCAAGCTCGGGGGAGGGGGGGGGGTGAGAGTGAGCGGCCGGATGGCGTGTCTGTTTTGATTTATAAGAATTCGCCACGAAGCCCCGGAGCCGCGTGAATAATAGGCAGATATGCGCCTCTCCCATCCCTGACCGCCTTCGACGAGGACAAAAGCGCGGCGCCGGAGCCCAGGTGAGGAGGAGGAGGCGGAGGCATCGATCCCCTTCCGGAGGATGCGAGGAGCCGCCGAGCGGCTCAGCCCCCGACGTTTCAATTGACCTTGAGCGATGTTCTCTTTAAAAGGGAGTGATTGATAAGAGTCGGCCGGCCTCACGCCGCCTTTGGGAAATTTAAATTTTATCGCGCGATTTTACGCGATGACGTTGTACCTTTTACTTACTTTTTTTTTATAAACGGAACTTTGCGCTTTAATATATTGACTTTTTTGCACCCTTCACTTCTAACTTCCCTTCTAGACGAGTGTAAGTGATTGTTTTGGAGAAACAAGTAGATTTTTTTTTGTCTGCGATTACAAGGGATTTGCCGAACGTAAAGTGATACTTAAATGTTTAAATTTTAGTATTTTGCTTTTTATATCGAAAACAATGTGTAGGCTTTGAAAACGAGGTTGATTTACGACATTGAAAAATGATAAGAGATGATTTACGTACCTTTTTTAAGGATTCTATAAAGTTTCGTTTTAGTTTCACTTTTTTATGAGTATAGTTACTTTCTATTAAAGCTCAAAATTCCGGCAGCGCCGTTAAATGTTTACTTTAACAAGCGATAAATCCTTGTTTTGATAATTACCCATTAGCGGCCATTTCTTACAATAACCGTAAAATGTATGCCTGCTTTCTTCTGGCAATTTATAAATTTTAATTATATTAAATGTCCAACTTTCGCGTATTTACTTCTGCAATTAAAGCTGCACGAAATACACGCAGCAGTAGCATAATTTTCGCATAATTACAAGGGGCCGAAGTAATTGTTGTAAAAACTTTCTGCGTCCATCCCACTTTTCTTCATTGCAGCAAATTATTTTGCATAACTGATTTTGTACAGCCTTCGCAAGGTAAAAAGGTAAAAAGCTCGAATTAAAGAGACATTTCAACACTGTTATAAATGACAAAATTGCATTGGAGCGCCATTACCGTTCACATCATTAGGTGTTCATCGACATTTTAGGCGTGATGTTTTAAGCCCCCCACTCGACAAATTGCAAAGAATCGTTTTACTTTTTAGTCAATTCGACACGACGCGAATATCGCATTCGGATATAAAATTTCACCTCCCCGGCTATATCCCGACGCGGGATACTGCATTATTTATATTCCTTTGATGTTCAGTCCCCGCAAGCATATAACCCTAAAAATAAACCATAAAAATATTAATCGACTGTGCAGACGTCTACATAACAATTGCAACTAAAAGGTGGAACTCTTGCAAAAAAAACCTTCGGGACGAACTCAAATTCGATTGTAAAAAAAAAAGGAAAATAGAATTGGCCCCGACAAAGGGTGACAAATCGCATCAGCAAACGGCGAATTCCGTCCGTCCACCTGCACGGCAGCCAAGTCACGTCGAGCCCAGGCAAATGTCCCCGGCAAAAAGAGCTGTTTTATCTCGTGGCAGGGGGATGTATCGATTTCGCTCGATCCGGCGGGGGCACGGCCGTGCCGACCTCAAGCCCCGCCGATCCGTCGGCCCTGATAAGAGCGAGGCACGTACGCAACCCCCGTAATACCTGCGCTCCCGGCGACTAATGCAGGCGCCGCGACTCCCGTGGGAGCCCGGGAAGGAAATATGACGGTAATTTGGATCGCTGATTAATAACTCGCCGCGATTTTTCCAGGAACTTTTGTTGGACCGATAGTTTGCCTTTTGAGTAACGAGCTTTTATTTTAGCGAGACTACTTCCTTCTTCGGCGTTTTATTGCTGCTGGAGAGATTAAATTGATCCCGCGGAATGATTGTGATTATCTTACGCGGGATAAAAGATTTATGATTAAATTTATTTTATGGTTATTTAATGTAAGGACTTTTAGTCTGTTTAAAAATAAATAAATAAATAAATATGTGCCAACAGTGAATTTTATTTATTTATTTAATGATGATTTTATGGACTGTATGGTCCTTGCAAAATTAAATTGAGTAATTAATTTTAAACGTAATGACTGATACTATAAATTCATGGTAAAGAAATGAAAAGAGATTTTAAACGATCCAATATAATAAGTTGCAATATTTAATACGAGTAACGTGAAAATTTATTGAAATAACTACAAAGTGACCGAGTTAAGTAACCATAACGTAGAATATCTACATTTATTGCAGACATTTTAACTGTTATAGTAATTTTTAATTTGGTTAACATATTTTCGCTTATAACGAAAAAAAAATGTACTTCATAAAAAGCCTACTTTACAGTCCGTCACTTTTAAAGCACTAGATTTCGATAAATGCTTCTAAAATCTGATAAACTTGCAGTGGTACCATTACGTTTGTTTTACTTTAATACTAATAAAAATAGCAACTTAAAACAGGCCTGTTGCAAAATCTGTTTTTCTTAGATAAATAACAAGCGATAATAAGCAATTTATTGAAAATTCCGAAAGCTCCAGTATATCGTACTATTCTTACTTTTTTTACTGCTACAACAACTTGCACAAATAGAAAGTGTGTATATAGCCCTGAAAGAGACAAATTCATTTTGAAAGCACACGATAATAATGTTAGAACCATCACCCAGTTTGCCTGTCTGAAAACGAAATTTGATTAAACGTCAAGCGTCGATTTATTCCGAGGGAAGTGCCGGGTGCCATTATTGCCTCGATATCGAAAGGTAAATTTTCAATTGTCGTTGAATCGTTTTTTTTTTCTTTTTTTAACTGATTTTTTCCCTTCTCGTTAATAGAATAAAATGCTATGCCAATGCCACCGACGGCCCGGCCAAAGAAGAAAATAACGCGCGGGAGCTCGTCGCGTATATCGCGTTTATGTGCGGCTTTTATTCGATTGCACTCTCGCGCACTCTCTTTCAATTTGTTTGCGTGTACTTTATAACTCGCACGAGAGGATGTGAATCAAACGTAACGCCCATTTTTTGTGATGTTACATTTACTCTTTTTTTAATTCTATTTTTACCTTTTCATTAATGGCGTGTACTTCTGACACGCTTTTTTCCCTTTCTCAAGAAAGTTTCGAGGAACTATGACTCATAATTTATTTCAAAAACCATTTTTTTTTTAATTAAACCGTGATTTTATTAGTTGCAAAACAAAGGTACGCAGCATCCGCACCTTTTCTTTTGAAAACCTTAAAACTTGTCCATTAGTTCCCCATTCCTTTGGTTGCTTAATTGATTTAAGCACTCACCGTAAAATCTGAAAATTGCTTTAAACGATTCTAAGGCAGATAATTGACCCAATTTTCGAAAGTAATACTGCAACTTTTTACATCTCGCGGATAATAGCGAAGTTCCTTTCTTAAACACTGGCTAAAGTACACGCGACGTTTCTTTTTCTAGATCAGCGCTATATGTGCAAGAGGAACTCGGTGTGAAAAAAAAATTCTTTCCGAAGTTTTCATGAGCCTGTATCTTAATACTCACTTTTCGACTTCCTCTTTGCAGTTAAGTTTTTAGATATTGATTTTTTTTTAAATTCATTGCGGTACTAAAGTGGAGCAGTACCTGTAAATTTGACGGAATTAAAATATTTCGATAATAACAATGTAACGTTGGGTGCAATTATTTGACAATAATTTTCGACAAACGAGGGCGCGATATTTTATAAGTAATACAATTTTTCGAAAACAGAGCAATTAAGCGCTATAGGAAATAAATTTTTCATTTGTACAAATGAATTGCCGGCGGTGGTTCGAACGGTAAATGCAGTGTAATTATTTTCAATTTATTTTGAAACAACAAAGTAGTTAATGGATAAATCATCAATGGGGGAAAAAAGAAGTGGAGATCGCCGAAATTGAAAAATATTGTTTTCAAAAAAATATTTACTGACTGAATTTGCCGAAATCAATTACTAAAATCAATTATCTTGAACAAAATTAAAAAAATTCACTGCGTATAGAACGAGATTAAAAGGCGTGGAAAAGAATCCATTCAATTTTTGTTTTTCATCCACAATGTAATCGCTGTGCTTTATTTTCGATTAATCAGGTCAAAATTATAAATATACAAACTATAGTATAATAATAATTAATTGTGCTGCTTGAAATTGTTTTCCCAATTACACTCACAAAAATGGATTCTTATAGTCTCAGTAGACAAATCCACTTAAGCATTATGTACTTAATTTTAAAATGAATTTATTAAATTGAAGAATATAATATAATGCTTCAATATAATGCTCAATTAGTTTACTAGAAGTATAGAATTCTCTGAATTTTATCATAAATATGTTAATTGTTCATATTTTTCTGCTTATTAGAGAATTTTTTAAATATTCAATTCTTTTTACTTTTTATACTAAATAGAAACTAACAATTAATGAATCAATTTAGAATATAACATGCAGTCTATGTATTGAAAGATGATAATCTACTTATTTGAAGAAGAAATCATTTATGTTTTAGCAAATTAATCGTAAATGATGGTGCGCTTATCCACGGTATAAATAAGTTTGACTCTATAATAAGTAGACTTTCCAGTACTATTTAGTGGATTCTTCTATCAGTGAGAGTGTATAATGTATTATAAAATATTTTCCCGTTTATTAAATAAATTTTTAATTAAACAAAAATAAAATTAATAAAACGAGAGCAACAACAGTCCGGCGATTTGTTAAGATTTTCATTATCGCGCGGTTCTAGCGAAATTCAACTGGCCCCTTTGCCAGGACAGTTTTTGCATGCGGAAGCACTTGCCACGGCTAAATGCGTTCGCCGTACGCGCTTGGGCCGCGTTTTCTAACTTGGCCGGGCTCTTCTTACACACAACCGCTTAATTACCAGGGCCCGCCAAGGTCTTAATTATTAATCTGGCGCATCGCGTTATTCCCGACGTGAGCTACTGCCTCGTTAAGGTCATGAACACGCGGAAGGGAAATGAGATTTTGCAAGTTAACTACGAAACGAACAGTCCGCGTCTTCTTGTCTTCTTCCGTTCTTTATATTTCGTTCCTCATTGGCTTCTTTTATTTTTTATTTTTCGCTCGATTTCCTTTCGCTGACTATTATTTTCCTTTTTTTTTTAAGGTAGAGTAGGTAGGAAATAATTTTTTAATGTTTACATATTTTTATCGTGTAGTGAAAAAAACTACTTCAATTAGTTTTTATAAGCATTACTACTTTTTAGAACATTAAGTAGAAATATCTATCGAGAAATTGATTGCGATAGAAAATTAACGTATTTTTTTTTATTTACTAGAATGTATTAACATTTCTACAAATAATTTACTCATTATTTATTTAGTCTGTCTAAACATTAATGCACTAGCTAATTCTGTAGTTTTAGTAAATGAATAAATGTTCGTTAAAAATTAAAGAATTATTTTACTGCTTTATTTTACCATTAAAATGTAATATTTAAGTAAAATCGAATTCGGTGACGTGCAGTTATAAATTTAGTAAACAAGGTAAAAAATAAATAATTACATGTACAATCTGCGCTTAAATTAAAAGAAGTAAGTGTAAATAAGATATTTCGTTCTGTAATTATTTATTTGACTAAGCAGAGGAGCAAACATATTTTTAGTTCCATTTTAGACCAAAAATGATCTTCCGGGCTCTCTATTTTATTGCGGCATTCAGCCACTCCCCCTTCTGTTTAATATTTTCATTTATCCGGGCCTTCCGTTGCGCTTAAAGAGTCATGGCGGGCGCGGGCGAAAAAGAAACGAGAACAGGACGGAAGGCAGGAAGAAAAGGAAGAAAATGCAGAAACGGCCTCGACCTTAATGAAACTTAAGACAACGCTAGTTCATGAGAAATGTGGCAGGCTCCGCTTAGCTTTCTTTCACTGTATCACGCGAGGGCAAAAGTTTACCATTCGTTACCGAAGAAGGAAGTCTCCCCTAGATATCGTCGGCCCTTTTCCATTCTTTTCTTATTCCTTTTTCTCCTTCCTCCTCCACTCCTTCTTCTTCCTTCGTCTCTTACTTTACATACCTAATGCATCAATGATTCACCTCGGAATCTCGTGTTTGCTTGATTAAACGCCACCTGTGCTTTAGCGGCGCGCGTTTAAAACGCTAAAATATTTATTCCAACCGAGCAATAAATTTGTTGTTTAAACGCACGTTAAACTATTTACTGTTACTCTCTAAATCTGGAATGTAAATTCACTTGAAATTCACACACAAAAAATGTGAATATATTAGTGATAACTTTTATATGAAAAATCGTTCACACATTTTCCAAGTGAATTTTACACTTTCAGATTTACACGGTGCAGGTAGGATTACTCTTATTTACAATTGAATGTTTTTTAAAGCATGAACTTCATGAAAACGCCAATCAATTGTTCGGTAAAGAATAAAGTTGGCCGTGTAGTTATTTGCAAAAACGAAAGTTCAGTTGTCGTAGAGCAATCTTCAGGAACCAGACGGAAAATAAAAGATAAATAAGAAGCGAAAATGTGTTTAAGTTTTGTTTAATAGTCTCTTTCACCTGCAAATTCCTGATTCTGTCGGGAGCATATACAATCTTTCGATAAAGTACCTTTATTTTTCATTAAACCTACAGCGGAATTAACGACCCAGTTTGTACAAAGAGGCACTCCGAGGCATTAAGCAATCCGTAAACTTGGCCTAATTTACATTAGTTTTCAAACTGAGTTCAACTAAACTTGACTATTTCACATTCAGCGGGGCAAATCGAGACGTAAAACATAAAACGAGCCGTTCGCCAGTTGGCAGAAATGGCGAAAATCCATAAAATCCTTTTTCAGTCAAAAGCGAGGAGTTTTTCTATTTCTTTCTCTCTTTTTTTTTCTAAACGGGCGTTTCTACTTAGCGACAGTCGGCGAGCGCGCGGCGTTGGAAAAATAAAGTTGGCGTGAGTGGCAAAGGTAAGCCGCGAGCGCGCGCACAGCCCGCTGTATTTGTGTTTCATTCAGCGGCGCGCTTCAAGCTGGGGCCCCGCAGAGGAAGATCCACGGAATTGTTTCGCCCGGCGTGACGCGCGCCGAGCACCGCGGAGCTGGATTTCCGCGGAAATCCCGGGGCACCTCCGGCCGCGCAAACACAGGGGAATCTTTTCTTATTTGACGATCAATCGAGTTTGCGTAAAAGGCGAATGGGGAGGGTGAAATCCGCCGCTCGCCTCGTTGTTAGCCCCCAAGTTTGCGTTTGCTCTCGCTCTCTTTCTGTCTCTTACTCTGTCTGCCTCTCTCTTGTGCTTTCTCTGTCTCTTTCATTCGTCTTCTCTTGTTTTTTGCGCCGAAAAATTTTTCAACCGTTGTTTGTCACGTACGTTGTTTTGACTGTGGGTTGCGCGCGACGTTTGCATTCGGAAAACGGGTTATTCTTGGCCCGCAAGCTCTTCGGACTTTCGGACACCGTGTTTACCGAGAAAATTTTCGTAGTTTCGAAATATCTGAACAATACTAGCTCTTTATGTTTTTAGGTAATTAATTTATAACCTCGAGGACTAGATTTTCCTTTGAATTCGGAAAATGGGTTATTTTTGGCCCGCAAGCTCACCAGATTTTCAGGCACTAAGTTTACTGAGAAAAATTTGGTAGCATCTAAATATTAGGAAGTCAATTTGAAGACTTGCTTTTCCTTCGATAATTAATTAGCCACCTTACGAACTCGATTTTCCTTTGGATAGTGGAAACGGATTATTTTTGAGCCGCAAGCTCTCCGGATTTTCGGACACCGTGTTTACCGAGAAAATTTTCGTAGTTTCGAAATATCTGAAAAAAACTAGCACTCTATTTTTTTAGGTAATTAATTAAATTATAAACTGGAGGACAAGATTTTCTTTTGAATTCCGAAAATGGGTTATTTTTGGCCCGCAAGCTCCCCAGATTTGCAGGCACTAACTTACCGAAAAAAATTTTAGGAAGTCGATTTAAGGACTTGATTTTCTTTCGATAATTAATTAGCCACCTTACGAATTCGATTTTCCTTTGGATAGTGGAAACGTATTATTTTAGATTCGCAAGCTCTCCGGACTTTCGAACACCGTATTTACCGACAAAATTTTTTGGTGATTTCTAAAATATCTAGAAGACAACCCGAGGATTTCATTTTCCTAACATAATTAATCAACTACTTTAGAGACTTGAATTCCCTTTGAATTCAGTAAAATCAGGGGAGTATTGCAATCTTACAGGTTCCCCGAGCTTCCGAACACCGTATTCATTGAAACAATTTTACTGCTTCCAAAATATCTGGAAAATAAGTGCAAGCTCTGGACTCTCTTTATAGATAATAAATTAGACAGCTCCAGGACTCGATTTTTCTTAGATGATTAGCCAGATAACTTGCGATAATCGAAAGGATCGATGCGCATTTTCTTTATAGTACCGAAGCTACAATTCGTGGAAAATAAATAAAATTAGCGGAAAGCAAAGGATATAATTCAATAAACATTTGGCGAAGCATCGGAGCCCGTGGCATTCAATAATCCTGAGAGTGTTCTCATCCGGGCGATGTATTATTCAGCACCAGGGCGTTTCTATCTCGACTTACGAATCGATTCGCATTTCGACGTCGGGGAGCGGGCGCAGGAGAGAGGGGGTGTGTAGGTGGGTAACCGAATTCCCCTGGAATAAACGCGGAACGAGTTCGAGGAGCATTTCACCGATGAAATTTGTCCCCCGGAGGCCCGGCACTCGCGAAAGTGCCCGCTGCATAACTGCCGTATGTATACGAGCGATCGCACTTTGGCGCCGGCGCGCTCGCGCCCAGAATCTCATTGGAATGAAATTTTTTCGGGGTCGCGCGAGCAGAGCGGCTGGACTTGTAGGAGGCGATATTTCGCTCACGTAGCGGCCATCGCTCTGCAGGAGGAGTGAGGCTGCATGCTCACGCGCTACCGGCTGAATGATATTTCGACCCGTTTAATCCCGGCCCGAGGGTCGCCTGACGTCCTGGTCTCTCTTGATTTTTGCCGATTACTCGCTTTCTCGTGTCCCGATCTTTCTTATGCGTATTGAATACTCGACACGGCCCCTGTTTGACCAGGAGTTTTTTATTTTTTTTTTGTCTTTTAAACCGGACTCATTCAAAGATAAATTTATGAATTTTTCGGTTTACTGTTGATGGAATCTCTATTCTCTGATATAAAAGGAGATAAAGTTTTAGTAAAAATTGCTGATCTATTTTGTAACGCAAGGACGAAATAGACAAATAAAAAATTTTACTAGAAAGTGTAGTAAATTTTGCTGAACCTGCAGTAAATTTATAATACAAGTCTAGAAAAATGTTACTATACGTTCTAGCAAATTTTTTGGTTGATCCTCTCTCTTGAAGACGCTGTGAGCTTTACAGTGATAATAGATCTTCGCTTTTAATGAAGAAATAGCTCGGTGCAAAAAAAAAAGCTTACTTAACTTTTCTTTTTTCCAAGCAATAAAGTAAAATAATTTTATCCAAAATCTGGTAAATTTAATGTATTGTATGAGTAACATAAAAAGTTTTTCAGGTTCGGGAAATTTATTTTTCTCTAGTGTTTAAAAATAGCAAATTAAACTAAGTCTTTTTTTATATGAGATTTTCTTCGTGAGAGGCTACAAGGAATTCTTGATTTGACTGGTATAAAGTAATTATGTGGTGAATCACCTGACTCTAACTAGAATACTGATTAATGCACAAAAATACACCAGCAATCTAAAGTAAGATTATATACTATTACTATGATAGTTTAAATACTAGGACCGAAATTAAAATTTTTATTTAAAAATTAAATTAAAAATAGTTACAGTTTTTTGTTTTCTTTTTAATTATTAAGGGATAACACCTCTGTAATTTTTTTAAAAAATCAAAAAAGAAATATATTTTTTACCTTAAAAGGTGCTTTGAACCCTTTGAAATATGAGATAAAAAGTTTCACACCCGAAAGAAAAACATTTTTATTTGAATTTCAAAATCTTGGCCGAGAAGTTTGCACTGTTCCTAAACGACTAAACGAAAGTTTGAACGCGTTTTTCTCGAAACACGATTTTTCAAATAGGTCATGCAACAGAACTTGAACAAATTACATTATTTTTCGTTGAAATTTTAAATTTACGTTTAACATTACATTATGCAATACACTACGTACAAGAATTTTGATACGATAATTTAATCATTATTTATAAACAAATACACGCCGTATTTTTGGCCAAAAATTATAACCAAATAAAAAAAATTACAAAAAAACGCTTTTTTTGAGGTGGTCACAGTGATGTTACCCCTGAAAGTGATAGAAGTACTTTGGATTACTGAGCAAAAAAACTAACCGTCACATCTTTTATATCACAATAGAGAAAGTGGGAAACTATAATAATCAATCAAAAAACTACTGATTTAATAAGAAAAAAAAAAGATCGATGTGGTTTTATCGCTTGTATTGAGTCGATTTAAACAACACTTTATCTTTCTCTTGAGACGCCGCTGAATTGCTTATGTGACACTTTCTCCTTTTCTTTAGCAGCCATCAATAGGAGCAAAGGCCTCGACCATTTTCCTCACCTATCATTGTATTTCTCTTCGATAGCCTCCTTCGTCCTCCCTCTTTCTCTCGGCTCTTGTTATATCTCATCGCACATTTCCTGCGCCGAACGACTCTCTAATTTCCCGTGGAACCGAGAGCGCCTCGAGAGTCATCATCTCTTCTTTCGTCTCGCCTTTGAGCGCCTTTTCCTAAGGTCTCACTTAACACTCGCCCCTCTCCTTGCAGTCCTCTTTCAGTGAGCCAACTTTTTTTTTATTTTCCCGACACTCACTTTTATCGCAACACGTGCGAGGGTCGTTTTCACACCGAGCGCCCTTCTTACTACGTCGCCCTCGTCATCGAGCCCTTTCTCTCGATTCGTTTATTTTTTTCTTTCTTTTTAAGTTTAGGCTCGATTTTATCGAATTTTATTAATTACATAGCGAAGATTTGAAAAGATAAATGTAGCATTGAAAAAATACATATTTAATACGTCGCTTACATCGCCGAAGGTCAGATTTTCTTTCAATTCGATTATTTATTTAACTGCAGGCTAGATTTCATTGAATTTTCAATCATTACTCAGTGAAGTATTAAAAAATAAAGTAAACGGTAAAGTAATTTTCTAGATTATTATTTTTTATTTAACAGTTTATAATATTTCTTAGTATCTACAATTACATTGAACTTTCTCTTTATTGATTGGAAAATAGAAAATTGCCTTAACCTACTTTTCCCAGTGTTATGCTACTGAAAAAAAGTAAATTTTTATACACGTGTTATTCTCCTTGCTACGTAGCCTTTTTTCTTTCGTTTTAAATTTTAATAAAATGCAATTTAATAAAATGAATTTTCAAAGGCTCCTTCCTATCGATTCGTTAATTTTTTTTTCATTTAGTTTAAATTTCATAAAATTTTAATCCGCTAATCAACAAAGTAGTAAAAGTCAAGCTTTTCATGCGTGTGCGCTTGAATCTCGCGTCTGCGGCAATGCGCGCTGAATCCTGATTTTTTTGCAACTTATTCTCCCCGCCTTATCCGACTCTCTCCATCTCTCATCATCTCGTTCATTTTGAATCCGCCGACCTATATTTGACGATCATTTTTCTCATCGGTCGAGCTCCCTGATCCCTCGTCGCGATTCGTCTTTTCCGCCACGAGCCCCGGCCACCGCTCGATTGACTTTCAACTTAAAGACGTATCCAGTGCGCTCCCATTTTCCTCTCGACGGGAAATGACGCCGAGATAAAAGAGTCGCGATCCCGAAGCCCGGCACTAAACCTCCGGTTTATGATTCGCCGTGTTTTCACCCGCCGAGAGAAAACAAGAGGAACGCGGTGAGAGAAGGAGGGGACCCTCGCTCCTTATCTCATATACCGGCGCGCTGTTAAGGTAGCCGCGATAATGCACAGAGATAATTGAAATCGATTTAATTCTGCAAGGAAAGCTTTTTACAAATTCATCGTTCGCGATCCACTTTCCTTCAACGCGCTACAATTAATGTTATCGGACTTCTCCTGGTAAAAATTTGACCAGTGATAACCAGTCGGCAGGTTTCATTAGGAATTTGAATTTTAATTAGAAAATTGATCAGTGATGATCAGTCATATTCAAATTCAAATGTCTATTCTGCTGTGTTACTTGTTGTTAATGTATTAATTATGCGCAATTATTGCTGTTATGTAATTTTGTGTATTTTATACTCTAGTTAAATAAATAAATAATGAAACCTGCTAGTGACTTGTTTCTATCTGGTATAATAATTTCTACCCCTCGTACAGTTCCTGCCCAGTGATTTCTTATCTCTGGTCACGTTGTTAATTACGCGCAATTATTGCTGTTATGTAATTTTGTATATTTTATACTCTGGTTAAATAAATAAATAATGAAACCTGCTAGTGACTTGTTTCTACCTGGTATAATAATTTCTACCCCTCGTATAGTTCCTGCCCAGTGATTTCTTATCTCTGGTCAAATTTCTGGTAGGGCCTTCGAGTGATTTTATTTTAAAACAGAAACAATGTTTTTTTTCAAACTTTTTCACTACATAGACACAAGCAGTCCTTTAGATTCTTCGCAGAAATGTGTCAATTCGTGCTATATCTTTAATCAATTTTAACTTTGTTTTCTTTCAATTTTCTTTCTGGAAGAAGCTTCACTTTTTAATTAAAGTCTATTTTTATCAACATCTCTTTTTTTCTTCGTGACAGAATCTAACCAACATTTACTTTAAACGTCCTTAATTTTTTAAAATATATGCATACTTTCTTCAGGGGTTGCACAAAATATTGCGTACCTTTTAATCTTTCAATTAGAAATCGAATTTCACTTTTAGTTTATAGTGAAACACTTGTAGAGTTAAATTTAACTCTACACGAATAGAGTGATTTAAATTCACTTTAAGTACTAGAGTAGCATATTACAAACTAAGTTTTTACCTTTGGCTTTACTTAAGAGTAAAAAAATCACTTTATTTCACTTTATCAAGGGAGTTAATTTAATTTCATTGTAAAATTATAGTGAAAATTTTACTCCAATAGAGTTAATTTTCACTCTTTTTCACTCCAACTGATTTAACATGCAACTAGTCAATTAACAAATTCAGATTGTACAAAAAAATATCAAATCAAGTACATCACACTATTTTTCGAAAAAAAAAAGATTTTCTCTGGCATAAAGATATCATTTCGGAAAAAAAACGTATGTATTTGGTGAGAAAGAAACGTCTGCCCCGGCGAGTTAATCCCGCCTCGTTGTCACTCGTACATTCCGAAATGACGGCTCGGACGGGGACGCGCACATACCAGGCCGCACTTTATTAGTCCCCGGGCTTTTCTCACTCGGTATTTATAAACTAATCGTGATTTATAAAGCAAGCGGCAAAACAATGGCTACGGCGGGCCATACATCACCGGCCGCTGGGAAAACTTGTTAGACCCAAGCCCGCGCGAGAAATTAAAGAGCTTTTCGCGAAAATTAACGGTTCCGGCCGTCCTTCTTCGCAGCCCTTTTTCTCCTTCTTCGGCGGAGGGGGTCGCATATGATTTTCGCGCTCCGGAGATTGAATAAGTTAATTTTGAACGGCGGCCCGCGCGCGAGCCTGAGAAATTTATGACCCGCTCGCGGTGTAGTTATAAACTTTTTCATCGCTTTTCACCCTCCCACCCTGGGCGAATGTGTGTTTAAAAGGTTCGCTTGGTTTTCGGGTTATTAATGGCCGATTTTCCATAAGTAGCGCGAACTTTTAGTAACCCGCCGTGCGCTGTGTTTATGCAAAGTCGCCGAGTGAGGCCTCGCGTGAGGGATTGTCGCGCGAGCTGTACACCAGGCAAGAAGTGTAATTAAAAGGTTCGCAGAAACGATTTTGCTGTCAGGTGTGCATTTTTGCTTTTTTGCCCCTTTGCCGCCTCTTGCTAATTTATTTTCAAAGTAATTCAGCCGAGTCGTACGTGATCGCAAAGCCCAATGACTATTCTGGTTGACTATAAGTAGAATTATTAATTATTCAGTAATTATAAAAATTATTTAAGATTATACTACAGTTAAACATTTTTTTTTGTTTTTTATAATATTTCTTGAATGCACATGTAGGTATGAAAAACAAGAAATTATAAATACGTGATTGCATTTATATGGATCATCGACTCTTTCGAAAAAAGCCCAATGGCTATTCTGGTTGACTATAAGTAGAATTATTAATTATTCAGTAATTATAAAAATTATTTAAGATTATACTACAGTTAAACATTTTTTTTTTGTTTTTTATAATATTTCTTGAATGCACATTTAGGTAAAATAAGAAATTAAATAAAATAAAATAATTTCTATAACAAATTTTGTTTGTTAAATAAATGAGGAAAAATCAAGTAGCGCTCGAACCTACAAATCAAGTCGATAGTTATAAAGATCGAGGCTCGGTGCGTGACGACCGTACACTGCCGTGCGATCAAACTGGGCGTTGACACACCGTCACGTGCGCACCTGAATGTGAACGTATTTCACGGAAGTAAAGTAAAAGTAATTACTGACATTCGTGTCTCCCCACGTAATTACTTTTATATATAAAACATGCTCAGAGTTTTATACATACAACATTCATACACATGTGGGTATACAGACTTGCTATTTCAGGCTAGAACTTATTATTTATTTATTTACTAATTAACAGTTCTATGCGTCTTGTATAATACTTACACAATTAAATAAAAAGCTAAAATTGAAAAGGAATTTTCAAAAACGAAAGAAAGATTCGTGTTGCGGTGAAAGATCGGGTCTTCAATTTATAAATAGAGCAATGAGCTCAACCGCAAAAAGTAATTGCATGCGGTGCGGTTGTTTATACAATTGGCTGTGGTTTTTCTTACTATTTTATACTGTAATTGTCGCCTCCCGTTAAGAAAAGATTGATATTATTAAAACTTTAAATAAAAAAAGTATTAAAATCCTTTTAAATGTAAAAATACATAAAAAAAACATTAAATGTAAATAGTTTGATTGTAATGACATATCCATCATTTGTTTATGTTTTAACGGAATCTGTTTGGAATAAAAAAAAAGGTAGTCAAATCGAATATTCAATTAAGCTTCGCCGCTTTTATTCAAAGGTGCGATAAATGTCCATCAGTCCCATTTATTCATCACCGAAATAGAGTTGCGCCATCGATCGCAACGACAACGATTTAAAAACGCACTTATGCGATTCCGACCAAAAAAAAAGTAAATTCAAATTCTCCAACGAGCACTGTTACGCCGCGATGACTGAAAGGGTAAACAAATTGCCGCATACATTACCCGGAGGCGAGAAAAAAGAGAAAACGAAATGTTAAAAAAAAAGCGTTATCGCGGTATCGCGATGGTGCGGGCGCCCATTTGAAAAACGTCCCCGATTAAAAGTTCGAGACGAAACGATCGACTGGGGCGAGCGCGCAAATTTATGCGCATTCACGTAGTCGTATTTAACGTTAGTGCGCGCCGCTGCACGTGTAACCTTGTGGATTTTGCCGTGACTGCATCTACTATCGTACACATTCTACATTTTTTTTATATTTGTTTATTATTATTTTTTTTTTAATTCGAAGACGAATGAATTTAACTAATTGCAATGTAGATTCTACTGATTATATTCATGTATGGTAATTAAGGAAAAAGTTGCCTGCATGCACAAAATAGTACCTCTCTAATATTTCATTTTTTTTTTAATTTTCGTTATAAAATATCGATGATGGTGCAGGTTTTTTAGACACTTTTTAGCCACTGGAATATGTTAATTATTCTGCAGTATTTAAATACTATAAAAAATCTGATCAGTTTTATTGTAATATTTATTGAACTGACAGAAGGAATATAATTTTTCAAATAAAATTATCATAATTTTTATATACTAATTATGGTTCTGTATGAACTATATAAGAAAAAATAAAAAAAACTCGTAAAATCAAAAAACTTTTTGTACTATCTCTTATGGAAAGAAGCAAAACTCGACTTTTTTATTCCGTATTTTCGATATTTTAGTATTATATCAAGAGTACAACTTATATAAATATGTATGCACTGAAAAAAATGTATAGGAACATTTATTAAAAAATCTTTGAACAGAGGGTTGTACTTAAAATGTAAGAAATGTTTTATAATAAACTTTTTATTTTAATTATAATTAATTGGAAATTTTGTGAACAAATTCCGGTAATTTTTTAAAATATTTATATTACAATTATATATTTTTCAATTATCAAGAATATCTTCCGCCTTTAAAATACACAGGAGCTTTTCCTGCTTTATTTTTAGCCATCAAATGAGTTCAAAGGAGTCTCTACTGAAACGTACACATCCCATCTCAGCCTTCTAAAGGTCAAAAAGTATAAAAACCAAGAAGATTTCCGCAGCTGATTTAAAAAATGCAAAAATGCAGTTTTAAATCAGCGCCAAGGCCGGAAAAACAATGGCGCCTTTGAGCGATTCCTCGTACTAGAATTCACCCTATGAATCGCCGCACAAAAGGTTAAAACCGAGAAGGCGCATTTTCTCGGGCGAAGCGATGTACCCCCGTGGATTCGAAAAAGGGCCGTGCGGACTCGAAATTAAGGAAACCTTGGTTCAAAAGAGAAGCTTAGATTTTGCCGACGCGTCAATGCCAAGTCGCTCTTTATGTTAATTCGCCGGTTGGCGCCCATTTGTACGCTTGCGGACTCCGCGGCGAACTCGCGAAAGGCAGGAAAGACCACTTCCTCGGACCTTTGCACTCAAATGGCTCCGCTCCTCTTTGAATGAATGAATAAACTTGATAAAGAAATGTTTCTCCCGGCTTTTATTGAATTCAAAACAAAGTTTCCGTTGCCGAGCTTGCGCATCACTTGAATTTACTTCGTGGTCCAATTATGAAATAAAAATTCGCGTGGAAATGCAATGCGAAACTTGCGGGGTTATTTTAAAAGAAGAATGCGTAAACAGTCAACAAAAATATTATACTTTTGTCATTATTTAAATTAAGTATAAGAGTAAGTAAATAAAAAATATTAGATATACTTTTCCTTCGATTTATTTCATTCAAGCTTAGTAAACCTATGAATAGGTTTAACCATTGTTACTTTGACATTGCGGCAACGTTGGATTTACAAACAATTGTGTCTCTACATAAATATTATGATGAATTGTTAGTTTTCAAAATTTTATACATCCTTATTAATTACGACAAACTTGTTCAGATTTTCGAACATAGTCAGCTTACTTAAAATATTGTCACATCAACTTTGAGTTTTATTCCACCTTCAGTAGAGTGAAAAAACTTTGGAATTCTTTAACTACTACTATAACATCGATTGACTCGATTGGTCAGTTAAAATCATCATTGCGTTCATTCACAAGCAAATATTAGTCTATATATTGTTTCTATTTTCATTAATTTAATTTATATAGTTTTGTAAATATATTTTGTATATAAGGACTTTTAGTCCGTTGAATTTATATTAAATAAAAAAAGAAATACTTTTACCGTTATTCAAAATAAGTATAAGTAAATACAAAATTTAAATGAAATTATATTATTCTGTCAGTTCTTTTTCTCGTAATTTTCCTTAGATCTTTTCTTCAAAGGGTTGAGAAGCTAAATAAGTAAAGCCGAGTATCAAGCCAAATAGAATTTACTTTAATTAATAATGTAACTTTCTTTCGAAAAAGACACGAAAAGAAAAAGTATTATAAATCAGTAATAAGTCTTCCTCTGGTACAGCGAATATAAATACTACATATTAACTTATAGTGCAGCCTGTACAAGATATGCATTAATTTATGCTTACATTAAATGGAGCACAAGACCATCCACATAAATTATGAGCATGAGAAAGTGACATAAATAAATTCATATATTTTCAATAACTAGAATTAGAATTTATTGATGTTTTTCCGCGAATAAACGTGCGAAAATCGGACAAAGAAAGCCGCGGAGTAGAGACATCTCGGCGCTATAGTGTTACTATACATGGATTCGTGTTTAGCTATTGTACCATTAGAGGAGAAACTAAAGACTTTAGAATTATTACGAAGTGCACCAAAAGGACAAAGATTCCTAGTGGTGCTTCCAAGTAATTGATGCACATTTCTCGAGCTTCTCTGTTTACAGAGATTCGATATCTGCTATCGTCGATATCACTCTCCTTCGATAGTTTGAAGATTCTCAGATGAACCTGATTGATCTGTAATATTATTTGCATTACTGACTGCACTATTTTTTTGTAAAAAAAAATTTTCAAAGCCATTCAATTGATTTAGTTTGATTAACCAAAGTTTTAGTTAACATAATTAGATTGATTTTGTTTGACTAAAAGTTCTACTAAATATGAATTAGTGAGACTAACATAAATTATTTCATAAGACGTCGTCAAAATTTCAGTTGCGTCTTATTTTTGTCGCGGATGTATATCATCATTTTGCGTACTACTATTTAATTTTTTCTCTAACCAGGCTATGTACTTTGCATTACTGCATCTATCTCGGAAACATATTTTATCAATTTTTTTATTAATCTTATCTTGTAAAAAAATGTATAGGCTGATTAACGCGGTTAAATAATTTTTCAATTTCCAAACAATCGTCTAGCCCTAAAATGATCAATTATCAACTATTATGTAACTATAGTAGTACCAATAAAATAACTTTGTAAGAACGATTCAGCAAAATTCGAGTTGGTTCTAAAAATATTATTTTCAGTATAAAATCAAATCCTGGTTAATAGTTATTAACTTTATTCACATATACCTTGATTGTAATTTTTTATATACATGTAGATATATAACTGAATGTACTATTTGTATTTCATCACTCCCAGTCATTGAATAATTAAATTATCCAATTTGCCGATTGACTTTTCAAAGTGAATCTTTAAATGTTACATTAGCAATAGCGATCTGTATATGTCTATATGTAACTATCTAAAAACTTTCTTCAATTTCTCTACTTTCTCTCTCTTTCTCGTGCCGTCGATTTATGGATCCGCGCGCTCTTCCTTAGCTGCAGCGCTCCCCGTATGAATTTAGAATTAGCTCTTGGCTACGCCCACGCGCCACAACTCGAATCCAAGTTTCGAGCTGAATCCTGATGAAAGACTCCGAGCGTGCTCCCTTTTTTTTTTATCCTCGATCCTCTTCCGCCTCACCCATCCACCGTCAGTCCCAGTCGTTTGACAGGAATTTGAATCGTTTAACTTCCGTCGGACAAATGTTTTCTGTTCTCTCGAACTTTTCCCTTTATCATCCGAACACCCGAGAATCCAAAGCAAATGCCCCACTACACCCTCGCCTCTTCTTCATCTCAAATATTTCAAAAAAAAAATATATATTTCAATGCCGAACGCAACTCCGGTTAAAACGTGAAGTCTGCAGGTGGGTGAAAAAGGGCAAGATGCGCGGTAGATCCATCCCGGCGATAATGTACGATAATCTCAGGTGATGATCCGCTCGCGGGGCGCGCGCCCCGCCGGTGATAAAGATAGACAGGTAGTTCGCAGAAAGCATGTCCGGGAGGAGGGGGAAAGGGGGGGAGGGGCCGGCTTTGAAAGGGACGACAGGTGGAGAGGTCGGGAAAGGGGGTAATAGATAGGAAGAGAGGCGTAGGTGGCCCGCGGAATACGAGATGAGTGCCGAGAGCCCCGAGACCGCCTTTAATATCCGCTCCAACCGTACCCGAGCTTCTAGCGCGGATCGCAAAAGCCAAGTCGATTGGAAGTCGCGATGAAAATTCGTGCTCGCGCGCACGCGGCTCCGCGCCGTCGACGCCGATATTCGACCATCCAATTCCGCGGGAGCGCGAGGCACTCTCCTCTCCCCCCCCCCCTCCTACGCCACCTCCTGTCTGCAGTTTCCTCTGTATATATGTGTACGTGTGGCCATGCCGTCGAATTCGATTTCGCCTAGCCGAGCTCGGCGTATCCGCAAATGGCCCGATTCGACCTTACTTTTCCTTTTTTTTTGCCACCCCTTATACTCTTTTTACAAGATACCTTTTTCCGAAATATTTTTTTGACCGGCCCATTTTTTTTTTTTTTTTTTTGGATGCGGCTAGTGTAACTTCTTTGAAGGCTGTAGTCGATGTACTTGAAGGCATTCTACTATTTTTATAGTTATGTATTTCAAAATATATTTTCTTTTTTTTAAATGGTATTTATTGAATGCCTAGAAGATAGAGTTCGGAGTACTCGCTCGAAGATCCCTTCTTTTATAGAAACATTTTTTTGGAAATATTTTGTTGGCCTGTTCATTTTTTTCTTGGACGCATTTATTGTAAGTGTCTCGAAGGCAATATTCAGAGTACCTGCTTGAAGATCAGTTTTTTACAACTTAATTTTTTTCGATGATATTTGCTAAATATTCTTACTTGCATTTCTCTTTTCACTGAAAAAAAAGGAAAGTCTCTTAAAAAAAAATAAATACATTAGGAGTTTCTGCTTGAAAAAAAGTACTAATTTATGAAAAAGGCGAATTTCCTATAAATTTTTAGAAGAATCTCCTTTTTAAGGAGTTTCACCTTCTTTTTCTATCAGTGTTATTACACTTACTTATTCCAAACCATTCTGCATCCTCCTTGAGGAAGCTTTGTGATAGTATTATTTTTTATTTATTTTGATTTTGGATCGCATTTACTAACTGCCTTCAAGACAATATTAGGAGTGCTGACTTGCATGTGAAAATTGATACTAAATTTTCTCGAGCTTGACGTCATTTCAAGGAAAGAATTCTGAAAGCATTTTCCGAGTTCTAATTAAGGGAAGCCGTGAAAGATAGATATAAGATTAACCTTGGCCGATTTTCTCTCGAACAATGAACGGAAGAAGAAAAGAATGTGGATCTGATTTTCAGTGAGAGTTCAATAAATTATTTTACTGAATGTACGATGTTACATTTAATTTGCGGTCCTGGAAAACAGTAGAATGAATATTATATCAAGCAACAAAAACTAATTGGTTGTTTGGAATTTTCAAAAGTTTTTAAAGTCGGGATTAAAAATGTAAATCTTCTTCTTCTCCGAGTTAAAGAAAAACTGTGCAAACAAATGTGGAATTAGTGTCAGCTTATACCGCAGACTTCGCGAAGTTTCCGCATGTTTTGAAAAATTTGCTGCAAGGTCGTAGACCAAAAAAAAATCTTAACAATGTTTCTTACGAATTTCTCGAAATTCTCCCGACGAAATCAATTCTCGTTTCGATTGACTTTCGTACATATATATGTACGTAAACTTTCGTGCTTGTACCTTGTTCAATTACAACGAGTAACGAAGGTTACATTCATTGGTTAACTTTCGGGTTAGTTAGTACGGATTCATTGTTCGGCGGCATTGAATGCACGAATAAAAAACTTGTTGCATTAAGGACAAACAAACGAAAACATTTATCGTTGAATTTCAGCCCCGTAAAGCGAAGCGTTTTTTTATTTGTTTACCACGCCCCCGGTAAAAAAAATTTACTAGCCTGAACAAAAAAAAAAAATTTCCGAGCACAATCGAATTAAAAGCGAAGTTTTAAAAGTCGCCATTGAATCGCGCTTGCTATTCCACAATCCATGGAGAAAGTCGCAAAGCTGCAATTTATTTATTTATTTACTTATTTATAAAAATTCAACGGACGATGGGTCCTTAATATAAATCAAGATTACAAATTTACATCATAAACTCAAATCTACGTGTAAATAAAAAATGACAAATTTCATATCTTAAACTTAAACCTAAATTATAAAATTTTAAACTTTTAGACAATATAAAAATTGATATACAAGTAACTTTAACAATTTTTAATCTGTAGAGCTTTCAAATGCGTATGCACAAGTAAATTAATGAAGCTTGCGTGTAAATGATGTTAAAACTGTTTGAATTTACCAATAGAGTCTACCGATGTTACATTATTAGGTAAAGAATATAAAATTTCTTTATTCTATTGAAAGTAGAAAAGAAAGCAAAATAAAATAAACCATAATAACAAAAAAGTAAAAATGGATAAATAGTGGAGGGCAAAACTGTTTTGAATTTACCAATAGAGTCTACCGATGTTACATTGTTAGGTAAAGAGTTCCAAAACCTCTTTATTCCATTGAAAGTAGAAAAGAAAGCCAAATAAAATAAACCATAATAACAAAAAAAGTAAAAATGGACAAATGATGGAGGGCAAAACTGGCAAACGCGAGGCGATAGGTATACAGCGAAGGCTCGACGATGTCTGCTTGCACTTGGAGAGGAGCTTCGGCCAAAGTTGAATCGAGTCAACCCATGGGGGAAAATGTCGGGGGAAAAAGAGAAAGAAGAGGAGGAGAGGGAACCGGAAGAAAAGTCAAAGTGGGAAAGAGAGCTGGCTCGGCGAATAAAGTGCCGGCGCCTCAATGGAAGGATCGTACGTAAAGTACGTGACTCGCCTTCCAGGCTACGCGAGACATCTTGGCCTCTCCCTCGCTGGAAAGCAGGACCAGGGGGAGGACCGCCGCGGCGTGGAGAAATTACGCGCGGGAAAAGAGAAATTTCGATGGATTGCACCGATCTTTCGCTTATTTATTATTCTGCGCGTATTCGGCCTTCTCTTTTCGAGGCTACAGGATGGGGGAGACTTTCGACCGTCCGGGCTGATCCGCGGATCCGACTGTTTTACCGCTCTTCTCGAAAAAAAATCGAACAAAGCTAAATTTTTATTTTTCTATGTAAAATTTGACACTTCTCGCTGAGTTCCTTTTGATCTAATGTATAAATGTTTTTTTCTGTTTCAGGTGAGTACAGCACTTGTTACTGCCTTTTAGCCGACTACTGTGCTGTTGTAAGTACGCAAATTCATGTTCGTTCGAAATAAATGTTTCGTAAATCTCGAGAGCTTTGTGAGGTAAAATAATTGAAACGTTTTTTTTTATTACCTACACTGAGATAATTTTGTTGTAAAACTTACGGTGAAAAACTCCCCGTAAAAATTACGCGAATAAATGTTCGCAAGCTCTGGATTTTTTTTACGGAAAAATCACTGTAGTTTTTCTTTAAATCTTGGATGGTTAGCGAAAGCTTTAAAAGTTTCACAAGAAAAGCTTTAAAAATTTCGGAGAAAACCACGGAATTTTCCGAGAACTATATATCACTGTACTTTTATAAATAAATCTTGGATTATGGTTAACAAAAGCTCTAAAAATTTCGTAAAGGCTACATAATTTTATTTAAAGGTCTCGGTAAAACTTACGCGAACAAATTTTCGCACTAACATTTTTACCGGAAAATCACTATGAGTTTTGCCTAAATTCTGTGTAGTTAACGAAAGCTTTGAAAAAATTTACAAGAAATCTCTTAAAATTTCGATAAAACTACGCAACCTTTACTTTTCTCGTTCGACTCGTAAAACAACATACCAACCATTACAAATTCCAGTGAAATTTACATTGATTTTCCAGCGAAAAAAAAAACGCACAACCGCGTTTCCCTCCGTGATTTTCAAATGTAAAAAAAATCCCTCAGTGTAGATTCCCCGAGAGAACTGAAAAGCTCCCGGTAACCCAGACGGGAAAGCGAGTCCTAAAAGCGCGTATAAAAAACGCAACTTTCCACCGCATGAAAAAAAAGTGGGCCAATTAAACAAAATGAACGGTTGATCGGAACGAGCGCGGGATCCGCGAGTCCAGCGCTAGAAATTCGTCGACGCGGCTGCCGGGCGCAGGTTAAAGTAGGGGGGGGGGGGGTTCGAGAGGGTCGCGAGGCCAGGGGTGGCGGAAGTGGAGTCCGAGTGGGTTGCGCATAGCAAATGGATCGACCAATATTTGGCCGGCTTTTGGCAAGCAATCAAACAAACAGGGAACTCCGTGTTCGCAGCCGACAACTCAGGTGTGTGTCATTTTCATTAGCACTCGCGGTGATTGTCTCGGTGGTGACGGCGGCCCTTCTGTACCTGGACAACGCCGCTCCGCCACCATCGAGCTCCTTGCATATTTGTCAAGGTGGTCCGCCGCCACCTACCGAATGCCATTGTTCCCGGCACATGCCCTGCGTTTTGTCTGTCACTCCTGTACACTTGAGGATCTGAGTTTAAACCGAATTACTGTTAATTCGCGATTAATCACTTTAACTCTTACACGCCGCATTGGGAAATTCAACTCGGTGAATTTTCTATCTAGAATACGACCTATGAATTTTTTTGTATATTTTGAATTCACATTAAGTTCTATACGACATTTTTGGAACTTTATTTTCAATCCAGAATATGACCCACAAACTTTTCTTTTTGATTACATTGAAATATCTGAGTTTAAACCGATTTACGGTTAATTCGCGATTAATCACTTTAACCCTTACAATTCACATTGGCAAAATTCAACTCGGTGTATTTTCTATCAATAATACGACCTATGAATTTTTTTTGTATATTTTAAATTTAGACTATGTTCTATACGACATTTTTGGCACTTTATTTTCAATCCAGAATATGGCTCACGAACTTTTTTTTTACACTTGAGGATCTGAGTTTAAAACGAATTACTATTAATTCCCGATTAATCATTTTAACCCTTACACGTCGCATTAGGGAGATTTAACTCAGTGTATTTTCTATCTAGAATTTGACCTATGAATTTTTTTTATATATTTTGAATTTAGACTATGTTCTATATGACATTTTTGGCACTTTATTTTCAATTCAGAATATGGCCCACGAACTTTTATTTTTGTTTAATTATTTTTGCATATGTAAAATATTATTTTGAATCTGAAATTTATGTCAATTCCTTTAAATAAAGCGTGGAAGTATTAATGAATATTTTTATTTTTTGCCTGAAATTTAATTGTACTGTCTATTTTTGCGGTATAATTTTGCTGGAATGTATTTTATCCAGGTAATGCATTAATTTGATTCAACAGTTTAATTTACGATAAATTTATACATTTTATTTAAAGAAAAAACTTCGTAATTTTCATTAAGCTAATTATTATGAATATTACTCATGTAAGTAAAATTTAGCATTGCAAAACAAAGTGCGCGCTGGCCACATATAATCATTAACATATGGGTAGTAATTAACTGAGGTTAATGTGGTAGAAAATTAATTAATCCATCAAGTCGTTAGCTCAAAGCTGGAGTTCCAGTACTCCCCGCGTTATATTTCATTTTTAATAACATTAACGCCCCGTTGCCCTCCAACAGCTGTAAATATTACAAATATTTTAAACTCGCAGGAACGGTTGTATATATATACTAGGGGATTATCCCCCCTACTCGCTCCTCTCATCAACCCCCCACCCCCTCCAATTTGGAATTTTTCCCCTTGTTTTTCATTTATACAGGATGACGAAAATTGTCTTCCAGCTTTGCTTTAGCAATACTTTTGTATTTATTTACTTTTCAATTAAATTACCAGAAAATAATGTTTTCATGTTTCCCTTTTTTTTACCTATACACACAATGCGAAAATTAGTTTACACCTTTCCTTTAGCGATACCACTGAATCTATTTTCTTTTTCTCTTTATTTGATCTAATTTATTTCCAGAAAATAACGTTTGCATTTTTCCCCTCTTATAAACCTTCTTATATCGACCTCTCGATTGTTTTCTTATCAAGAACTCGGTAATTCAATGAATCTTGCGAGTAATACCGGCAATGATCGTACATTATTAGCGCTCGGAATACGGACGCGTTAAATTTACGAGCGCCACAGATTTTCCGATAAATTTCGAAAATTACCAAACCGCCGTCCGAAGCTCCCCTAAACTACGTCATCCGTCGGCGGGGAGGGCGCGAAACTTACGATTTCGTCGGGTTCCATCACACAATACCGCGACCGCTCGATACTCCCCCGAACGAAATCGCAGCCGCAAAGGGCATGCATCGAGGTCCGGCGCCTCTGCAATAAAGGCGCGAGGTCCGAGTAATTTTGGAGCTTGCGGGGGGAAGAGCATAACGCGCGACTTCGAATCGAGAGGGAGAAACGAAACGCCCGGAGATATGATCGCTCGGGCGCTCGCTTTACGTATTAATGCTGGTTACTCTCGCGCGGGTTTGGACCGCCGAGCCACATAACTCACCGGCTGTGACCCATATCCAACTAATTTTCAGATAATTAATATTTCAGTCGCGGCTTTGTTACGCGCGAGTTAATTTCGATTTGGCCACGTTTCAGCTTCCCCGCGAAGGGGAGGGGGTGGCGGATAGGGGAAGCGAGGGGGTGGGAGGGGGGAGGCTGCGACCGCGCGTCCCACCCAGTGGGCCGACGTTTTTGCCAGGCGGAAAGTTCGCGCGAGCGCGCGGTTAAGCTGTTGAAAAGCGCGCAGCAGCCGCATTCGTGCGCCAAGTGCGTGCATAATTTATTTCGGACTCGTCGCCACCGGTTTCGGAAATTACGAGCGCGAGTTGCGCTGCCCAGAAAAACGATCAAGATCGTGGCCCAGGCTGCGCCGCCGGTTTCCCTCCCCCGGAGGTGAGGGGCTTTAATGGCCGGGGAAAGGATCGGATTTGTTATCGGAGCGATCATTATTATACTGGCTTGGGATATAACGATCGAATAAATATCCGGTTAAAGTGATTTTCTCAATGGTTTTCAATTTTTTATGCGGACTTTATTGGCCGTCGCTGTGGAATCAATTTTTAATTATCACTTCGGTCATTTTAATTAAATTTATAATATTCGATCAATTTTATAATTGATTATGATGAGGAAAAAAAGAGATTAATTCGTTTTCGGGTCTCTTCGATTTTATACGAGGTACAGTATTTTTACAAACCTACGAATTTCGGGACAAGAAACTCTGATTTTCGCAAGAAGTGGAGAGGAGAGAGGAAGAATGAAAAAAAAAGGAAGTAAAAAGAGTACACGTTGTGAAGAAAGCAGAATTAAATAAAACAATAAGGATGTAGAGAAAGAAAACAAGGAAATGAGGTTAAAAAGTCACGACAGCCAGAAGCAATTAGACAGGCAGAGGAGAAAGACGAAGATGAAATTGACTACGCTAGAATAAGTCTAAAAAAATTTTGTATCTACGGTCATACGAAACATACAGACTCCATTACTCTTTAAATTAAGTGAATGATCCTCTCGAGTGCCAGGATTTCTTACAATTTATCTTCTTCATAGTCTTTTAGCAAAATTATGGGCACTTTTCATTAAAATTTTAACGAAAGAAAACTTCGATCCATATTTTTGTTTAATCTAATTACATTATTATAGTACTTCAACTTGATCAATTGATAGAATTTGAAGAATTTTTTATTATAAAAAAAAAGATTCTTTTATTTTCTTTAGATTTATTTAATTGCATTATCAAACTTAAAATCAAAGAACTGATAGAATTCCATATGAAAATTTTTGCATAGAAAATTTCTTCTCCCTGATTCATAAACCCTTTAGATTCAGAGTCGCAAGTGTCATCGGTTTCAGGAAGGCTCTTCTTGTAACAAGTGGCAATATAATTTAAGGACCCCTGATCCTCTCCACTTAAAGCCGTAATGGCGAATTCATGATCCGTTTGCGGTATTTCGCTCCTTCAGTAAGTTAAATTCAAGAATGCGACATAAGCCGAAGCTTTCAGCTGTATTTTCTGCCATTAAAATTATTATTTAGTCAGGGCACCGTTAACATACTCAAGATTCTTAAAACATCGTGTAAATTATTAATTATTCAATTTTTCTCACTATCATTTGTGTAAAAATTAATATATTTCTTTAACAAATTAAATGTAAAAAAGATTATTATTAAATGTACATTTTTTATCACAATTAGATTCTAATTTGAATTAAATAAATAGTTTTAAATTTATTCAAACTGAAGAGATTCTTTAGACACTGCATAAATTCCGCGATTTATAAAATACAATTACAAACAATGAGAAAAATGTCCGTGAGAAAAAATTGGCTAAGGCTAAGTTCTCACTTAGCATTTAGCCAATAGAATGATTATTTGAGCATCATTGAACATTCTCAAGATTCTTAATGTGTCAAAACAGAATGACCTTTAATGTCAAAAAGTTTACTTTAGTTTTTTAAAAGATCAACAGAAAAATTACATTTGTAGTCGATGAAAGTATTCCTTAAAAAAAGTTTCGTTCTGTGCTTTCTATGTTACAAAGGACAATCTTATGAACATTTTTTGATAATTTCAAAGAAATCTATGAAAAAATGATTTTGAATGGACTACCTTAAAACATCGTGTAAATTATTGATTCTTCAATTTTTCTCACCGTAGCTTGTGTAAAATGAATATATTTTTTTAACAAATTAAGTATAACAAATGATTATTATTAAACTTACACTTGTTTTAGGGATTCAGCTGAGTTTTTTTATAATTAGATTCTAATTTTAATTAAATAAATAATTCTGTATTTATTCAAACTGAAGAACATCTTTAGACATTATACAATTCTGAGAAGTATGAATTATAAACAATGAGAAAAATGTCAGTCCGATAATCCAGCCTCGGTAGATGCAATAAGGCTAAGTTCTCACTTAATTATTTAGTCAGGGCATCATTGACATTCTTAAGATTCTTAAAACATCGTGTAAATTATGAATTATTCAATTTTTCTCACTATAACTTGTGTAAAAATGAATATATTTCTTTAACAAATTATGTATAACAAATTATTATTATTAAAAAATTATACTTTTTTTTAGGAATTCAGCTGAGTTTTTTTATAATTACATTCTAATTTTAATTAAATAAACTTTTTCAATTTATTTAAACTGAAGAGCTTCTTTATGCACAGCACCAATTCTGCGAAGTATAAAATACAATAATGAACAATGAGAAAAATGTCAGTCCGATAATCCAGCTTCGGCAGATGCAATAAGGCTAAGTTCTCACTTAGCACTCGCGTAATTTTGCTACCATCAATTAGGCCATCGTAGAGCGGCGCATCTCCTACGGATAATGTCCTTGGAAGTGTCGGCGCTCGTTTCAAAAAGCGTATGCTTACTCACTCCGGCTCGAAAGTCGTAAATATAGCTCTCTCGTAAACGAACGCGCGATGGTCGCGACTCCGAGGATTTCGCGCAGTCGTTGCAGTTTAGAACTGAAAGTGCGATATTCCCCGGCGCTCCTCAACTTAATCACCATTCCAGTTGGTCTCTGTACTTGCTACCCGCTCTGTTTTACGTCACTACTACTGTTGTGCACACGCCTCTCCAAATTTTTTTTTTCCTTTTAATCATTCAGTTTTCTTTTAATACGTATATCCTGCTAGACATTTAAAACATTTAATGACAATTTTATAGCCGGAGAAATGTAAATGAACGAAAAATAGAGACCATTTTTGACCTCTTGATGGAACTCTTTTTTAAATCACAATCTCACGTTTAATGTGAAAAAAGAAAATTACTTAAACGTTTGAAATTCACTAATATTCGCACTGGAAAGTGAGAATGTTCTTATTAAATGTTTTTAAACAAATGTTGTTACATGATTATCCGCTGTGTGAGTTCCGAGTAAAGATCGTAGTTCTAAGTAATTTTAGACTATGTTCGCCTCCATTTTTCTTCGCTCAAAAATGGTTATTCTTTAGTAACGATTGGAAGCTAGTATTTATCCAATATTTTGTGATTGTGATAAATGTGCGAATGCTGTTAAAAAAAGCTTTTCATCTACCACTAAAAACAAACCATTTGGGCAAGTCATTTCTTATAGTTTCGTGTTCATTTTAACTAGATGGATTAGAAGGGATATTTTCTTATAATTAAAGGCTTGAGGCACTTTAGAATCTTCGGAAAAACGATTTTTTGGGTCTTAAATTGTCCCTAAAGACCACGAAAATGATATGCCAAAAGATTATAGTTAGGAAAAAGTTGGTCCAGGTTTAGCTGATTAAAGGTATTATGTATTATTCACTGAGTTTCTACTATAACTCAAAACTTCAAACGCGTTTATCTCAAAACTATATTTTTTGATTTGGTCGGAAACATAACTCAAACAACTTTCAACCGATTTATTTAAAATTTTGAATATATCTTGAAAAATATATTGTTTAAAGAAATACGTAGGATTTTCTTTATAAATTGCGTAGTTCATTTGTTATTAACAATTATCTCATGAATTTTCAAGTAAATTCTTCAGTTTTCACGTTGGAAGTGCGCCATTTGACTGAAAATTCAAATTTCGAAAAAAACCTACGCAGTTCTCTAGCAGTTATAAACTGTAGTGTAGCACTATAGTGAATAAAATAAGAAAAAATAAATTAGCTAATTGAAGCCGTCATTTTTAAATGAATCATTTCAAAAAAATTTGTATTCAGTTGTTTATATATATAATAAATATATACTTAATTAGAATCTCGATTTATTTTGTAGTACTTCTAGAAAATAAATTCTAAAGCAGCCTATTTTTTCGGCCTCTAAAGTGGCATAACCCCTTAAGTTTCTTTTTGAATTAATTGCATTGAAAATTTTTTTGTAAATACGATTCGGTCGAAGCTTAAAAATTCCACCTCCCATCGCAGCCGAGTGATTTAGATGCGCGAAATTGTTCAATGCTAATCGTTTCGCGGGGCGAAATTTTATTCCCGTGGAGAACGTGTCAGGCGTTCCGACTTGCCGATTCTTCGGATTAATTCGCGAGGCCTCACCCCCTCCGACGACGTCTTTTTCGACATCCTGAAATATGCCGCTCGAAATCGCATTCTAGGCGAGTTGCCGCGCCGCGAATTTCGAGATCCTCGCGCACGGCAATTCCGTAGCTGGGCGTCTTCGCGTCACCAGGAAATGGCGACCGTTTCCTTCCCTTCCCCCCCTCCCGCTGACGATTTAACTACGCAGTGGTTCTCGGCGGCTGCACCCTTAAAACCGCGGAAAGAAATTCATGCAGTCCGAGTTTAACTTTCGAGGCTTTGAATTATATATTTTAGCAGTCGCTGAATGGACCTGATGTGGAACAACCTTTTTTTTTAACTTTCTTTCAATTTTCTTTGAAAGCGTTTGCCCTTTAAAAAAGGGAGTAATTTTTTTTATACTGTAAAATTTAATTTATATTTAAGAGCGAGGCGAGTAAATCACGTTTTTGGAAGTTTGCCGCGGAAAAAAGGGGAGAAGTAGGCGTCCGAGATTAAAAAAATAAAAGTTTTTACCTCTCCGTGAGAGTAATCATGGGAGTAATTCAGTGGATATTTCGGCGCGCGGGAGCAGGGAGTGGAATAGCCCTGGGCGAATTGATTAAACTATTCCCATAACTAAAATCATAAATTATACATCACTTTCGAAATTTTCGCGCGTAGCCAATGAATGTCCCAAAACTTGGGCGCGCTCGTTTCAGAACTGACATAAGACAGTTACAGCTCGTAAACCCGCAACTCCTATCTCTTTCTTCTTATACTTGCACCGCTGCAAACACACTGCCCTCCTACTCGACTTCCGATCGCCACTTTTTCTCGTCCCTCGGATAAAATATTTTTTCCTCTGTGTTTTCGATCTTCTGTACTACATCCCGAGATGCTCTATCGACACACGAAAGCTGAAAATTAAGGCTTGTAGGAGACTGGGAAAGCTTCAGGATTTTCTCGTCTCTTCTCGAAATAAGAAAATTCTGTCGAGATACGAAAATTTCGTCACCTGGACAAGGATTTTTTTTTATTTCGAAACGAGACGAGAAAATCCCGAAGCTTTCCCAATCTCTCAGAGCTTTTTTCTTTGTTTTTTTTTCTAGCATCTTAATTGCTTAAGAATCTTGATTCTTTCGAGAATTTTGATTTTTCAGTAAATCTTGTTTTTTATAAGATCATTGAAGCAAAAAAATAAAAATCCGAAAACGAATGAGTCTTGATTTCTCGAGAATCTTTATTTCCCGAGTATCTCAATCTTCATAAGCTTCGTAAAATCTTGAAACTTCTTGTTTTTTTTTTTTTTTTCAAAAAAAAATCTCGTTATCTTTTTTTATCTCAAAATTTTTAGGAACGAGTTGTTGATTTCGCTTTATCTCACCAAAATTTTTCGGAATATTTTCCGTCGAATTCTGGCTTAGACTTTCACTTGCTACTACCCTCATAAACTGAATTAGTAATACTCTACTAAACCAATAAATGAGTACAATCAGTACTTTCTAAATATATAAATAAGTGAAATTAACATGAAATAAGTGAATATGCACTTTACAAAGTGATAAGTCTTTCGTATATCGAATAAGTAGACGATTTATCATGTAGAATTAGTGTACATTCGATGTGAATTTCATTAATTCATTTTTAGAGAGGAAATAGTTTCATCCCTTTCCACTAAATTTTAGTTTCTTACTAATGCTAGCTTAGGAACAATGAGATATACTTGACTTATGACGATTTTTACTACAAAACATACTAAAAATTACTATTTACACAGCAAAAATTGCTATTTATATTGTAGAAATTGCTATGTACGTAGGAATTTTTAGTATGTTTTATAGTAAAATCGTCACAGGTCGTCATATCTCACTATTCCTACGGAACATAGTAATTTTTACTATAACATTTCTCTCCGTATAGCAACTAAAAAATACAAATTCTCGGTCTACCCAATACCTAAATTCGATTGCCATCAACTAGCAAAAGGAAAACACCCAAGTGAATTCCGACAAGCCCTTCGCACATCGTAGAGCCAGGAACGGGACCAGAGGCACGCCTCCCTCGTAATAGGTCCACCCGGAAGTTCGCACGCACATAACACGCGGGCCACATTATGCAACCAGGGAGAAGGGGGGGGGGGTAGGGGGATGCATAATGCAGGCCGAGGCTTGCACTTTGCGCATCGGCGTCGCGGGATATCAGAGTCGCGCGATATTCGAATCGCCGCACGCACCGACTTTCAAATGCCACCCCCGCGCGCCCGTATAAGTGGAAAACTTTTCTCGATTTTTATGTAAGCGCACGCGTGCGACGCCGGAGTCACGGAGCTCTGACGAATTGCCGCGCGCCGCTATTCGCCCAATCGGGCGTACACCCACACACACATATACGTGCATTATCGATCGGGTAGTGTACCACGCGGTCGAATGAGGGAATTTCAAATGAAGCTCAATTATACTGCGGATTTTTTTTTTCGGCGCGTGTAAAGCGGCACTGAGGACGGAGTGGAAGATGAAACGGTAGTGGGCGGCGAAGGGGATTCGAGATTGCGACCTGGAATGTTTTATAACGTATGTATCGCGGCGTTGTGTTCCCTTTCACTTTTTTTTTCTACTCGGCCGGGCGGCGCCTTACGTGGGGTATATATACATCGAGCCCATCTCGATCTCCGGGGTGCTCGCCAATGTTTGCCCTGGTCTTCCGGCTTTTTGAGGGCAGCCGAGTTGGGCGCGGCGGACAAAAAAGGAGAGGCAGAATTACGGAAGAGAGATAAAAAGGCCCGGGGCTAGGGTGAAATAAAACGAAAGACAGATTGTGTAAGACAAGAAGCGAGCTGCATAGGAGGAAGCCCGGCTACAAAAGCCGAATGGTCGGCCTCAAGTTTTGCGGTGCAAGAGCGGAAAGTTCTAACTTCATGCTAATTATTTTCCCGTTCTGATGCGACTCTCGTTTCTTCTTTAAAAAAAATCCGATAAATGTGGGCAATATTTCCAGGGTGAGAAGTATAATTGGACGAAAAATGTTTATTACACGGCGTATTCGATCTTTGCAAAATTACAATGGAGAATAAAATGAGAAAATAATTAAAGTAATTTATAATCAAATACACTGAGCTTTTTTATTAGAAAACAAAAGAGTTTTAAGAATAGAAAAAATTAATCAAGTGGTAAACATGTTTGTTGAACTTTTTTTATTATAAGAAAGAGCAGACTTCAACTCCTAGATTTTACTTTTTAAACATGATTTCTCTGAAGATTAAAGTTCTTGTCAAATGTTACAAGAAACTCTTTCAATATTTTCAATAATGCCAGTACGTGAGACATGACAATTAACTATCACAATTTTTTGGTATACCTTTTCTTTCCACATATCTTATCCCCTTAATTCTAATCTCGACACCACTAAATCTACAATTATTCAGTCGAATATTTAAATCTCCATAAATGCAGGTGCAATTGATCAGTCACATCTCCTTAATTACGTAAATAATCAGGCTGTGTGGACATTCAAATTAACTATCACAGCCCATGTAGAAAAAGACAGCAATTTTGTAAGTGTCAGGAAAAAAGTAGGTAAAAATTATCTGGATCCAGGTGGGATTTTATCCGCCTTTTATACACGTACCTTATTAAAGAGGTCAGAAAAATGTTAGATTAGCAGATAAAAGATAAGAAACCCAGGAAGATATTTTTATCAAACTTGGGGGCTCTGCCCCCTACGCGTTTTGCTCTTCTATTTAATATGGATTTATAGGAATTCTCATTTTTCATAAATTATTAAAGTTTTTAGGAGAAACTTTTTTTTAAGGGTAGGCCGTCGTCTTGTTTTATCGATCGATATTTTCGACGGCATTTTCCGTTGTTCTCATTGATTACTGTACAGAATCATATAATATTTTGCAGATGTATTCCACTTCAAATGTGGAATTGCGTTAAGCTCATATCCTAGTGAAAAATTGAAAAAAAAATTATCAGTTGAACAAACAATTATTTTATTATTTTACGAAGAAACGAGCTGAGCGCAATTCTGCATTTGATTTGGAGTACATCCGCAAAATTTTTCATGATTCTGTACAGTAAAATCGATGAGAAAAATGAAGAATGTCGTCGAGTCCGACCTCCCCTTAGGCGACTCACCTTTTTTCAGTGGATGGGTCATACACACTCACAAAAATTTACTTTAACTGGTAGGAGAATCCACTAAATAGCACTAGAAAATCTACTTATTATAGAGTCAAACTTATTTATACCGTGGATAAGCGGACCATCATTTACAATTAATTTTGTAAAATGTAAACGATTTTTTCTTCAAATAAGTAGATTATAGTCTTCCAATAAATAGACTGCACGATAAATTCTACATTGATTCATTAAATTAGTTTCCACTTAATATAAAAAGTAAAAAAAATTAAATAAATGAAAAATTCTCTACAATTAACATACACTGAGAAAAAAGATTCCTTATTGTAAAGTAATCAATTTCCTTATTATAAAGTAATCAATTCAGTTATAGTTAATACATAGTATTAAATCTTAATGCATATTTCTTAACTATTAGGAAACTAGATTTCATTTGTTTATTTTACGTATCGTTCATGACTTCGCTTTAACCTACTTCAACTGCTTATTTCTTAATTATTAAGAAATATGCAATTACAAAAAATTAAAGTCCCATTTCTTAACAGTTAAGAATTATTCTTAACAGTAAGGAATCTTTTTTCTCAGTGTACTTATGATAAAATTCAGAGGATTCTATACTTCTAGTATTCTTATTGAGAATTATACTGAAGCAAGCGTATTCTTCAATTTAATAAATTCATTTTAATATTAAGTAGATAATGTTTAAGTGGAATTGTCTACTAAGATTAAGAATCCATTTTTGTGAGTGTAGTAATGGAAACTTTTTTTAACGCACTGCTTTCTTTCCGCCTGTCTAGCCCCCTTAATTCCAATCTCGACTCCACCGAAGCTACAAGCAAACAATCATCCAGCGGTACATTTATATCTCCCGCATAAACGCAGGTGCAATTGAACGGGCACATCCCCTTAATTATGTAAGTTGGTGGAGAATCTTTTTCCGGCAGAGTAGTTTCCCAGAGCTCGGCGCATTTCGGCCAATCCGCGCGGCTGCAGTCGTAACAAAACAATATTCCCGGCAACATGCAGAGAGAAAGCACAGCGCGGTGCCTCCGCCTACGGGCATCGGCTTCCGCCGACACGTAGCAAGAAGACGACAAAGACCTGACCGTTCCTCTCTCGCTCGCGCGCGGAACCCGCACCGCGGCCGCACTCGCAGGATCGGGACGAGGAGGAGGAGCACGACGCTAAGCTAACTTAGTTTGATTTGTGCAAACTCGAGCGGGAGCAGCGCTACGGCAGCCGCTCGTTTGCCGCCACCCCCCGGGGCACCCCCCCCCCTCCTCCTTCGCCTTCGGCGTCTGGAAGCTCCGAGACGATTTCATATTCATCGACTTACAGTTAATTACGGTATTGCTCGACCTCCTCTGCTCGCTTTCTCCCGCGGCAGCCGAGCGAAAACTCTGATGACCCAGCTCCTTCCCGTGTTTGTCTTTTTGCGAGGTGCACCCCCACCCCCGAGGCTCTTTTTAATCTCTTTTAAAACTTTTCAATTTCACAGGAAACTTGACCAGGAATAAGGACGCTTATACGTACCAAAGAGGATTTGCGCTTTGTTCACCTTTTCACATTCGGGACTGCTTCCTATATATACTTCCTCCTTTTTTTGTACACTATCTGAATATGAATAAGTGAAATTCGCATTAAATAAATGAGTATACACTTTGTATAACGCGATGAGAAAAAAGAAGGAGAAACTCGTTAAAAAAAGGAGATTCTCCTAAAAACTTATAGGAAATTCTTTTTTTTCATAATTTTTCATAAGTTAAGGAGTTTTTCCTTGAAAAAAAAAGAGAAACTCCTTAACGAAAAAGGAAATTCTCCTTTAGAAAATTCTCGTTTAGGAGTTTCTCCTTTTTCGTTTAGGAGTTTCTGCATTTTTTCAAGGAGAAACTCCTAATTTATTAAGAAGGAGAATTTCCTATAAGTTTTTAGGAGAATCTCCTTTTTTTTTGTTCTATTAGTGTAGAATAAATGAACGACTTATCAAAAGAATTAAGTTATATTCACTTCGTTGTGAAGTTCACTTAATTCATTTTTAAAGACTGGTGATTATTGGGTCAGCAGTGCTGCGATTTTATTTTTTATAGGTAGTATACCTGTGGATCTTTGGTTTTAATAATTTTGGAGCGGAGAGAATTATCTTTGCCGCTGGTGAAACTTTCTAGTTATCCGCTTGAATTTTACATGCGCCGTGGCCCATCTTAAAATTGCACCGAATTTCCATATCTAAGTGTTGACTTAATAAAAGTAATTGAACAATTACTTCGTTTGGTTATTCAATTTCGACGGCGAAATTTTGAATTTAAATTTTTCTCCCGCGAAAAAGTGAATGCATTCAGTGGCTGGCCGAGTAAACAAATACTCCTAATGTAAAAAGGCATTTTTTTTCACTCGCGGTGCTTTTGCTGAAAAATTCCAAACTTGAAAAATCACTTTATAAGCGAAAATTTTATGAATTCATTTTGCGTAGCGTAATAGCGTGTTTGTTCTTCTTTTCTCAACACTCGATAAATATTTGCTCTGTTTGAATTAATTCAAAGGGGAGAAGTTATTTTGACATTTATCAACGAGTTTATTTGAATATTTTTCAATAAGGGTTACGCTTAAGTTACACTGGTCATATATTCATTTTTATGCACGACAAACGTTTGACTAAATTTTTAATTTATTTATCATAATTTTAAGATTACTATAATCGTAGTTCAAATTTTTAATACTACTAGCAAATATCATGTTATTTAAAATGAATTACAAAATAATTTAAAAAATTTACAATTTGATAATTGTTTAATTAATATAGAAAATTAATATAAACTATATGATTTAAACTAAAACGTTTTAATTTTTCATTTTCTCTTTAATCAGTAAAATCACTTCTTTAAATGGTTCACAAAATACCGACATAGATATTTTACCATGATTCTGCATCAGTCTAAAGTATAAAATTTTATTATCACCTTATGTTATACGGATTTATATTATATTGTTAGTTTATGTGGATTTACTAAATCAAGGGATCTTTTTCTCATTAAAATATTAAAATATTTTATCACAATATAAAATCATTCATTTAATCAGATATTTTTACACGGAGCAACGACAATTACTAAGAACCTTATTGTAGTAATTTCAAGCAATTTATATATATAAACATGTAAATCTACGTATGTATGCATGTATATATGAAAAAAACGACGTTCTTGGAACATCAATGGTGCGAGTGAAAAAAGGTCAGGGCGATGCAACGCGGGCGAGAGGTCCCTTAATTAAAAGGGAAAACCTTCCCTGCACCGGCATTTCGATCGCGGCTTGAAGTTGCATGAATCCCACCCATTCCGCCGTGCGGTGCATATAAGGGGCGGTTGCCCGGACTTTTTTCCTCCTCCTCTCTCACGCGTGTCTTGCTCCAGTTCCGGGCCGATCAGTCGCGGCTTCCCTCGGCGCGCGCGTGCACACGTCGGCGAACACAAAAAACGCGTACCAAACAGACATTTGAATTCAATGACACATACAGCCACGAGCGGGGAGTTTTGATGCAACTGAAATCTTTTTTTTCCAGGAACTATACTACTGTACACCCTTTTCCGTCTCTTTTCCTCCGCCCTTGTTTCCCTCCCCCGCTGTTGTCGTGTTTGTGCACCGCGAGGAAATTGGCGGAATCGAGGCAACGGCGCAGACAACAATCAACACCTTTTTTTATGTTATTATTATTTGCGGATGGAAGTAGCGATATCATAGCAGGAGTCCTGCTGACGCAGTGTTTTTTTTGTATTTCCGCGGAGAAATTATGAGATTTTTTTAAGGTATAATTTGTAAAAAAAAAAAACGCTGTCAATTCATTGGCGCGTACACGGAGAAGAAAGTCTAGTAAAATACTATATTGTAATGCAGGGCGGACTTGAAATATCAAAAAATTTACTAAAAAGTTTAATAAAATCTGTTAGACTTACAGTAAATTTTGCTATATTCTTTTTTACAGTAATTTTTTTTATATTGTTGAGTCTTTCTATGCATTACGCAACAGTGTATTAATTTTTGTAAGAACATTTCTCTCCGTGTAGCTTCTTACAAAACAGATTATTGATCCTAAAAGTATACAGAAAAACTATTTTCTTGGGATCCAATTTTTTTTTCTTAATAAAATGATCCGAAATTATTCTACAAAATATTCTTTTCTTTTTAAAACTTAGTAAATGCATTGTGAAAAAGCTAATTGAATAAAAACGTAGAAATGAGTACTATCGGGGGATTAATTTGTACTACACTATTACCTAGGATATTACAGTGCATTAGGATTATTGATGCGTGTTTCATTACATAATATGACTATCTCTGTCAGTTTACGAGTAATCAAATAAAATGAACTGATACACGCAGTACGAAATGTTAAACCATTGCAGTTTACTCTGAGCCATATATATATTGTAAATACAAGGATAAATGTAGGATAAAAGACGAGTGAAAAAAAGGGGAGAAGCCCAGTGAAATCGTGAAATATTACTAAAGTAGAGGGCTAAAATGAAATTCACGAGATTCACGAAAAGAAAGAGGAAAAATTCGATTTGAGCATCAAGTTCGGTTCTAAGCAAAGCCTGGGAAAATCGACGGGTGGCGGGGATAAAGAGATAGAAGAGAGGGAGGAAACGTCGTCGGACTTATTTGTCGCGACGCAAATTTATTTTCTCGTGGAAAAGGCGGCGCTTTCCTTTCATATAAAAAGGCCGAACTGGCGCTCTTTCTCCCGCGGATGAGAGAGAGCTTATTGCACTTTATTGCTTAAAGTCACTTCTCTCCGCCTTTCTTCTACGGCCTTTTTCAACCCTCTTATTCCCTTTCTCCTTATTCTTTTTTTTTTTTTCAATGTTTTCGTGGTTACGAAATTACTTTGTGCCCATATTATTTACTACTAGTGGAGACTGATAAAAATGTTTTTGTGTGTTGACTACGAAACTTATTTTTTTACTATATTTTTATAAATACCAAAGTAATTCGATCATGAATTATTTACGAACAATGGAGAATTATAGAAAAATTGTTATCATTTGTTTAAAGACAAATAAATTAAAATTCCTTAACTATATATTACAGTAATATCACTAAAACAGTCTTGTAAAAATGACTGACTCCCTTAAGGACTCCTAGACAAAATTTTCTATTTTTATATTCTATTTACATTCCGTAGTAATATTACTATAACATTTGGAATATTTTTGTCCTTGAGTCCGTAGGAAGGGCAATGATTTTTAACAGAACTTCTTTCTAAACGTCTTAATATAAAAAACAAATCATTTTACTCAAGCATTTATTTACGTAAAGTTAATACAGTGCGAGAATTCATCTGAATATAATCGAGTGGAAAGGAAAATCCATGGAGTCGAAAATCACGCATATAGAAAATCAATTCGTCACACAACGGGTCGAGGATGAGAGCGACAGAAATAAAAAAAAAGTGGGAAGAAAAAAAAAAGATAAAAGAGACGGACGTAAAAAATGTCGCCCGGCGAAATGGATTTTTCATTCGCAGGAGCGGCGCGCGCGCGACAAATCACGGCCGGCGTAAAATGGACTTTCTTGCTCGATTGCAATCGCGGCCGGCATCCGGAGAGGGGCGTTTTAAGCAGGATCACAAATCACAAACGCGCGTCGCGAAGGAGGGTAGGACGGAAGTCGGAAGACTTCGACGCGGACAGTCGTCTAATCGCGCGGACTTGGCCCTTTCCTTTCTTTCTCCCTCTCCCGGGCTCGGCCCGGCAGTCCCTGTCCGCCCGGCTAGATTAATAGGCGGGCATTAGGCCGGTGCGACCCGCCGCTCCTTTTTGACCAACGCCACACGGACACAATGCAACGACGCGAGAGCCCCTACTCCTCGCTTTTTGCTTTTTTTCATTGCACAGAGCTTTATTCGACTGATCAATACCGAATGACTTATTGTAAAGTCTTTTTTACGCGTATTTCATTCTCATAATCAATTTTAAGCGTTAGAGATGACCGAGATTTGAAAAATGAGAATGGGAATGAAAAATAGAATTTCTATACAAAAAATGAGTAATTAATTCTTTTTCTCATAGCGTAGTTTAGAGCTTTCGGACATCACTGTTTTTAAATAATATAGGTATATACAAGTAATTTTGTAAATATGAAATTAGTAACAAAAAAGGACGATAAATGAATAAAAAAAACTTATACAATGTTTGGAATGCATATTTTATTATACATCAGCAACTAATGATGAACAAGATACGAAAAACTAAAAATTCCATACTAAAAATAGAAGAACTAACTTTTGATACTATAGTGTTGCAAAATTAAGGAATTTTCATTTGATTATTATTCAATCAATACTAAAAAATGTCTTTATCAGTCTCCATTATTCGTAAATAATGCCAGTGAATTTTTTTATAATGAATAATACAAAAACCTTAAGCATTTTTATAATGAAAAAATCAGTTTTTAAATAATGTGGTATATTTTACCGAATGTACGGGATCATTTCTAATAATTACTATCCAAAAAAATTACTACATTTATGGAAACATTTTATTGTGGAGTATAATTCTTATGTGCAGTTAAAAATTCGATCAATTTTTTGCTGTGTTTAGAATTAAACTGACACAACATGAGCATATTTTTTGTATGTAAATTATGAAATCACACAAATATTATGTTTCATTTTGACTGCTCCAGAAAATTACACAAGGGTTTAACAAACACGTGTAATTTAAATACATTCTTTGTGTTAATGAAAACACAAGGAAGAATGTACATTAAACGCGATCTTTGTTTTTATTTTTTAAATTACTTTTCAAATAACACAAAACACAACATTTTTAATTGTGTACGATAGCCCAGTTTTTTCTTAATCTATAAAAAGCATTGATTACATAAATTTGCAATATAAAAACCATTTTAATAAATTAACGTCCAGCAGAAGCAAGAAAAAAAAATATACATAATAAAATGCGCTCAGGTCGGTCGGGTGGTAGGTGATGTCGCAGTCAGAGCTTAGAGTCGAGAGGCAAAAAAAGGCGACAGGCTAACACTGCGGCTCAGGTCTGCAACATGATTGCGAACAAAGCGAGCTGAAGGGAGCTCGTAGCCCTTCGCTGGTGGGGCTAATAATGGAATTATGAATCACGCGCCGCAGCTAAATTTAATGCGATTATCTCGTAAACTCCTCGCTTTCGCTCTCGTAGAAGCATGTCTCTGGCAGGCGATCAATGCCCGGATGTACGGCGGCCGGATAAAGAGAGCAGAATACCTTGCGAGGCTTCCGTATCGCCTACCCCGCGGCGCTCCCTGGAAATTTCGATACTAGAAGACGCTCCTTATCAAGCGCACATAATCTTACGCTTTGCCCGTAAACAAGAAACAGACTGACGCGGTGATACGGGAATCTGCCTTCAATTTTTATACTTGGAGTTTGGAGAAAGAAGCGAGGGAAGGCGAACACTTGCCGTCGATACGTTTACGCTAAAATGTTTTTATTAAAAATCATAGTTATTGAAAGGAAACGTGGAACCGAGTGATTTAAGCGCTCGTGGGAATTGAAAGAAAATTGTATTACGTGGAATTCGCAAGGAAAAATAAAATGAAATAAAAATGCATTCATTGTTCGCCGAAAATCCGCAATCGACACAACAATCACGCCCCGGCGAGGCAAGAGGACGGAAAATTGATTCCCTTATTCCCCCGCGCGTTTTTCACGCTGCGGTACACATTTAGCGTTCATTATAATTCGTCGCACACCTTCAACCACGGCTCTTCGTAAAAAATGATTCCTCCCTGACGTTTTCGCATTATCGAGTTTCATTCACATTGAAATTTTAACACAGTTAACGAATCGGGTTATTACAATTTCATCAATTTACCAATAAAAGTTTAAAGAGCCCCGCTTAATTCCAATTATCGAATAGAAATCGTTCATTAATTAAATGCGAATAATGCTTAACGAAGGCGATTCTGTAACATCAATGCGTTAAACGAGCGCGTAATAAATAAATAAATAAAGGGCAAATATGAAGAGGCTAATTTCCGCAGACTCGTCATTTGAATACTGTATATATAGTCTAGTGCCGTGTAAATCTAAAAATATATAATTCACTTGGAAAATGTGAATGGTGACATTTAATACGTAAAAAGCCGTTCACATACTAAATGATGATTTTTCACATAAAATTTGTCACTGTTCACATTTTCAAATTTAGAGAGTATAAAATAAATTTCAATAAAACTTTAAAGAATCTCGCTTAATCTCCAATTGTCGATTATCGAATAAAAATCGTTAATTAATTAATTAATCGTTCAATAATGCCTATAACGAAGGCAACTACAAAACTAAAAAAGTGAATATTAAACAGAGAGTATTCTAATACAAAGAAGAAATCTTTAAAAAATCTCGTTGAATCTAAAATTGTCAATTATCGAATAAAAATCGTTAATTAATAAATAGTTGGCTATAACGAGGGCAATTCTATAACACTTCATCGACATGTTAAACGAAAACGTATTTAAAGAATAAAAAATAAATAGAGGGCAAATACGAAGAATGTAGTTCCCGCAGACTAGTCATCTGAATATAACTTATAAATAATCTAGGATAAAAAATAACGTTCATCAACCCCCCAAGAAAACTTTAAAAAATCTCGTTGAATCTAAAATTGTCAATTATCGAATAAAAATCGTTAATTAATAAACAGTTGGCTATAACGAGGGCAATTCTATAACACTCATCGACGTGTTAAACGAAAACGTATTTGAAGAAAAAAAAAATTAACTAGAGAGCAAATACGAAGAGGGCAGTTCCCACAGGCCAGCAATTTGAATATAACTAAAGAGCAGGGTATAAAAAATAAATGGACAGTTGAGCAATTGGTACGCAAGTTAGCAGTGGACGCGTTTTAAGGGTCGCCGGTGCGACCAAGTGAGTTCGCGTGTGCGCGGGCATTAAGTGGCCGCAGGTACGCGCGCGAGGGCCTCCGGCTTGTCTGCATGGACATTAGGCTAATCGACTGCTTCCGAGCTACGACTCGAAGGATACGTAGGGTGAGGTACTGGGGAGGGTAAGAAGGTATAGGGACGATCGATGATAAGAGGTGGCTCGATAAATAGGTTTCGCGCTCGAGTAGTTGCCGCATGTAACGAGCCCCTGCAGTGATACGAATTTTACCTCCTACTTTGCTTTTACCGTATATTGCGGCCTTGTCGCTTTCGTTTTCGCAGGCGCTTGGTTTCACATCCGGCTGCCACCTTCGAGCGCGTAAAGAGCACACTTGAACATTTTTTTCTAGAAAATCAAGAGAAATGTGTATTAGAGTACAACCCTGTTAGAAATTTAAAACATTCAATGGTAATTTAATAGCCGGAGAAACAGAACTGACCGAAAAATGCAGAGTATTTGTGACCCCTTGATGAAATGCTTTTTTAAGTCAGAATCTCACATTTAATGTGAATAATTAGTAGAAAAAAAAATGGCTTGCAAATGTGAGAAAATATAACATTATAGAATTCGATCGTTCACTATATGCTTATTGAATATTTTTAAATAAATGTTGTTGTCATAATTATCCGCTATGTGAGTTCGGAGTCGAGATCGCAGTTCCGTACAAAGTAGCTACTTTGAATTTATGTTCGCCCCCATTTTTCTTCGCTCAAAAATGGTTATTTTTTAACAACGATTAGAAGCTGCAACAATTAAAGTGCGAATACTGTTGAAAAAAGAGTTTCATGTACTACTAAAAACAAGCCATTTGGGCAAGCCATTACTTAGTTTCATGTCCATTTGAACTAGACGGATATCTAACAGGAAATATTAGCTAAAAAGCTACAGTTTTGTATTGTAAAAATATATTAAATTTTTTAAATAATGATCAGCATTTGAATTAAGTAATTTGTTGCAATTGTTAAGTCTAACGGATAGATCAATTTTAATAGTCTTAAAATTCTAGTAGGAAAAGTTGTATGAATCAAAAAATTTAATTCTATAACTAAGGTGGTTCTTCAGTTATAAAATACCATACTTTTATTTTCAATATTTTAAGTCAAGTCCCATCAAAACTGATCCATCCTTTGGACGTAAAAGTTAGACCAAATCATATTTTTTAAAAGTGACTTAACTCGTGACTGAATACTCTAGAGACTTTTATCTCAACTCATTTTATTAAAAACTTAATATACTACGTAATTTTCTAGAAAAAAAAATTGTAGTTGTAAAAGTTGATTGTAACGGGGACGTTATTATTTTAAATTTTATTAAAATTACGATTGTTACGAAAATCGCGCGGAGATAGGGATGTATTAAGGAAACTGGAGTTGTAGTTAAAAGTTGAGCGCCTCTTCCTCTTAATGATACGAAAGACGATTGCTGACCGTCGGACTTTTCTGTCGACCAAGACTTCTTTCTTTTCTGTACTCTTCGTTTTTTTTTATCCTTTTTTTTCAGCCGCAAGATATTTTCTTCTTATTCCAGCCCACAATTCTCGCCGATCATCACTTTATATTGTTTCCGAGGGTCGTGGCTTTTTACTTTGCATATTTTTTTCTCCGTATTTTAGATACTACAGTTGAAATGGGTCGTCGACTTTTTATCAGGGAACGCTCCAACTGCATTCATTATCCGCTCGTCATTTGTATTGGAAACAACCACGTATTTCCGTTCGAAAATTTTAAAAACGATAAGAGCCATAAAAACACATGTTTATTTGCTGAACGAATTATTCCTGTCTGCGAATGCATTTCCACTGTATTCACTAAAAAAAAAAACAAACTATTTTTTTAGAAATAAAGAATAACTGGAGCTTAAAACTTCTTGTTTGCGGACTGAAAGAATCTATCACCGGCGGAACACTTAGAAATTCGCAAACCGACTCTTAATCCCGCAGTATATATACAGCCGGGGAGGAGATACGCCCCCAAGCGTGCCGACTGCAAAAGCCTCAGCGGCGCGCGGCTGGAATTCAAAAATTCGAGTCGCGCCAACTCAGAGATGCGAGAGGCGATCGGACCTCGTCGTGTTCCAATAAAGTTTCAATTAGACCCGGTATCTTGCTTTTCTCTCTTTCTTCCGTTCGCCTTTGCCCTCTAGCCAACGGTGAATATAACGTGTAAAAAAGGGGCGAGCAAAGTGGCACGCCGATGGAGCGACTGCTCATTCCAGCTTTTTTTAATATAATATTTCGTCGTATCTTTTGCTCGAGAATAAATTAGAATAAATATTTTCATGCTGTTCGATGTTTAATGCGATTAAAGTGTGCTTTCGTTTGCTTAAACTCACGTTTTGTCCTTATAAAAGTAGAACAAGGTCTATTTGAGGATATCTAGGATATTTTGGCATGAGTCAAAATATCTCGTTGAGAACTGTGATCACTAATTTGCAACAGAATTTTAAGTGTAGATTATTACTAATAGATTACTTTATTGTCAAAAATACGAGTAATAGAATGAATATTTATAATGTACATTTCGTTTAATGTACTTGTGTTATGTTCTGAATTAATGTCTGACTATATCCCTTTTATACTACTTAAAACTTTGATATGTACGCTTTTGTTGCCTTCAAAGGACTTAGGACTTTTCATAGTGAAGAATAATTATTTTTCAGCGTAGAATAATAATTTTATATATTAACGAAAGCAGAATATCTAGTTCTACATTTATGCCTGACTATGTTTCGATTGTACTACTTAAAAGTTTGTCAAAAGTTTCTTAGGAACGTTGTTGCTTTAAAACCAAACTTGGGTTTTTGAAAAAATATAGTAAGGACTATTCGAGTCGAACTGTCTTATAAAAATTATTACTACTGATTTGAAACAGAGACTTATATGTTACTTTATTATAAAAAAAAAATAAATCGAAGGTACATACACAGAGAGAAAATTTCTAGTAAAAATTACTATACTGTTTTGTAATCTCAGAGACAGAGTCAACAATTTAAAAAAAAAATTACTATAGAAATTATAGTAAAACTTGCTGAACTTACAGTAAATTTTACTACAAGTCTAACAAATGTTACAATACTTTTTAGTAAAACTTTTTATTTGTTGAGTCTGTCCTTGCTTTACAAAACAGTATAGTAATATTTTAAAAAACTTTTTTCTCCGTGTATAGTGTACATTTCATTTGATATATTTATGCGAAGTTCTGCAATAATGCCTCACCAAATCTCGATTACTCTACTTAACCATTTAAAAAAGCACATTTTTGTCAGCTTCGTTAATTATTTCTAACTACAAAAAGACTCGGGACTTGTTCTAGTTAGAAATAATAAACAAAAAAAATAAAATATCTTTAACTAAAGGTTTGAACTGTAATTTCCTACTTGGATTCGAAGCGGATTCGGATTTTCCGTTCTTACAAAAATAGAACGAGGTCTATCCGGGCGACCATCGCGATTTCTAGCGCGGATATATCGGTATGAGTCTGGGGAACAAAAAATACGCATCCTCACGGTCGGATTCGACGAAGCAAAGGGTAGAATAGAGCAAGCAAGAGAAACTAAAGTATAACTCACAATGCCGGGTCGCACTCGAGCCTCGAAGAGAGGAGAACAGACACACTGTGGCAGTTAGAGGCACGTGAGCGGCATTCTTGATATGCTCACATATTCTAACCAACCGAGAAACCTACCCGTTGTACCTTTGCCTCCGACTTTCTCTCGCTCGCCCATCGTCCTTTATCTCCTTTTCTTCCGCTAGCCTGCTTCGGTATCTGACGGAAAATTCGACCTTTACGTGTGCGCAGACTCGCTCGACCGTCCGGTTGCCTTGTTTCTTTAGCCGACCCGTAGGTGCTGAGCATTAAAATTCGACACTGTTTTTCCAAATGCATTCGCTCGGAATTTCGCCAAAGAAGTTTAGTTGTTCCGCTGAAATTTTCATTTTTATCATTTTTTATTGTCTGATACGGATTTTTCCTTACTACTGGCTCAAATTTTTATTCTTATCATATTATTGCCTACAGTATCGATTTTGCATACTTCTCGGTGAAATATTCATTGTTATTACTAAATACGATTTTTTTTTCTACTCTTTTCTACTAAATCTCTCAAAAATCAATTGTGAAAACACGTACTTAAAGAAAATTTCATACCTCATCTTTTACCGCTAATAAAAAGTTAATATCTTTTTACTTATTTTTTTTATATAGAAAGAAGTAACGTTTTTTAATTAATTTTACACTTCAACTTGCCATGTCTTTTGAAAATCGAGATATTTTATTTTGAAATATTTATATAATAAATTTCGAGTTATTCCACGATTATTAAGTGCCGAAACAAGCCTTAATATCAATTTAATATTTATTAGACAACATAAGCCACAGCAAGCGTTCAGCTGCAGGTATTTGAGAAGCCCGCGCGAGTCTATACGCGCCTTAAAAAGGCCGTAACTTTTTAACAAAAATAGTTGGAGCTCTAAAACTTTTCAAAAAACTTCTTGAAGCCTTGAAGAATATTTTAGTGTAAATCAAGTAGCGAATTTCGAAAATTCATAACACAACTTTATCATTCGAAAAAATGAATTGTCGACAACGTATTTTAAAAAATTTGCCATTTATTTTGAAATTGATGTTAAGACTAAGAAGATATTAAATTTTTATTGACGGCAAAACATGCGCTGCGAAATTCTCTTTAAATACGTATTTTCAAAATTGATTTTTGAGAGATTTTGAAATTTCTGCCATTGGACAATTCTTCTCCGGTGGAATCGCGGTATGTACCCTCTTTGTTTCCGCGTCATCAATTACATTGCCTAATGCATCTGAGAAATCTTTTATCGACTTAATGCATCAATTTTAATTTTTTACTTCTCGTTCATTTTACGATTGATTTATTATTGTAATATGTATGCAATTTTTGTTTTGCAACGAGTAACTCATTACTCATGAATGTATCATTTCACAGAGTACATGTAATTGATTCAATCGTAAATTTTCTTACTTATTGAATTTACGATTTTAAAGTAGCGACCCTTTTGTACGAATATTTGAATCGTCTCTAATTTTAATCGATGCAAAAATTGAAATGATGTTAATGCAAATACAGTCACTTATTTAAATAGTCTTAAATTGCTTCTAATAAACAACTGAATATTGATGGTTTTATTAGTAAATAGTAGACAGCAAATTCAAATGAACGTAATTTTATTTAACAAATAATATTTATAGTGCAGTTACGCCTATGCAGTGTCTATTTAAAGGATATTAAATAATTCATTCGTTAACTACCAATTTAACGGCGAAGTCAATTTGACAAGTTTCAGCTGAAAATAGCTACTGTCGTCGTAATTCATATTCAAAAGCACCATGACGAATATTCAATTGTGATGTCGAACGCAACTTACAACTTCGAATTGCTGTTCCAATATATAAGTTTACGGGGGCGAGAGTACGGGCGAAGGGAACGGGAAGGCGATCGCGCAAATGCTTATTTCAGGTGTGTCAGAAGTTTAGAATTTCCACATTTGAAAGGAGTATGCGCAGCTACAAGATTTACATAATACTGGCGGGCACTTATTTATCGAACAGAAACCCGATAGCTAACCAAAATTCTAATTACCCTGTCACATTCAGTTCTCCTCGGATCACATACATTTCGCAAAATCGCCCGCATAATCCTAATCTAATTCCTCAAATTCGACGTCGTGCATGGTCGAACCGACAAAAAAAATAAAAAAAAAATCGAGGAAACTAGCCGGAAGCGAGAGGAACCCTCGACGCTCTCCTCTCCCTCCAGCCGCACATTCACACACACACGCGCACGCGACGCTCGAAAATCGAAAGCTCGCGAGTCCCCGGGCATTGTGCGAGGGAGCAGCCTCGGGTGCCTTAATTAAGGCTCGGTGTCGCGCGCGAGCGCTCCACTCGGCCCGTCTGGCATGGCCGCCTCTTGCTGCTTGTTTTTCGGTTGTTGTCGCGATTAAAGTGAAATTTTAATGGATGCTCCGGCGCTTCGACTCTCCCTCTAATTACGGGAGCGCTGCAATTAGCAGTCGCGGAATTTGCCGCCCGCGCGACCCACCCTCCTCACCCCCGCAGTGTGTACGCGCCCGCCTCGTCGTCGTCGATGCTGCGACGTGATTTTTTGACGGTTTAACGGGTCGCGGCGCTTTACCGGCCCGCTTTTGGGAACGCGCCCCACCATCGCTGCTTTTTACCTCCTGGCCTTTTATTTAGCACACCGGGACCTGGAGCTTGATACGCTTCTTTTTATCGGGGCTTTTAATCACCTGTAAAAAATTCGAACCGTCCTGTTCTTTATTTAGTTTATAATAACCATAGATTTTAGTCCACAGGAAAAGAAAAATACCAGTAGAAATTATCATACTATTTTGTAACGCAGGGACAGAAGCGTCAAATAAAAATTTTACTAAAAAGTATAGTAAAATTTGTTAGATTTATAGTACAGTGCAGGGAAAGAAAAATACTAGTAACTACTATACTATTTTGTAACACAGGAACAGAAGCGTCAAATAAAAAATTTTACTAAAAAGTGTAGTAAAGTTTGTTAGATTTATAGTGCAGTGCAGGGAAAGAAAAATACTAGTAACTACTATACTATTTTGTAACGCAGGAACAGAAGCGTCAAATAAAAAATTTTACTAAGAAGTGTAGTAAAATTTGTTAGATCTACACTAAATTTTACTATAAGTCTAGGAAATATTACCTTACCTTCACAATTTCGAAAAGGCATACTTTAATTTGCAGATTTTTCAAGCACTAGACAAAAATAAACTCTTCCTTCATTTTTTAAGGTCTCATACGAATGATGCAAGTTCATGGTGTTCTGAAAGAATCTACTTTTTTTTAATGCTTCCAAAGCTGTAAATCAAAGTTTATTTAAGTGTTACCAAGTTTATTGATTAAACAAGTTTTGGAAGAATTTATTTCATGGATTTATTTTTAATGGATACAGTCTAGTAACACTTTTTACTTGCTGAGTCTATTCCTGCGATTTCAAACCGTAGCAAAATTTAGTAATTCGAAGTAAATGTTTACTTCAATACTGCTTGTTGAATATTTTTTGAAGCAACTAAATATCCTTTAAAAATATATGAATTAATTTGTTTCTAAATATGTTGACAAGTTTAAAAAAAAATTACTTGATTCAAATGTTGCATAATTACTATTAAACTATTATTATTAAACATGGAATAAGTACTATTGAAGTAAACATTTACTTAAAATCTCTTAATTTTTCTCTCAGTGCAGAAATTTTCTCTCATTATATAATTAAATAAATACATAACAGTAGGAGAATCACTTCGTCATCTCCGGCACGAAGTTCACTGCTGAGGCTGAATTTGAATAATCGCTATACATGGGGTGGATGAGTCCGTAAAGATTAGATGCACGGCTCCGGCGGAGATGAGGCGAATGAACAGCGCACGTCGCTGTGTCGGCGATCCGCGTGGATATTTAACCGCAAATAAACACGGGATTTTGGCACAAGAGTAACCACCGCTTCATATACATATGTATCTGTGTATGTGCGTGTATATATAATGCAGGTAGTTATGCAAAGATGATAACGCGTAATCCTTCGCGCGCATGCGCACGCGCAAGCACGAAATGACGGTTGTGCCGGTGGAGCTCCAGAGATTCACAAGCTTCGCTTTCAACTCTGAGTCTACGTCAATAACAATTCACCCGTGAACAAATTTTTATTTTTTTTTTTTGTACACGTGTATGTAACATTTTGTAATTGCTGTGGAGTTGCAATCGAAATGAGTTAATGTTAGTCCGTTATTATAATCCACAATCTTAACCACTTTTCCATTGTGTATAAGTGATCCTCTTGTTCGTTGAAGTTGAATCCGTGAGTATATACTAAAATTAGTGAAAATCACACTAGTAATCAGACAGTGAAACTTGACTCCACAAAATCAGTCTAGTAATTACTACATGTGTAATAATCACAATAATAAAACTTGTCTCCACGTGAGCATCTACTAAAATTGGTGAAAGTCACTCTAGATCACTAAATGTGTGATAACCACAACAGTAAAACTTGTCTCCACAAATTTTTAGTAAAATCTCATTAATTACGGTAGTTTTTGACTAACCGAACTTTAGATACTACATAAATCAATGATGACCTACTAAAACTAAAAAAACTTTTCGATAGTTCTGGAGCGCTTTTTATACTTTCCTCGCAAACAAACAAAATTGGAGAGGGGGGAGGGCATACTAGAATCGTCATCACGATATGTCGGGCCCCGTATATTTTATTCATACCGAGGCTACTGTAAAGAGAGAGAGACTTGTTTAGGGTAATGCTGTTATCGGCGCCGCATGGAAAGCTTTGATTTTCCCCCGAGCTGCCGGGCACATGTGCGAACGACCGTCGTTCGATACTCCCCCTCGATTAATCTATAATTAAATGTGCACCGCTCGCGACGTGTGCGTGCGCATGTTTTCGGCTTAATTCGAAAAAGCAAAGGGAGGACCGCGGAAAGTGGCCGGGGAATGTGGACTTCAGTAATCCACACGTTGATGCACAAATGCTGCTGCCATAAAGACGATAAATGTCTCGTTGAGAACCGTATGACCGTTGATTTAGAGCCCGGACTTGCACACTGCTTTTGTCAAAAATGTGATTAATAGAATCTACATTTATGGTGAATATTTCATTTAATATATTTATATCGTATTTTGCATTGATGGCTGACCACAATCTGGTCGTACTACTTAAAACTTTTGGTACGTAAATTTTGTTTGCAATTAGGAATAAGTAAAGCTTCTGTTTTTTTTTGTAGGACTTGAACTTTCCTTTGATGTTAAAAATAAAATCAATTGAATATACATTTGCAGTATAAAATTCATCCCATATATTTGTGACACACCCACTCTGTAATGATGATTGTCCACATCCACGTTATATCACTTAAAAATGTTTTATTAATGTTGTTTTTGCCTTCAAAGATCCTCAGACCTTTTTAAATCGAAGATTAATTTAAAAAAAATTAAAATACATAGTTTTGCCCCGACGTCTGACCGTATTCGTCTTATACTACTTGGACGTTTCAATATACAGATTATTATTACCTTAAAAATCTTAATTTCTTTGCTATAACGAACGCAATACGCACAAAAATAACAAAAATCTTGTACTAAAAATATTTATTTCATAAAATTGAATATATCTGTGTGGACTTGTGTAACCCATTATGGATTAATTTTATGCAAATCCGAAAGCCCAATTTTCGCGAGGAAACTCTTTCTCCATTCGCTTTTCTATCGAACGCGCGGAATATCAATATTCGATTATGGTGCTCGTGAAAATCTTCACACTTTTTATATTCCGACAAACCCGACGAGTCTTTCGTAGCAGAGGGAAAACGTCTGCTCGGGAAAAAGGTCTCCCACAGCCCACAGCCTCAAAACTGCGACGAATACACAGGCCGCGCGAAATTTTCCCGCTTCCCCGTTTTTTTTTTTCTTCTTTTTTTTTCACCCCGAGCAAATCCATCAATTTGAAATGCAAGCAGGAAAAGGATGATGGCATTCGCCGAGCAAAGCGAGTTGTTCCACGCCGGAGCGAAGCGGTTGGACTCCGGCACTATAGAATGCATTGAATCGCGCGCCAAAATAAAAACAGCCCTTTGAATGTTTTATATAGCGAGCTCCGCCAACACACACCTACGCACCGTGTGCAACTCGAAAGAAAACCGAGAGAAAGAGAGAGAGAGGAGGATCGAGAGGGAAGGGGAGGGAGGAATGGAAGAAGCGTGTTTGTGTGCACTTGGGATGGCTGATGAAAGAGCGTACGGACAAGCTGAAAAATAGCTTAATTTTAAATTTGCTTTGAGTACCTTCTATTACGATTTTCTCTCTTCTTTTTTCTTTTTTTTATTACGTGGACTAATTTACAAGCCTTAAATTATACAGTTAAGTTTCTTTTATCTCTCTATTAATTAAATTACAAACTAAATATTGTCATAGACGAATTTTCTGTAAGCCAGACCTTCGTACAAGTAAATTACGTTTACCTCTGCAGGATTTCTTACTGGGAGTTACAGCAATAACTTTCCAAAGTTGTAAATTTTTTACTGGTTTCAATAAATAAATAAATCAGTAAATACATTGAAATTAAAATCCTGTGATTCAGAATTGAGTAAATCGTATTAAAAAGAAAATAATCAATTACCCAAAGATGAAGCTGTTACGGAATGCTTAAAGAAGTATATTAAAAGAAGGAGGTGCGAAGGTAAAAAATAAACGACGACTGTGCGAGCGATAAAAGCAAAACGAGAAAACGAGAGAGTCCTGCGAAAGATCAAAGACAATTAGAGAGAATCCAGAGGAACATACTCGAGCGTGAAAGTTGAAACAGGAAGAGCAGCTGCGTGGGGTAGTGGCTGCCGGCTGCGCCGGAGGTGGTCTTTGAAAATTTTTTTTTTTTAAATGATAAAGCGCCGGCTGGTCGAAAATAAAACGAGCAAACGCGACTTATTAAAGCTCGCGGCGCGCGAAATTTTAATATTTTCATATTTATGAAACGAATTCGTGAAAACGGGTGGGGTGCACTCGAAATTTATATAAGCAAGGGAAGACCGGCAAACGGGGTGGGGAGTAAAAAAAAAAGGAGGGGGGAGGAGTGAACGTCGAACAAAAAAGGAGCGTGTGAGGAGGAGGAAAAAAAGGGAGGGAGCGAAACAGGGAGCGTACAAGCGGATGTAAAAAAGACACAAAGCGTTTGGAGCGAGTTTTATTCCGCCCCGTGCAGTCATAGCCTTTTCACCCGCGCTTCTTTTCCCCGTTGTTTATTTCGGCTTTCATCGAGCGATACACCGCTTCTGAAGCGGAGCTTCGAGATCTTTTTCTCTTTCCCTGGGAAATATCGATTTTCGAAAATAAAACTGGATGCTTGTAAAAAATTTTCTGACGTAGCTGCCTTCCCCCCCGTTCGTCAAGCTCTAACATCTCTAGCGGTACATCTAGCTCTAGCGGTTCTTTCTTCTTTTTTATTATTATTATTATTACGGCGAATTTTTCCATTCTTCCCGCTTCCTGCTAATTTTATTTTATTAATAAACCACGATCCAATTATACTTTTAAAAAATTCCCAATTTTTTTTTGAACAAACAATCCCTTGTGGCCTCGTTTCATTATTATGCTTATTTTTACCGCAAGCTAGGAGAGGATTTTTTTTTGCCGCCACATTATTTCCGGGATATTGAAGATTTTTAGCTTGTTTTTTTTTTTTTGTAAAAATCCTGTCAATAATCGGGAAATTTTTTTAATTGCACGGCAATTCGTACAAACAGATGGAGCCTCGGTAAATTTTTGTTCCCTTTTTTATATTCGACATGGTGCGCGCGGTAAATAGAGGCTGCGCTGCATAAACATTTTCCGCGCGTACATTGTTACTCGGAATAGTTAAAAAAAAAAAAAAAAAAAAAAAAACGGCAATGGGAAGAGTAAAGCTCGCTAAAATTCAGAACCCGCGTAGGTTTGCCATTACTTCGTTAAAAATTCCTGTCGGCTGTGCGTTAAAGGAGTTAAAAGGGCTTTATTTATCCACGTGTATCAATAATCTATAATTCATTAGTTTGCGCTTAATTTACGGAGGAAGCGTAAACTCGCCGGGTCGGAATCCATTTGGCAGATTTCGCGGCTGAAATGAATTTGTAAATTGTAAAAGCCTCGCAACTCATTTCGGATTTTACATTGAAAAGTAAATTACATTCGGCCGCTCCTCAATGGGCAGCCAAATCAGAAAATAATTGAATGTCGTCCACGTAGGCCCGGGAAAAATCAAAGGACCTCGAGGTAGTTGCACACAGGGGAAATGAGAAAAACAAAGGCCGGTAACTAGCACACAAATGCGCCTGTAAATATCCCGAAAGAGAGAACGGGTGCGAGAGAGATGAAGGGCGCGGAAACCGTAGAGCGACGCTCGGACCGTACGGGCATTTAAACTTGCATTATTTACTCTAAATTTCATTCAACGCCCGGTGGACGCTTTGCGGAAAGTTTGCCGGAAGCCACGCGACTACACTGCCTTTCCGTTCGCGATTACCGGATAACGACACGACCTCTCCAAAACCGAGCTTTATGCACACCGGCTTGCGCACCGGCGCCCGGGACTGCTTGATATAGCCGCTTTTCAATAATACGTTTACCCAGGGTGGCCCTCGTTGTCGCGTCGTTTGCTTCAAAAAGAACTTAGGAAGACTTTAATTTTTTCTTTTCAAATGGATAACGTGTCCTTTCGCGCTTATTTCAATTCGAGAGCATTTTTTGCTGATAGAATCGAAAGCTTTACGATTTTATGTAATTTAATGAAGCCTTTTTTAAAATCTTCTTTATTAAAGTTCGCTATTGATTGATGTATTATTACTCGTTTACTTCGATTTGAGAAGATTTGAGAAGTAGAATCGAGAATTTTAGGAGTTTGCGTAATTCAATGGAGCTTTTAAAATATTTGTTTTGTATCATGCGATCAATTAATGCATTGTAATTCTCTTCTTTCGAATCGAGAAGACTTTTTTCAGAATCGAGAGCTTTATAATTTTACATCAATTGGTAAAGCTTTTCAAATTTTCACTTTAAATCATGCGATTGATTAACATCTTACGATTCGTTTACTTCAATTCGTGAAGATTTTCTCCTGTAGAATCGAGAGCTTTATCATCTTATGTAATTGAATGGAGCTTTTTTTCAATTTTTTATTTGAATAAAGCGATGAAGTAATATCTTCTTGTCTAGGAGCATATGAAATAATTAAGTTTTATTGATTTGACTGCGTCATACTTTTGGAAACGAAGTGAAAATAAGAGTACATTTCTTTAAGAACATAAGTCAGTAAAGAAGAATATCACCTCGAATTCTCTTTTTTTTAACGTTCCCTTTTTGGGCCACGAAATTCATACTGTACTAATGATCCTTCTCGCTGTTGGAAGATCTGCATTTTACTCGTTAACGAAACCCCAGGGAACGATCGCCCGGCCGATCTTCTTAAAGTATCAAAGCTTCTGTATGAAGAGCTTTGCCTGAATCAGATCTTAGTTACCGTTTCTTACGAAGATAATCCTGACCGACTTCGAAATTATACTTTTTGAATACCATTTTGTAATATTTAATAATTTTATTAACGCATATCACTTCTGTCATGATAATAATAATTATTACGCGATGTGTTAATGAAGAAAAGAATAAACTAAAAATACAAACTTTATCATTGCTAGTAATAAAAATTTGTACTCAAAACAATAGTCATTACCTTGACGGATAAATGCTCAATTTTAAAATGTCTAAATATTTCCCGAACTATGAAGCTCGAAGTTTTTCCAATTGTCTTTAGCCGCTGCTAGCTTTAACTCGTCGGAGTACCGAAAGTTCTTGAAGTAACTTTGGCACTTCGTTAAAACTTGATAACATAAGATAACTAAGTGCTTTCCAGTCTTGTTGTTTTCTAAATATTTAGTTAACCGAACATGAATTTGCGCTTAACCATGCACATTTATTGAGGGAGAATCTTTTTAACTTTAATAATTATATTTGTTCTAGGTGAGTACTCGAACTACATTATTTTCTTAAGGCGAAACTTGGGTTGTAAGTAAATCACGAAATACAAATGAATGTAATCAAATTATAATTATATAAGGTCGTATAATAGCAAATTTTCTCTATAATTAAATACACGTAAAAGCGTTAACATTCTTGAAGGTTTTTGTACGAACGTAGTTTTCCCTTCAAGGGACCTCGGGCTTTCAAGGCCTGAAGATTTATTTAAAAAAAAAATTAAAATATCCAATTTTTTATTTGTGTCTGACCACACCTGTCTTATACTACTTCATTTTTATATGAACGTTCCTTTTGCCCTCAAAGGGCTTCAAACTTTTTTACAGCGAGCATAAATTAAAAAACTTAGAATATTTACTTTTTCAAATATGTCTGACTTTACCCTCCTTATACTACTTAATGATTCGATATTAACGTTATTTTTACCTTCAAAGAGCTACAGGTTTTTTACAGCGGATATTAATTAAAAAAAAAATCAAATATCTGTTTTTGAATTAATGTCTGGCCGCATCCACTGTATACTACTTACAAATTAAAAAAAAAAGCTTAAAAAGCATAATGTAACTAATAATATTTATATTACAATTCTAGTCAATATCCGAATGCCTAGTTACCGCAAGAAATTTTTTTCTAAATTCGCTTTTTCACCATCAACATACAAACGAATATTAAATAATTGCAATAAGATCCTAAAAAAGCAGAATCTCTTACATTTAAATATATTAAACTCATGCAATTCTTAAATATAATGTTGCACGAATTTGAAAAGTTCCCCTTGCAATATGAACCTATTAATAAAATCATAAAAAAGTATTTAACGTGTCGTCCTAAATAGTCTACATAATTCTAACCGATTATTTATTTCCGTCATTACTTATTTCCCGATAAAATACAGGAAGAAGAATAGTCGCATAGCAGCCTCGAAAAAAAAATAAAATAAAGGCCCTTATCGCGCAATTAAAAGTTCCCGGGGGCTCAGCGACTCGGTCACTTTTGAAATCGCTCGAGCCTACTTTCGTGTCGCATCCTTTGATCTCTCAATTAACGGGGTCGGACCATTATTTGAGATTCTTCGCGACACAATGGCCTGAGGGGGCATCGATCCGAAATAGTTTCGACTCGCGCGAGCACGCGACCGGTGGGAGGAAAGTCGCGCCGCTCTCGTCGGGATTTCCCTCCCTCACCCCACCCTTCCCCTCTTTTCCATTGTCCACTAATTCGCGGCAAACTCGATAACGAGTAATTAGCTCTCTGCGTTCGTTAATGCTCGACCAGGAAAAGCTCGCCCACACGATCATTATACCGCCTGGGGAAATGAAATTTTCAGCCGAATCGCTTATAATGTACCGAATCAAGTGCCTGCCTGTGTCTCCGAGTAAGACATTGTTTAATTAATAGACCGCTTCAGTTTTTCGATTATTTAATCCCCTTTTACTCTCTTGAGTGACTTGTCCCTCGAGATTCGAAAATACTAATAGAAGTGCTTGTGGAAAATTGAAAAGAATGAGAATATGGTGTTTGGGATAAAATCTTAATATAAAAGAAAGATTAAAATTTAGTATAAAAAATAGTACGAATAAAATTAGAAAAAAATGTCTACCGTGAATAATTTCATAAAAATAAAAGTAAAACTCAGCTTTATGTCTACAAGGGTCGGAGCTTAAAAGCTTAAGTTACTTAAATTTTTTCTAAAACGATTCGTAAACTGCAAACGCACTGAAAGCACTTAGTCGAGCTTAAGAAAGCTCGTAATGAGATTCTCAATACAGCTGCATAAAAATTATTTAATTACAATTGCGTCTTGAACAAAATCAGTCTTCATCTTTCTGGTGAAACCAGTATGCTGCTCTGTGACGAGACACAATAATACCAAAATCTACTCAAAAAATATGATTTTGCAAATAACCAGTGCTTGCAATTTTTGCACAACACATATATTTCCGTGGCTCCTGGGTACTCGGACATAATTCTTGTACTAAAGTGTATCGCATAGTGCGCTACGTATTCATGAAAAACGGCTAAGCTTCACATTCTTCACCTATTCAGAGGCAAAAATAATGACAATCTCTAACGAACTCGACTGGCTTGGGAGATGCATCACCGTAAATCTTTCTAAAATAACGATAAACCAAGCTTAGGCAATAAATTCCGCCCGGCCTCGACACTTCGCTCTTCCAAGATCGCCCCTCGAATATCCCCGATAAATTTCCGAGAAAAGTGTACAAGAATACGATAAAAAGGATAAAAGCGAGGAAGAAGAAGAAAAAGAGAGAGAGAGAAGAGAGAATGCGCAGAGTTGAAACAAATATGAAAAGTTGCAGGAAAATTCACTCGTAAAAATAAGACGGCGATCTTCTTGCGCTTCTGAGTGTAGATACTTACATAAGAAAATCCTGTCGAATTTAAAGCGCAAAGTGCACCGCGTAAAAGCCAAACGAAGTGTACATATACATATTTATCAGTTTGTATATTTACCACCTCGAATCTCGGCTGATGGCATATCAATCGCCCGGCATGATCCCAGCAAAAAACTTATTTAAACACACGACCTCCGAGAGCAGAGCAAAAAAAATCACCCCATCTAGATCACGAAACTCGAAGTGAAGAAACACTCGTCCGTGCGAATTCTTGCGCCCATACCGAGAGAGGGGCGAAAGTTTTTGTAACGACAGTTTCATAGTCGATGATTCATCGGCGAGTAGTGCGGAGGGCCGCTATACCCACCCCCTCGGAAAGGCCGGCACCGAATTCCTCGGAATCCTGGGCGTCTCACTCGCCCTCCTCTGGTTCCTCACAGCCCTAGCCACGCCAGCGGAGCTCCGGAGGTTAGTTTTCGGATATAAGCGTAATAGTAATTCGTTTCAGTTTCGCCGCTCGACTGGCCGGGATGGCCGGGGGGTTCCTAAATCATCAGATAATTACTTTGGTAATTAATTACAACTCTGTTGGGCCGTGGACCAGCGGCAGTGCGACCGAGAGCGCGGCTAAAAGGAGAAAGGGGCGAAGAGGATTCACTAACAAACGAGCGTGTCGTCTGCTGGCGACCCTCGAAAGCCCAACGTCCTCTTCTTCCTCTCGCTCTGTCCTCTCTTCGCTCCCTCCTTCGGAGCTCCGCGCGTCCTTCCCTTTTTTCCGACTGGATGCCTCCTTTGCCGCTTGCAAAATAAAGCACCGCGTCAATGTGGATCATCCGCGATTTTCAATGTTTAATGGGAACCCCGTGGAAACAATAAAAATGTGCAAATTTTATAAAATCCGATAAATTCTTCAAATGCGGTTTTCGCAACATTTTATGCAATTTTATAAGACCCTTTCATCAGGGCAGACTAGTCGACTAATGCATGAGTACTGTTTATTTGAACGTTTTTTATTTGTGACAAACAATAAATGACAGAAGCCACTTGAATATTTTTCATTTCGGATGGACAGTAAATATCGTTGTCTCTTACGAAGAAGTGCAAGTTTTGAAAAAGATATGATTTTTAGAGTAACGTGCGGAAAAAATGTATGAAAAATTAACTTAGTAGATTTAGGCGCAAAAATGAAAGTTGATTTTGCTTTTTAAAAAATTGCGAAAACAAATGTAAAATACTAAAATTGACTTTCTAGTAATACAAGGTTTACATCATGCTTTCAAAAGTTAAAATAACATTGAAAAGTAGAGATAGTACCTGCTTTTTGAAAGAGGAATTTTACTTGTTAAAAACGATTTCAAATAAACTTTTATTTTTACTGTTAGAAGTGGTTATTTTCCAGTTTTTGCATTGCTGTTTTTACTTTTTGTATTCGGCAAGCACAAATCAGTCTCATTTTTCCCGAAATTTGATATACCAGTAGTTAATCCAATTCTGAAAAATGTTACTATTTGAGTCTGATTTGACCATTTTCAATTTTCTAAAAATGACAGATTAAAATAGGTTCTTTTTTTAAAACCAGATATTCTCGATTAGACCCTTCGATGTCACCAAATTAGCTCGACATAAAAAAAAAATATAAAAGTCTATATTTTTTATGATAGAAATGCACTGCGATTCAAGGTGTTATTTATTAGAGCTTTAAGAAGCATTAAACCGTCGGATGGACAGGTCAGTAACAAACGAGTTTGTCGTCTTCCACGGAGCCTCAAAAACCTCGCCCCCGGCCTCTTGTCTCTCTAATCTGACGCTCTTTTTCTGTCGTCGTCTCTCTCCGTCTCTCCCTTTCTCTGTTTACCTCGTTCTTTTTACTCTCGCTTTCCCCGCGTTCTTTATTCTGCGGGCTTTCTCTTTCCGGTGCGCTTCCACCCCCACCCCCTTTTTACTATACTTTTCAATCAATCTTTCTGGTTTACCCGAGTTTGCTCCTTCTCGGACTATCTGTCTTCCGTCCTTTTTCCTTTTGCTCTCTTTCTCTCTTTCTCTTTTACTCGGGCTGGCGCTTGCTTCTCTCTCGATTGTCAGAATCGATGTTCCATTTAACAGAATTTTATGCCTGGCGCTAACCACACGTTCTAGGACGATGCATTAATCGATTGGCCAGAGGTAGAAGTTTATTGGCGAATTTTAGTCGTTCTCTCCAATTAAGAGATAATTATCAAAAAAAAAAGAAGGAAAAATTTAAAGGATTTTTTCTGCTTGTTGTTAAAGTGTAGAGTTTTATTAATGTCGATTTATTTGTGAACATCGATTGGATAAAGTATAGTTTTGTTTTTTTTTTTTTTGTTTCGAGCTTCGATAACGTTGACGCATGTAATATTTAAAAGTGCCAAATCGAAATGTTTCTTGTCAATTAAATGCGCAATACTTTCGGCTATTTACGGGAACATCACTTAGTATGATTAGCTTTAAAGCTAGGATCATTTATCGTGAAGCTCGTGAGCTTTCTTCAAAATTGGATAGACCAGTGTTGCACTTTTTCCTCGTTAATTCCCGTCAACGAAGCTCCCAAGTTGTTTATACCGCAGGTGCCAAGATAAACTGACGCAATTCAGAAAATTTTAATTCTACGCTTAATATTTAACAAATCGTTGATTTACTGTACACTCAGAAATGCGTTTTAATAATATTTACGATTATTTCAAAAATTTTAGAGTCTCAAACATGTTACTTAACTGTCTAGAATAATAAATAAGCTTGAAAACATCAGTTTAGAATTAAGCACCATACTATCTACCAAAAATTACGGTACATTTAGTAAAATTAACTAAAAAGTTTCTTTTAGTGCGTTAAATGTATTCATGAAGCGAATGAAATGGCGCCCATGTAATAATTTCTTAAGCTATTTTTATCCTTCACTGAAAAAAATGTATAGTAAAGTTTTTAATGTGCAATGCAGTAAAAATTACTATACTGTATGGGAACATGGTTACAGACTGAGATTATGAAAAAAAATTATAGTCCATAATGCCAGGCAGTATTAGACTCATTACTGTAATTGTGGTAAATTTTACTACACAATATAGTAAATTGTTGAAAATAAAGTCTTTGACCACTTTCCTATATCCTACAGTAAATTTTACTAGATGATTTCGTCATCATTCACGAAGTAACGAACATTTCAAAAAACACGTATTTTAATTTGCAATTTTTTAAGCACTACAGTGAAGTTTTTCTTCCAAAACGTGATAAGCTTGCATCATTCATAGGAAACTTTAAATTTATCAACTGATCCCAACAGAATCAGGAATTCGCTGGTGAAAAGGACAATTAAAACACTTAAACACATTTTCACTTCTTATTTTATTTATTCTCGTTTTGATTAGTTTTTTTCCGCGACGATTTGTGGCGATTGCTCTACGGCAACTGAACTTTCCTTTTATAAACAACTACACGGCCAATTTCGTTCTTGATTGGCGTTTTCGTCAAATCAATACTTTAAAAAAATATTCCATCGTAAATGAGAGTAATCTTAACATAACTTAATAATATAACTTAATAAAATAATACTAACTTACTAACATGACTTAATAAAATAATAATAATTTAGTAATCGTAACATCAACTTTTGGAAGAATTAATTTATTTCACTATACATTTAGGTTTTTTTCTAAAAGTCCTTTTCTGAAATGTTCTTTTAATAAAATAATTTAGTAATCGTAACATCAACTTTTGGAAGAATTAATTTATTTCACTATACATTTAGGTTTTTTTCTAAAAGTCCTTTTCTTAAATGTTCTTTTAATAAAATAATTTAGTAATCGTAACATCAACTTTTGGAAGAATTAATTTATTTCACTATACATTTAGGTTTTTTTTCTAAAAGTCCTTTTCCGAAATGTTCTTTTCTTCATTGGAGACGACGATTTCGCTTATTGCAAAACCAAATCTAAAAAGAATTAAAATAGAAACAAAAATATTTAGCAACTAGCCAACTCTGACCCATTAACAACGAAAGTATGCGTATCACGTAATACATTCGGATGAAGATAGAACAAGAAGTGCCGCGGAGTTCGCGAATAAGCAATCTCACCGCGTCGCTCTTGCCCGACTGCCTCCTCGGTCCTTTCATAACTCACTCGAGTTAATCAAATTTCATTTGATCTTCTAATCTCTTCGGCCTTTCTTTGCCCGCAGTCGCAATGTCCGCTAATTGCGAGGCGCGGCCAGCCGAAATTCGAGACACGTCCGCACATATTCCAGACGCGAGAACTTTGGCACTTCACTTCGGTTTCCCTCTGCGGGACCCGCGACTCCCAAACTCCCACCTCCTGCGCATTTAGGCGCTGCGACCGCGCGTCCATTAGTTAATTGTGGCTTTCCGGATCTCGCGATGACGAGGCGTCCGTTTCCTTTCGCCGAGAAAAAAAAAATGCGGAACTCCGCTTGATTTATCCGCACGCGGGGGGCACAGCGCGTATTGCACTTTATTACGTCGAACACTTTGGCGTATCGGCTCCGTCCGCGACCTTAATACGGTTATTTACTGCGATAATATTTTATCATTATTTTCTTTTTTTTTCGTACGCCCTGTCCGCGGATTTGCACTATCGGTTTATTTTTAAATTCCAGTTTTCAAGCGCACACCGTTTAGCCGAGCAAAAATAATGCGGGATATGTATCCCGGTGCTGCTGTTTTTTTATTTTCGTACGTTTTTTTTATTTATTTATTCATCCATTCCTATTTTCGCATCAAACCATCGTTCAGAATTTTGCTGATCTCTAATTCCATCGACAGCCGCTGCGAGATTAAATAAAGGGTCGGATTAAGCTCTCGTGTAACGAGATTACTCCTATATTTTATAAAAAAAAAAAATCTGCGTGCGTGAAAAATGTATAATTCGCTAATCCAACGTTTCATGCCCGTCGCTGGTAAAAATAAACAAACATTCGCAAAACGTCAGGGACACTCTCAATAATAAAAAAAAAGAGCAGCGAAAGAAAGTCGCGCGATGATGTTCGCACATACATCTCCCGTCTCTGCGATCCGAGCGATTGATTTATTCGTCGCGTGCAAGTTATTCACGTGATTAATTCATCAGCGCGGCGAGACAAAGAAGCGCGACCCGCACAAAAGGAGGGTAAAGAATAAAAAAAAAAAAAAAAGCTCGCGATCGAGACGTGAAAAATCGGTCGGCGCGTGATTGTGCGCGGTTTGAGTTACTCGATCATTCGACCGTCTTCCCCGTGTACAATCAGCCTTGGAGCGAGGGCGAAACGCCCGGGTGGGGAGGGCCAAGTTTGACAACCTCTACAAGCCCGACGCTGATCAATGCAAGCAATCAGTCTTGTCGCGAAAACCTCGACATGACAGCTCGCTTTCTCTCTCTCTCTTTCTCTCTCAGTGCACAGCCTTGCACTTTCTCTCACTCTATTTCGCCGAGCCTTTTTTTCTCCCTGCCCTTTTTCTGCAGATTCCTTTTTACCGCTTCCTCGCTGCTGTCACTCTTTCCAATTATTTTGCCCCTATCTATCGATGTAACATTTCTCTTTGCTTTCAGTTTAAGTAGGGCTTGCTTGAAAGGCGACGAATTTTAGATTTAAAATTGGTAAGTTGGTTTGCGCGCTCATTGAGAAACTTTTTAATGCCTCGAAGGTGAGATTTGTATAATGCCTACTATAGACGCAAAAAAAAATTACGTTTTACAATTAATATACTATATTACTGTATATTAATATACTGTACTATTAGTATACTGTTTACTAAAGTAGGAAGCAAGAAATTTTATTTTAAAATGTATTACAATTTAACTTAAGTATTTCTTAATGTACTAGCAATATTGTGGTAATTTTTCAATATGCAAATTAAGGTATAATTCGAAAATATTTTTTTCTGTTCGTAATAACATTTTTCTTTGTTTTTAATGTGAATAGGACTTGCTTGGAAGTTACCGAATTTGTTATCATTAAGAAACTTTTTTATGTCTCCAACCATGAATTACATAATTCACCCGAATTGTGTATAACTCGATTAGACTTAAATATTTAGATGTTAAACAACTTAAATGAAATTTACTATTGTAATTGTCTCTTAATCAACACGTTTATTCAAAGTAAATTCCAAAATAATAAGCGATTTTTTAAATTCAAAAATTATTTTATTACAGAAATTGAAAGAAAACTTCTTATATGTTAAATTGCTTATTAAAATATTTAATAACATCTTGTTATTGATTTTAATTACAGGATGCTTCGAAAATCTTCTCTTGCTGTTTAGTTTGATTGTATGTAAAACATCAGTGGATCCTACTTAAATGTCCACAAATTCCATATTTAAAATTGTTAAGCTAATTTCTGGTCACTAAAAATCGTTTTAGCGTCCTAAGGGCGAATTACACCTCGATTAGAAGTAAATTTGTTGCAAATTAGAAAAAAAATTAATTCGAAAATATTTTCCCAATGTGTAACATCCCTCTTGCTTTAAAAACAATCTCTTTCCTTTCCCCGCTTCCATTTTCTCTTCGAATTTCCATCAGAGACAGGAAGGTCTGTTTACTCCGCAAGCTCCTTGCTAACACTTTGTACAAACATTCATTATTGTGAGCAATTACCTGATATCGTGAAAACATTTTTCAGCCCAATCAGTCGCGCGATATTTAAAATCTCAAGACGACCGTTATTTGTGAATAATTTATGCCTACATTAACGATTTCAAAAATTATAATTTAAATTTTAATAAATAAATAAAATAAATAAATCGCATCGAGAAAGTCTATCGCAAATAGCGAGACTCTAGAATCTGAACAGGCGGTAGCTTGAAATTTTGCTCTGAAGCGACGATCTCGGAAAGAATCTCATTAAATTTGAAAAAATGTCGCTTTGATTTACAAGTGATAAAAATTTATCGTTCGAATACAAGCGACCGAGTCGAAGGGGACCAGCGCGCTCGCATTAAATAAAACTATTTTGAGAAAGGCAAGCGGAAGAAAAAAAAGGAAGAAGATGCCTCTTATGTACTTTACACGGCACTTAGAAGGGGTAGTAAAAATTCCGGGCAACAGCCACTTTCATCGGATAAAAGTGCGCCACCGCATCTCCTCTTTCCCTCCTCCTTCACCGACTCCGGCGCGTTTCAGCGCGGAATACAAGCGGCAGGTGAGAAATGCACTCGACTGGCCGCGGCGTGCCTTTCAGTTGTCGATGCGAGAGAAAGATGAAAGTGGAGGAGAAGAAAGAGGAGAGCAGAGGGAGGAGCGGCGAAAAGTAACGGCCCAGACGGAGGAGAGTTAAGGCGTCTGGGGTAGAAGGCGAGCCGAGTGACGTCTTCTCCGAGGCGATAATGTTGCAAATTTATATTCCGAAGGCGAACGTCGGGGCTGAAGCTGCTGAATGTGCACTCCTGGCCTTCCCCAAGGTAATACCCACTCGCGTCTCCTCTTTCTGGCCTCCTCCTCGTTCTGCTCCATCCGTTTCGTTCTTTATTTCCCCGGCCGGCGAGCTTTCCCGGCACGCCGTGCAGGCGTCCGGCTGCGGATTTGTGTTTGTGCGATATTAAAAATTAACGCCTCGGACGCTCGCGGCAGTTAAGGGAGAACGGGGAGGCCAACTTGCGGAAGTTTGAAGAATCAAATGGCAGGCTGCGAGTTGTTGGGGATACGTGTGACGAAAATATTGAGACGTTATTAAAGCGGGAGAACATTATTTACGGCCGCTCGGCTGGAAAAACTTTTTACAGTCCAAGTCGTAAAGCAACTGATATAAAGTTAATCATAGAAGCTTCGTTAATGCTTTTCCAGCTCGGGGCGAAATCCCGTTAGGCTTATTCTTTTATTAATATTTGATCGGCGAACAACACTTAACCGGAGGGCTGTGCGTTAAAATTCATTTTACGTCTTTCAAGTTGAAAGGTAACTTCCTTTAGGAATTAAAGCTCTACTCTGAGCAAAAAGATAAACAGACAATTAGAAAAACAATTCTTGGATACTATTCGTTAAATCCTACTAAACTTACTCTTGTATTCATATTTAATCGATGAACGATACTTAACGAAGGTATCCGTACTTCCTTTAACGGAGAAGTATCGGTTACAATTTATTTTACGTCGTTGACGAAAGATACTTTCTTGAGGAATTATGTTCTACTCTGAGCAAAAAGATAAACAGTCAATTAGAAAAAAATTCTTCGAAACTATTCGTTAAATCTTACTAAACTTACTCTTGTATTCATATTTAATCGATGAACGATACTTAACGAAGGTATCCGTACTTCCTTTAACGGAGAAGTATCGGTTACAATTTATTTTACGTCGTTGACGAAAGATACTTTTTTGAGGAATTATGTTCTGTTCTGAGTTAAAAGGTAAACAGTCAATTAGAAAAAAAAATTTCGTTGATAAACTCTACTAAACTTATAAATCGTTTATTAATATTTAATAGAACGCTAATGCTATCCGTTAAAATTAATTTCACGTCACTAACAACAGCTACTTCCACCACGAACTACTCCATCATGTCTAAAAAGTTGAAAAATTAGTCCAGAAAAAAATGAGGATTGATTCATTGAATTTTATTCATACGACATGCCACCTACGAAGAACAACTCAATAAACAGTCTCAAAGTAAACGGGAAAAAAGTACCTAAACTGTCAGCAAACCAATGAATCGACGAAATATTTGATACTCCCACGGTTTTCACGAGAAAAACAGTTCTCTATTTTTCCCGCAGCAAGACCAGACCTCTGATCTTGTTTAACGCATAAAGAGGAATCTGTAACGAAAGCAAAGAAAACGGAAGTAATGAAAAAGCTGCAGTAAAAAAATAAAAGAAGGATGATTCGAAGCTCAATGAGGACGGTTCGGTCGGGGCAATAATAATGCACCCCCTTCCCCCTGTCGATTTGGCCCTTCTCTCGCTGAAACGCAGGACCTACTAATACGCATTGGATCATTGCTGAATCGATTCCGGGCTCTCTCCGGGCTCTCCGGGCACCCCACTTCTGCCTCATTTGTCCTGGCTTCTTTCCTCTTCCTCTTCCGCGCACTAGCACCGGAAATCCTCTTTTCCTCGGAGCCCGGAGCGCCTCTAGCGCACCACCGCAAACAAACTGCACTGTAAGACCAAATTATCGCTTAGTCACGAGGGTAGGGACGAAAGAGAAGAGGATGGGGCATGAAATTCGATTCGTTTCTCCTTCGGCGTTGCGGCAGGTATTACCATCGCGGGGGTGGGGGTGGGGGGGGGGGGAGAGGGCGACCTTTACTGTCAGGGCCATCGCTCGCAGGATTACACCGGAGACGGTAATTGGAATGTGAAAATTGAAAAATGTATACTTCATCGTCGATTACTGACTTCGAGGAGGGAGAGACGTCACCGCGAGAGCTCCTTCAGCGGCTGGGAAGACTTTCTTGGATGCCTGTTTTAAACCTTTGCCTTATTAGAGGGCGAAGAAGACTTCCTGGCTGAAACTACCCCTTTTGAAGATTGTTAATTTTATTGCAAATTTTTGCTGCAACTGAATTGTCGAAAGCTTTAATTCATCCTAAATGCATCATGCGAAGACATTTTTTAAAATACATTAATTATGTATAATGCGATTTTATAATAAACGAATTATTGTTCTTATTTATTAGAAATTTTTAGTATTATTACTGTATTATTTATTATTATCGAAAGCTCTAATTGATTCTAAGTGCATTATACGAGGACGCTTTTTAAGGTCCATGAATTTTACGGTTTCATAATAAATCAATTATTTATTATAACCTTTTATTACAAATTAGCAAAGGCTAAATGCATTGCGCAAAGAAACTTTTTAAAGTTTATGAATTATGCGGTTTCGTAATAAATTAATTATTTTTATTTATACGATAGATATTTGGTATGTACAATTTGAGCTTAAATCCGTATTTCATGGGAGTAAATGGGAACACCAGATTTGTTTAAGCAGAGGACGTTTCTGTTTGCGAATAGTACGATTATTCGCGACGTTGACTAATTGAAGCTATTAATGAGTTTTGGAAATCATTGTAAATATTGAAATAAGATTCTCCATGAATTTTCTGCTGATTTACGGATAACGTAATAGAGCCTGATAACATTAATCACCTCAAGTAATGTTATGTAGCAAAAAAAAAATTAAAAAAATATTTTCCCCTCCCCTTCGAACTTTTGCACATTAAACCTTCTTTGCCAGTTTTTGTATATCAGAGACAAGGTGAAGCAAAATTTTATTTACTAAAAATCGCTTTGAATCTATAAAGTATATTTTCCTGCAGCAAATAAGTGCAATTTTTCGTTTACATTTTTTTTCGTGATATAATCGTGGAAAAGTTCTGCCGAGTGTCGTCCGTTGAGGCTTGAACCCTATTTTTTCGGATGCATCTGGTTGCATCTGCAGAAACTAAATCGATAAGCGCGTCCGACTAAACGTGAGCTACATTGCGCCCTGGGAATCGCCAAAGGCGTTAAAATGTATTGGATTTAAAATAAGTCAAAAATTGTAGAAAACTTTGGAATATTCTACAGAATTTGAGAAAAAATCTGCTTAAATTCTGCATAATTTATTTAGAATTTTTTCATAAGAGTAGAATCTAACTTACTATGCTAACATTTTCCTAACTTCTTCCATAAGGTAAAGTCCTACCTTGAAGGTATTTATGGATTTAGACAGTTTTTCCCTATTCATACCTTATACTCTCCTGTGATGTACTCACTATTCACTCTAGTCATTTTTAGTCGTCTACCAGGTATTTTATTTGTTTATTAATATTCATTTTTTTTTATTTATTCGAACACTCTTTTATCCTCTTTTATATTTTCTTTGCTCTACATTGTATTTATTCTAAATCTTATAATACACACGACGTGTAAATTAATTTTCGCCTTTGGGATTTATCTATCTATCTCTGATACGTATCATACCAATTCACCCGTTTGGTACACTCACAAAAATGGATTCTTAGTCTTAGTAAACAAATTCACTTGAACATTATCTATTTAATTTTAAAATGAATTTGTTAAAGTACAGAATACTTCTCCTTCAGTATAATTCTCAATAAGTTTACTAGAAGTATAGAATCCTCTAAATTTTATCATAAATATATTAATTGTTAATATTTTTCTGCTTATTAGAGACTTTTTCAATTATTCAATTCTTTTTACTTTTTATATTAAATGAAAACTAATAGTTAATGAATCATTTTAGAATATAACATGCAGTCTATGTATTGAAAGACGATAATCTACTTATTTGAAGAAGAAATCATTTATGTTTTAGCAAATTAATCGTAAATGATGATCCGCTTATCCACGGCATAAACTCTATAACAAGTAGATTTTCCAGTGCTATTTAGTGGATTCTTCTTCTAGTTAGATTAAATTTTTGTGAGTGTAGAGCTTAACATTTATATTTACTTTAACCAAAAATAAGCTTAATTGGTGTCGTGGAAATCTCGATTTTCGGCTTGCAGCTTTTGTTTCGCGACTCGCTCTCGGAGCAATGTGACGAACGAGTAGTACGCGACTACCCCGAGGGAGCAGGCGTTTACTATACTACCGTACGAGAGACGGAAAATGAGCCTGCGAATGGAGAAGAGAGGGAGGGAGAACCATGGGGACGGAGTGACGATAGCGAGGTTCGATTGTAAATCGCGGTGATTTAGGGGCTGACCAACATATTGGCCAACATATTGGCCAGTGGCGTACTCTCCGAAAGGGAGATGGAGAGGACAGGTACACGCGCACTACAGGAATCTGTGTGTGGTCGAGCTGTTCGCACTTTTTGCTGCTCGCCCCCCCCCCTCCATTTTTTTTGCCGCACGACTGCGGTCGTCCCGGTCAATACATCATACTTTGTTGCTACCGTTAGAAACCTTCGCGGCGTTGCGGACTTTCGGTAGGCTGATCTGTGGCCTTTTTCCGGCAGAATGAAAGAGGTACTTTGAGTTTAAAAAAAAAAAAAAATAAAAAAAAAAGGAACAGGGGGAAGAAAAAACTACTATGGGTGACCAGTGATGAAGATATACTCTGTTGACATCTCGTGGTACAAGAAAATAAAATCATTTTATAGCACTGCAAATCTCAAAATGACAAGTTTAATATCAATTTCTGGTCTCTCGGGCTGTAAAGTACAGTTCGAAAAGAAAAACGACTTTTGGGGTGAAATAATCAACTTCCATACCAGAATCGATGTGTACTCCAACGTCCAACCCTCGCGAAGCATAAAGAATAATAAAAAAAATATTAGAATGATCGAAACAACGAGATCTTTTGAAATAAAAGAAAATTACGATTATTTCGCGGTAGGTGAAACGTGATATCAATTTTTGATCTATAGTACTGTATAACATAAACTTCCAAAAGAAAAACGACTTTGGGATGAAATAATGAACTGCAACTGCAGCGTCAACATGTACTCCTTCATGAAATCCTCGTAAAGCATAAAAAAATAATAAAAGCTAAAAAATTAAAATACTGGAAACAAGGTAAAACCTATCCAAAATAAAGAAAGGATTGCGATTATTCATCAAACTAAATGTGAGGGAGCAGTTAATCGGCAGCCTGTAAGCATCTAAAGAGGAAATGGCGCTGTAAAAATAGCTCATAATAACGAGATGATGATGACTCCATAATCACGTCGTATGCTTTGATGCATTCTCGTCAACAAGGAAGGGTCGAGTCATTCCCCCACCAACCATTCAGAAAATGCAAGGACATCGAGGTGCCGAGGTTACGGCCACTTAGGCTTCTCGGCATTTATGATCTTGCACGAATTAGCGTCGTGCCTAAACCGATGTGATCCCCTTCCCTCCTCCCGATCTCGCTCTCTATCTTAACGGCGGGAGAGCAAGTTTGTCGACCAAAGTACTCCCGGAGAGGAGAGCGAATTTCCGCGGTGTAAGGTGTCGGAGAGAAGATCGTCGCGCGGCACTGTGCCCAGATGAGCCCTCCGGTCAGGTCAAGATAGAGAGAGAATGGAAACGGTTAAAGCACTCTGTTCGGGCGATAAAAAGAACGTATGGAATAAGGGACAAAAAAAGGATAAGAGAGTGCAACTTGCGAAGTTACTCATTTGTTAGATCGGATCTTCACCTATTTTTTCCTCGGTGGCGATTTTTTACATTTTTAAGAGGGTCTGAAAGTCAATTAACAATTCAAATTGCGCGCCATAATGTAGCTGGCGAAACAACAATTAATTTGCTTATAAAAAAAAGTATTAACGAAATATCAAGAGACACTTGCCGTCCGTTAGGTAACGATTTATCATTTTACAAAGTTCCGAGTTTGTATATCAATCCCTTGATGAGAAAATCTAGAATAGTAGAATTTTTTACATTTTTCAAGCTTTTCTCATCAAAGGATTGAAATATGAACTTGGAACTTAAAAAATGATAGTTCGTTACCTAACGAAGGGCAAGTGTCTTTTGATATTTCGTTAATACTTTTTGTTATAAGCAAATTAATTGTTTTTTCGTCTATATACTATATTATAGCGCGAAATTTAAATTAAATTAATAGTTAAATTGCTAAATTTAATTTCGTTGTCTTTAACAAAGAAAGAGCACTTTTCAAAATAGTTCTATTTTTATTTTCTATTTTTACAGTTTACGACAAAAGTAAAGACTTTTAGAACAATTGGTAAACTTGTGATACCACTCGAACGATACATCGAGTTCATCAGGTTGTAAAAGAGTTTATTTGATTCTAGAATTACCAAATTGAAAAAATTACTCATCCGCTACAACTGATTCCAACGCATTTTTTTCTCAGCATCGATCTTTATATTATTAATATCGCAATGCTAAATTTACTAAATTTAATCTCGTTATCTTTAATAAAGACAAAACGTTTGAAAAAAGATTTCTTTTAATTTTAACTTTACTGCTCTCAATGTGTCATATTAAAAGAAATGTTACGAAATGTGCTTTTCCTGTCTGGAGGTGACAATTTAATGTGACTCAACGATATTTTATTTTTAGTGTGTCTAGCCATTATAAACAATGCAATATCCGTGTAACAATGACTTAAAACTAACTACCAGGTTTTTCTTTAAAAATTATTAATTAAATACTGTACCTTGATAGAAATTTGAGCAATGATAAGTAGTCACTGGCCAGTTCGTAATGAAACTTCCTATAATAATTTTTTAAATCACATATTCAAATCATCATACCATCGGAGGTTGAAGCCATTTCCTATAAAAATGCAAATAAAACTTATTCGTAGAAAAAAAAAACGAAAAATAGAAAAAGCTTCGAAGAGGAGCGAAGGAAGTTAAGGGGATGGCCGTGGTGGAAAAGGCCAGAGGGATTCGATGAGGATGAAAGAGAGAAGCGGCGAAGCTGGCGGAATTCTACAACACAGGGCCGTAATCGGGGTTAGTGCGGCGATAAAACCAGGGTCGGGGCGCGCGTCGCGCGACGTGGACAAGAGTAGGGCCGATAACTTATCAGGTCGTCGTGCGAATGGCCCCCTACCCCTTCGAAGGATCCGAGCGCGGCCCGCGGAAAGGGAAAATCTTTCTCGAGGACTCCGAGTCTCAATATCTCTCCTCAGGCGGCGCCGAGACCCCCCGCTCTTTTGAGGTTCCAATTTCAAATCCGAATCCGTGCCTCTCGAGTGCCACTCGCCTTCCGAGGTGCCTCCCTATGAAAACTCGATTTCTCTCCTTTATGACTCTTACGTCGCCTCGCGGAATTATGCCACGTGACCGAATAAACAGGATTTTTTTTATAAAATTGCTCTAATCTAATAATTATAGACGTTGAGAAATCATAAGATTCTTTCCTAATATAAACACTTCTATTAAACTGGTGAAAAAAATGGAGAAGATGATTCTTTATTTCCTCTCTTAAAAAAGCGAGGACCGGATGTTATGAAGCTTCGAAAATGTGAACTTGATTGATTCGTAGGTTAATTCCGGAATTTCGCTGAAATAAAAATTTTCTACTTCAAAAATGAATTCGGAATACACAGTAAAAAAAGGAAATCGAGCGATTTCGCTAGTTTTTACAAAATTACCCCAATCTAAGTCGTTATACACTGATTGAAAAATCATACGATTGCTTCGCCATATAAAAGCTTCTATCGATGTGGTGCAAAAATGTCGAAAAGGTGATTCTTATAATTTCGCAGCCGAATTTTTATTTCCTCTCTTAAAAAAATGAGGACCGGATGTTATGAAGCTTCGAAAATGTGAACCTGATTTGTTCATAGGTTAATTCCTGAATTTCGCTGAAATCAAAAACTTTTCTACTTCAAAAATGAACCCGGAATAAACAGTAAAAAAAGGAAATCGAGCGATTTCGCTAGTTTTTACAAAATTACCCCAATCTAAGTCGTTACACACTGATTGAAAAATCATACGATTGCTTCGCGATATAAAAGCTTCTGTCGATCTGGTGCAAAAAAAAAGAGATGGAAGAGGTTCTAAAATTCCTGGCCATTAGCCCAGAGACTACTTGACTCGCGCCACTCCCGCTCCCATCATATTTTCGCAATCAGAGTCGTATTCTCCGCCATTAATGGATCCCACTCCAGAGCGTTCTAATACAGAGAAAACGAGGGAGCGAGGGGGCTCGCTTCGAAGCCCTTTATCGCATTCTCGCTATCGCCGTCCCACGAATTCGGTCGTTCCGGCTCGCTCGCTCTCATAAATTTCGTCTCCATTCCGCGAGCTCCCACTCGCGCAGCCACTCCGTTTATCTCATTCTCACTTGCTTGCTTACTCAATCCACTCGCTCCCTCTCGGAATCGCGCCGTCCTCCTCGCGCGCACGCACACGCGGGAGTAGGGACTATGCAGCCATGGCACAGATTGAGGCTTAGAGCAACGGCAAACAGCATCAATTTGGCATCGCGCCACCACGCACGCTGATGGATACACGGCGGATAGATGGATACGGATCCGCAGATGGTGTACACAGTTCTCCCGTTTCACTCGCACGGCGTCCCCTCTCCGAGGCCTCGCGAGGAATGCGCGTGGACTGAAAGACAGAGAGAGAGCCCGCACAGGCGGATTTAATTAAGTTGATTCAATGCACGGCATACTTGAGCCGCGCACACTCTTAATGCTGCTTTGCGAGGGGAAACTGGGGAATGCCGATCGATCGATCGATCGTTAATTGGATAGATTGATATTTCTTACGATTTTGGAAATCTACACTCACAAAAATAAATTCTTAGTCTTAGTAGATCAATCCACTTAAACATTATCTACTTAATTTTTAAATAAATTTCATAAATTGAAGAATATGCCTGTTTTCATATAATTCTCAGTAAGTTTACTAGAAGAATAGAATCCGCTGAGTTTTATCATAAATATGTTAACTGCTAGTAATTTTTTACTTATCAGAGACTTTTTCATTTATTCAATTCTTTTTAGTTCTTACGATATTAAATGGCAAAAAATACTCAACAAATTAATCTAGAATTTATCATCCAGCCTATTTATCTCAAGACAACAACAACAATCTACTTATTCGAAGATGAATTCGTTTAGGATTTTAGTAAATTAAACGTAAACGATGATCCGCTTATCCACGGCATAAATACATTTAACTCTATAATAAGTAGATTTTCCAGTGCTATTTAGTAGATTCTTCTACCAGTTAGATTAAATTTTTGTGAGTGTACGTTTAGTGAAAACGGCGAATATCTTCATATTGATGAGGATTAGGTCACCGTTTGGCAGTGAATGTTCACTGAATGGATTGATATTATAGTCTACTGAAATTTGTAATAAATATTCTACGAAGAGTAAGTGCGTGTGCTTACTATCTAAAGTTGATTTAGTGAAAAACTACTATAATTAGTGAATTTTCACTGAAAATTAGTGGAAAGACCTTGACAATTTAGGTTTTAGTGGAGCATTTTCCACTAATTTTAGTTAAGTTTCACTAATTCAATTTTAGAAGGTAGAAAAAAAAGTGAATTGTCGAATATCAAGTGAATTTTTACTGACGAAATATAAAAATAGGTAAGGACAAGAAACCTAAACTTACTTAATCATTTTGGCAATTCCTTGTTCTTTTATTCGCTTGATGTCAAGAATGTATAGTGTACTTTGATCACTGATTTCATATAAAATAAATTGTTATAATGAGTTCTATAGGAATGATAAATTTTTAATCTTTTTCATATCCACTATAACTATTTACCTACGTACTTTAGGTTTGTTGCTGAAGAAAGAATGACGTTTTCATCTCCAGTAGCAAAATGACAGTCTTTGAGAACAAAAAATAATTTACTTTACGAATAAGGACCCCTGATACTGCCAAACCAGTAAAAAAATTGCACTTTCTAAATCCATGAATTTTTGACTGCTTCATTAGTAAAAAAAAAAAGATTTTTTTGAAAAAGCAGAAAATTTTGTATTATTTCATGAGTGAAATAAAAAAAAACACTATTTAAAACAGTAAAAATCACTACAAATAAAGACAATGAAAATAAAAGTGATCAGCATTTAAAGAGTCATTTTTTTAAATCAGTGAAACGTCGCTATAATTAAGACAGCGAAAATAAGATTCGCTATTTAAATCAGTGAAAATACCTCTGGAAGGGATTTGAAGCTTTCGCTAAATCTCATCAGCAGCTGCACTCAAAGAATCGGAATATTAATCAAAGTATATAACACTATACTGAAAAAAAAAAAATAATGAAAACCGAAGCTTTTGTCTGGCGGGGCAAACAGGCGGAATACCGGGGATTCCATTGGGAAGCAATTGAAGGTGCAAGACACCTCGCGGGCCAAACAGAGCCACGCAGAGGGAGAGTCGGCACAAAAGGAGTCGGGTTAAAAAAGAGAAGCGGGGGCGAGCGCGAAACTGAGCGAGCGAGAAGAAGGCGGCACTCGCGCGAGCAGAAAGCCGAGGGCGCTGAATAGAGCGAGCTTGCGAGTGTCACAATGGCGGGGCTCGATTCAACGGGGGTGGGGTGGCTCACTTTGCGGCGAGCTGGTGTAGGGGGAGGGAAGAGGGGGTGAAGAGCTACGTTTAAGGCCGGGGACCAACTTTTCTCGCGAAATCGTGTTGGCACTGTACATATTTGCATCGGGCTCAAATCGAGGCGGGGTATCCAAAACGAAGGAGACAGCCGTCCAAGACGGGGAAATCGATCGCGAGTTTATCTCCTGGTTACATCGCTCTCTCTCTCTTGAGAGCGAGAGAATGAGAGAGAGAGAGGGAGAGAAGAAGACTCGGCTGCGTAGGCAAACCTCGGGGAAGAAGATCTTTCAGCGCTGCCTGAACGGAACAAATTTGGGAATATTGCAGACTTGAGCTTTTCAGTGAGAACAGTCTTGGAGCTTTTCTTTCTTTTTTTAAATTGCAGACTGAGAGATTTTTCTCGTATCGAAATTACGGTGAATCTTCCTGCAAAAATCACGTGAGGGGAGGTCTGCAAGCTCTGGAAATTTTCGCGGGAAAATCACTGCAACTTTTAACTAAATTTAGGAGAATTGAAGTAACTTTGTAATTTACACAATGAAAGCTCTGCGATAATTACAGAGTTTTTCTGGCGAATATTGCGGATTACCTACATAGCACTTAAAAGATTAGCTAACCTTCGTGATCATTAGAAGAAAAGCTCCGAATTTTTTACAAGAGAAGCTTCGAAATTTTTATAAAAATGCTTCATCGTTTTTACTTGCCAAACTTCGTAATTATGTTAGAAGAGCTTTATCATTTTTACAAGAAAATCTTTCTAGTATTTAGAAAAAAGCTTTGTAATATTTATAAAAAAAAAGTTTCATCATTTTTACAAGAAAAGTTTTGTAATATTTGTAAGAAAAGCTTCATCATTGTAACAAGGAAAGTTTTGTAATTTTTGTGAGCAAAGCTTCATCATTTTTACGAGAAAAGCCGTGTAATAATTACATGCTTTGTGACTTAAAAATTACAAGGCATTCTCTAAAAATTACGAAGTTTTTTTACCTTGAATAACGGATCTTTGACGAAGCTTTGAAAACTTCGTAACTTTCACTTTACTTAATTTGAAATAAAAATAATACTATTTCTACCCAAGTAATAAATATTCCAAGTGCCTTTAGCCTCGGCTAAGTAATGGATTATTCAAATCATCCCGTATTTTTTTTTCTGTGTTATAAAATCATGTCCTCGTATTTATCAAGTGCAATAAGAAGGGTCGCTTTAAGAAAAATGACACGATTATCAAGTACCCGACGATATAAAATAGAAATGATTCGCAGATCAATCGTGGGAATCTGCGTAAAGGGTCGGAAAATTGGTCAGCCCATCGCGGGAAGCGCGCGATCAATGGGCTCTCTGCTGAAGGGGCGTCCGCAGGCCAATCCTAATAATCCCCGGGAGAAATCCCCGCATAGACCGGCACAGAACGCAGGGTACGACCGTGTGTACCGAAAATGACTGAAGAATTAACATATTCGGCCGCGGGAACCACCGGCGGTGCGCCGGTAATACAAAGATATTGAATTCCACGCAAATCTCCGGCGAATATCCCAATCCGAGACTCCGTATCGCCAGCAGTCACGAAAGCACGCACAAGGGAGCAAGAGAGAGAAAGAGAGCGGGAGAGAGAAGGAGAGCCTAGAAGAGAGAAAGGGAGGGAGCAGGGAAGCCGAGGCTAAGCAAATAACGAGCGGAACAAGCGGGGGAGGAGGGGAAGTGGGGGGGGGGGGCGACTGCGACTTCGGTCGGGCGTACACAAGTGGAGCGCCAGCGGATTTCGTCGGACGCACCGATACGTATTATTCGAGCGGAGAGGAGGCTGGATTCGAAGAATATCTCTTGAGGTTATCTTTATCGATAGGGACGATGACGGCGAGCGTGGGATATCGCCAGACGATTGCTCGGTAAATGTTTGCGGCTGGAGTGAGGAGAGGAGAGGTGGGGGGAGGGGAGCAGCTTGAGCGCGACTATCGCAGGTGTCGACTATCGACCGTCTTGACCCCAACCGGGCAAACGTCGACGAGGACGCGGCAAAGTAACGCCGCTGTGGCTACCGGTTACTGCCGGAATCGCGCCCCACTGCTTCCTAGCGATTGGCCCTCGGAAAACGGCTATAATTCGATAATATAAATATGGTTCCTTTTTTTGAATTTGCACTCGTTCTCCTATTTCTTTGTTTTTTTTTTACAAAATTCAATTTATTGGCGATTGTTTTGCGTACTATTTTCAATGTACCAACTGAAGTAACAATGGAATTGAATTTCAGAAAATATCATGCGGTTTAAAAGAGCTACGAGAAGAAAATTATTGCTTTAAAAATTAATGCAGTGTGTACTGAACTGTAATAAATGTAATAAATGCTTAATTAATTTTACAATTATAAAGGTTAGATATTTGTTAATACTTGCGAGTATTTATTCAATTAGTATTTCATATTTAGTGTCGATTCACGAAGATTTATTTCAATTTGCGATAGAAAAAAAATTGATACAATACAAGTAAGGGATAGCAATATCACCAGTAGATAGTAGTATTAGCAGTTTTTGGTCAGACCATTAAAACTAACTCTACAATGAATTAGATAAAATTATAAGATTTATGTCATATTCAATTTATCTATTTATTTGTCATTGCATTATGTCATATCCAACTTTATTTATTTATTTATTTATCCATTAATATTGAATTAATAAACAATAAACATTTACATCTAGACATCTATTAAGAACACTTTTTAAACACAAAATTTAATCATAAACAATTGTTACGATTTATAATCAAAATAAGTGAATACAGTGAAGGAATAATAATCAGTAGTATTATCCGTTTTTAGTCAGACCAGTAGTAAAAGCAACTCTACAATGAATTTGATAAAGTTAATCCTTACAATATTTCTGTGAATTTCTGTAATATTCATTTATTTAAATAAATAACTAATTACGTAAAATGAAGTCTGCAAACTTTGCACTTTAATTAACGTTATACTGTTGAATTGCACTCTGACGATTGGCGAGCAGTTGGGTTCAGCTTACACCTTGACGGGGACAAGGAGAAAGTCAATGGCTGAACTGTCACGTGAGACAAGACGTTAATATGTATGCGTGTAAGATGGACGCGTTGAATTAGCACTTGCCGAAGTCGACGGATATAGCCTCGGAAACTTCGCAGGGCGTTAAACACTTAGCTCGATTTTCTGACTTCGCAACTTGCGCAGTTCGATTTAACCTGCTTCCAAAGGCATAGTCAGTAGAATAGAAAACTTTATTTCATTTACTCGATCCCTGAAAATTTATAAAAATTATCATATTAGCAGTTCTCCTGAAATTTCCTTTGTGGTTTTTACATTCTAAAAATTAATTATATGCAGAGAAATAAATTCTCTAATCAATTTTACGAGTTTCATAATAAAGTCAATGACCTTTTATAAAAAAAAAACGTAAAAATTAAAATTTGCCTACTCTCTAAATTTAATGCAGTGAAATAGTTACTAAATTTTTAGATAGTGATATATTACAAAAATATATCACTATACAATGAAATTAAGTTGCGAATTTCACAAGATTATATTTTGAGAATTTGTAAGAAATTTGTGACAAAATAGTAAAACAACACTTTGCAAAACTTAGTAATACATTTCTTGCATTCAATAATAAAATTTACTAATGCATATTTGACTGCATAATAAAGATAAATATAGCAAGTATCTAGTAAATATAGTAAATCATAAACTGCAAAATTTAAAAAAAAATCAAAATAAAATACACTAATGCATTTATTAAAAAAAAAGTAGTGGATATAAGAGCAGGCTGTGAAAATTAAAGGATGAAATAAAAGTAAGGAAGAAGTAGAGGGTAAATTGGTGGGGTAGGAACCGATGCATCTGCGAAACAATGGCGGGGATCGAAAGTGTATTACGCAACGCATAATGGAAATGCTTCGTGACAAATTGGTTATTTCACCGGGACGAGGAGAATATGCCTGCATTGTTAGTGCAACTGCTAAAAATCAAAAGCGTGCTCACCCTTCCCACCCCTCTATCTTTTTCAATCGCTCCACATTTTTTGCGAGTGGGCGCGCTCATACTCAATTTTCTTGCGCAGGATTTTTCCTTTGCAGTGGACGCTTTATAAAACGCGCGTACACATTTAGGCACTTAAATTTTGTTTTTGTTTTTTTTTTTGCAAACGCACATGTACGCGTGAGAGAATATTAGATCGTTCTGAGCGAATTGCCTGGGTTATTATTTCCCCTCCTTTTTATTCGCGAAATTAGCAAAAGTCCAACATTATCAGCGGAATATTTGCTTTAGTTTTTTTATATTGCCAAAATATTCGATCGAAAGTCAACCGCAAATTTCCGTTTCCCAAAAGGCGATTAAAATTTCATCGCACACATGTAATAAACAAATAACAAGCGCGTCTCGGCTAAAATTTACATGATTCGGTTAAGCGAGCATCGCAAATACGGACGACGCGGCAAACGGTACACAAATCCGCAAAGTTCGAAAATATCGGACTTCGGATGATGTACGACGAATAAAAAAAAAAAGGCTGAAATGGCATCTTCGCCACCGCAATTTTTGCAGCCTGAACGTATCCCTTTGGCATTGATACATCTTCGAAAGCGATAGCCCAGAGCGGGCCACCCCATGCTTCTCGCGCAAGCGGATTTAACGGGATAAGGTTAACGTCGTTACGGAGCCATCTACATGGATTTCCCGCCCCTTCTAAGCGCATTTTTCGATTTTCCGCGGGGGCGGTTTTTCCCCCCGATATTGCCCGGTCGGCTCAGGGCGGCGCACTCGCTTTGCATGGGAAAGTGTCCGAGCCGCTTTCCATCCTCTTTTTATCCCGTCGACGGGGGAAAGAGCGTCACGTAGAAAAATGAGCCACTCTTTAACGACGCGATCCCGTAAGCCGTGCATATCGCTTTCTGCGGAGAATCGCTGCGGATTGTTTGTGTTTGTACATGGATCTAAGCTGATCTCGACAAAATTATGCTTCACTCGCATTCTTTTATTCTCCATCATTTGTTTTCTTATCACGGATCTCCGTAACATATTCTAAAGCTTTTTTCTTGGGAATGTAGTATCGTCGAGTAAATTAAAAAAAACTTTGATATATTTACGGCTGCCTAATTCAACGATAATAGGAAACTACCATCATTCATAGTTTTAACATTAATGGGTTCGTTAATTTACGATGAAGTAACAACTTTCGCAGTGCGTAGTGTAGTGAAGGTTTCAGTAATTTAAGGCTAAATAAATATTTAATAATTCAATTAAGCAATTTATGATACACTCGAAAAACTTTTGAAATATGTTAATAATAAATTTATATGTATATTTATTGTCATCAAATAGATAAAATTTCGGTGATTAGTTTGCCACGATTATTGAACTTCAAAAAATTATGCAAAGAGACAAAAAATGTACTCTATTTCACGTCATCAAGGGAGTTAATTTCAATAGGAATTATAGTGAAAATTCGACTCCAATAGAGTTAATTTTTACTTTATTTCACTCCAGCTGATTTAGCGTGTACACTATTTGTATATGTACCTTATTCTATGTCATTTGTATTTTTGTGCAAGAGAAAATTGCTTAATACTAGGATTAAAAAAAGGTCAGTAATCACAACTACCGATTAGTTGATCCAACTAATATTTCCTCTTAACAAGAATAAATATTAGTAACAAACAACTGAAGGTTACTTGTGATTACAGGTCCTTTTTTGCTGTTCCCAGGAAAGAAAAACGACGGTATTTAAAAATGTAATCTGTCCGTAAGAGTTCCCTCCTCTCTTTTCATCTATCGGTCTGTAGCTCATTTCCTCGTTTCCTATCTCTCCCCAACTCCGTCACCGCCTCCCTCCCTCCCCGATCGCGATAAATCGAGCTCTCCCCCCCCCTCTCCCCCCTCCCGTTCTCGCCCTCGAACATAACGCTCGGAGCGCTCATTGTCGAGCCGCGGCAACAAAGAACCTAATTAGCCCGACAGATTGATCATTAGTCGATGCGAAAATATCGCTGCTCATTCGATACCGGCAAAAGAGACAGAGCGTTCCGGGTGGCTTCCTCCATGAAGATTTATCCCGAGCCACACCGTCGCCCCGCACCCCCGCGAAAACTTAATTGCGATTCCTGAATCGAAGCGATGATTTGGCGCCGCTGTAGCCAAGGAAAGGCCCGGCCGAAAATAACGAGGCTGTTTGTTTCCTTCATTATCGAACATTCATTTGACCGATAAGGCGATTCTTCTCTGGAGGCTCTTGCCAGGTGCGATAATTGATCGTTTATAAGGTCATCCGTAAATTTAAATTTATATTTAGAATCAAATAAATTCATTCAGTTTTGAAGAAATATTTAGTTTGTTCAAAGAAATATTTTCCAAGTGCACGGGGAGAAAAGTTCTTGTAAAAATTACTGTACTGTTGTGTAATGCAGGGACAGACTAAATAAACAGTCTAAAAAATTTTATTAAAAAATATAGTAAAGTTTCCTGTAAGTCTAGCACATTTTAGTATGCTTTCTAGTAAAATTTTTATTTGTCGAGTCTGTTCCTGCGTTGCAGAATAGTATAGTAGTTTTTGCAAGTACTTTTCTCTCCGTGTACAATTCAAATAAATATTTACTTAAAATTACGAAATTTTTCTTGCAGTGTACGGACGATTTATAGTTTATGTTTTAATGAGGGCAATTATTAAGCTTTGTTAAGATTTTGTGTTTAAAAGTGTGTCACTGCCTTAAAATTCAATAACTATTTCACGTCATTAAATTTAGCAAGAAATAAAGAAATACAGTAGTTGACAAGGAGTTACGTTTTTACCAGCTTATTATTGTTATATAAAAGTCGTGATTTTATAAAGAAGAGAACAAATTATTCAAAATTAAAAAAAAATCAATGTATAATTATATTTCAATGTAAATTTTGTTCGCATGATTTACTCATCTTATCAAAAACAATTGCAATTCATCGAGCCTATCAAAAATAAAGCATACAATCGTTTAACTAACTTATAGCATCCATTATCTACTAATAATAATTGGATTACTCATAAAGCACTAGTTTTATTTTTTAAACCAGAAAAACTAATTGGATTCAAATTTAATCCTAGAATCATTCTAGAAAGGCACAAAAAAATGAACAAAAAAAGAGAAAAATGCAATCGAATAAGAAAAATGAAGTTGCAACTGTAGGAAATAAAAAAGTCGATTCACCGCGACACGTTCATCTAACGGAAGAATTTTTCGACTAGAACATCTCAATGGGTCGGTCGGTGCTCGAAGCTTTTTATTTGTCGGAGATTCGTAAACGTTTTCTTTCACGCTTAAAAGTTCTTTTTCGTGCGACGCACGTCGCAAGCTCGAAAGCTCCGGAATTCCGAGGCCGTACATAACAAGAGCGAATGTGTGTGTGTGTGTATGTGTGTGTGTGTGTGTGTGTGTGTGTGCAAAGCGGAGGTATGAGTGTGCGCGACGAGAGCGACTCACGGGAGGGAAGGAGAGAGGAGAGGAGTTGGGGAGAGAGAAGCATGCAACTCGTGCGTCGGAAACAATTGACAGAAAGGCTCGACGCGCGCGAGGCCAATCTGATTAAAATTCCCGCTAGGTTCGCGTTCTCCCTCGCAAGTAAAGTAGTCCGAAATGGAATTGCTTCAAAGAAAGATGGACGAATTAATCTGAGGAATTATTCGCTCGGGGGGAGGGAAAAAGTCCAGATGAAATATGTAGTATATATAGTATTCGCTGATCACTGTCTAATTGCAAAATTGAATTTTCCGCGTGCAGATAAGCGCTGTCCTTTGAAAAACAACGAAAATTTGATTTCTCGGTAGATTGAACATTTTCATCATTTCGCGCGGTATATTTTAAACTCCTTCGGCCTAATTATTCTTTTGGCTTTCCTAAGTTTTGCAAAGTTTGCAACGTTTTAGAAGTTAAAATTGCAAAAACTTGGTAAAATTAATTTTACGTTGTCCGCAAGTTTAAATGAATCCCTTACTATACGTATACCGTCTAAAGTGAAATCGATGCTGAGAGAATACTTGAAGTGGGTAAATTTTTTTATGTCATCGAGTTCTCATTAATTCATCCCTTCAAGTAGAAAAGAAATATTTTCTTCTACTTTTTAAAAATGATGTATAGTTAACGATAATAAGAAGTTTAGAATAATTGAATTTAAAAAAATCAGCATAAATCTGCATAACATGTAATTGAAATAATAAAGTCTATACGACTCATTAAAAAAAGATGACGACAAAATCCATAAAATTGGAAACGCTAGATATTTTGAAAAATGCTAAGTTAAAAGAGCAAGGAGTGAGTACATGCGTAGATAAGAAAATGAAAAGTAAAATCGATGTCAAGAAAATAATGAATAATTTTTTTTCGAATTTTCATTAATCCATTCTTGGAACTAGTAAAATAATTTCTTTTATTTAATTATTTATGTTTCGATGTACTAAATAGTTCTTAAGTATAAATTAATTGAATATAAAAATAAGAAAAACTAAAAATTACTAATAAATGAACGCAGGGAAACTTTAAGCTGTCCAATAGAAACAATAAGAAAAAGTCTGGAATAATTTGTTAAAAAAATTGAATAACATATTCAAAGAAAAACGTTAAATTGTTTCATTTACAAATAATTACCTCTTCTCTTTAAGTTATTAAAAAAAATATTCACGTTATAAAAAAAAATGTCAAAAAAATGTCATAAGAGTGAGTTTAACGTACATGAACCGCAAGGTGCGCCGTAAAAAAGACTAAGTTAAAAGAACAAAGAAAAGTGAGTACATCTGAAACAAAAAAAGCAAAAAGGAGAGGAGTAGAGTGTGCTAAGATCACCGGCGAATACGAATGTAGGAATTAGGCACTGATTGGCCGCAACTCGATCAACTTAGCGTGATTGGTTAGTTAGAGTTTAAACCGAACTGGAATTGACTTGACTCGGCTCCGCTTCTTTATTACGACTGTGCGAATATAACCGGCTCTTTGTCCTTCTCCATCCCTCCCGTTCTCTCTCCCTCGTCCACGGGCAAGTTCCGCCGTCGCAAACCAGCCGGCGACGAGTGACCCCCTTGTTAGCCGGCTCTAAGCTGTTTCCACAGATTTTCCGCGGCTTCTCTCTCCCTCAACCCCTCCTATTTGCCCCGCGACACTTGAACTTATCAAGCTTTCCTCTCTCTCACTTCCTCTCCTATTCCTTCCGAGTCACTTTTATTTTTTCATTTTTTTTTCTCAAACCGCCTTTTATGCCTCGGGATTGCGTGGACTGAGCTTCAAGTGGAGAAAGAGGATAAGAAAAGAAAGAAGTTAATTTGAAGAATGCGCGTAATTTAAGGCTATAATTGGCGATTTTAGCTTGCACCCTACAATTCGCCGATTCACTCGTACCCTTTCCGTTTTTTAATGCAGATTTTCGCTTCTTTTTAAAGTAACACCGTTTTTATACCTCGATACTATGCTAAAAATTAAATGCTAATCTCGATCACATTCAAAATTGACGTTGTTTTATCGGATATATAAAACATTGAGTTTCCGAGGATATTTCGAGTTCAGAAAATCTGACAGTGCGAGAAAGAAAAACGATAATTAAAATTCGACAGGTAACAGCTGCGAGATAATCGAGACGCTTGCTTACAAGGCTGTTACCGTCACTCTTTGACTCCGAAATCCGCTTAAACTTGCCGCTCCATCTTGCCAAAACTGTCAACTCTCATCCGCAGCTAAGCGCTATTATCGTCGCTATTAAATCAATCAGGGCTGCTCGCCGGCGATCGGAATAAAGTCGACCTGATAAAATCGGAGGATATCGATCGGCCGGCGATAGGGGCGACAGGCGAGATTAGAATGTCCCGGGCGAATGCAGTCAATTATTTTTACACATCGAAGAGAGCAACGCTCGGCGGGACGCCACACGCCATTTGCAGATCTATTAACCGCTCACGCGCCTGCATACTCCCAGATCCTTATCGCGCCTCTCCCCAGTCGTCCCCCGGCCTTCCGCTTCCGCTACGCCGACGACTCTGGGAATCAATAGTGCGTGTTTAAGCACTTATCTTCGGGAGTCCCCTTTGGCCTGTTTTTCTACTATTAATCGATTAGGGAAGTTACACCGGTTTACATGCCCGAACAGCACGTATAGATATTCTGGTGGACGCCTTTTTTCCAATCCTTTACGAGCGGAACTTTAGATTTAGTCGTAACTCGAATGGAATTGCGTGAGTTTAAAGTTTAAAGTTCGGGGAAAATAAATAAAACGGAAAAGAGAAAAAAGAAGATCAAATAAAATTATTAGGAATGTTAATTATTTATTAACGACGAGAAGTAAAATAAGTAAAGTAATTGAAGAGTTGCTGTAGAAATTCGCGAGAAAAGGACATTCGTCAGTCTTAATTTATCAAAATTTATTATAATTTATTTTATTAAAATTGTACATATGAACCAGGCTGCACCAAATCTAGTAACTTAATTTAGGATAAAATGTGTCAATAGTTATTTTTATTTATTTATGTATAAATTAATCATTATTTATTTATTTCAAAATAATCAGAAAAGTTATTTGTTCACTTATAGTTGTAGCTTTTTTTTAAAGTAACATCAGCCTCTGAAAATTAATTAAATTTCCGCTTAACTTTAAAAAAAGTTCAATCGGCTGATTTCTATTCCTGACGTGTTGAGGTAAAAAAATTGTATAACAATTTTTATAAAATAACATCGTTAACCGCTATACATATATACACAAGTTTATGCTAATAAATCTAGTATTAATAATTTAATATATAATAATCGTATAACATATAAAAAAATTATATAACTAAACGCTATATATAGGCAAGTTTTTGCTAATAAATCTAGTATTAATAATTTAACTAACAGTACTTTTAAATATTTGAGCATTCCACCAAGTTTTTCCAAAAAGAAAATCCAAAAGCCATCTTAAATCCATAGAAAATTTTCCAAGGTTCCATACTCATCGTTTCAATTGCAAAGGCGACGACGAACCCGTCGAAGCACCATAAAAAGGGTCAATTACGTAAGAAAAGTGCGATCGCGACCCCCCCCCCCCCCCATTGATGAGCCGCTTACGAGCCTCACCGAGAGAGCGAGAAAGTAGCAACAAAAGACCGACTCGAAAAAAAGGAGCGATAAGCCGAGCCGGGTATTCGCGTCCGATACACTCCAACACCAATCTCGCCGAACTTTTTTTTTTGCGCCTCTTTTTCCGCCGTGGCGACGATGTCAATCCTGCGCGGATAACTGGCCGCATTCTATACGCTGCGAATGAAAAAAATAAAAAAAGAAGCGGGGGATATGGCCGGGCAGCGCACCGGGGCACCGGGGAAAATTGAAAAAGTTGAACGACCGCCGGCGCCTCGGGCGACAAAATTAAGCTGTCACGGGGACGCGCGCCCGTGTGCCTCGGTGGACCGGCCTCCCGTCAAAATTTTCAACGAAAACACCTCGCGGATCAACGCCGCGGGGGGCCAGCCCCGATCGCGCGAGCCTCGCCCCGCAGTGGCTACTGCCAATTACCGGGGTGGCCTTTTTTCTCGTTGCGATTAATCGGGAGCTCGCGAAATTTTTTACCAACGTGCAGCTGATTTTTGGTTTATTTTTCGTGTCTTTCACGTTCGGACCAGCGCGTCGGTCTTAATAAGAAAAATAATTGGAATAAGAATATCCACCAGAAGCTGCAAGTAAAAAAGTATTTTTAACGTTAAACTTTTACCGTTGAAAACATTTACAAAAAAAAATGAGTGAGTACTGAAAATATTTTCTCGTTTTCGATATGTACGCGATAGTTCATTTTTGTGTGTCCGAAAGATTATTTTTCAAAAATTAACGAAGGAGTGTAAGTAGAAACAGTCGAGTACAGTCAGGCCATAATTTTCCAAAAAAAGAAAAAAAAGTAAGTAATAAAAATATTCTCTCGCTCCCAATGTATACTCGGTCACGAGATTGCGTTTCTACACGATCGAACGATTTATTTTTTCTGAAATTTCCCAAAATAAACGGCTAAATTCGATGGAATGGAGACTAAGCGTATCATGTGGCGTGATCACGAAATTAGTCAATCGACGCTGAGGCCGATCTAAACCGGCTTTCGAGAGATCACTCGATTGGCGATGTGACGTGCCAGACAGTCATAATGTGCTTACCCGCTTGTATCGAATGCCTCGCTTTATTCAACGCAATCGCTTGACCTTCCCCTCCACCGAGAGCTAAGTGTGCCCGTCGCTTTTTATATGAGCGTATATCGGCGTTTTTTTTTTTTTTTTTTTTTTGAACGTCTGCTCGCGGATTTATCTACATGAATATCCACTTAATTGAAAGATGCTGAATAAGTTAATAAATCATTCCTTTATGGTTGACGGGGAAAGCTTTATACGATACTAAGTCGGACATAAAATTTTATAGCTCTAGAGTTTTATTTTCATTTTAATATCTGCCATTCTACATAAGGCTGTTATTTTTACAACATTTTCTTATTTTACTATTTTAATAAATCTAAATATACAAACATATAAATCCTAATATGTAAATGCATTAAAAAGTCGAAAGTTGAATAAATAAAGTGAGTTATTTTCTGCTTTATATTTTATATCGGTATAAACAAGTGTCGCGGCGTAGGCGATTATTGGATCAATTATTGTTGTCAATTTGCTTTTACAAAATAAAAGCCAACCAATGCCGTCAAAAGCCAGGCGGCTATTTGTGCGGTTTTATCGGGCGATAGGCGCATTACGCGTTAGTCACTGATTTATGTGAAATCCTTTCGACTCGACTTTCCGTTCGCCCAACAAATTTTAAACACTTTACATCACTGCAAATTTTATTCCAGCATTTCAGATACCAACGACCATTTTTTACTGAAAAAAACTTCAAAAAATATAGAAAAGCTCTTTTTAATTAAAAATTACAATAAGCTTTTCTCTTATAAAAAAATACTTCGAAGTGCCTACAGAAAGTCCTTCTTTAACTAAAAAATTACAAAAAGCTCACCAAAAGCTTTTCTCCAACTAAAAAACTATAAAAAGTCTCCAAAAAGCACTTTTCCAACTAGTCAACTGCAAAAAGCCCATAAAAAACACTTCTCCAACTAATCAACTATAGAAAGCCTCCGAAAAGCTTTTCTCTTGTAAAAAGTATTTCGCCAAGCTTACAAAAAAACTGCTCCCTATAAAAAACTGCAAAAGGACCTGTTTCCTACAAAAAAAAAAACATCGGTAGTGCATTTTTGAAATAAAAGTTAAAAAGAGCTGCGATAAAAATTGAAAGAGTCTAACGAAATGGCCAAATAATGCTGCAGGCCAGTTGAATAACGAGAGTCCTTTATGTAGCCAAGAGCAGGAGCACGTGTAAGCGGTGCCTTGAAATTGCGACTCTCGCGGAGGAGCCTTGCGCCGGCGGCTCGCTCCATTACCATCCACAATAATGAATGACGCTCCATTACTCGCGGTTTATCGAAAACCGCAGGATTTTCGCTGGCCCGGAAACTGCCGGGCCAACTCGACCCCCCCCCCCTCCCCCCCTCCGGCGTCTGCAGCGGAATCGACGACTTCCCGCCGTCAGCTGTGCTGATTTCTCAGGCGGAGTGAGTGCTTAGCGCGCCTAACTGGCCATAATAAGCCTCGCCGATTTTTCCGCGCAGTTGAATCGCGGCCAGCCGATCGATAATCTTCTTTATACACTCCTCGCTGGCGATGAAAAAAAAAAATTAAAATGAAAATCGCTCGTCGAGGGGATACACAGCGAGAAAGAGAAAGTCGGTGGCAGCTCGGTCGATCGACGGTGCGTAACGACGGGTGGCTTAGGGGGAGGGGGGGGGGTAAAGCCACCGCACCGCCGGCGGGTAACTCTCGCTATTGGCGAAAGCTGCGCGAGTGTACTTCCGCTTTATGTACAGACGGCGGTAAATAACGGTGAAAAGCCAAGTAGAGGGCCATCGCTCGCGATACTTTTTCCTTTATCTCTTTCTCTTCCGGCGCTCGCTACCCCCGCCCCCTCCCTCTCTTTATTGCCCTTTTTCCACTGTCTTACTTTTCGAGACTCACTTTTTATGTTTCACTTTCTTCCCCCTCGCCGGCCCTCGACTTTTCATCCGAGCTCCTCGGCTTTTCTTTTTTTTTTTTTTTGTTTTGTTTCTCAAGCCCGGCGTCGTCGCGCTAACACGAGGAGAACATCCCCCGAGTCGTTTAATGATTTCGATTTTTCGCTCGAATAGCCGATAAATAGCTGGCGCGGCTCGCTCTGTTGGTACGGGCGGCGCGCGAGGGCTCCACGGGAGAAGCCTTAAAGAAAGTCGCGCAGACGGAGGCATTCGAACAATTTGAAAAGCTCCCGGCGCGAGTGGGAGGAGAGAGCGTTTAAAGCCGGCTAGCGACGAGACGACCCCATTCCGGTTTTCGTACTCTCAGCTACTTTTCAAGGATGTTTGCCTTTAAAAATCGAGGAGCAAGAGGCGCGTTCTTCGAGATCTTGGTCAGAATTATTCAGGATATACTTTTCCTCTTTACCTCCTTTTTTAAGAGTATTTATATATATTTATATATAAAGGGATGTACACAAAAAAATTTACTTTTTCCTTTGACAGATTACCATTTGTTTTCTCTTATTTCCCATTGTGCCTTTCTCGAGAGATTCGAGGAATCCTGCGCCGTAGGAAAACACTAAAACAGCTGGAACCTACTTTTCTTGTAAGGCACGATGACCTTTTAAACAAATATTATTTAAATAGTTCTTCTCAAGTAAAAAAATAAATTAAAATTATTGAAATGTAAACAATTTGTAATTTTATGGCTTTAGAGAGGGAAGAGTAAAGTTTGTTCGCTTTAGCGTAAGCTTTCGAAAATTTTTCAATTAAATTGTAATTAAATTTATAAATTGATTACTTTGTGCTGTAATGAAAATGGTAAACGAAGTCTATTATAAGTTACAACTAAAAAGTGATTCAATTATTAAAGATTTAAAATGAAACAAAAAAATAGTTTTAAAATTTGAAAAGACCGAAACAAAGCAGTTACTCTATGAAAATGATCAAACCTGATTTCCTATTATTTTCTACGTTCTTTACACTTTACACAATTTAGCACATGTATATATTTCCTCATTCTCGATAAAACTTCTAAACTTGAGGCAATAAATAGAAACAACAATTTTTTTTCATATTCAAACTGCAGAATAAGTAGTCATAATACGGATATGGTCAGACGTGAGTTCGCATTATCTAATGATATTTCAAAATTTGTTAATTTTTTCTTCAATTTTTCATTTTTATATATATATAACATGTATATATTTCCTCATTCTCGATAAAACTTCTAAACTTGAGGCAATAAATAGAAACAACAATTTTTTTTCATATTCAAACTGCAGAATAAGTAGTCATAATACGGATATGGTCAGACGTGAGTTCGCATTATCTAACGATATTTCATAATTTGTTTATTCTTTGTTCAATTTTTCATTTTTATATATATAACATGTGTATGTATTTCCTCATCCTCGATAAGACTTGTGAATTATACAGGATTATTAAAAAAAAAAATAATATTAAAAAAGTAGATTAATATTAACGCTATGAATAGCATGATCGGACATGAATACATATTATCTAAAAATATCTGCTAATTTATTTATTCTTGATTCAATTTCTTATGCAATTTTTCGCATGAAACATACGTAGATGCTTCTTCATCCCCTGCAAGGCCAGTGATCAGATCACATTATTCAAGTAGCTCAAATGACTCCGAACATGATTTTTCTTTATTATCGGATCGATGCGCCTCCGAAGGAAGCTTCCCGGCCGCAAAATCAAACCTCATCGTCCTTTACACGCCCTGAAAAAAAAAGTGAAAGGAAACGATCGAACATGCACGCCGGTGAAAGAACGGGAATGACGAGGCTCGGACTAATTCGCGGGAATGAGCGGGCATGCTGTGGAACCGCTCGCAACCGCCGGGAATAGACCATCAAACCGATTGTAATCAGACCGCCAACCATCGGCTCCGTCCCATTTCCTTCTGCTCCCTCCCACGTTCGTTTTGCTCTTTGTGTCTTCCTTACCTTCTTTCGTGCTCCCTCCACCCTTCGCCAGGATTCACGCTTAGGCTCTGCACAATGCCTCGAAGAAATCCCCCTCTGACCGAACGAAATTACAAATGTCATTATAATTTTCTGACGCGGCGAATTTTCGTAACAAAGAGACTGACTACTGGCAACGCATTGTTTTCTCGGCTGATTTTTTTTTTTTTTTGTTTTTTCGTACTCGAAGAAGAGAAGTGTTTTGACGCTGAAAAATTACAGGAGGTTTAGAAAAAAGAAAGAAAGAAAATGCGTGAAAAAGATAAGCTCATCAATAATAATAAATGATTCCTAACCTCGGGGCATATTTCATCTTTCGCAGTATCTTTTTATGGCATTCGACGCTTTTTTCTCTCCGGAATAAGTTTGTTTTTCTGTCCTCTCTTTCCCCTGATTTTTTGCCCTATTTGTCTCTCTCGGTTTTACTGCGACTCTCGCTCGGTTTTACGGTGGGTGCGATGCGCGACGTCGCGTCGAACCCGGACCAACGACCAGGGACGCTCCTTCTCTCTTGCTCGTATCCCCTTCTCGCTCTATCTCGATTTTCGACTGTCCACTTTCAGCCTCGAGAACGCTCTTAACTCGTCCGGCTTGTCTCGCTTACTACTCCTCTTTCGCCTTCAGGACCGATGAATAGAACACTTTTTTCCATCGTGTAAGTAAGTTAGATTAAAAGTAATGTTTAAACATTGAAGTTTTAAACAATCTTTTTAGTAAGTTAGATTAAAAGTAATGTTTAAACAATGAAGTTTTAAACAATCTTTTTAACTGTTATTTTAAATTACCTTTTCTAACATGCATGGGAAATAGAAATAGACCCGTACATTTTTTCATAGAAAGGATTTCTTAGAACTTCTTTTTTTTATTATCAACTTTTTGCAGTAATTGTTTGATAAAACAAATTAATTTCAACTTTTTTATTGTTATACTTCAATTCTTTGATTAATAAACTGTAAGTACAGTCAGGTGTCAGGCTACAAATTTTATATACTTTATGGTGGAATCGGAGTGTATAAATAACCGTAAGTAGAAACAGTGGGATATGGAAAGTTATTTTTTAACTGTACATTTCTATTGTAATTATTTGATAAATTTATATATCAAATCAATATTTCACTTAAAATTACCACGGTTCAAATGAATTTTAAGTAGAAACAGACAAGTACATTCAAGCCGTACAAGGGAATTCGAAATTGAAAAGAGTTGATTATCTTAACAATAATAACAATTAACTTAACAATAATAATAATTAACTTAACAATAATAACTTTTAACGTGTTAACATTGTTTTTCCATTGTTATAATTCAATATTTTCGGCAAAAAAAACTATTTATTACAATATATTGCATCGACGATGGATTTCTAAGTAGAAACAGTCGAGTACAGTCAGACGACAAACTTTATTTCCCTACACAAGATTTCAAAGCCTTTGACATTAATTTGAAATCCCAAAAATAATGTATAAAATCACAGAAAACCATTTCAGTCAGCAGAAAAACATTCGCCGTCTCACATAAACCACGAGAATCTAAAAGAAAAATGATTGATACGAAGAAAAGTGTATATCTCGCGTAAATACAATCGAAATATCAAAGGCACGCGAAGACGCGAGGAAGAATAGCACAGCCTCCTCTCCCTCTGGTTGCAGAATTTCATTTATCCGGGTCTCGCGCGGCGCACAATCCGCGCGCAGCAATACACTTGTTGAAAATAGAAAGGCCGAGGGAAAGCGCAGGCTTCGACACCCCCCCCCCCCCCCCAGACGGCGAAAGGAAAGCGGTGAAAGAGGAGCGCAGCCGCGCCGAGTGATAATAGTCGGGGAGCGTAAAATCAGAGGAGGCGAGGCTCGGGCTTTCAACGGCCCTATTAAAATTGCACCCGTTAATTTAGCATCGTCCCGCTGGGCTGCTGGCGGCGCCAGGCGCCACGAGCCGCTCCGTACCTTAGGTAACGCAGCCCGGCCCCCGCTTCTATTTATACAGGGCTTTGTTTGTCTTCGCTTCGGCATAGAGGCCTGCGGGGGCATAAAGCTCCGCTCACCCGTTGCCTCCACCCCGCGAGAGCGAGCGGCGCTTTCTCGCGGCCGCGCATGCGCACAGCAGCTGGCCGACCGCGCGTTGCCGTGTGCTGGAAATTAAAGGCGCCCTGCCGGGCCACTTTTTCTTTTTCTTTTCTTTTTTTTTTGTTTTGTTTTATTTTATCTTGTGTCCAGTTACTCGCTGCGTACTTTATTTACCCTCTGATATTTTTTATTTATGTGAACTGGAGCCCTTTGTTAAGGTACTTGCGCTAGGGTCTGGAAAAAGTACATTTGGAATTTATTATTTAAACTGTTTGAAAAGGAATTTTAAATTTCAGCGTGTCTTCGCATTGAAGCTTTTTAATTAACTTTAATTGGATATTTTTTGTTGCAGAACACTACCACATATTCGTCGGGGACTTGAGCCCCGAGATCGAGACACAGACCCTGAGGGAAGCCTTTGCGCCCTTTGGAGAAATTTCGTAAGTTTTATCTCTTATTAAAGTCAATTTACCTTTCGCTTCATCAAAGATTTGTCTTGTACGACAGTCCTGCATCTCAATTGTTAAACTTCGTATTCAATTTTTTACTGTTGCAAATTATTTATTCGTTAGAAAATTAAAATTTTAACTTTACCTACATAGATTATTGAAAATATCGGAGCTTTTTCAAGCTTCAATATTAATCTTGCTTTTTGTTTAATTTAAAAATCTATCCTCTTTATGAATATAAGACAAATTCACTTGAAATAAATGAAATTTTTCGTATTAACTTAATACTGTTAAAAATATTAAAGCTTTTTCGAGTTTTATTCTTAATCCTTATTTATTTAAATTTAAAGCCTATATACTCTTTAAATATGAGTAAGTGAAATTCACTTCAAATAAATAAATCTTCAAGCGATTATATGAGTATATTACGTTTCCAGTTTCATATATCTCAAATAAGTAAAAGATTTTTCATTCCAAATAATTAATTATTCGCTTATCCATATTTAGGTAGTATACTTATTGAATGTACAGTTCCAATTATAAATCAGTGATAATACTAATCCTCCGAAATATCGATATATTACATTAAAGGAGATTTATTTAGCTTTACGCTGCATCAGACAAAATTCATGCAACGGACAAATTGATTTATTCCATCGGAATCTCCGTTTCATCTTGCCCTACTCTCCCTTGTACAGAGGGTTTGATGGTTCGTGGCCAACTGGTGCGTGCGAGGCGATAACGAGCTAACGACACTTTAAGCCAAGATGCTTTTTTTCTTTATTCCCCTCTTAACTTCCCTCGTCTTTCTCCTCGAGGCTCTTATCGCTTTTTGGCTTCTTGTACACCAAGGTACTGAGAGGTTCTTTAACGGAGGGAAGCCCTTCACGCTTGATTCGATCGATTACTTAAGAAAGCTTAAGCAGGGAAACACTTTACATGACAATACTTTTTATTCTCGTCGCACTGTGATTTTTCAATCGGCGCACTTTTTATTTAGCTCCGCGCTAAATTGCCTGTAAAATAAACGAATTGTAAATAGTATAAAAAAAAAGCATTGCAGTTCAAGCTCAAGGGAGCGGAAAATTAATTAAATTATATAAAAGCGCAAAGGCAAGTCATTAATAGCATCAAATTCGAAACACTTTGATTCAGTGTAATTATGTCATTCCGCGGAAAACTCCGCCCGCCTCGGGAAGGTGGCATCATTAAAACACGAGGGCCGAGGTCCCGCTCGCGCGGCGAGGGTAAAATAAAATCGAAAAAATCCCCCGAAATCCTCGGTCTTCCAAAGATGCAAGTCCCTTGGGCGGTTGTAAACGCAGTGTACTTACGTGCAAGTCTACTTGCGTCTTCGGGCGACTGAATAATGAAGAAACATACAAAAGTTATACCCATTGTATAATCGAAGACTGAATTTTTTAATACTATCGAAAGAAACAAAATTTTTATTCAGTAATAAATTCTGTTTTGCGAAAATAATTCCGTTTGCTTGGTCTTTATGTAAAATAGTAACGATAATCTACACGGAGAAAAATGTTATACTAAAAATTACTATATTTTTTAGCAATTGGAGGACGTACTTGTAATGTGAGAAAAATTATTGTACGTTATTCTAAAATTTAGTATAATTTTAGTAAAAATGAATAAATATTTTTTTAATTTTTACTACACGTATTGGAAATTTTAAAATAAAATATACTAATTTTTCTCACGTTGCCAGTATATCCTTCCATCGCTAAAAAATATAGTAATTTTTAGTATAACATTTTTCTCCGTGTAATTGAAAAAATTCACGAGTGAATCAGTCGAAAAACTGAACGGAGTTATAAATAAATTCACAGTGTCAATAAAAGCTGCTTATAAGCAGTAAAGGAAGAAACATTTAATTATTCTCGAAGGTAACTCTCGAAGAAAATCGCGGAAGGTAAGCAGTCCAAGTTTTGCATAAAGCCCTTGAGACGCCTTTAAACACGGTTAGCCGTGGTATTTAGAAAAACACGCTCGACGCTGAGGAAAAAAGGGTACGGATGGGTACTAAAAAATGGAGCCCTACGGGAAAATCAATTCAAAGCCGCCCCTTGCATGCTCCCGCGAAGCCACAGCCGCGCTTTAAAAAGCTCGTGAAAAATTGCGGGCGGTTTCCTCCTTACTTATTTTGTTTCAGCCGGGCCTTCCACGCGTCTTTTCTCGGTATCGCCTCCGCGCTTTCTTTCTCACCGTGACCCTCCTCTATTTTTCTTTCTGATAGTTTCTTCCTGTCCCTTTTTACACCCACCTGGCCCTGCCTTTTCCGCTGCTCTTTTTTAACACCCGGCCTTTGTGCCCCTCCCCGCTTCCGATGCTTCTCCTTCAACTCGACTTATCCAGCATCCGAAATGCTTACCTTCGCTGCTTTAAAATTTGTTCCTTTTCAACGACAAATATACTTTCAAGTGTCCATAATTAGCCGTTTAGTCTACCGGTTAGTATTGAAGTATTAAAATGATTTTATTATGAGTTACAACTGCAGTTATAACTACAAGCATTGTAAGTAGTAATAACCTGGTATGGTCAGACCGCAAGTTTCTATTGTAAGAAACTATTTTCTTCAATGATTTTTTTTTTAAATTAATTTTAAAAACCTTTTAAGTAATTTATAACTGCAGTTATAACTACAGACATCGTAAGTAGTAATAGCCAATTATAGGTCAGATTGGAAGTTTTTATTACGAGAAACTATTTTCTTAGAAGTAATTTTTTAAAATTATTTTTATATGTATTATAATTATTCGATCAAATAACGCAAATTTTGAACAATTTAACTTTTTATTGTTACATTTTTTATTAGTTAACTTATGAGTACCGTTTATCAGAATATCTAGATCGTCTGTTATTTAATTCATAACGTCAAATCCTCAACACAATTTAACTATAAGTCAAACTATCATAATAGATAATGTTCGAAAAGTCCAGCTAAAAATTCGTTATAGCATAAATGATGCTTAATTTTCCGGCAGGTAATTCCGAACAAAAGAAAAACGCGAAGAAAATCAGGGTAGCCGATTAGGACGGGGTAGTAGGACGCGGAGAGGCAGGTGACTCTCGGGTGCGCTTTGATGGGGCCAGGCCGATCAATTATACAAGCGGGCGCGAAATTACCGAGCCTCTCGTCAGTATGTACATGACGCGCGCGCGTGTCCCCAGGTACGGGGGAGCGCTGATCCGGCCTGCAATCGAGAGGGACGCACCGGCCGGAAGACGATTTACGACTACTACGTGTGCGTGTGGTAACACCCCTCCTTCAGTACGCCATTGCTCGCACGTGTATTGCACGGACACGGCGCGTATATTGCACATTTCGCCACGCTTTTAAATGATTCGCGAAACTCGCCGTTTAGCTACGTGTTCGCCTAAAATCTATTTAAAAAAAAAAAAAAATCACCTCTCGTAGTACTATAGTAACAATTTACCTGTTTCTGCTCTGTAGCGTTAAAAGTTTTTTAACCGGAATTAAATTGGTTTTTTTGTCGAAGCTCCAGAGCTTCGGAAAAGTGAAAAATATTTAGGGAACAATTTGCAGGGTTGATGGATCGTCCGGAGGGTAGAAATAAATAAACTCGGAGGGAGGAAAAAGTGTTTTACAAGGCGATCTGGAAGACTCAATTGACAAACATCGGTCGTAGGAGAGATGATTGTCCCGCGGCCCTTAGGCGCAAGAAGTAGCTGCGCCACGGGGCTATCGGGTGCACTTTCATGAATAAACATTAAAGTCAAAGTGGGGAGGGCCGCTTGCTCAATCGGCGGCGAGTCGCCCCCCCCCCTCCCCTCGCCCTTGCGGATACCTTTATATATATATACGTATATAGCACTCCACGGCTTTTCCGGATTGGTATTCACCGAGGCGTTTCTAAAGGTTCAAGCGTCGTCGACTTCTTGACTTGGAGTTTTACCTCGAATTCGGCTCTCCTCGCGCAGAATTTCACTTTTGAAGATCAAACAGTGTTCGTGTGTGTCTGTCGTGCGAGTCTAGGCTACGAGAAACGCGAAAAAGATTTAATTTCGAGGCTGCTGAGAGAAAACTTCCAGGTGACGATGAGAATAATAAGAGTGTATTGGGAGGTCCATTTTTCGCTTCGATAATTAAATAATCTAAAGCTCAATGGGCTAAAGTGGGCGTAAAATAAAATAAAAGGGGAGGAAGCCTGCTGGACTGGGGAGAAGGAAAAAAGGAGCGATTGTGCCTGGGCAAAAGATGATCCAAAATTTCATGATACGAGAAATACGCGCCTCGGAAATACGGCGAAGCTCTAATAATTCGGGCTCCCCCTCAGCCGAAACTCTATATCCGGTCCGGAGTTGTCGCTCTCTGATCCGAGTGACCCTCGCAAAAACGTCATATTTCGATATATCTTCAGCTCCTCCGTCACTTGTATCTTTTTTTTTTCGTCCTACTCTCCAATACTCGCTTATTTTATAAAATGGCCGGAAAAGTCGATGATATATATCAAACAGGCTTTATTTTGTTTATTATATACTTGAATGTATCTTATAAAATCGTACTTTATATTTGTACTCAAATATATTTTACAAAAACGCACTTAATTTACAAAAAAGAAACTAATAAATTAAAACATTTTACGTGAAGATTTATAATTTTTGTTTATTTATTTATTCCACTTTAATGATACACTTTGCATTACTAAGAAATTAAAAGATATTGCGTGCGGATTAAAATATTTGTCGCTTTATATATCATACTTTAATGTTTCTTATAAAAGCATATGGTGCATTAAATAAAGAAATATTGCTTCAGTGTTTAAAATATTTGTTTAGCTTTTTATTACTTGGATTACAAAGAAAAAAGATGTTATATTATTATTTGTTTATCATACATTAACGTATCTTACAAACTCATAATTTTTGTATAAACAATTTTCCTTTTAATTTTCATGAGGATTTAAAATCTTCACTGGATTCATCTCCATTAGCCGTTAAAAATTTTTCCTCGCCTGCTCATCCATATTTCTTCTGTTTTCTCGGGGCAATGCTGGCCCATCAGGTCAACGTGTTCCAGCTCGAACTCTTGTTCCGGCCACCACCGCCACCGCGGATAAAGATCTGGCCGGGAAAAGTTATGGTCGTTTGCAAACTAATCGAGCCACTGCTTTTCTACGACACGTCCAAAGTTTCCGGGACTGTCAACTTTTCGACTAACGCTAATTCCTCCCAGTTCTTTTATTCATTTTTCCTTCCCGCTGCTGAGCACTTTCACAATATGATTAATATGGAGCTTTTTTTAACAATACTTTTTCGAATGGATCAGATTCGTCTAATTTATAGTCGAATGCTTAGAAACAGGGGTGCTCGAATTTAACGGCTGTTTACGGAACTTTTTTATTGACTTTTTTATTTATCGATAATTTTTTCTTTTGTAAAGGTACTTGGATATTAAGACTACAAGCGAAAATTTAATGTTCTAGTCATGAAGTAATACATCGTCTTTAATTATAGCAGGGAGCTGATAAATTACAAAAGGCCGTGCATGAAAGTTCATAACTCTTAAAAATTTTAATACCTTTTTATTAAAATTTGACATACTTTTAAATCGGTATTAGACTTACTTTACAAACTTTACAATCGATTGTAAAGTTTAAAAGTGACTTTCAGATCGATCGGAGAATACTACCATAAAAGTGTATTACGACAGTTAGCCGAAGAAAATTTTTCAAATATTGCTATTAAATTCGAAGAAATTAACCTTCTACTTATCTTGAGTCAGCTCAACTTTTAGTGGTGTAAAAAGTTGTAATTGATTGCCTCCCTCTTATTCGTAAAACATTATCATTGAGTCATTGGCTATTGTTCAAACTGAAATTATTCGAGTACGAAGTTTCTAGAAAGGAAGAAATCTTTTTTCTGCAATCGATTATTGAAATCTCCTAATAATTCAAAAAGTTTATTAAAAATTACAACAATTCATATAATTCACAATATCTAAATATTTGTTGTACTTATTTGATGCTATAATCAAAATACTTTAAATAATACAATTTGGAATGACAAATTGACGTAATAATAATTGAAGCCAACTTCTACTAAAATTAGGTTTAGATGGACTGCAAGTAGAAATAGCCAAGTGTAGTCAGACCATCGATTTTTACTTCATATTATTTTCTTGAAAGTTATTTCTTTAATATTGATTTTACTACTTTTTACTATTCATTACAATCAATTGATCAAAACAACGTTCTACTTATAACTTATATTAAGAAAAAAAATCTTTTCTCTGTACTCGTTAAGTTACGTGTATAACTATCAACATTCTGATGTATTGTAAGTAGAAACTGTCGAGTATGGTCAGACCATCGTTTTTACTACTGCTAATTGGGTTCTAAGGATCGGAATAACGTTAAAAAAAGTAAAAAACATAGTTGTTGCAGTTATCATTCAAACTAAAAAGATTCGAATACGACTTTATTAAAAAAAAAATCTTTTCTCTGTACTGCTTAAGTTACGTATATAACTCTCAACGTTCTGATGTATTATAAGTAGAAATTGCCGGGTATGGTCAGACCATCGTTTTTACTACTGCTAATTGGGCTCGGAGGATCGCAGCGGCGTTAAAAAAAAAGTAAAAGACATGATTATTGCGGTTATTGTTCAAACCGAAAAGATTCGAATACGACTTTATTAAGAAAAAAAATCTTTTCTCTGCCCTCGTTAACTTAAATCTGGTAACAAGTCAGAGGAGCGCAGCGGCGTTAAACGACTGCAGTAGGAGACACGGGCTCGGAAATAAAGATTACCTTGGAAGTGCAGGTCAGAGCGGGAGACTTCATAAAGGGGCGGAGGGTAGAACGGCGGGTAGCCTGTGTAGGGGACCTGGGGAAAACGGAGAAAACGAGCCCCAAGCGACTGTGCTGCCAGCGGGAGCACGGCCGGTGCGTATTAAAATTCCGGAAACTTTTTAATCTTTTCCCGTAGTTAAATATTAATAACGAAATCTCGGCGCGCGTGCACCTCCTGCTTTTTTCTCAGGCAAACCCACCCTCCCGCCTCCGCACGAACCCAGTTCGTACGTAATGTTGTCGTTTCAGGGCTGCGACACGGAAAGCAGTTTTTCTTCTACTTTGCTTCGGATTTAGATCCTTTTTCATTCTTTTTATTCGACTTCTCAGCGAATTAGTATGAATTTTTTTGCTGCTCTTAATGCCGCATTAGCTGAAGATTTAGACGTCGCGCTAAAACCTGATTTGACTAATCGTAATTTTCCGAGGAATAAAGCGCCGCCGGAAAGAGAATCTCCACGAGTTGTCATTTTTTTTTTATTTGTTTTTAAATTTAATAATTACCTGAACTAAAAGTGGAAAAAATCAGAGGCTGCGCGGAGGAGTTCGCGGCTGCGAAAGTAGAGCCGCAAAAGTGCAACGGTTGCTTGCGTAACGACGCCTCCGTGTATCATAAGTTAAGAGCTTGGAGCGACTTTGCGCCGCAGCGGCGTACGCGATACTCCCGCTCGGATATGTGCTCCGGCCGGATATACCCAGATTTAGGGCTGAGATATAAATAGCGGGGGTAAGAGTCGAGCGGGAAGAGGGAGAAACACAGCCACGTAAATTTTTAACTCTGATTAAAGGTGGCAAAGAACGTGAAAATTTTCGTCAAAATTGCGCCCGGACGAGTTAAGAAGTTTTGTTAATGCAGCTGGAGTTTAGTGCCGCGAACGGATTAAACTTCATTCTGAAAATGTCAGTTTTTACTTTTTCACGAGATTTTTTTTTAAGATCTAATTCAGGCGGGTGCTCGCCGGGACTTTACGTCGTACAGTCACCTAAAGATAATCGCTCTTGGAAAGTTTCCTAATAACTTGAAAATATTGCCGGACTTGTTCCGATTTTTCGACAGTCTGTAGTTGCCTTTAATACTCATTGAATACAGTCTCGATCAGCTGATGCTTGTGAGTTTAATTTGGAAGCTTGTAAAAAATTTATTTCTTTTTTATTATCTTATTTACCGTTAATACTTATGGATGCTTCAAATTTTTTTCAATGTTTTACTTCCGTTCTCTTAATTACCCTTAATACTCCTTTAATATATCGAATAAAGGCTGCAGCTTTAATCAGATGATGACTTTCTTTTTAAAAAATTCATTTTTATCACTGTTGTAGATATTTTTAAATCTGACTAAATGGATACTTACGAGCTTTAAAAAAATGCAATTTTTTTATCATTCTTTTAATAATCATCAAAGACAGTGACGATCAACCGATATTTACCTGATTCTACTTTGGAAGCTTTTAAAAAACATTCATTTTTTCACTGTTATAGTTACTTTTAAATCTCAATCAACTGATGCTTACGAGCTTTAAAAAAATGCAATTTTTTTATCATTCTTTTAATAATCATCAAAGACAGTGACGATCAACCGATGTTTACATGATTCTACTTTGGAAGCTTTTAAAAAAAATCATTTTTTCACTGTTATAGTTACTTTTAAATCTCAATCAACTGATGCTTACGAGCTTTAAAAAAATGCAATTTTTTTATCATTCTTTTAATAATCATCAAAGACAGTGACGATCAGCCGATATTTACATGATTCTACTTTGGAAGCTTTTAAAAAAAAATTCAATTTTTTTCTCATTGGAGGACAGACGACACGGCTTCGTAATTTTAGCCTCGTAGCCCTGGAGAGAAAGAAAGCTCGGAGCTTACTTTGCCACGAGGCTGAAAGCAAGCTCCGATGCGCCAGTAGAGATCCAGCCGAGATACGAGCGCTAAATGCTCCGCTTGCACTAGTTTGCGACGTGCGAGTCTCGTCTTCACTCTCGGAAACCATTAACGCCAGTTTTATGCTACAACGGCACGAGCCCTTTTACACCTGCAAATTCATTCGAGTGTTTTTTTTCGAATCTTCCGACGATATCGCCCTCCTCGCCTCGACGCAAAGCACCTCCGGAAGCTCCAACCGCCGCAATTGATAAGTACACCCTGGAAATTGGCCGCGAGTGAACCAGCGAAGAAGAAGAAGAAGTTTATTCCACGCGGACCGAAGATTTTATCGTTCGCAGCACCTGTTAATCCCGGCACGTCGAAGGGAGCGCGGCGCGGCAGAAAGCGATGCATTTCCTCCCCCCGGAGCGGAGATAGCCGAGTTCACGCTCCGCGGAAGATAGCTCGGAGCAACTGCTCTGCGGATTTTCAGGTGCGACTTTGGCTCGTAGATCCCGGAGAAGTCCGCGGCCGGGCGAAACGAGCCGGGCTCAAGCGCGTTAATCTTGCACAGGGCCGTAAATCAGCTGACCGCGCCGCCGACGTGATTTCCGCTCCCTCCGCTCGCGCAACCCTTTAATCCGCGCGTTATCGTTATGAAAAGTCACTTGTTTTTTATCGGCCGGCTGCGAGTGGCCGGAGTGCCCGGAGTGGTGGGGGGGAGGTAATACGTGCCCTCGTAAAGTGCCGCCCCCGCGGGCGCCCTTATCTTTTCATCCCCCCTCCGGGCTGTTTTGCGCGTGCCCTTAACCCCAGCCTGATCACCAGTCACGCGCTGAGTTTATTCGAGTCGTGGCTCGATTAGCATAATTTTTCCGATCCGCTTGGCGGTATGGACACCGACACTCGAGTACTTTGCGCATTACACTGCTTTTATGAGCTGCCGCTAATACCCTTTTGCTTTATCGGACCCTCCGACGCTTTTATATCGCTCACACTTGATAAGAGTATCCTCCCTCACTTCATTTTATTTTATTTTATTTTATTTTATTTTATTTTATTTTATTTTATTTTATTTTATTTTATTTTATTTTATTTTATTTTATTTTATTTTATTTTATTTTATTTTATTTTATTTTATTTATTTTATTTTATTTTATTTTATAATAAATATTCTTTGATACATCCATGTAAATACGGTAACGTTACGTTGCGTAATTATCTGATTAGAGCAGAAATTTATATATATATTTGTTTGAGCAAGTTAAACTTAAATAAAGCTACAAGGAATAAGATACTGAACTGATTCTTAAATGCCTCCCTCCGTAAACTTTTTTTACCATTAAATTTTTTTTTAATACTAAAGTATTCTTTTACTATTAAGTTTTTTTATTGTTAAGTATTTTTATACTGTTAAATTTGTTTTATTATTAAGACTCTTCGTAATCTAAATGCTGAACTGAAAAATATGGAAGACAACTAGAAGTGCTTCAACGTAATTTTACTTTAGGCTTTGTACTTTGGTCATTTAGATCCTGTTAAAATTCATGCAATGAAGGTATATGCGTAGAGTTGCATTACTTTAGGTGATTTTAAATTTTATTCGAGGCCCTCTCTTTTATTTACATTAGCGCTGAATAAACTTTTCCTTACAGAGGCTTTCCATTTAACTACGAAGCCTGTCATATTCGAATATTACATTTCGCTCGAGTTATTATTGAGTCAATTAAACTTTGGTTACATTTCTACGAATGTAATTGGGTTATTCAAATAGATTTTCTTATTACATTAAATCCTCTCGCGGAATTAAATGCTAAGTTCAAAGTCATAAATGTTATTTTTATCTGTGCCCTAAATACTATTAACGCCAAGTTTTCTTTTATCCAGGCAATTTTTGTCTTTATTTTATTAAATTAGTTAAGGATAAAAAATTTCTTTCAATATATTTTTTATGCATACTATAGTAACTCCCTCGAGAAAAAATAATTCGACGTAAGGATTTCAAAGAAGTTCAAACTGATGAGAAACTTTCTTCTGATAGTGTAATCATTGTTTACGAACTTGAAGAATTAAAAAAAAATGAGTAAATAAAAACAAAACATTTAATAACTATACTTTTTTGTTTCTCCATGCATATCTCTATTAAATGAAAACCATAATTTATCAAATAAAAATTAACCGACATCTAAAATATTTCATTACGATAATACGATCGAATTTCGAATTAAAACTTTTAATAACAATATCCCAATGGAAATTTCGATATTTTGAATTTAATCGAGTGATCACACCAAGAGAGAGTTAATATAGCGGATTTGAAACGGATTAACTGTAACGAGTTGAATCCCGCACAAAGACCTTAATTTTCTACCGCGCGAGTTCGGTGATATCGCAAATTCAACTCCGCCCCCTTCACCCCCTCGGGGTGCTCTCAACTTTTCCGCGGTGGGCGCTGGTCTATCCAGCCGAAAATAGAAATTTGACCGGCGATTTGTCCGTATGGAGCGCGGGCTTGTTTAAAGCGCTTGGCTTCCTTTGAATAATGGGATTTGAATAATGCCTGCGAAAATGCGTTGACATTTCTGAGTTTTTCCTGTGGGTCGAAATGCTTGATTTGATGCGAAATTCAACGTCAATTTTAGCAGGCTTCCGTGACAGGTCACTCTTGCTTTGTATTTTATTTATTTATTTTCTCCGAGGAAATTTCTCTTTTAATTCCAAGCTTTTTGCACGCGTCGAATTCATTGTTACGACTATTTCATTTAGTTTTGACGACACTAATATTCGAGACAATGATTTTCGATAATAACTCCACGGCTCGACATAAACAATTTTATGCACTCGATCCCGTGCAATAATGAAGAAATTTCGATTTTCGGAATTAGCGACAGTAATCGTTAAAATATTAAACTGCGTCGAAATTTATTTCGCGGAGGTACCGCATAAAACGAGTTAAAGAAGAGTTGACGTGTTATTCTTCTTCCGCTTGAGGCTAAAAGTCCAAGTACGAGTCTCGACAAGCAGATTAAAATAAATAATTCACTTACAGTTACTCATGGCATTTTGAAACGGACAGAACAGGAGTGGCACGTCAAGAGCACTTAACAAGTTTTACTAGTAAAGCCTCGTTAACGGAGCTCCGTGACGATCACAATATCGGACTTTTTGACCGATGTTTACCGTGTACAGTTTTTTTATTAAAACCATACGGAAATGTATCGACTGTGATTTTTTCAGGGACTATACGAAGCTTTTTTCTTTTATGAATATTTATTAGAAACAATTTTTAATTTAATATAAGCTTAATGAATTTTTCAATAAAAGCATTAAAATAAGATTCAATTATATTTTTTTCAGTGATTGTATAAACAAAGTGGTTGTTTTTGTCAAAGTTGTTAGAACAAATTTAAACGGTAATTTTTTTAGTGAGTATTTAGAGTGTTTTTTCACTAAAATGATTTTAAGAAATCTGAATCGCGTTTTTTTCAGTGACTATATGTAAGAGTAGCGATTTTTTCAACAAAATCACTATAGAAAAAGTCTCGATTAAAATTTTGTTCAGTGCCTACATAAACTGAAAAGTTTCTTCATTATAATTAGTCAATTATGTAATGAAAGCTTATTTAAAGCATGTACATTTAGAAAATTTTGAAAATTATTTAATACAATTTCACGTAGAAATAATGAACTTTATTAATCTGAAAAATTATTAAAATCAATACAAAATAATTTAATTGAATTTTTTTTAAAGTTTAGGTATAACGAGTTATTGAATAAAATCACTCAAAACGTTCTCGACCGTAATTTTTTTCAACTGATACATACAGTATTTTTCTATAAATAAATCGTTCGAAAAGGCCTCCACCGTGATTACGGCATGAAATCTCACCGGGACATTTAAATCCCGCTCATTTTCTGACAGTTTACTGCTAATTTCAACTTTGTTTCGCGAAAACATTTAAAAAAGTTGCTTTATTAATTTCTTGTTTCGTAGTATCCCAAATCGTTATGCGCGCGCTTCTGCAGTTTTAATCTCGCGTCAACTTTGATAGCGCAGCCCAGCGGTTTTAAAAATAATAATTAAGAGCTCATTAAAAAGTACGACCGGTCTATTTACAAAAATTAGAAATTCGTGCGCTGAGCATCAAGTGGCGAAGTTAATTCCCCCCCCCCCCCAAAAAAAAAAAAGAAGACGAAGAAGAGCAGAGAGCCCAGCAATTTGAATAGAAATAAATAGCAAAAGCGAAGCGGAAGCAAAATAATAAAGCAAGCTTTTCCGCGCGAGTAATTTCGAGGCTGTGCACATAAGTTTGCACGTGCAAAAAGGAGAGACAGCAGCTCGAAATTTATATGATAGCGGGAGGATGAGGAGTGGGGGGAAGAAGACGCGGGGCTTAAATCTTGGCTACTTCCATCGGATGCGCGCGAGAGACCGGCGGAGGGTTTTCCTCCTTTCCCCTCGACAAACTGACCCCGTAAACTTAGACGACGGCGGCCGGCGGTTCTCTCCCGTGCCCCGATGCGCTCGCCGCCCAGAGCAAATAGCCCAGGAGAATTCGGTCCAACGGAGTCGTGACATAGTTATGACCGCCTTTAGTGCGGATGCATGCCTCCTTCCCTCCCTCTAGATTTTCCTGCCTCCCCGACTTTTTTCGCCCCCTCCTGTTTGTTCACCCTCCCGACATTTCGGTTCCTGCATCGGGAATTTACCGCCGGGAATTAGCAATTTAAGCTGCCATCGGTTTCCAACAAAACCCCACGAAAAAAAAGAAAGAATTTCACGGAACAATGATTCCGTGGACTTCCGCCGAGTTATTTCAATCAGCAGTAAAAAAAAGGGCAGAGAGAGAGAGAAAGGGAGAGTCATTTTGAAAATAAAAAATAAATAAAAATTGACGCGGGAGTGGAAACGAAGGAATTCTCTTGATCAAGACGAGCGCGATCGTTGATTCGTGGCGCACGCAAAACAGTCGGCTCGCTCGGCGCGTCGCCAAAATCGAAATTCCGGGCTTTCGCCGGGGAGATTTGCATGCAGCACGACGGGGCCACGGCCCCCGACCCGTCTCAAAACGTCCTCGCAGCCTTTTTCAAAATTTCAAGCGTCGCGAAGTTTAGGAGTCACGTCGTCGTCGCATCCTCGGCTCCAAACCGCGAGAAACGAATGGGGACTTGAAAAAGTGAAAAGAGAGATAGCGAGCCCCAAGAGAATGAGAATAACAATCTCAAGACCGGCGGAATGGCTCGAGTTTATCGCGAGCGTGTAAAGGAAAAAAGACGTACGTCCTCTCCGCTGCTGCTGCTCCTCGGAATTTTGTACATTCGACTCTCCCTCTGACCGCCTTTTTGCGCGAACGGCACTTGTTTGAATTTTAAATTCTCTCAGATAAATGTTTGAACGTGTAATTCTGGAATTTCGCTCAAACTACCGTCCGACAAAACTTTTGTTTCTTCATGTAAATTCACGTACGTATATATGATTTTTTTTTCGCATAAAAGCATGTCTTCCTTTTTTTATGCGGAGGTAACAGTCACTGTTTTCGATCCTAAGTCAATTACGCGCAAAAGAAAATAATTAACGAAGGTACATTCCTAAAATAATCTTTAATTAAATATTGCGTAGTTCTTCTTCTGGTTGATTATGTTTATTCGGAATACTTTATCATGACCCAGTACTCAAATGAAATAAAATATCAATTAAGATAATTAATTAATTAATTAAAAAATGTAACATAACTCAGCATTTAACTGTTTTCAAGGCACCGTTTCATGAGCATAATTTGATAGTTTATCAACGAAAAAGTCAAGTATTATTTTTATTTTTTTTTAAGTAATTTATTTTGCTAGCGAAGAACTCGTACGCTCGCTCTATAGTTATGGAAGTAGATGAAACTCAAATTATCTTAACGAGCTAAAATTATTTATTTAAAATCATCGTTTCGGTACTGAAGTTAGGTGCCTTCTTTAGAGATTTTCACCGCATTTTTTATCAAAATTACCAAAAATCGCCGTAAACGTACTCTGGAATGATTAATATCACCGCATTATTGTTCAAAATTACCAAAAATCGCCGTAAACGTACTCTGGAATGATTAATATCACCGTACTTTCGTTCAAAATTACCAAATATCGCCGTAAACGTACTCTGGAATGATTCCTCTCAAATTGGGAAGGGCGTATTCAACCAGGAACTTCGAATGAGCTCTTCTCTTTTGAATATCTACGGGTCGTGCGATGATGGTCCGCTGACGTGCCGCGCAGAATCGCACCACCCGAATAAGCCGCGCGAGACAAAGACCTTCCCTCGTATCGCCCTTACCGGGACATTATGCATTCCCTTTGCAGAGCTGAGCTACTCGCGCGCGTCCGTCTTGTTTCGACTTCGGGCTGCCAGGTATACGCCACGGCCGTGGGAGCGAAACGGCAACCCGTTTCCTCCTCCCCCACGGAGGAATCTCATTGGGTAGTTGGTTTGGAGCAGCGTCGACCTACACTTACTTCACCTGCCCTTTGCGCGTTGGCTTCTCGCGAATTTCTGCTAAATGTTTCTTTCCAACGAAGATTTTTGTTAAAGTGTTTGATCTATTGAATCCGAAAAAAAATATTAGTACTTCCTAAATCTGAAAATGTGAATTTCATGTGTATACAGTGACAAGTTTTATGTGAAAAATTGTTCACACATTTAGGCTTTTCAGTTATTAAATGTCACTATTCACATTTTCCAAGGGAATTTCACATTTGCAGAGCTACACGGTACTCTCTAACGTTGAATTAGTGAAAAACTACTGCAATTAGTGAATTTTCACTGGAGGTATTAGTGGAGTATCTTCCACTAATTTTAGTAAAGTTTCACTAATTCAATTTTAGAAGGTAAGAATTATGTAAAATTTGCTCTCTAAATCCCGTGAAAGTTTGGACTGCAATTTAGGACAGTTACTATTTTGCCTATAAAATAGTGAATTTTTATTATTGTGCAGTCGCTGCATTAAAATTCTTTCTTTTAAAATTTTACCTTCTCGAAAGAAGTGAAACCTTCGAATTCGTTGCAGTGAGTTTGTGAATTAAGTGAAACATTTGCACTTCAGAAATATTAACGTTATATTTATCCGAGTTAAGTTTTTAAGCGCATGACATCGATTTTAGTCAATTCGGGCCTCAGGCCTCAAAACTAGATTCGCTACGTGAACAGCTTTCCGATACTGGAATTTAACTTCCTTGCTTCGTACATTCTCTTGCCAATACCGAAAAATTGTCATCACCTTTCAATTTCCTATGTCTTTTCTCGTCGATGAAATCTGCACTAGGTTCTGCGGAAAATCCTCCGACGTTTTCCGGAAATTTATATCTTTTGCAGAAAAATAATTTTTACAAGTCAATTGCAGTAACCATTGTAGTAAAAGCAATTTCCACGGCTTATTCATATGATTTTTAATTTTAATAAAATCATTCATTCTGATGGGTACGTAGAGAAGGTAATTTTACAAGTAAACCGAAGTAACATTATGGTATAAAGTAATTTCGATTAGTTCTTAAAATGATTTTTAATTATAATAAAAAAGTCATCTGTTTTAATGGACACGTAAAAAGCAATCAGGATTTAAGCTGCGAATGCAAGTTCCGAGAAGGGGTTAATCTCGGCGGTGATTCTCCGCGAGGGTCGAAATTTGCGGCACTAATTTGTTGATACTAATTGCCGGGGAGGTCGAGCAAATTGGCGATCGAAAGATCCGTAGTTTAACCTACGATAGATATGTAAATCCGTACAATAAGACTCGAGGATTCCTAAATTTCCCCCTGTCGACGGTTCTAAACTGCTCCGAATTCCGCTATTATTAGACAATTATGATTCTGAAATATACTTTCGGTCATAAAAGTGTGCTTAACTTTTATTCGCGCGTCCGTTAAAGCGAACTATCGGATCGAAATTTCGGAGAGCATCAGACATTCCACGACCTTGGATTTTAAAGGTGTCGTTCCCGACTTCGGACCGCCCGAGAAATACCTTTTTCTGGTCTCCGCCTCGTTCCCAGAAAAGTTCCTCCTCCCTCTCCTCTACCCCCTTCCCTGTACCCCCACCCGAAAAGTGTTCAAACCAATCAACGAAAGAGCGCTAAGTAATTGAGACTTTAGACTCTCTGCGCTCGTCGATTTCAATCTCCACTTCTACGAGGTTAAGAGTTCGGAATCCCTCGCTCGAAAAAATCTACTTTTCCGCGTTACTCGTTATCGCCCTTTTAAAGTCATTTCAAGTTTATATCCGCGTTTCTCAGGCTTCTTTCTCCCGATGTTTCTGCCGTTCTGGCGGACCATTCAAAAGCCCATTTTTATTTTCAACGCCACACTTAGGAGAGAACCCCGTGGAACTTATGCCAGAAATACTCCGAAATCAACTTCGAATCAATTCCCACGTTTCAAAGTAACACTCGGTCCTTTTCAGATCTCCTCTGTGACTTCGTTAACACTCCGCAGCGCGGACCATTTTCAAAGCTGTCCATTTTACTTTTCACCCTCTATTCATAGGAGTAAGGGATAGGAGGCTTGTAGGGGTAGGGATTTTCGCGGAAAGCTAAAAAAAAAATTTAGCCAGCTGTCGAAATTCTATTCTCGGCGGCATTTGTACCTTTTTGAGTGGAAGGGCAAAAAACGGAGAAGAAGGGGCGACTGGCGGGCGCAGAGACAAAAGGCGCAGTAACAAACGCAGATGTGAATTGTGAATGGCCTCGAAAAGAGCGGCAAAAGTGCGCATGACGTAAGTCCGAGAAATGCAAGGAGGAAGACGTGAAGAGGCGAAAGACGAACCTTCAGCTTCCCTTGGAGGGCTCGAGGAACGTCCGGTACATTAGGAGCGCACGAATACACACTCCTATTACCTAATGAGAGAAATGGCCCTTTTTGGCTTCTCTTTTCTGTTTCTTTTTTTGTTGTTCCTCTACTCTAACTTTTATTTTTTTTTTTTAACTTGAAAGGTATAGGTACCCAGGCCACGTCCTTAACCTTTTCATACCCAATGTAATTATCTTTTTATTTATTTATTTTTTTAATTAAATTTCTACTAGAAGAATTACAAAATGTAAAGTGAAAAATTTAGAATAATGGAAGATAGTCAAAAGTATGAGTTTTAGTGTACAATAAAGAGTTAAGATTTATGTTTTATCTACTATTAAGTGCTCTGAAAGAAATTCCTAGTAAAAATTTCTGTATATACTTCTTAGGAAAATGACTACAGATGAGAGTCTCATTATTTTGAAAAGAATTAACATACTTTGAAATAAACTATAGTATAAAATATTGTTGTAAATTTTCATATTAAATATTCGTAATTTTCTTTTCAGAGTGTTAATTTTTTACTTTTTTCACATAATAAGTATATTACCTTACATAAGTATACTAGTTACTCGCTCTTTAGTGAAATCACCCTACAGAGAGAAATAATAATTCTCTATTAAAATTAAATAGATTATTCACTTTTTTAACATCACAATTAAAATTGATAAAGAGATAACGGTAATTGACCATTTTTATTATACATTTTAATAATTAATTTTCTGCCTTGGTTTCCCGTGATTATATATAATAAATTAATACATTTATGTATAATAAATTTAATTTAAAATAAAGTAGATTCTTCTGCTAAAATTAAGAATTCATTTCTATGAATGCGCGGAGAGAAATTTTATAGTAAACTATATTTACTATATTCGTAGGAACAATGAGACATACTCGACCTATAACGATTCTTACTATAAAACATACTAAAAATTTTTTATGTACACAGCAAAAATTGCTATTTATATAGTAGAAATTGCTATGTACATACAAATTTTTAGTATGTTTTATAGTAAAAATCGTCATAGGTCGAGTATCCCACTGTTCCTACGGAATAATATAATATAGTAGTATATTATATTATTAATAATAATAATATAGTAATTTTTACTATAACATTTTTCTCCGTGTGCATATTCCAAATCCCTCTTTCCTTAAACTTTTTATATAAACATTTCTCTAAAGTGAATTATCGAAATGCGCAAGTATGTCCCTGCGAGAAAAGCAAAGGAAAATTGACTTCTATGCATTTCAATTCTCTACAAATTGAAAAGTACGGCAACTTTTACATTCGGCAAAACTGGTTACCGAAGAAAAAAAGTTGTTTAGAAACAGCCCGAAATACGTGGAAACTGCAAAACAAAAAGTCCGGAGACAAAAGAACGGCGAATATGCAAGTAAACAGTTAGAGAGAAAGTAAGAGAGTGATGGAGACGGGCGTTCGCCGTTGTCCGACTGAAATATTCACGACACTCAGCGGCACAATGATACGTGTCCTCCTTCCGCCCTCTCCCTCTTTTTCGACTCCGCCGCCGGATGCCCGCGTGCTCGCGAATCGCCGCTACTTTGAATTTTCCCCTTTTTCAGCGTTTGCCTCCCTCCGCCCTTGTCTTAGCGCGCGCCCCTTTGTCTCCCGCTTTTGTACGCCTCGTTTGCCAGGCACCGCCGCTCGACGTCCTCGCTGTTTATTGTTCTGTTTGGGATTGAGGTTTTTCTTTCGGTCTTTCGGTTCGCCTTCCGGCCAGACCTTATACCCAGTCAGCTTCGCTCGACTCAAAGCCTCTCCGAAGCGCGCAGTAGCAATAATAATTTTACAGAATGTACCACTTGCCCTTTCTGTTTACTAACTTTACTGATTTTTTCTCTCTCTTTTTCTTGCAGGTGAGTATTTATTTTCTGCGGTCTTTGTACTCGTCAATTCGTAAGTCACGCTATTTTTGTTATAATATTTAAATTATGGAATGAAATAAACTATGCGAAAGGCCGATGATTCTTTAGAAAAAGAAACTTTTGTTAATATTAAAGCTACCTCTAGTTTTTTTTTTTTTTTTTGTATTTTATAGTGCACTGTTGTATTTTATTGAATTTTATTTGTACACTGCGAGAAATGTCTACAGTAAAAGAAATTTAATAAGGCAAGTAATAAAATAATGCAATAAAAGAAATAATGTGAAAGGCCGAGGATTTAAAGAAAAAGTCGATTACTTAAGTCTTGCACTGTACACATGTTTTTGTTACTATAACACTACTTTATTGTTAGTTTTCTCTGCTTGTATTTTATATACTCTGAAAGAAGTGTCTGCAATAAAAATTGCTATACTGCATTGGAAAGTAATGATAGACTGATATATTCTAAAAAAAAAAGAAACTGTAAGCATTCATTCAATTTTCCTGTATAAAGTGTAGTAACTTTTTTTAGAATTAAACATGACAATCAAGTAGTTTTTACTAGACTTCTTGTCTCAGTGAAGTTATTTATTTATTTTTTTAATTATGAATCGTTTTCATTACTTTTTATACTTATTTTGCATTTTTAATCTACATAATTTTACTCCTATTTATCATTTAACAACTGAATACTTAAACAAATAAATAAACAAGGAGGGAAGAGTAAAATAAAGTATACTACAACAAGAAATAAAATTTTCTTTATCTCCGCACGTAAAATATTGCGGATAAAGGAACATATGACGTAAGATACTTAACACTTGTCGAAGTGTAAACGATCGAGGGAAATAGTCAAGGCACCCCAGCGATTCGGCGCGATTTGCGACGCGAGATAAAAGGAAGCTTTGCGATGCAGTCTCACGTGTTGCGTCCGATTCCCGGAATACCTTCGGCGCGCGAGGCAATTCCGCTTGTCTCCCCATTCGTCGCCTTAGCGGCTTTATCTGCCTCGATCCTATATGCATGTCTCCGTGTTCACGTCACTTTTGTTTCCCGATGCTTTCATCTTTATCGCTATTTTATCGTTTTATTGCTTAATTTAAAAAATTATTATCTACAGCATTCCTACCTGCAAGCTCAACTTACAAAAAAGAAAAGAGAAAAAACTCAATATTGCAGAAAATTCGATAGTTTCCTTTTACTTTATTATTTTATTGCTTAATTGAAAATTGATTTTATCAATATTATCTGTATCATTCCTATATATTCTGCAAGCTCGATATTTAAAAAAAAAGCCAAAGGTAAGAGTAACTCTATTTGTTCCAGAGCTTTTCAAGCTTCTCATATAAGAGCTTCGAATCGCCGAGCATAATAAAAATTAAAATAATAAATTGACAACACTCTAAAAAGATTTCGAATTTCCTTACAAGCTCTCGTAAAATCGTTTAAAATCGCGAGCTTTAATGATCAATATCTGCGCAAGCACACGTTAAAACAAGATGTAATTTTCAAGATATATGGGAAATACAACGTAGTACGGTCCATTAAATTTTCATTACTTTCTCATTGCTTTCATTATATCGGCGAGCGGCCTAAATTAATACTATCGGCCGAGCTTGCGCATTAGTCGCGCGCTCCCGTAAATCAGCCGCTTCGAGGTAGAACTCGCGCGTCCAATGAAAAATGCATTTCAGCGACGCCGCTTTCCTCTCGTAAGAAAGTCGCGCCGGCTGACCGTCGCGAATATGAATATGCATGCCCGGGATCTCTCTTTTTTCGCGCTACTACGAGCTTTTTTGCCCACCCCCGCTCTTTTTCAAACTCGGCTTTTCTCGCTCCCGCTGTTACCCTCCCAATCTTCTCTCCGCCCCCCTCGAGGATTTTTCTTTTAACGACGGGAGTACTTCGCCGCGGGAGTTTGGCCGGCGATCGTCGCGGAAAGAACGAGCTTGCGAATTCCCGGGTATTTTGAATCGGCGAGCTTTTAATAAATCAGTCGCTTCAAATATTAATGTAATATCGCAAACGTTATTTCGGTAATGCATGAATATCTAAACATCCACTGGCGCTACAGTCAACAGGTTTTAAATTGAACTTTATATATTTCATGCCTCGGCGATGTAATAAATAATTTATGTTAAAAGGCTTGCACCGTTGTGTACACTGTACTTTATAAAAAGGAGGAAATTATTTTATTTTGCATTTCAATTTTCTATCAAAGTGTCAGATTGAGAAAAATTTTTAATTTAAAAACTTTGATCATATTTCGCTTAAAATGAAACTGCAGGCGTACGCTTTTTTTTTTGTTTCAATAAAAACTCGTCTGCTCAACAACAACTGATAATAATTAGACGGGAAAAAAAAAAGAATGCCAAGTGAAAGTTTACTGCCAGCCCTTTGAATATTCGTACGTTGCGGAGGAGAAAAAAAGACTGAAATTTTCTCAACCCCAGGGCGGAAAGTTCGAACGTGAAAAGCGTCAAAGCGTCTCTAACACGAGCTTATATGCATCGTTCGCCCAGTCAGATACGCGTTAGCACGTACGTGTAATATTTCGACGTCCATTCGACGGTCGCGCGGTCGGCGCGCAATTTATGCATCGAGCCCAGCATCTGGCAGGGCACGAGGCGCAATACACACACGTCCACATGTGCACGCGAGTGAGAGAGCAGAAGAGCCAAAATATTGACCGGTGGTTCAAGTCGGCAGAGGCGATCACTCTCTCCCTCACTCCTCCCCCCCCCCCCTCGGCCCCTGTGCACCCCTGTCTTTTCTATCTCGATTGAACGACGAACAACAAAATCAGGTCCAGAGCTACCGAAAATTAATTTTCATTTTACATTGCAACCTACACGTTTAATAAACAATTCGTTAATTGGAATTTTCGGATACAAAATTTCAGCACAGTTATTAAAACAGTTTGATACTTTTAAAACAAATTTAAATAATTATTTCATTGAGAAATTATTATTTTACTGCTAATTAACCGGCCTAAATAGGCAGTTAAAAAATCGCGCGTGGAAATTTAATATAATTGTTAATAATTTTTTTAATGACACTACGAAATATTACAAATTTTTATTTATTATTGATAATATAACGATGGTATGGAATATTATAAAACACGTAGGAAATTAGAACTTGGCTGTATCTTTTAATAATTTTTCTATACAATGCCACTGCAATATATTAGAACTTATTATTAATTTTTGGCATGCTGATATGAAGTTTTATCAAAAGTTTAATAAAAATTATTACGAGTTTAGTAAAAAGTGTTTCTAGAATCAGTAGGTAGCTTTTGTCTAAAAAAGATAGTGATTTTATTAAACTTATTTTTCAGCGTCAGAAATTTATTTAAACTAATTTTTTAACCATTACTTTACGTTTGAAGTACAAACGATTTTCGTAGGAAACATTAACAACAATAAATATTATTAAAAACAATGTCAATTTTTTCTGAACCACTATATTAACAATCGCAACTGTAGTAATACTTTCAAATACTGGGGTAGAATTTATCCCTTGTGTATAATTGATTTTCCAATTTATACAATAAAAACAGTAAGTCAAATATTTGCCTCGCAAAGAAAAAACACAACAATAAAGCTTTAAGTGGTAATAAATCACAAATTAACACAACAATTTCTAAATTAAGTGAGACAGAGCATCTAATTTTTGCCGCGACTCGAAAAAACAGTACGATTGTATCTCGCAACAGGAGTTTTTAATGAGGAATTCATCAAAGCGACTTGATAACGAAAAAAAAAGGAACGTTTCCCGGTCCAGCGATAAATAAACCCCGAGCGATTAAATCGGCGCGCGCAGTCGGCGTTTTTGCTCGGGCCAATAATTCTCGTAAAATATCGCGCGGAGCGGTCGAGCTTTCGACAGTCGCGCAGCTTTCCTCATCCCCCTATTTTTTCGGCGTTTTTCGCGTCGCACGCCGCTCATGCCGATCTCTCGCTTTTTTATCCGGCGTGGCCCGTTTACCCGCGCGACGGACGCGCCGATGGGGCCGATAAATCGTTAATGAAGCCAAATAACCGTGTGTTCTTTATTAAGTCCGCACATAAACCTTACCAAGATATGAATGTCCTTCCTGCGTTCTCTGTGCTTTTTATGAGCGGCAAGCGACGTCGTTTTATACGTAATTTACAGATAATCGATTGCGGGTGCGTTAATTACTCGACTCGCTTTTGTATTATTTTGTTATTTTTCTTTTTCTTTTTAACGGCTACGATTATCTCGAGTTGCTATATTGAAATAATTTAACGCGCTAAAAATAATTTAAATACGAGCGGAGCTTCAAATTCATAAATAAATCTATGAATAAATTTTAAAATATTAATAAGCTTCATTAAGTAATACCGGATTAATGCGCGCTGGCTTTGATTAAATATGTATCAAGCGTCGGGGATTTAAATTAAAATATTAATAAAAATAACGAATTCAATTGACGAGAGACTATAGTGCACGCGATCGATAGTGTGTTTTAATTTGCGGAAATATTTGTTCTCCTGTTTTTGTTTTTTAATCGAACGGAAAACTATGCGATATACTTTTTATTTTTCCGAGAAAAGAATAGTGCCTTCCGAAAAAAAAGTCTCGCTAAGTTCCTACTTGCATAATTCACCGGGATATAAGGAGGCGAGGAAAAGCCTCCCGAGCGAGCAGCGACAAGTAAAATCAAGCAAAAAGACAATTACAAGTAAGAAAAGGAAGACGTAAGGGAGCGCTCAGACGAGTAGTAAAAGGCGAGATCGCGTCAGACACAGAGAAACTGGCGCGTCGCTGGCTGCAACGTCGCGAATCCTCTCCTCTCCTTTTTTTCATCGCTCTTCCTTTTTTTGTCTCTCTCTCTCTCTCTCGCTCTTACCTCACGCATATTTTTGCATTCACACTTTTCCCCCTTGCTCTTTTTGCTGCTTTTTAAATTACGTATACATATTTACAAGCACAGCTTTCACCGGAAGCTCATTTATAACTTTTCTGCTTCTTTTCGCGCTTTCAGTTAAAAGCTTCTTATTAACAGTTATTACATTTTTATTTTCTAATTTATCAAATGTTTTTTTTTAATTACTTTACAGGTTTATGATACTTTGAAGCTTTACGCGTTCTTTTCATTTAAGTGTTGACTTTTCAATGTCGAATACTCTCTTTAAAAAAAAGTATGACGGTGGAATATACTGCAAGTCATCTTAAAAACCAATTGATTGGCGCAAAGACACATCCGGTTAAACGGCGGCAAATTTAAAAAAAAAATCTACATATGAAAGTATTGAATTTTGTTACACGGAGAGAAAAGTTTAGTAAAAATTACTATACTATTTAGTAATGGAGGGACAGACTCTACTAATAAAAAAATTTACTAAAAAGTATCGTAAAATTTGCTAGATTTACAGTAAATTTTGCTACAAGTCTAGCACATTTTACCATACTTTCTAGTAAATTTTTTTATTAGTAGAATCTGTCCCTCCATTACTAAATAAATAGTATAGTAATTTTTACTAAACTTTTCTCTCCGTGTAGTTATAAGAAATAATATATTTACAACAAATAGTACCTAGATTTAGCGAGTGTCTGCGAGATTTAATGCACGTCCGAATTTAAAGAAACGAAAACTTTTTTCCCCATTTTTTTTTCCTCTGAGCATTTTTCCGTCCTAAAAGGAGGGAGACACGTCCGAGGCGACGAAGCGATACCTTCTTGTTTCTGCTCGCCGTACCAAAAGCGGCGCAGCCGACGCGCTCGCACGCTTCACGAGTTTTATGCGTTAACTTTCTCCCACTTCCGCTTCCGTTTCCCACCAGGGCCGCTTTCATCTTCTCGGCCTTAGCTACCGCGCCCTTTCCCTTTTTTCTTCCCTCGAACGTACCCGCCGTCCGCACCGCCTGGAAGTATCAACCATACTCATATCGCTGGAAGAGCTTCGGTTGAGAATAAATTTCAAGGCGGCTGTTTTTTCTAACTGCAACATTATTTTTTAAACGCACGTTTTATGAGATTTAATTAACTTTTTTTATTTATTTTTTGCTTATCCTTTTTATCAGTAGGAAAGTAAAGGAGAATGTATAATCGATAAGTGTTCACACTGAGAATGTGTAGGGAAATTTGTTATAAATTCCTTTATATGAAGGATGGACTTGAAAGATAAATTTTGAAAAATATATAAATGTTATTACACAACTACCTATAAGAATCGTTATCAGAAAACTTGTAAATTTTGCAAGAATAATTTTTCTTGATTGCCCCATTTCACAAATAATTTATCATAAATCTTCCTACAATTTTTCAAAGTATATTATTCAGAATAGAATTCTACTTATATTCACTAAATTTACCAACTGAATTTGTGACTAATTATAAAGCATTTGTAAGTTATTAAAAATTAGTGAAGATACACTAATTTAAAGAGAAAGTAAGTGAAAAAATAAAATGATTAAATCTAGAGAGTACAATTTTACGATTAAATGAAATTTTAATTCTTATACAAAAGCTCAGACCTACGAAATTTAAGCTTTTAGTATTAAACATCTCGCCGGCGTCAATTAAAGCTTCTTTTCAAGATGAGATATTCCGAAAAAATGCCACCTTCCAGCTCCTTCAGAACACTACCTGAATTTCTCCTTTTTTTTACGCTGACAAGATTCTCATTAAAAATAATCCCGTCCCCGTGAAATAAAAGAAGCGGAGAAGTAGACCTTTTGAGTGTAACATTCAATTTAATACACAACCGAAAAAAAAATTAAAGAAGATGATCACCTGTGCAATAGTCGACTGTGGTATAACGTTTAAAACGGTAATGAGGACATTTTCTACTCTGCTCACGATTTTTTTAAATTCATCTAGCGTATTCCGTTCCTATTTAAAATTACGCTATGTATATTCGTGTTTAATTTGTAAAAGTGTACTTATATAAATAAAAAATAGATTTTCTAAAAATTAGTTACTACGGAGATTGCGCATGTTTCCTTAATTGCATTGAAAAACGTAACGAACAAGTGTAATCAGCACAGCCTCTGTAGAAATCCTCTCTTAATAAACAAAGTTTACGGGATGTGGTGAAGCATTTTAAGAGCGAACTGGATTGGTTAGAGAAAAAATTTCCGAAACTTAAAATGTGTTGAAGTCTATAAAATATTTAAATTTTGAATTTAAAAAACAAGTTGTTTAAAATTTTTGTTCGATTAAATAAACCTGCAAAAAAAGTGTATTAATCTTTTATCGCTTGTTATATCGCCGATTGTGGTGTCCCAAAATTTTATTCTTAATGAATTAAATATGAATTTTTCCAATTCATATTTAATTCATTATTTTTATGCATTGTTTCCAAAAATATCGATGGTCTAAAATATTTTACTACTAAGATTTTCGACAATCGTAGTTAAATAATTAAAACTGTAACATCCACAAATTATATAACAGATTTGTCCACAAAAATATGAAATGAACACTTTTTTTAATGCTACTAAGAATCAATTAAAGATCAACAAATAAAATTCTTAAGTATTAAATTCTTCTGATTAATCTGACATTTATTTCGAATACATAAGGGTGTTAACAAAAATAATGAACATAAATATCGTAGCGTCAAAAATTCTCGCGCTGGAATATTTGTTATCGTTATATCATTAAAAGAGCGACAAAAAAAATGAAATGAACCGTTTTTTTAATGCTACTAGGAGTCAATCAAGGATCAACAAATAAAATTCTTAGGTTTTAAAATCTTCTGATTAGTCTGTCATTTATTTGAAATACATAAGGGTGTTAACAAAAATAATGAACATAAATATCGTAGCGTCAAAAATTCTCGCGCTGGAATATTTGTTATCGTTATATCATTAAAAGAGCGACAAAAAAAATGAAATGAACCGTTTTTTTAATGCTACTAGGAGTCAATCAAGGATCAACAAATAAAATTCTTAGGTTTTAAAATCTTCTGATTAGTCTGTCATTTATTTGAAATACATAAGGGATGTTAACAAAAATAATGAACATAAATATCGTAGCGTCAAAAATTCTCGCGCTGGAATATTTGTTATCGTTATATCATTGAAAGAGCGACGAAAGAAAAATAACATCAGCAAAATAAATGAATGGCAAAGAGAAGCATCTAAAGAGCAGTTTAAAATCAATAACCAGCGAGCGTAAAGTAAAACAATGCCTTTAGAATCCATTACGGGGCAGGGGCGGAAAAAGAGCGAAAACAAGAGGAGTTTACACACGAGGAATATAATTACAAGCATCACATGATATCGGCGGACGCGTTTCGCCAGGGCATTTTCATAAGCAAACAAAGTAAGTCCCCGGAGCCCGGTGGGAGCGCGTCGGGCCGCGCGTATAGCAACGCGTCGCATAAACACGAAAACAATCCTTCCAGCATCCTGGAGCCACTGTATCGCGGACACCGCCGGCGGCCCTCCCGCGCGAATACGCAAATTCGTCCGAAAGACTGAATTACGCGTAATACTCGCCGGCCGTCGAAATGCATTAACGATTGCGCTTGATTAAACGCAAACGGTTCGCTTCAAAAGGATAATAATCACCGAAGAATTTGCGATGCAAAATCGCCCCTGCGTTTTCGATTTCGTCCCGCGTCTCGATTTCCGGCTCGGTGGCACGCCTGTTAATTCGTAATTCAGCCGACTCTCAAATTATTTCGGCCCCAGCGAATATTCCCGATTCTGTCTGAGCGAGGGATATTGCTATTTTCTTTTTTTTTTTGTGGGGCTGTCAAACTGGGTATTGGGGTACTTGTTGCGGGGGTTGGTTTAAAAAGTGTCGCGGCGGAGTTGGCGGTGTACCCCATGTCGCTTTGATGTACTCTCGTTGTTTTGCTTTAATTTGCTGTCGATTATACGCCTGTGAGGAAACGACGCAAAAAAGGGCCTCCATGCGTTTCAATTAAATAAGCGGAGGGACGCGCAGGACTATTTAAAAGTACTGCTGCGGGCTGCTTCGAATTTTTATTGTCGATTAATTCGTACTCAATTTCAATGGAAAAAAGGAATATTGTTTCTCGGAGTTGCGTAGCCAGATGCATAAACTTTTGCTGCACCGGAGAAAAATAAAATGATCCAGTGAAAATTTTTCTAATGCTTCTAATTGTTTGACATACTTATCACTGTGAATTTAGTGAATTTTTAATGACAATATTTTCTTACTAATTTTTTTTATTTATTAAATTGTAAATAAATATTATTATACTGTATTATAAATTAAATAAATAAAATTATTTTATGAGTAAAAAGGTAACAAAATCCTTGTACTACAAGGTGCATTTTTGCTCGTACAATAATTTAATAAATAAATAAATAAATAAAAGCAAGAAAATTACTGAATTGAGACTCTAACTTTACTTGCGTATTGCATTACATTTTGAAAGGCACTTCCATTCGCTTAATAAATATACAGAAATAAATGATTTAAAAACAATTAAAATTTGGAGTGTATCTACATTTACAAAGAGTAGTGTTTTGGATGTAGGGCCACGTGAAAGACACTTGAATTGATTTGGCGGCTGGATTTTTTAGGCCGAGGCGACCGAACGCTTTGTGTTACAATTAGAGCTGCGGACGAGTTTGGGGTTAACCGCGACAAAGCCTGTCGCACCGAAGTATTGGAACGCGTTCAGTTCGGCACCTACGTATAGACACGCGACTGCTCGCCTCGGATATTATTGCCCACAACTACGTACTTGTTTTTGTTAATTCGATGCTTCTGTATACTGTTAATGGAAAAGTTTGAAGAAAAACGTAAGATGACTTTTTATTTTTCGTTGATTTTTTTAAGACACCAATTAATGTTTAATTATTATTTATTATTTTTAATTTTATATTTGTTATATATGAATGCAGACTTTAGATTAGTATGTTGAATGTATAATAGATCCTGGATGAATGTCATTTTAAATCCTTTGGTTTTTCTGCAGGATGTCACTTTTAGTGAGTAAATAATTGCTAATTAAGTATTAAATAATTAATTAAGAAATTGAGTGGTACCATGCGATTGATTAATTTAGAGCAATATTTTACTTTTCTTCTTCATTTTTTTAAAGGTTGTAATTTTTTATTTTTATACTGCTGGATTAAATTGAATGTTTCTATTACAAACACTGCTTATCAATCAAATCTTGTATGCAACATTATTTATTTTATTAATACTGTAATTTATAGTAAAAAAATTATTCTATTCTACTCCATTTTGAATCTACGCTTAGTTAAAATAAATTCTTAAGGAACATTTTAAAAATTTCCAAAAAACTATTCAATTTACCCTTTTTTTATCTTTTCTTTATCTTCAGTTATATCTACTTAACCATTTCCAGATTGTCGATGTATTTACTCCGTTCTTTCCAGGGATATTCCATAAGAATTTATTTCAGATAAGTGTAGAGATGAAACCTGTACTGAGTTCTTAACTATACAATTTTAATTTACTTATTACATTTATTTTTATAAAATTTTAGAATCAAATTCATATAAAATTTAAATTTAAATTGCATTTATTAAATAAAACACGTTCTCTACTAGATCACTGTCCAGTTTCATCAGGAATTTTATCACTGCTCAAATTTCTACCAGGATTATTAAATATCACACTAAAACATTTTTAAAACGCACGAGTACCCTTTGACCTGTAGTGCACACAGGTACATCCGAGTCGACCATTGGCAGTAGATTTGCGGGGTTTAAAAAGTTACCCGATGCCTCTCCGGGAAGAAGCGTTAAAATAATCCTGATAATAGGTGACTCGCGAATTAATTCCAGTCACGCTGGGTGATCATCTGCGATCCCTCCGTCTCTCTTCCCCTTGCATTTTGCGATACGAAACAAGCTAATCTAATTTCCTGGGCTGTCCGTTTCGTCGAAGTCCCCAGCTCGCAGTCTCTAATTTCGCGCGACCGCAGCGAGTCCAACACGCGAAAACACTCATGCGCGATCTGCGGTTTGTTCGGCTGCCCGTTCGCCCGTGCCAATGGAGCGAAAAGCTCGCGCTCGCGTGCCCCTGCCCAGCGGGGATGGGCCGCGCGAGTGCATCTACCGGTCACACTTTCGCGAATACGCTTGAACCGGATCTGACGCACTTACACTCACAAAAATTTAATCTAAGTGGTAAAAGAATCTACTAAATAGCACTGGAAAATCTACTTATTATAGAGTTAAATGTATTTATGCCGTGGATAAGCGGGCCATCGTTTACGATTAATTTACTAAAACCTAAACGAATTCATTCATCTTCGAATAAGAAGATTGTCGTCTTGAAATGGATGAGCTGGATGATAAATTCTAGATTGATTTGTTGAGTATTTTTTGCCATTTAATATCGTACACTCACAAAAATTTAATCTAAGTTGTAGAAGAATCCACTAAATAGCGCTGGAAAATCTATTTATTACAGAGTTAAATGTATTTATGCCGTGGATAAGCGGACCATCGTTTACGATTAATTTGCTAACGTATAAAAGATTTCATTTTCGAATAAGTAGATTGTCGACTTGGGATAAATGGATTTCAAGATAAATTCTAAATTGATTCATTGATCATTAGTTGACATGCTAGTATCGTAAAAATCGAAAAATTAAATACACGGAAGAAGTCTCTACTAAACAGAAAAATACTAACAATTATAGTTTTTATGATAAAATTCAGCAGATGCTATTTTTCTATTAAACTTATTGAAAATTATATTGAAGTAGACGTATTCTCTAATTTATTAAATTCATTTTATAATTAAGTAGATTGATCTACTAATATTAAGAACTACTTTAAAAAGAATTGAATAAATGAAAAAGTCTTTAATAAGCAGAAAATTACTAGTAGTTAACATATTTATGATAAAACTCAGCGTTTTCTACTTTTCTAGTAAACTTAATAAAATTTATATTAAAGCAGACATATTCTTCAATTTATGAAATTTATTTTTAAATTAAGTAGATAATATTTAAGTGGATTAGTCTACTAAGACTAATTTTCGAAAATTGCATACAATATTATAGTCATTGTACAATGAAAAGCTTTAATAACACTAAAATTGATGTTTTGATAAAAAATAAAGATACAACTTCAATAAAACAGTATTTAACAATTTATTTAACTTTGCATTCATCGAAATGGAATTTATACCTATCAGTTATGATTGTTTCGTGCGTTACTCAACTTTTCAATTTTTAATTCCGAGTCTCGGAAATTAATTTGATAAAAATATTCCGACCAAAATTTGAGTAAATTAGAAAGGTATTTTCATGCTCATTGAAACTAAAATATACAAATACCTCTCTCAAGTTTCAAAAGTTATTTGTTAACATTCCATTATTATTTCTCTTTCCGTTTTTTTTTTTTTCAATTTTTTTATAACGAAACGTCAGAGGTTTATCTGATAAAAGCCGCGTCATTCATTTACAAATTGAATATTCGGAATGTATTATTTAAAAATATTTTTTCTCGACTTACATTTAAATTGCATATTCTCTATCTAATTCTAGTGAACAAAACTAACATGAATATTTATACAAAAATAATTTTTTTTTATCATCCGAATTTTAATCAGCGGCTACCGGCGATGCAAAAACACGCCATAAATAGGGAAATCGAATACAAAAACGTCGGTATTCAACGCAATTTGCATCGAGCCTACAAACGTGAAGTCAATACAATGAAAAGAAGTAATCAAGCAAGAAAAAAGTTGCGCAGGCTCATTTCTCCAAGGTAATACCCATATCGCGGCAGACTCCATTTCAAATTGGAATCTCGATTTCGTGTAACGCTTAAATTGAATCAATCTTTTGTGTCCAACGTGGATTATTATCGCAATTGGCGTCACGAGTACTTATTACTCGTCGTATATATACCCGTGATGTTCCCTGTTGCCAAGGAGTCGAAGCGAAAAATTGACAATGGGTATTCTACCCTGCAGTGAGCAGACCATTAATAAAGATTGCCTCGGTGTAAACTATCCAATTTCACCGTAAGTAGGTCATTTACAAGAGAAGAATCTTGTAAACATTTTTTTTAACGAATAAAGATTCTATATTCTATTCTTATTCAGCTATATTTTTGAAAAGCACTTGAAATATTTAAAAGTCGCACTTTATTTACTCTAATAGAAATCCTGCAAATTTAAAAGTTTGTTAGCATATTTATTACTGTGAATTACTGAATCTTCACTGTAAATAAGTGAAATGAATGAATAAATAAAATTTCATTGCATGAATTAATGAATTTATACATATTTTTTTTTATATTACATTTCTTATTAATATGAACGAAATAGAACCCTCCCAGACAAAATTAATTAATAATAGAATATAAAACACTAAAATTTATAATTGAATATTTAAGTTTATATCGGAGAGTAAAAGAGAAGATACGAACTAAAACTTCAATTGCAAAATTTTGTCAAAAAAAAAAAAAATCTCAGGATTTTGTAAAAAAGAAACACTACAAATTTGCGTTACAAATCAGCATGAAATTTATTTTGTATGAAGGTGTATACCCCTATAATACTGACAAATAAATAAATAAATTCTTTGAAAATTATCGAAATTATCACAGAATCAAATTTAGAGTACGCACCACAACCTCACAATGATATATAAATAAATAAAAGTCTCGAGCCTGGCCATTATAGGCACAGGCGCTTCCGAAACTGAAGCTGGGCAGGGAGAAAAAAAATTATCCGCAATGTAGGTTTCTCAGAGAACAACGGGGATAGTAACCTCGTAGGCTCGGATTAAAAATCTTTTATTTAGAAATGAGAGGAGGGGGTCGGCTCCCCGAAGGAGGCTACTCCGGCAAATTGTGCCCGTGAATTTTCTCCCCGTGTATTTATCTTTATCCTCGGCGCTCGGTGCCCGGCGCTCGATAATTTTGATGCGTTCCGTCTTTTTCTTGGGCTGACGCTTACGTGTGCCGGCCAAACAACGGGCGTAAAAGTTTCAGAAGCTGGGAGGCCGTCGAGCCTCCCACGGACGATTTCGTTACTATTTATTGTTCGCCGGGTGTAATTTTTTTTCGAGCGCCCGCTTATTTATGAGCAGCGTCGTAATGTATTCTTTAATGCCATCGAGGCGAAACGGGAGTCTGCTCAGCCTGTCCGAATTGTTTTCTATCGATGAAACTTTTATTTTAATTGCCTCACCGTACTGTGCCCATTGGCCGGAAGATTCGCTTTACTTTTTTTTTATGAGAATTAAAAATGAAAGAGGCCCGCTTATTATCAACTAAATCTATACTATCTATAATATCACTATATTATCTAAGTGAATTTAACATTTTTGATATAAAGAGCTTAAATTATTTTTTCTTAATAACTACAAGTAATATAAATTTCTGAATTTACAGGAACACATCTCTATGCATATCTGAAAATGTAAAATTTACTTAAAAATTTTTTCAAAAAAAAAACTAAATATTTTTCCCTTAAAACACGTCTCTATCATGTAAGTGAACTATTCAATCGATAGATCATAAAATTTTTTTTTTTTTTTTTTGAATACCAGATAATATAAACTTCTGAATTCACTCCACACCCAACAAATAGTATATTACATAACAAGAGAGGTAAAATAAGAATGATCGGAATTTGGCACCCGAGCCGAAGGCAAATTATTATAGGCAATTTTATTTTAAACATAATCTTTCCTCCCGGCGGCCGATCGTAAAAGTTACGATTTCGGCCTTGCTAACATAAAAAAAGTATACTCTCTGAATCTAAAAAAGTGAAATTCAGATGAAAAATATGAATAGCGACATATTTCATGTGAAAAATCGTTCACATATTTAGCATGTGAACGGCTTTTCGCTTCTTAAATGTCACTATTCACATTTTCAGATTTATAGAGCAGTAAAAAGAATACCTCAGATCGCGCGTACTTATACGACTCACCATCAAGTAAGTCAAGAGCAGAACAATGTACAAGATGCAAAGTAAAAAAAATAAAAAAAAAAATGTAATGATAGGAGCCCTAATTTACCGGTGTCCTGGCAGACGCCGGAGCGAGTCTCGCGGGCGCACAGCTGAAATTCGTCACGGCGGGGAACACCCGAGCCACAAAGTTCGCGTCGAAACAAGCCAGTTGCAATCTAGGCGGGTGAGTGTGCGCTGCTATCGCCTTACCACCCGCGGCTGGGGAATGCCGCCTATCCTCGGGCTCAGCCCCGTCTCTGCCTCTTACCGCGAAACTCGACGAGGCGGCGACTGCCATCGCGGATATCAGAGATGCCGCCGCCACCGCCACCGAATTTTCCGAGAGGGAGTCTCGCTTACAGCGGGCCAAGCCTAGCGCCCGGCCTAAACGCCCTGGCGACCCTCGCGAGGGAGCCGCTCGACACCGAGACTACTTGGCGGTGTAAATTTTGCATTGGGAATTTTTACGACCTGGGGGAACGCTACCAGGTTTCTTTAACCTTTGGACCGCCGGGATGACCCACACCTCTGACTTGCGCACACTCACGAAAATAGATTCTTAGTATTATACACGGAGAAAAATGTTATACTAAAAATTACTATATTTTTTAGCAATGGGAGGACATTACTTGTAATATGAGAAAAATTATTATGTTTTATTCTAAAATTTAATGTCATTTTAGTAAAGATTAATAAATATTTTTTTAATTTTTACTATGCATATTGTAAATTTTAAAACGAGATTTTGCTAATTTTTCTCATATTACAAGTATGTCCTTCCATTGCTAAAAAATATAGCAATCTTTAGTATAACATTTTTCTCCGTGTACTCTCTAAATCCCATTGAGTGAACGCTCACTGTTTTTTCAGTGAATATTCGCTACTTCCACACTCACAAAAATAGATTCTTAGTCTTAGTAGACTAATCCACTTAAACATTATCTACTTAATTTAAAAATAAATTTCATAAATTGAAGAATATGTCTGCTTTAATATAAATTTCGTTTTTTAATATTCAAAATGTTCATAAACACACGTTTTTGCCTACCTTCTTCAATAATTATAATTACAATCTTTTTACAGGCCCATTAGACTAAATTTACTCTACAATTTTCGCTAAAAAAATTAATGTGCAAAATTTTATAGAAATCCACATTCCTTGTGAGAAAATTTCATCGTTTCATCGTTCAATGCAAGGCACGCATGTGTATCCTCAGTGCGAATATCCGCCGTTGGAATTGACCAGCGATCCCCTGCGAGTACGAAAATCCATTGAAACCTTGTAACAACATTGCATACATGCGCAAACACATTGTATTTCGGTAAAATAGGGAAAAATTCCGCTCTGAAAATTTTTGTCGTTAAATAAAAGCGATCCTCGAAATAATAGAGAAGGAATATAAAGAAACGGATGGAGGCTTCGGTAAAATTTCGCACGCAACCGCTCAAGATCTCGGCGTATCCCTCGCTTCCTTCGATGCCACCTAAATCCCGTTTATCCCCATCTCCCTCGCTCCTCCTTTGTCCTTCCTCGTCGTTCTTTCTCGGCTCTCCCCGGCACGCTCGAATCGCATCGCCTTCTGGTATTCTGGAACCGTTTGCTCAATTCTTCTTCCTCGTCCTTTCTCAAACTGCATCCCTGCTCTCTTTCTCTACTTTCTCTCTCTCTCTCTCGCTCTCGCTCTCTCTCTTACTCCCTCTTTCTCTCTTTCTCTCTCTTACTCTCTCTTTCTCTCTCTCTCTCTCTCTCTCTCTCTCTACTTCTCTTTCTCTCTCTCTCTACTTTCTCTCTCTCTTGCAGGCTGCACCCGCCGAGGCGCGGAGGAGCGGCCACCTGTACGTGGGAGGCAGGGGGAGGGGGGGGAGGGGAATTTCGGTGGAGTTTTCCCGGTCTGACGATTTCAATTTGTCGACCGGAAGGAAGGCTGGGGCGGAACTCGTTCGAGCCACGCGCAGCGATGCTAGAACGCGCACGAGGCCAGTTCGTTTAACCTTCTCCCAGCCCCCTTTCTCCTCTTCCTTTTTCTTTTTTGGCTCGCTTCGCTCCCTCCACCTCGTCGTATTCACTTTAATCTTCTCTTCGGTTTATCTTTTCTCTTTCTTCCCGCCGCCACGTTCCGGTTTTCCTTTCTGGGTTTACTCCTTTTCACCTCGAGTTCGCTTTTCAGACTACGCGTGCAGCCCGCACACACGTACACACTCGCGCACACATAAGCCTCTCCCTCGCTGTGGATACTGTATATAACGTATCTTTTTGTCCGACCTGTCCGAACTGTTTTCACTGTTTGATAATGAATTTCCTTTGCTTTAACTCTCTCCTCGCCCTCTTCTTTACTCCTTCCTGCCCTTTTCAAGGCGTCCACGCAAATCTAAAATTTCTTTAGTCAAAGTACTTTATTTTTTTCTCCTTTTTGGACCTATCAGGCCGCATTACACCGCGTTTAACGAGCAAAGCGGGGTTTTTGGCGAACATGTCGTTTAGCGGTCCTGCTAAATAAATTTTGCCACGTTACAGCCAGTTCCTAAGGAAACTAGCCAATGACTGGTTATCACTGGTCAAATTTTTAGTAAGCTGTTAAACGATATTTTCGCTCATTAAACACAATGGATCCAAAGAAGAAATAAGTAAAAGTTTCATCATAAGAACTGGACGGTGACTGATTATTACCAGCGGGTCTTTTCTTCAAGTGCAGAGAAAAAAAACTTAGAATTACCGTCAGAATATCAATATCGATCTGACCGAGCAGAGTAATAGAGGCGGTCTCGGCAGCATCAATTTGAATCGTCGAATTTCCAGCGGCAAACGTTTCTATTGCAGTTGAATAATTTTTTCAATTAAATTTCAACGTTAAAAATAATAGGCTGCGTCCGTCTTGCCTGGATCTCCTCTATTACAGAATATGTACTTAAAATTACGAAATTTTTTGTTTCAGCCTATTAGTGATTCACTATTTAAAAAAGCATTAATTTAATGCAAATACTGGAAGCAAATTTTATCGACGTATATGAACTTTACTGAATTTACATTAAATTAATTTACATTAAATGAATGTAAAAATGTAAATTTTATATAAATTCACTAAAGTTCATGTACGCCGATCAAATTTGCTTGCAGCATTTGCATTAAAATTCATGCAAAGCTTTTTTACACTGTGCCTAAAAATAAACAAAAACCGTGGATCCAAAGGGGTAAAGAAGTTTCATTACAAGAACTGGTCGGTAACTGATTATCACCAGTGAATCTTTTCTCCAAATGCGGAGAAAAAAAACTTAGAATTACCGTCGGAATATCAATATCGATCTGCCCGAGGCAGAGTAACAGAGGCGGCCTCTGCAGCATCAATCTGAATCGTCAAATTTCCAGCGGCAGACGTTTATTCATCATCCGGGGCGATGTTTTCGCGGGCCACTTTATCATTTATTTAACGGCTGAAAACGAGCGGCGGCGCGGCCGGGATGCGAGGTGTACACAACGCTGGGCGAGTGTCAAGCCCCTCGGATTAGAGTATAGGCTCGGAGCGAGAGGGCGAATGCGACGGGTAATTCGATCAAACTTTCATCGCTCATTTCAGCGACGAATGGGCCGGCCTAGGGGGTTTATAATGCTCATCGATCTCCTGCGTCTGACGTTGGGCGCGCGCTGGTCCACGGCTGATCGACACCGACAGACACCGTCACGTTCGATATACTTTGTCGTATCACTTACGCTCCATGATGCAGCTCCCGCACCGGAGAAAAATGAGTTTTTGATCGACTAATACTGCCTTCCTATCCGCTCTTCTCTCGCCTGGCTGCGGGGGGTTAATACGCTTTTCATGCCTTGTATTTCACGACTGGCCGATCGCTCTTGTCGTTGTCGACGTCGCGCCTCCCTTAGCCGCCGGTCTCATCAAGTTCAACGTTTGCCTGCTGTTCGGTGGCTGAAGGGCTGAACGAGATTCAAGGCTGTATTTGATCTTAAGACGAGACCGAGATGCCAGGATATAAAATAATTTTGAGATGAGACTTAGTCTTGCCTTAAGGCTTGAGTATAGTTTATTAAATATTGCTATTTCAAATTGTTTTGAATTGTCTCATCAAGTTCAACGTTTGCATTCGGTGGCTGAAGGGCTGAACGAGATTCAAGGCTGTATTTGATCTTGAGACAAAACTGAGATACCAGGATATAAAAATAATTTTGAGATGAGACTTAGTTTTGCCTTAAGGCTTGAGTATAGTTTATTAAATATTGCTATTTCAAATTGTTTTGAATTGTCTCATCAAGTTCAACGTTTGCATTCGGTGGCTGAAGGGCTGAACGAGATTCAAGGCTGAATTTGATCTTAAGACGAGACTGAGAATCCGGATATAAAAAAAATAGTCTTGCTTAAGGTTTGACAAACGGATACTTTATAAAGTTTATTTATTAAGTATCTTTATTTAGAATGGTTTTGAATTAGTTTTTCTTAGTATTTTATTAGTTTCTAAGTAAAAGTGTGTAATGAATTAAAATATAGGATTTTTTTTATAATTTTATTTTGAGCTTTTTGTCCTAATTTAAGTAGTATAAGTCAATATTAAATGAAACGTGACTAATATATGGAAAAATCGAGTAATTATGTCTTGAATTCTAATTGCTAATTTAAATGGGATTTGATTACAGTCAGATCACGTAGACCCAGAGTTAAGTATCAAGAATTTTCAAGACCAAGGTCAAGACTTTCAATAAATTCGATCTTATAGACACATTTATATAAAAAATAATTGAGTAATTATGTCTCGAATTCTACTCGCTAATTTAAATCGGATTGATTATAGTTCAGATCACGTAGACTCCAGTGCTAAGTATCAAGAATGTTCAAGACCAAGACCAGACTTTCAATAAATCTTACAAACCATCCATCTTACAAACAACATTTAATATAAAAAATAATTGAGTAATTATGCCTCGAATTCTACCCGCTAATTTAAATGGGATTTAATTATAGTTCAGATCACGTAGACTCCAGTGCTAGTATGAAGAATTTTCAATACCAAGACCAGACTTTCAATAAATTTTATCTTATACATTTTAGTCTCTACTCTTCATATGTTCAGGTTGAGAGAAACCAGTACACATGCTTTTTAAGCTTCCACCAAGAATCGCTCTATTTGCCCTTATCTTTTCCGAGCGACGGATCGCACAGCGCGGCACTATATCACAAAAGCGGAGCGGACAATTGAAACAGCCTGAAGGGGCGCAGGCGAATCCGTCGCGGACAGCAAACCCAATCGCACAGCGGGTAATCTCAATGAACGCCTCGCATTACGAGGACAAGCCATAATCGGCTCAACGCCGCGCGCGCGTCAAATCGATATCGGCGCGCGCCTCTTCTCCGTCATCAAGGGCGACCAGGGCCCGAATTCAAAGCCCCGGAGGAGCGCCGATAGTCACCGGAGAAGCCCCGGGAAATCGGACACGGCCGCCTCGCGCCCGGCGAAAGTGCGCCAGCCGCGAGTCGATATTCCCGCCCGTAATTATCCCGGGCGCGCAACGCGATAGCGCGGAGCCGTGAGTATTATTACGCCGGGCGATAATGCGCCATACGCGCGGCCCGCGTGTCCTAATGTCGCGGCCTTGACTAATGGACACCCGCCGCCGCCTCAAGGGCTATTATGCCGGCGCCGGCCGGCACTGGATTAGTTTCGGCTGAATGCCCAGGAGGGTGTCGCCGGGAGCTCGAATAAAGTGCCGGGCGCGCTCCTGTGGGCTGCTCCTGCGGATCGCCTGGGCCACGTGTTGCCCGAGACGTCGATGGCCTGCCCGAGCGAAATCCGCGAGCCGTTCTACCTTCCTGCCTTTGATGTATCGCCGCCGCGCGAATTCGATCGCTCACCGAACACGATTTGTCGCTTTCCCGTAAGCTCGGGTGGTAGGACCCTCGTTCATCGGAGATCCGACTCCAAACGCTCGTCGTGCTTTGTTGTATATTGCATTCAATTTTAAGTCTATGTAACCTGTTCGTTTGTGTTTTTTTTTCGGTGATGATGTTTTCTTTTTCTTTTTGGTACTTTGGGGAACTCCTCGGGTGGCTTGATATCCTTGCCTCACATGCTAAATCGGGTGGAGTAAAAATTGAGTCTATTCTCTCCTCAAAGTTCTCAGTGAACATTTCACTATTTGAATAAGTGAAGGAGTTTTCACTTCTGAAATAGTGAAAAGTTCGTGAAAATGGAGCTTTACTTTGTAATCAGTGATTAATCACACTAAAAAATTTGCATGAATTTTTATGCAAATACTGGAGGAAATTTCATAGGCGTACACGAATTAGGATTCATTTACATTTTTACATTAAATTTAATGTGAATTAAATTAAGTTTAATGTAAAGTTCATGTACGCCGGTGAAATTTGCTTCCAGTATTTGCATTAAATTTAATGTTTTTTTTTAACAGTGCACTATTTAAGGCGTAAGCATATTTATGCCTTGATATTAAAATAGCGTTGAGTCATAAATGCCCACATAATTAATTATACGTTTTTTAGACTAATACACAGACTATTGTGTCCTAATTGTCTATTAACAGCAAAGAAAAGTGAAATTTCTAACTTTAGTTTAAAAAAAAAAATTAAAATCATTTAATTCGATTTACGTACTTTCGTTAAATCTGATTTGCTATTCGCTACAGTATTTTACGACTCAATTTTATATTCTACCTTCTTAAATTGAATCAGTGTAAATAATCTACTAAAATTATAGTACAAATTGTGGCTGAATTCCAGTCCCCTTTCCACTAATTTTTAATGAAATCTCTCTAATTGCAATAATTTCTGACTAATTTATCTGTAGATGCAGTAACTTGCAAATGAGTGGACGCTATAAAACCTAATAAAAAAATTGAAGGGCCCAAGGTCCGAGGCGTCGGAAAAATTTAGATAGACAGAGGGAAAGGCCACAAAGGGTCTACGTACACCGCGTAATTTTGCTCGATCGTGCGCTGGCAGGTGAGGGGAGCGATGAAATATTTCGTCCTTCTTTTTTTCCTCTCGAGCCACACGCAAAACGCTTTGACGAACGGAGGGTCGCATAAAACTCCCGCGGCACAAAGGATTCGCGTCGGCACGTGACCGCGAGGACTTCCTGCATTTCGCGGGAATTCCACAGGTACCGAGGCGACGGGGCCGGTTATATCCCCGTGTAATTCACTTTCTCTGTCCGTCTCCCTTTCGTTTCCCCTATCGCCCCTTTTCTTACGCCGGGCCAGATTAGGTTAGACTCGCATTGTTCTATTCTCTTTGTCGCGCGGCCTCCCTTTGTAATCTTACACTGCCGAGCATCAAATTCGATTCTCTATTTATAATTCCTTCTTCGATTCTCTTTTACGGAAGAATACGCTCGATTCGGAAAAATTCTATTATTCAGCCGGCCGAGCAGGCACTCGCGATACCTTCGTAGTGAACTTTGCCTATCCACCCGCTAAAACAACTGGATTTTGCTCTTCTTATTTACGGCGACTGTATAAAAATGGAATTTTGTATTATAACTGTCCGTTGAATTTTTGGGAGGCTGTAATAAATAAATTAGAACTGCATTTACATTCTATTTGCAATTAAATTCTTTTTTTTTTTCAGTTAAATTTCAGTGTTAAGAAAAAGTTTTCAAAAAATAATCAGTTTTTTCATTAACCTGCGCTGAGAACAAAATTTGGCCATTTTAAGTAAATATTTAGTTCAATAGTATCATCTTAAATATTTCTTTCAATTTAGTAATTATTTATCTTTTTTTTTAGAAAATATACTAAATTTATTCAGAAACAAAGTTTTAAGGAAATATTTAATAAGCACTGTTATAGTGAAGATTTACTTAAAATTACCAACATTTATTTTTAATGTCAATGTTTTAATGGCATCTAAAAAAAAACAAAAACTGTATTGATCAATCCAATTGAAATCTGCGTTAGTTTTGAAAAAAAAGGCAGAAGTTATATAAATTTTTCGAAATCGAGTTAAAACTATTCTCATACTCTTTAAACGATACTCCAGCAGATTTTAAAATATTTTGCGTGTTATTATATATTTATTATAACAAAAACAAATAAGCGAAAAGCATCCCAATCACTTCACTGTTAAACTTAAAACTAAAATTGCAAATTATAAAAATGTGACTTGTGCCCTTTTTCATAGCCACCACAGAGATATTTAATACACAATAAATATTTAATAATTGAAAAAATGTCGAATGCTATCAAAATTTATCCGGAATATTTATCATTCAACCAATCGGATTCCTTCTTAAAAAGCTTCACCACATTTTTTTTCATCCTTGAGACGAAGCTCTATTGTTTTCACGTTTTACAATTATGACAATAAATTCCAATGGCTCTCTAATTTTTATATAAAATATATTTCGCTTGCACAGCGAAGCAACTATGCAGCATTCGGTATAATCGCTGCAGAGTTCCGTGGAATTAATTAGTCGCGAACGAAGCCGGCCGATAATCGCGATATTTCGAATGAAATGGGATGAGTCAGCGACTTTGACGCCTGTCGCGCGATTTTCCATTTTAGAGCCTCCCGATCGGCGCTGCGGCGCCGGCGCCTCTCGAAATTCTCGATAAACATCGTAATTACCTAATTAAAACGCTTCTCCACCAGTGTCACCCCACGCTCCGGTAGCGTAAAACACTATAACGCCGCGCGTGTAAAATCTATCGTAAACTCGATCCGGAAATTTTCCGATTTACCGTTTCAATGAACTGGCTGTACGTTAATATTAAAACGTCAATTTAATGTCGCTCGAAATTTTACTGCGCGATTTTTCTTGTTTTTTCCTACTTGGATTTATTAAGAACAAAAGGTTGTTAAGAAAAGCTTCATTTTTAATTCAATAGCTATACTTTCAACAATAAATATCGAACAATTGCTCTTACTTAATCTTTAACAGTTCATTTATAAAAGTTTTAAAAAAAAATTAATCCAAGGAAAGTTTCTTTTTGAATAATTGAAGATACCATACTTTCAGCAATAAATCGCGAAAATGTTTGCAAAATTTAACTTATTTAGAAGTAAACAATGCATTAAGAAAATCTTCTTATTAAATTGTTGGAGCAACAATAAGTGACTAAAATGTTTTCAAACTTGCAGAAACAATACATTAAAAAAAGCTTCTTTTTGAATAAAGCAACCTTCTACTCGACAATAAATAGCAACTTTTTTTCGAAAATTTTGTTTAAATAAGATTTAATAAGATTAATAATTTAGACTATTTATAAGATTTAATAATTTAGACAAATATTTTTGAAGGCAGCGATTCCTCTTTCAACAATAAATCACGAAAACATTTTCAATCTTAAAAAAATAGTCCGCGCCTCTAAAAAAGGTTTTTTTGTATAAAAAAAAACATTCTTTCGAATTTTTTTTTACAAGAAATAGTCCATTAAGGAAAAACTTCTCTTTGAATGAAACAAGCTTCCTTCCGTTCGACAATAAACAGCGAAAGTTTTGTTTAGTTCAATTGTAATTATTTAGAAAAATAATCTGCTAAAAAAAGCTTCTTTCTGAAGCTCCCCCCCTCCCATCTTTCGACAATAAATCGCGAAAATTGTATCAAACATAAACTTGTTAAAAATAAAATATTTCTCTAAGGAGGCTTCTTTTATGAATAAAGCAACGCTCTTCAACGTTCAACGTTCGCAATCCATTCGGCAATTTGTTTAGAAGAAACAGTCTATTAAGAAAAGCTTCTCTTTGAATGAAACAAGCTTCCTTCCGTTCGACGATAAATCGCGAAAATTTTGACAGCGCGCGACAGGGTAATCCCGGCACATTCGAGCGCGAATCGCTAAAGTGAATTTACGAGGGCGGCCGTCGCTTCTTTAAGAACCGGAGCATTTCCTCCGCCGTTGGCCATTAGCCCCCGGGCAACTTATCATAATTACCATACGAAATAATAAGAAACAAGCGGGAGTTGCGCGCAGAGCGGGGCGAATCCGCTTAGAAAATTGGTATGAATCGAGCGCTCGCAAAGTTTTAAACTACAATAAATCATTGTCACTCCAGTGCCTCTCTCTTTGGTCTCTCCATGGCAGGCGCGCAAACTCCGCCGAACACGCGCGTCTTTTTTGTCAGTCCAGTGAATAAATACGCGAGAGATGGAACGGAGCATTTCGAAGAGAAGGCGACTGAATGGGGTGAGGGGCGGAGTCAAAGGAGGGAAGGACAAAATCGCGGCTTTGCTCAGGCGGAAGTCCGATTCACGCGGCTTCCGAGGGTCAGAGTGTGAAGGATTACTCCACTGAGAGACCAATTTGGTAATTTTTAGTAAATATTTACTTCAATAGTACTTGTTAAATATTCCTTTGAATTAACTTAATGTGCCTTTAAAACTAAATGAATTTATTTGTTTACGAATCAAATTAGCAGTTTTAACAAAACAATTAGTTGATTCAAAGAAATATTTAACAAGTAGTACGCTGTAAAAAAAGTTTGCATGCATTTTAATGCAAATACTGAAAGCAAATTTCATTAGCGTACGTGATTTATGATTAGTTTAGATTTTTATATTAAATTTAATGTAAAGTTCATGTACACCGATGAAATTTGCTTCAAGTATTTTTATTAAATTAATGCTTTTTTTTTAACAGTGTATCGAAAATTATTTACTGAAAATTACCAAATTGGTCTCCCAGTGTGAAAACTTTAGAAATTATATATATGGAGTTCCTTCGTTACTTCTAATTGCCGGATATTTTCCATGCGTTTTGCTTTACATTTTCGGCGTGTGTATACAAGAAAGTGCGTAAATACAGAATTCTCTCGTAGAAATTACGGCGAAGCTCCCCGCAAAAAAATACGTGAACAAACTTAATTGAGGGACACTGGAAATATTTGTGGAAAAATTCCTGTATTTTTCATTTTCCGAAATGTTTATAAAAGACATAAATATAGAGTACACTGTTCTTAGTGTAATACACTGACGGAACTTTCTTGTGGAAATTTTTCGACGAAGTTTCCTATAAAAAGTACATCGAGGGACAATGGAAATTTTTAGGTAAAAAGTCCTGTACTTTTTACTTGAAACTTAGACTCTTTGAGAAACCTTACAATTTTTATGAGAAGCTTTACCATAATTGCTACAATAAAATTCATTTAATTGTTACAAAGCTTTTCTTCTTAAAGTTTCTAAACTTTGTCAAGGATAACTCTGAAAAGGTAAAAATTTCTAGTACTTACAAATAATCCCGCAATGATGTTTTCTCGCGTATTTATTTTACGAAAAAATAATAGTGTCACAGATCGTTTTACTATGCTAAAATATATAAAAAAAACTAGAAATGTCACTGATCGCGTTACTTTCTTAAAACGTGTAAAAAAAAAACTACAAATCAATATGATAGGCTAGAAAATTTTAAAGTAAATAACAGTATGACTGGCTTGACTTTCTCAAAATAAGTGAAACTATAATAGTACAATAAAAATTTACAAAAAAAGTAATAATAACAAATAGTGTTTTGGTGCACGAGAAACTTAATTTCCGAACATTGCGGCGGCAGAAATAAAAGGTCGCTTTAGAGTCGGCTGGAGTGCTAAAACAGCTGCAATTGCCGGAGTTTCGAGGACTTATATAATTTCTGACTGGGCCATGCAACGTAAACACGCGTTGGCCGTGCCGGCCGCAGGGGGAGCCGCCGTACGACGCAACGACGCGACTCGCCAGGGGAACAATGTCCGTCCGGAACAGGCGCGTGATTTCTCTTATCGCGCATTCATTCACTGAAATAATGGCAGAACTTATGCGCCGGCTGCCGAGCTCGCCTCGCGCGCACCTACCATTGGCCAGTGCAATTTTGTGCCTCCTCTATTTTTTTTTTTCATTTTTTTTTTCTTTTGCTTCATTGTCCCGCTCTCACTCTCTCTCTCTCACTATCCGGAAGACGATGACATTTTTACCGATTTCGTTGGACTTTAGAGGCATCGCGCTCACTTTACTTTGTTCCTCGGCCTGCTTTTTTTTAGTTCTTTAGAACCGCCGATACGAAACACTGGATTTTCCGTCTCTATTTAAAAACTGTATAACTATACTTGAAATTGAGTGTTTGTAATGCGAATTTGAAATTCAATTTAGACTGTTGGAAGCTTATATTTTTTTTAATATTATATACCGAGTGAATGAGTGGTAATAGACTGCTATTCTGAAAAAAAAATTATCGTATTTTATAGTAAAATTTATCAACTAGTATTGCCAATATATGTACACGTGTAGTAAAATTTACTATAAAATATAGTAATTAATACTTATAAAGTAGTAAAAATATAGTAATTTTTTTCAGAATATCAATCAATGACCACTTTATCAAATTTTATAGTATTATTGTACAAAAAATTTTTTAAAACGAACATATATATATAATATAAAACGTGTCGAGATATTTGAAATAATTCGGATATCGCATAGAAAATAAAATGAAACGTTATTAACTGCGTTTGATAAAATATTAAAGAATATTCATCAAGCATTTTTCACTTTTTGAGTTAAATAATTACTTTATAAACGAATGTACTATTAAATTAAAATGTGGTGTAACCTCATGACTGTTACCTACAAAAATAACGTTACTGTCTCTCCAAATCTGAAATTGTAAAATTCACTTGAAAAATGTGAATAGTATATGTGTGTTTCATGTCAAAAGTCGCTCTCAAATTCAATAAGTGTTGTCACAAACAAAATGACTCTATTCTCATTTTCTATATGAATTTTCCTGTTTTCAAATTTCACATTTCTCTTAAATTTCCACTTACATTGCATATCATTGTTATTAAATAAATAAAAAAAAGAATTATTTTGCAAAACTTAACCTTTCGAATCATTTTTCATACACAAAATGCCAATCAACGCTCAATCTTCTCGAATCTTTAGTCCTTTAGTAATATGTAGCTAGAATTCTAGTAATAAGTATCTACAATTCTAGTAAAAATTACTAAAATTTTACTAATAAGTATCTAAAATTCTAGTAAATATTAGTAAAAATGTACTAATAAGTATCTAAAATTCTAGTAAATATTGCTAGAATTCTACTAATAAGTATCTAACATTCGAGTAAATATTACTATAATTCTAGTAAAATTTATAATGCAAAATGCAGTCTGTGGCTCTGGTCTATGGATAGTAATTTTTATTTTACTTTTAATTTTAATTTTTATTAGAATAACAGTAATTTTTCCAAAACGTTTCTCTCAGTGCAGACCCGTCGTCGCGAAATTCACGCTGGACGCCTCGAAGCGTACCCAGTTGATCATCAAGTGCGAAGGAGTGAAATCCAGGGAAGATCTGAGAAAAGAGAGGCTGCGCATTATAACGCGGCGAAAGGTCGTATTTTCGATCCCAAGGGGCTTCGTCGATATCCCCGGTCCGGGCGCGTGGGCGTCCAGGCGCGGGGGCGAGAAAGAGAGAACGACTGCTACCGCGACGCCCGGGGGGAGCGCTAATCCCGAGGATTATTCTCTCTGATCCGTATCCAAATATGTGTCCGAGTCTGGCGCGCCACTTTCCAACTTGCTGGCCGCGCCGGCCTCCTGCTACCCTCTCCCTTCATCTCCGCAATGTCTCTGTCTGTTGACTTAACTGCACTGTGACACGTCAAATATTAAATTTCAGCGCGGTTTTATGCGAGCCCTTAAGTCCCTGCGCAAACGCTCGAGAATTTGCGAAAGATTATAATATTAATTCGGATCCCTTATAGCAAAAATTAGCTCGAGTTCGAACGAACGTTTTATTCATGCCTGTATTGATTTTCTGTACAGAGAAAAAAAATTGTGGCAGATTTTGCCATAGAGTGTTTGACATCTAGAACATGTGCACTGTTAAAAAATCAATTAGTGGTAATAAAAATAAATACAATATTTGCGTATTAACTAATGAAGTACACAAAGATTTTGTTTTACTTCAATTTCTTCAGAAAAGTACGCAAGTATTTAGTAATTTCTTTTTAATTTTTTTTTCATTCAAGTAAAACTTAAATTTCTTCAGAAAATTAGGCAAGTATTAGTAATTCCTTTTTTAATTTTTTTCAAAAAAACAAATTTTAAACACATTGTTTGTAATGAAGAAAAAAAGTATCTAAGGATGTACATTAAACAAATATTTTATGTAAATTCATATCACAATGCATAAAACGCAAAATTTATTATCAGGCCCTGAGTACTATTGTAAATAGTACTGCCACTTAATATAAAATTTACAAATTTTATAATACACTTTGCCACTTGTTGCAATAAAATAATTAATTCTTCGAATATTTATGATAATACTTTTCACGTTCTAAGTCTGTCTTCCACCTTTAAAAATTTAGAACAAATTTTCCTACAATAATAGACTCGAATATCCAATTGATAAATTTTGTTAAATTAGTTATAAATAGGTATTATACATTCTTATTTTCAACTTTAATTTATCGACGCTGCCTTTTCCGATAAAAAATTAATGTTACCCCCACTTAATAATCCAAATTTAAGCCAATGCAAATAACAACTCTAATTGCGGCAAACTCGTTTCTTCCAAGTATTTTTAAGCTCCGAGTGCTATATGGTTAATAAAAGCTTTTCAGTCCATTACCGTTCGTTACGAAACTCTTTCAAATGTACCCAACAAAATGTGCCATTACTTAGCTAAAAAAAAGTCTTTGCGATTTTAAAAAGTTCCATTCTCCATTAATTCCGCAAACTTCAGTTGTAAAGCGTAGACCGCACCTGAGATATTTAGATAGCGCACCTTTTGCAGAAATAGCTCGTTAATAAATTAAAAAAAAAATTTTTTTTTTTCAATTTATCGATTTAAAGAAGAGATTTTTCGATCAACGTAAAGTGACCCAGCGATTTATCTCGAGATTTACCTCCATTTAAATAAGTCATGAACTCCGCATGCCTCGAGCCACTTTATCCCCGGCGCTAAATTATTTTAACTACGCTTTTTAAACGATACAAAGACTACAAATGTTTACTCACAGGCGCCGTATCAGATTCGTCACGGAATATGAAAAACGAAGGCAGGCTCCAAGATAAATACGTACTCAAAGTGTGCGCGCGTGCGCTTGTGCCTTATTGCCGCAATTTGATAAAAGCATAACTCAAAATTAATCGTCGCCCTTATACTCTGTAATTTCCAACTTAAATCTGATATGCCTTAACCCATGTATCCGAGATAAATAAAGTCGCAGTCGTCTTTATTTTTCTAACGATATCGTAACCTGCAACGTATACGAGACTTATCGAGAAAGAATTTTTTATTGAAATCTAGATTAAGGCTGAAAAGTTTTTTTTTACGAGCTTTACAGAGCTTTACAAAATGCGTACAAGAGTAAAACGCAGACGCCTGCGTTTCATGCATTACAAGGGTCAACGCTCCGAATGAAAGAATAAGAAGGAATTCTAAAACGAGGGATGGTTTCTTCCAAGTACTTCCTGGATTCTTGCATCGTCGCATATGGCACGCCGCCGTACTTAAAGTCGACCTAACCGGAGCTTCCGCCAAAATATCGTGGATCTCTGGCTAAAGGCAACCAATTTTCCCTGCGAAGAAAGTCGCAGAGAAGGGACAAATCGAGTAGAGAATATAAAGTATGGAGAGGAGGAAAAGCGAACCAGTGGGATGGGAGGATGGGGGGGGGGGGGTAGTCGGGACGGATGAATCCCTCGGCGTAACAAATATTCAAAAAATGTACGTACGACTGGGAGAGGTTCGGGCTTAATCAAACCACTAATGAATCGAGAGGAGGCTACGAACCCGCCGAGTGATTAATTAGCAACTTTTTTAACCGATCATGCTGGCTCTTATGTTTCCCTCTTTTACGCGCTAATTCATTACTTTATGATTTTGACTTCGCGCTTTCGTTGTTTTTTTTTTTCTTTTTGGACATCGGGCGGCGTATATATGTATAATTTTTTTAAACGTTGACGATAAGAGAGAAGCGAGAGGAAAAAATAATTAGAGTCACGGAATTGAGAGAATGCGTCATGCTAGTCCCGGATATTTTCGCCGGGAGCCTGATTAAATTAGATGCGAAAATTTCTGTTTTTTATAATGAAATTCTTTCGAGGATTCGCAGGGAGAGTGAAGGGAAAAATTTATTGCTTTCGAACTAATTTGATTCCATAAAAAGAAAAATTTATTCTTTGCTTCTTTATGCTTTGCTTATTGTACCTTTTGACTGGATAGAATTTTTCAAATAAAAATTTCTTATATGAAAAGCCTTGAATCTCTGAAATTCACTGGAAATAAATTGTGTATACAAAAAAGGTGAATATGCATTTTAATGAACGGTATGTAAAGTTATTTTGCCTCCCTACTAATTGATCCTGCGTATTAATTGATCGCTTAATACTATTATTACTTGATATGTCTAATGATGATTTAAGTGACATAATTAATAGGCTACACTAGCTAATTTGAATCTCCTATTATCAGAATTAACCGAGGTACCACTAAATGCAGTAACGATCAATATTAAATTTTTAAAGATCCATTTTTACCGTAGATTAATAAATTATCGCTAATTGCGCGATTCCAAATAAGAGTGGCTTAAGTCACATTAAAAGAAAAATTTAATTAAGTGCAGTGAGCTACGTTTTCCTCGATAATATAATAAGCCTTTCTAAAAGAAAGAAGTGCATAAAACTCAATATGAAAGTTTAATTTTAACATGAAATATTTTAAAATAAAAATCACGTAAATTTATATCATTCTCATTCTAACCCACACAATTACAAGGAGGCTTCTCGATTTTTTCAGCTACGTCCAGACCTTAATATCATTAAATATCACTTCAATTTATTCCGATATCATGATTAAAAAAATTAACATTCAAATTTGTTATTAAGCATTTCATACCTGTAAACTGATAGAAAAAATCCTTTGACCCAAAGTTAGTGTCTTTAATATAAAGCCATGAGCATTTAATGTAATCCAAAGACACAGGTATTACATGTAAAGAAACAGTGTACTAACTAAAGTCATCCACGGAATTTTCGTCGTTAATATTAAGAAATATTTTTTAATGCTAATGCATATTTCTTTATGTCAAATAACATCAACAAATTAATTTTCAAAGGTCGAAGATTTTTGGTCAAAAAATCGTTTCTATCAGTGGATACTATCTAAAGTTGTATCATTAAAAAACTACTATAAATTAGTGAATTGTCACTGAACATTAGTGGAAAGAGCTTCACGATTTAGACATTAGTGGAGCATCTTCTACTAATTTTAATAAATTTTAACTAATTCAATTTCCGTATCCCTAAAAACAACGAAAAAAAAAAAGAACGAAGAGAACAAAAAAAAATGTTTTCGCTAGACTCGCTCCTTTCGTGCAGTAAATTCCGAGGAGAGAAATTCGTCATGAAGTGTATATCCTCCAACTGCACAAATATAGACATAAGGCGGCATGCAAGCGAGGCTCGCGGGCCACGGGAGTAAGCCATCGATTGTACAGACAAAGTAAGTACACGCGTCTTTACACGCCGGGAGGATAAAGTCAGCCGATACCTGTTGATACTTTGCTCAAATAAAAGTCAACTTGTAAGGGGTCTGGAGGCCAGGCCAGTGCTTCAAAAGTCCCGCGCGCGCCTCCGTCCATCTTATACTTTGGCGAGTTGCACGTTGCCGCTCCTCCTTCGTGGAAAGTTCGATTCGAGTTCGCGATGTCGATCGGTCGCGCTCGAACTTGTCGAAGAGCCGGGAATAATCTTTGCTCGTAGAGGAGCCCGTAAAACTACTCGCAGACAGGATAAATAGATGACGGAAGCGCGGATTTTTTCTTCCTATCGATCGACAAAAAGTAACGGATGCGTTGCTTTACAATTTTAAGATAATAAGTAAATAACGAAAAAGGAGAAAAACATTTAATGATTTGAAAGCGCCCGAATTTACTGAAGAGCCGGGAATAATCTTTGCTCGTGGAGGAGCCTGTAAAACTACTCGCAGACAGGATAAATAGATGACGGAAGTGCGGATTTTTCTACCTATCGATCGACAAAAAGTAACGGATGCGTTGCTTTATAATTTTAAGACAATAAGTAAATAAGGAAGAAGAGAAAAATACTTAATGGTTTGGAAGAACAAAATTGTCTTCATTGAATTACAAAATTATGATGCTTCGTGCGTGAAGTCTTGGAAAAAAGTGAGTGAGGTCGAGAGACGACGGATTAGAAACGAAAAAACAAGAAGATCGTTTACAAAAGCAATAAACTTTTTTCTTCGAGTGATTCAAATGAAAGTTGGAAGGAAACTTGTGGTTCCGACAATAATATGCACTCCATGACATTAAAAAATTAACAATTTAACAAATTAATTTATAAATCTCTCTTAATCTCACTCTAGAACAGGATGATAATACTGGAATAATAACGTTTATTATTGGATCATGTGTATGTTTTATTAGGATGAGTGTCAGGGAAAACTTGAAGATTATCTTGTCTTTTCTTGAGAAAATATGTTGTTTTTTTTTAGCGACTTGTTGAAAAATAAATATCGATTTATTTGAGAAAAATATTTTATTTGTATAAATAAGGAAAAGCTTGAAGATTTTCTATTCTCTTCTTGATGAAATTATATTCAAGAAGTTGATTCGAACTTTTCTAGAATCTCCATATTCGTGAGACTTGTTGAGAAAAAAAATCTAGAATACCAACGAATCATGATTTTTTTTTTCATAATCTCAACCCTCTCAAGATCTCGATTAGAAATACCTTGATTGTATTAGATCTACATAGCAGATTAAAAAATCTTACAATTTTAAAAAGTTATTAAATTTTTTATCTTATCGCAACAAAAATTTCTTGGCTGCTTTCGAGAGTTTTCGTTCTACCGTGAATCTCGATGCTCATTAGACTCTATGCAAAAAAGAATCTTGTTTTTTTCTTGAGAATTTCGATCTCCAGACTCTCGATTAAAAATTGAAAAAAAAATATTATTCTGTAAGAAATTACTGCAAGCTTAGAAGACATTGTTTTCCTCCACGAAAATATTTTAATTAAATAAATTTTCTTTTTTATAAGACTCGCTACCTAATCGAGAGATATAACAAGACTACTGAATATCTTCTAGTATAATCCCGTTCAATTTTTTTTTTTGTCTCGAAAATTTTTTGTCTAATACGATATCACCCTTTAACTCACCAAAATTGTCTTCGCGTCAATCACACGCAGGTCTCCTATAAATCGATCGCTTAATAAGTTTAACAAAAGCAGGCGTACTCTAAAAAAAGAAACGACGAGAAAACTGATAAAGTAAGAGGAGCAGTTTCTAGCCGAAGGACCCAGTTTAATAATTTTCAAAGTAAAAAGAGAGTGTCGCGGTGGCAGAAAGAAAGATGATTAGTTACATAAGGACACGGCAGCGGCGTCCGCCGAAGAAAAAAAAAAAAAAGACCGATGAAGAAGGAGACGCGAGAGGAGGGGGGTGCTTCGAGATAGGTCAAGTCAGGCCAGACAGAGGGAAGATAAAACGAAACGGTAGGCGGTTGGAAGACAAAAGGGAGGCAACAGACGGAGGACTAGGAAGAAAAGACAGAATGGCTCTTGGGCTAGCGCGCGCTCGAGCGACCGGGCGGGCTCTTGCACGGCAAAGTTTGCACAAGTTTCGTGGATACGGGGGGGCAGGGGGGAGGATGGGAGCCACCGCGGCTGACGGGAACCTCTGTTCTTCCTGGCATTTTATTATTTTAACGGCCCTGTCCCGAGCACACCTTGGCCTCGGGGCGTCGAAGCGAGTCCCTCTTCCCCGAGCGCGGGCTTCTGTCTCCGTCCTTTTTCCTCCTCCGCGGACGAAGAAAAGCGAGCGCAACTTTCCCCGTCCTCCGCTTCCGAACCGCAAGACAATTTTCCTGTACAACTTCCGCGGCCTGACTTCCATCCAGACCTCGCGCTTCCTCGATGATGAGCCCCGAGCGCCGGACACTCCGCTTCTTACCTCCACCTCGGCTCGTAAAATTGAACGAGCTTTTCCATCATTAATTGATGCTCGATTGCTCGGTTCAGTCTGATAATCCGAGGTTCTTGTGCTTTAATTAGTAAAATCCTTAAATTTTTTACGCTGCGTTAATGCTCGATTGCTCGGTTCAGTCTGATAAGCCGAGGCTCCTTTTTTTGTAATTAGTAAAACCCTTCCATTTTTTACGTTGCGATGCCAAGTGGAACAAGGACGAGGCCAGTAGGCCTGAACCTCTATAAGGTTTAAAAACAAAAATATTCAGGATACCATTTACACTTTTTATCAATTTTCTTGTCTAAGATAATAAATATCAGACTAATTAGAAAAGTTTTATAATACAAAATTATTTGATTTATTAATTGATCAATAAAATCTTAACTTTCTTTGGTGATTCAATGTGATTCAAATTTTAAATATAAAATAGACATTAACACGCTTTTAATTTAGTGCCATTCAATCGGAAATTTCGACTTTAACTTATTCAATGCCTTCACGGAGAGAAATTTCAGTTAAAAATTGCTATGCTGCATGGAGAAGTAAAAAAGAAAAAAATGTCTGTACTGTTTGACAAGATTTACTATAAATCCAATGAAAGTTGAAAAATTGTCTGTTAAAATTAAATTTATTGTACGTTTATAATAAATTTCACTATATGCGTTACATATTATACATATTACAAGCATAATTGTTAGGCACATACTTAAGTTGTTTCTTCAATTCATTATTTTGTATTATCTTACACTAGTTTAATTTTCCATATTCTGTATTTATGATTGTACATATTTGTACGTTAAGTACTTTGGTTCATTGAAGTTAAATAAATAAATAAATAAATAAAGGATAGCAACTTTTTTTTCATAATAATTCTGTATTACTATTTTTTATACTAGATGATATATCTGTGTTCTTAAAAAAAAAATTCTCCGCAACATTCGGCCATCGATTTTTTAAAGAGATTTTTTTTATCGCCGCTCTGCACCTAATGCAAGCCAAACACTTCATCACGACCAGCTTAACATATTTTTTTCACATTTTTCAAGCGCGGCCAACTTCAATGAATATCTAAAGAACGCGAGTGCGTTTGACATAATTTTTTTTTCAACACTCCATTGTTCCTCGTCATTTTTAATTAAAAACCCAAAGCGGGCGATCGCGCGAAAAAAAAACGAAAAAATCTCGCCTCGTAAAAGGCAGGATCCGGAATAAAGCGCAGATCCGCATTAAATTCAGCGCGCACATCGTGACCAGGGTAGGGGGGTCGGCACTACGCTTCCACAGCAAACGCAATAATTTTTTTCCGCGCGAATGCCGCTCGGCAAATGCGCCGATGTATTAAGGTCACGACGTCGCTCGAAATCGCCCCAAAATGAAAGAACCGCACCGGCGAATCTCGATACACTCGCCCACCGGCTGATGAGAGAGCGACTAGGCGCTTTTCATTTTTGAACCGTCCTGACCCGCCCCCTCATATATAAAGATGAACCTCACCCCCCACCCCCTCCCCCCGAACCCTTCTCACAGTCTCGCGTGTCTCGGTAATCGAGAAGAGCACGGGATGTTTCTTCGCTCCGGCGCAGACTCCATTCTTCTCGGCGACGCCTCGCCCGTCGATTGTTTCGCGAGTTTTAATATCCGAGATGCTCGAGTGGAAACTTGAGTCGCGACCGAACGACTGTGATTCCGCAATTCTGAAGGATCGGTTGCCACCTTTTAATTTAGTCTTCTTCGGCTGGGGGCGGCGACGAGAGAGAAAAAAATGAGGGTAGAAACTTTTTTATGATCCCTGATTAAGAGCAAAGTCGTATGTTTTAATTATAGTATATTTAATTGCGGTACTGTCGTATTGTGGTATTTTTACTTATGGTATTTACGATAATATTTAATTATAAGTAAACAAATTAATTATATGGTAATGCGGTATTACGGTATCTTTAATTATGGTACTGTCATATTACCATACGATTAATTATGGTACTGCCATATTACCATACGATTAATTATGGTACTGCGACATTGCAGTATGTTTAATTGTGGTACTGCGGTATTACGATATGTTTAATTAAAATACTACAATATTACTGTATGTTTAATTATATGGCAAAATATAATTGTGCAGGTATGTTTAATTATGATACTATGAAATTATGATATTACAGTATACTTAACTTGTGGTACTATGGTATAACGGTATGCTTAATTATTGTACTATGGTTTTATAATATATTTAATTATAGTATAACGGTAATAAGAAAAATGCACGTTTCTCAAGGAATATGAAAGCCTAAAAAAAATATTTTAAGTGTGTTATTTTATTAAGAGTGTAATATAAATACTTTAGGCGATGAAGGGAAGGTGTATATACACTATATAGTTAGGATTTGAGAAGGATCGTATTCGAATAGCCAAATCTCCATTATGGAGTGATCAAAGAATATTGAATATGAATGACACTCGGAAGCATTCAATGCGTCTGGGCTCCGAACCTTCCGTTTCTTTATTATTTTTCATCTCCGCGCATCGTAGTGTCTTCTCTTCGCTGCTTTCATTCGCGCGTGCCCCCATTGTCATTTGACTTTGAATTTCTTGTGTTTTTTTTTTATTTTGCTGCCTCATTGTAATTCAAGCGTAAACCTACTGTTTTTTCTGATAATCAAGTTCACAACTCCGATGCATATTTCAATGCATCGTTCTATAATGAAAGCACTGAATAACGATTATTTTAGCACTCTTTTTATAAATATGTTATTGAATATTTAACAGTAACGAATTTTTTTTTGTTTGTTTCAGGTGAGTATTCGAAATTATCACTGAATCATTCACACCTCCGGAACTGATTACCGTAAGATAAAATTTATTTATGTTACGTATTCACGTAATGCAATGTATAAGGTGAATATTCTCGAAGAAATTATCGAAAAACTCCAGGATCATGAAAATTCCAATTAAGTGAAAATAGAAGCACTGAAAAATGATTACTAAAAAAGCACAAAAATATTTAGAACTAGAAAAGAGTGACATTAAAACTCAGGAAAAGCTTTGTTAAAATTACGAAAATTATCATTAAAAATTACCGAGCTTTTTCTTCGGAGAGAACAGAGCTTTTGCTATAAAAATTACAAAGCTTTTGCTGTAAATATTACAAAGCTTCGATAACCATTCCGATAATACGCAGATAAAAGTTCTACAAATTGTACCATAAGAAAAGCTCCGCAAATTGCTCGATGTTCATATAAAAAATACAAAGCTTTTTTCGCAAAGATTAAAAAGCTTTTCTTGTAAAAAGAACAGGGCGTTTTCCGCACAAATTCAGAAGCTTTTCTTGCAAATATAACAAAGCTCTCCAACATTTTAAATTCAACCAAAAATTGCCGTGATTCCCCCGTAAAATTTTTCCAGAGCTTGCAAAGCATCTCGCGATTAAGTTTTTTCGCTCAATATTTATGTATAAAGCTTTCCCGTAACTTTCAAGAGAAAATTCTCTCAGTGCACGAAAAGAGAAGCGGAGCAAGTAAGAACATTTATAGAATAGTTTGTACGAGAGTAAGTAAGGGGAAAATACCGGTGACATTTCGCGGAGCGCGCGATCGCGTTTGAAATACAGCTGGGCGAAATTCTACGGGGAGATTAGAGTCGCGGCGTCGTGGAGAATAAGATGCAAACGTCCTGAAGGACGGAAGAGCGAAGGGGCAAAGAAAAGCCTCGGCATAAAACAGGTTGCTCCGCGAGAGAAAAGCTGAGGTATTTGTGGCTCGTTGGGAAATTCTCCGTGTTCTTGTTTCTTTTTTTTTTTTCGTCGCATATCAAGCGCACGATTATTTGGCTTTCGATGTGTGGAATTTATTTATTTGCAAACTCGTATATTCCTGTAATAGTCCTATCATTTTTAAAAAATGGAATTTCTTCCTAAATATAGTTACATGTTATTTTTAAGTATTTAAAATTACGGATAAATAATTTTAACTTTATAACAATTCGTCGTTTAAAATTTCAATGCAAACATTATTCAAATCGACGTTCAATATTTATAATGTAGTAATGGAAGCAGAAACGATTAACGTCGCATCTTAATTGATAATTAAAATGCATTACCGATTTTTATGAAAACGACAAAAATACTTCGAAAATAAATTTTAATATTAACTGATTTCACGTTATCAATAAATAACGAAATTATACACGAAAAAAAATATAAACTGCGCTCAATCCGCGAGACGGCGATGAAAAGTGTCGATTGAAAATTCCCGATCAAAGTGCCTAATTCATCAAAGGGCGGAATAGAAGAAAAATTCATTCCCCCGATTCCACTCCGACAGAATAGAAAGCATAACGAAGCAGGAGACACACAGGAGGGGGATGGGGTGGGAAAAAAGAGGCGCGTGAAAATAGAATCTCACGCTGTTGTGCGGTGAGAAATAATAGCCGCTCGTGCGCGATGTGATATAGGCTTCGAAGGGGGGTTGCCGAGAGCGAGAAAGAGCGAGAGGAGAGAGTCGGACGGAATCGCAATTTTCTATGACGTGAGGCGATCTCACGAGCGACTGATCCGGAAAATAAAACATTTCGGCCTCCCCCTTCTTTTATTAATATTTTTTTCCTCGTCGCGCCAACAAATCGCAATTCCTCCCTTTTTCGGCGCGGCGCGGGCCCTTAATCACGATCGCGCGCCGCCGCGTATAACGAATAGCTGGCCATAACCCCGGAGAAGTGTCGTGACGCGTCGTCGAATCTACGGAATTTATCGGCAATCGTACCGGCCCCGCGGTTTCGCCCTCTGGCTTTCTCATTATTTCACTCTTTCGCTCTTTGTCGATTTTTTTCTTTTTTTTTCATCTTTCGACTCTCTACGGTTTCGTCTTCCTTGCATTTTTTCCGATAGCCATCGCTCGCCCTTTGCTCCGATCCAATGAATTTGTTAAATTAAATTTTGATGAAAAAAAATTTCTTCGTTGCCTAGTCTTCTGGAATATCATCCAGGTGACTAGAAAAGCGTATCTGGATTACAGATTTGGCTGAAACTGTGCGACATATTTTTAAATGTATAAAAATAGAAGTTCTTAATATTTTGTATACATAGATCCTCATGTCTAATAACTTGGAAGCTGAAAAATAAAATAGTAAATAATTTCGATAATGTGATAGAAACTGGTATTTCTGATAAGTCTGCTAATGTACTTTAATTCGTTCGTTTATTTATTTCGAAAACTGACTATATAAATATCTAAACATGAGTGGCTATAGATGATAATTTATTATAATAATCATCATAAAATAATTAGATTATAATATAATTATGCGATAATTATAAACATTAATTAAAAACTGATTATAAATGAACGAAAATGTTCTGAAATGGTTTACTTCAATTGATTGTTTTTAGGTAAAGAATTTCAAAGTGTCTTAATAATTCTATATTTACTACAGAAAATAAGTTCGAATTATATTTAAATTATGCAAAATTATATAAAAAGTTAAACAGAAAACGATTATTATCTAAGCTTCACAACGTAAAAAGAAATTTTGATCTGATTGTATTTATCTTCTTTCATATTCACGCACATTAAACTCCACACTCACACACTTTCAGCGAAAAATCCGCGATCCGAAGATCTGCACACTGTTCCCTACTACACACTATTCACGGGCTAATTCGTTCTTAATAAACCGTTGGTACTTTTTTTTTATTATAATTTTATATAAAGGCCGCAGTGGCTTTGAGCGTGTCGCTCTTCCTCTTGATTTTTCTATCCTCTGGGAAAAAAAAGGAAGGCGTCCGAGACGATAAACCATCCGCTTATTTGTTCCTCTCCTTCCTCTCCCACTTCTTCTTTTATTATTTTTCTTTTACGACCGACCAAGATTGAGGCTTCCGGATCAATACTAATATTGCAACGGCGCCGAGAGGAAGAGGTCATGCACCCGCGAGGCAGCGTTTTACGTCCTGCCGACGAGCGCCGCTAATTAACTTATTTTTACCGACTTCCGATTCCCGGAATAAAAAGCCGAATTGAGATTAACTCCGTTGCGATAATATTTTAAGTAGCAGTAAAGACATTATTCCGTTCGTTTAAGCATTATCAGCGATCGACAATCAATACGAGATGCGAAATAACCTCTCCAGATTCTAACAAGGCAAAATCTTCGTGAATATATATTTTTCATCCTGATAAGCCATAAAATCCAGTTTATTAACCTTCGCGGAAAAAGTGAAATCATATTTTATTGTCTGGTATTATTATACTCCCGGGAGAGGCATTTTAATCCCTGGACAAGCACTTTACTCCCTGGAAAGACACTTTACTCCCTGAAGAGACACTTTACTCCCCATAGAGTTACTTTATTCCCTGTAGAAACATTTTACTCCCCCGGAGACATATTTTAGCTTTCACAGACACATTTAACTTTTGTAAACGTATTTTAGTTTTATAGACACTTTTTTAGATTTCTTAGACAGATATTGCCTTTCTTAGACATATTTTATTTGATTTTTTATGAAATAATTAACTGAACTTATAAATGATTAGGGTGAAAAATTTTGTATGCTCTTCGGGAGTAATACATGATAATTAAATTGAGTGAATTGCTATCTCCATACTAAAACTCGGGCAGCACACTTCACCCGCAGGAATAATCGTCTATTTTACTCCCTTGGTGCATAAATAACTGCCGCACATATGTATAATTAAAAATCTCATTAAAATCGGAAAATAATGAATAAAAAAAAAGGGAAAGTTAATTTGATTCGATCATCCCATGCACGTATACAGGAACACCGATGCGATAAAATTCGCATCGGACAAAGGGGCACATAATTAATAGAAGCATTGCACAATAATGATTTAAATAATTCATTCGACGTTAATTGCCGTCCTGTCAACAATTGTCGGCGGAAGAATTTTTAATTAGAATTTCGCGTCCAATTGGCCGCGAGCTGCCAAAGCCATCGGGCGACTCGTAAATTGTTAATTTGCACCTTTTCGTCCTTCAGGAAATTTATCGAGCTCCGTCCTTTTCTCTCTCCTTCTCTCTTCAACCCTTTACAGCCGGGGGTCTTCCTCGAGCGAAAGCTCGCGCCCTTTTAACCATCAGCGCGCTGTTCTCTCTCTCTCTCTCTCTCTCTCTCTCTCTCTCTCTCTCTCTCTCTCTCTCTCTCTCTCTCTCTCTCTCTCTCTCTTTCTTTCAAAGTGCCCATAAAAAAGCGTCGGTTGCTCTCCCACGACGGTTAATTTATGCACCGATTCTTTATTGGGTCAATTCGCCGCACGATCTTCTGGAAAAATCAATGGCCGGACTATAATTAAAAAAGGCTCGTTTCTCGCATACAAAATAGAGCAGTCGACGACTCCGTCACTCCCGACGAACGCGGCGTAATATCGACTTATTTATTTCGTCCCTTTCTTTTATATCGCTTCTTCCTTCCCATCCCTTTTCAGCGACCGCGCGCGCTTCAAGAAACCTCGCGGTTCTCTTCTTCTTCTTTTTCGTTCGTCTCTCTTTGCATCGTTAGCTTTCAAAAATAATTTCATGGTGCTATCTATAAGTTCGAATTTTTTTCCCATCGCTTTCGCTTTTTATAGCCTTTCCTTTAAGCCACACCTAGCCGCCACGCTTTTGTTGTAGAAAAGTTTTACGAGGGGAAACTTTGCATGCGATGCTTTATAGAAGAAAGAAGTCACCCTTATATACGTTAAATATTTATTTATTTATTTATTATTAACCGGAGTATAAAAAATATACAAAATTACAGCGTTTTATTTATAAAAATGTATGCTGAAAAGGTACTACTACATTGAGAAAAATATAATAGTAAACATCACCATTAAATGTTTAGTTATGATTATTAATCATACAGTAAATTAGACTTTAGATTTAGTAACTTTACAAAAGAAGTATAATAAATATTACTACTTGTTACAGTTGTAGTTACTAGAAAAATAAAACAAAATGACATAAAACAGTTAAAAATAGGTAAAGAAAATTATGCTATCATTAACTACACAACGTAGATAAAATATTGCAAGGAGAAATAGTAATTGTAGCTACATTGAAATAGTAAAATTAATTCTACATCTTTTTAGTATTTTTTACAATAATTTCCTAGTACTTTGTTCTATTAATTAGAGAAACTGTTACTAAGATATCATAACAGATGCTACGAGTCTGGTAATAGTCACTATATTCCATGTATGCTAGAATCAGCATTCGACATTTTTCTCAGCGTACAATTTTTTCTGTTTTTCTTTCTCTTATAAATCCAGCTAAACCGTGCTTTTTTTCCAATACCTCGTTTAAAATCGATGAATAATGCTATAAATAGTAAATAAACGCGATCATCACCATTTATTACGTCGACGTTAAACAAACGAAAGATAAAGAAGCTTCAATGCTGATTGAATGAAAATGAAATTTCCGCTGATTCGAAGGATAAAACTCTCCATACGAGAAACTAATCGAAATAAATACGCTTCCACCTAATCTCGAAGCAATAGAAAGCCGAGCTTAAAATGAATTTGATACCATGGAAGATCCATGCGGTTTGAGTGTGCATCAGTCAGCTCGTTGAAGCCATCCATCGAAAGCTGAGCGGAGCGATCAAAGCCCGAGTTCCCTCATCGAGCTCCTAAAACGTGTAACAGACTTTATAACTTTCCCCCCCCCCTCCCCCCTACAGTTTGCCCAGAAGAGGAGCGTGTCTCCTTCCCCCTCCCCCGCCGTTCTCCACCTTTCCGCTCGACGCCGTCCTACTTACGTTCCATCATAAAGCCATTATTACCGATCCTCCGACGGTCGTTTCGTGCGACGAGAATCAGGATGTGACCCGGAAAATGTCTCGGTGGCGGCGGCTCCGGGCTCCTCGGCTCCTGCGCTCTCATTGGCCCAGGCCGACGTCAAAAGCCAGCCGTAAACGCGCCTCGAACGTTTAATATAAAATGAGAGACACACCGGACGATTTCGCGAGACGCGCGCCTTCAAACGCCGAGGGAGACGCTGTCGTCCCCCCTCCCCACTCGCCGACGCCCCTTCAATTTGTTGCTCGCCCGGAAATTACGCCCGGATTATGTCCCGACTGCCTCGACGACTCCGCTCTTCTCAGTTCGCACCGCGTTTCAGCCGAGCGAACGATACGTTACATCATCTACTGAGTCTTACTTCTTCTCATTATTTATTTTTCATTTTTTATGATATTAAACAGCAAATAATTATTAATAACACTTTCTTTAAATGAATTAAGTAGTAAATATTATTAATAACCCTTTCTTTATGATATTAAGTAAATATTAATACACTTGTTAATATATCAGTAGTAATATTATAATACCCTTTCTTAATGATATTAAGTAGTAAATAATTATTAATAACCCCTTTCTTAATCATATTAAGTAGTAAATAATTATTAATAACCCTTTCTTTAATCAATATTAAGTAGTCAATAATTATTAATAACACTTTCTTTAATGATATTAAGTATCAAATAATTATTAATAAAACTTTCTTTAATGATATTAACTAGCGAATAATTATTAATAATACTATGAAATTAAAAGGAAAGGAAAATTTGTTGTAAATTCTAGAGGTGGAGGACAGACTTGAAATTTGTATTGCAAACTGAGTTTACTGTAAAAATTACCATTTACAAAATTAGTGTTAAGGTAACGTCTGATGTACCTTTTCCAATTGCAGTAATCTCAGTCTCGATGAAAGCTCCTAACTTCACTGGCAGTTATTATTGTTAATAAAAAATTTATTTTTAAGAACAACAGATATTTTATTTAATAAGAAGGGGACTTACAAAATTTGAATTTTGACAAAATTTATTATTCTCTTTATAGTTTTTCTGAAGATATTAAAACAGTGCCGAAACGTTAATTTAATAGAAAATGAGTTCATCCTCTAGAAGTTGATTTCAATCTTTTTATAAATAATCATCAATTACAAACGTTTGACTCTTTACATTAATAGAAAATTATCAGAACCGTAGCACATTTTATTAAAGAAATTTTATAAATTCTTTAATAACTGTAGCAATACACTCCTCGGCTCAAACGATTCGAATTAATTAACGAAATAATTATCATACCTTTGAATGTTTTAATTTATTACATTTCTCGGCAATATTTATTCTCGACCAATATTTCGATGATATAACATAATAATATTAAAAATAAAATACATCAATAATAAATTCTGCAAAAAAAAAAGAATAGTAAATTTTCCTACAAAACATTTTTTCGCGATATCCTGAAAACTCCTTAATTAAGTATTAGCTGCATCCGGCAAATTTAAATCGAGCCCTCCGAATTCCGCCTATCTCTCCAATTAATCCTGGCTCAACATTCAAAGGGGTACACATCGATGCCGTCGAGTAAATCCAAAATTTTCGATTTTAAGCGATAGGCTCGCGTGCGGAAAACGCCTCCCCGGGATCCGCGCGAGCCGAAGGGTTAACGACCAGAGTCCGCACGGCCCACGGAGCAAGGGCGCGGTCTGCAACACAAGCAAGATTATTACGTAGATAACCGGAAAATTAACTGCAAAACGCTTCGTTCAGTCACCCGGCCTCGCTGCCCCCCCTCGTCCCGGGGTAATTTTAATAACGTATTTATTGCTCGACCACCCCCTTTTCCGCTTGTGCGCCGCTAGACAAAAGCCCCCGGTAAACGGGAACAGATAACGTTCGATTTACCGTGCTTTATTCAAAGAAGAAGAGCTCGCCCCGACGCGCCGATTTTACCCCTCCGCGGCTTTCCACCCCCTCTAGCAAACACACCGGTTTTTCAATCGCCGATATCATTATTGATATTATTTTGCCGGGTTTGTTTACGTCCCTTTTGCCAATAGGAAATATTGTTGCTTTCTCCTCTACACAGACTGTATGTGTATTGCCGACACGATGCCGTCAATGACTGCCCCATTGTCCCTGTTTCTTGTTGCTCTTTTCGCAATATTTCAATGAAAACTGAATGTGTAATGCAAACTCTGCCTGCTGTAGTTCACTATTTTACCTCTTTACCTCTTTTTCTCTCTATAACATAGAAACAAAATAGAATCCCGCGTAAAAAATTTAAGTTAGGACAAAGTTTACCCAAAGTCCATGTTTGGCGGTCGTTGATACGAACATGGGCAATGAGACTTTACCGAACATGCTTCTTATATTTTATAGAAGTTTGTAGATGCGTGATATAAGTGGATAAATTGCCGCTGAAGTTATAGAAAATAATTCCTTATATTTATTTGTTTTTAACATTCCTCGTATGAACGTCTTTTAAATTTAAGAAAAACTTCGTCTGAAGTTTGTATAAAGTATTGCAAAGTTATTTATTATTTAGTCTCATTGCCCATGTTCATATCAGCGACCACCAAACATCGACTTTGGGTAAACTTTATTCTAACTTAAATTTTTTTACGCGGAATGTGTGAAAAAAAAAGAAGATTAAAAATGGGAAGATCCGATGTGTGCATTATACACACGCCTCGGTAGTTTGAATCGACACCTCTGACGCATGCGCGGGCGAAGTCTTCCAGGAGCCCGTACGCTTTCGCAGCGATGAATGGCAAAGTTTTATCTTCGCGCCGTGATATACGGCCAAGTTGCGGCTCGGCCTTTCTTCTCCCGACACAACACGTAGAGGCGACCGCGGGACGCGGAAAATCTACGAGATGTCTCACCGACTTCCTTCCTTCCCGACGCCCCCCTCCCCCCTCCGTAGCTCCTTTTTTCGCCGGGATCCTTTTTTCAAGGCCGATTCTTCTTATACTCCACCGTCTTATTTCCTTTTTATACCTCCTCCTCCGCGGGTATAGCAGTTACCCAGTTGCTCTATTTTTCCGCGGCCTCTCTCGCTTTTCTTCGCCGCCTTTTTTCTTCTTCATCCGCCTCCTTTTCTTCCCTCGTCCCTTAATATCCTTTTGCACTTCCGAGGCGGCTGATATTTAAGTTTAATTGCTTTCCTCGACGCTCCGAATTTATTTAGCACCCGGGAGACTTTTCCGGATTAATTTTAATACTTACTCTTAATAAGGCTGGTAAAATTGAAGTTTTTTTTTTATTCGTGTTTTTAAAGTTAGCGCCGTTTAACCGGATATGTCCTTCTGTCCATTAAATCGCGTTTTATAATTCAGAACAGCCTGCCGTCACGTTTTTAAGCGAAGATCAAGGAAAAATTGGTGCAATATTTTGTACATTCTTATTCTTTGAAAAAAAAAAAAAAAACATAATTATTATGTTGATATCGAAACTGCATCACTCCGTCTGACTATTGCGAGACTTCTTCTACTGGTTGTTCGTTTTATCGCGCAATACGCGCAGCTTCTCAGTTTCCTTAAAGGATTAGACTAAAAATGCAAATACACTCGAAAGATACCTATAATGTAAAATTGGCAATGTACTTTTTAAATTTGATCCAGTGAAAATTACACTAACTAAGAATTACGTATTTATCACTGTGAATGAATAAATTTTGTGTGAAAATAACTAAAAAAATTAAAATCAACTATTTTCAAATTAGTGAAATTTTCACGCAATCAAATTTAAATAGTATAGCGTATAATAAATCATTAATTTCATCCTTTAATATATAAAGTTAACCAATATATAAAATAAACAAATTTATAAACGGGAACAAGAAAAAATCTGAAATTGCAAAACATCTTTCTCTCAACATGAGGTTTGGGTAAAAGAAATAAGTACCTAGACAATTTCAGTGTACAAAATGTCAGTGTAAAAACTATAAGCAATTCGCTGCTAATAAAATAGACTAGTTGTTTAAAAAAAGACCAACGTATTCTCAAGTACAGTATCGAAGAGAAAATTAAAAAAAAACGGGAGGATATAGAGTCCTGGGGAAAGCGGGGAAACGAACGCAACGATATGGAAGAAGCGAGACTAGAAGAAAGAAACGGGGAAGTATAAGGAGAGGTGAGCCGAGGTTAGGAGTGCAATCAGCATTTACAACTCGACCGGAAGTTTCGTCTCGGCCACGGGAAAAGAAAGAAAAGCGGGAAAGAGGGAACAGGAGCGAGGAAGTACCCCCCGAGTTGGGCAGAGTGCGCCATCACCATCAGCGCGCGCTCCGCGCTCGGTGCTTTATTATCATATGTTTTTACTCGGTGCTTCCATTGAGGACACCCTTTCGCAGTTTTATTCGTCCCGGCGAAATTTCTGCCACCCCTCACCCTCCCGGTCGAGCGACCCCGACCGTCCTTTCTCATATTCCGAGCCCACGCTGCTTTTATCTCTCCTTTTTCTTTCGCTGTTTTCCCTCCTTAAGAAAATGACGCGCGGCTTCGCACTTTCCCACACTTTTCCGGGCGAAAGAAAAGTCGCCCGCCGAGGCGGTCGATCGAAATTCAACGAGCGCGAAGGAGAGGGGGGAGACCAGACTCGGAGAATTGGAGAAAAACTCGCACCATTATTTCTTGCTCGTCTCTGGACTTTATCGATCTGGTCTTTAAAGAGATGAGCTTTTTTCCGCGATGTCCTACTTAACGAACTTTCCCCCAAACTCGCTGTAGAATTTTTTTCCAAAAATTTCTTTGAATTATTAACGGAATACTCTTCGCGATGGGTATAGTATTTCTTTGAATTATTATTTCATTTACCGGAGGTTAACTCCCTTGCTTTGAGCATTCTTAGTAAATGTTTAGTAAAGTTATCGGCGAAACTTTATTGTACAATTTTTACAAGGAAAAATTTAAAAACTCCCAATTATTGAGCTATTTGGTAGAATTTTAAACGTACGTTCTTGCCATGCTTTAAACGAATATCTTGCACGCAAATATAAATATTCGTTTAATTTCATGTGAATTCAAGAAGAATTTTCATAAATTACATCTCCACTGAAATTATTTCTATACGAAAGGTACAAAATTCCTTGAATATTATTCCCGCTAATACTTTCTTACGCGAAATAAACAATATGATCCACGCATTCTTATTATTATTATTTTTTTTTTTTGCAAAGTTCCTCCTCATCTAAAACAAATGAAAAAAAAAATTAATAAATAGACATTACCGCAATCTCTGACATTGAATAGAGGTATAAAAAAAGAAGGCAGAGAGTCCCGCTTTCATCTCGCGTATCCCCAAAAGACGCGCGCGTCAAAATAAAGGCAAGCGCAGACGAAAAGCGAAAAGAAAGCGGCAGTCGATCTAATCTCGGACTCGGCTTCCCACTCGATCTGACGTACACAGGTTCGATCAACGCAACCTCAAAGCCACTTAATCCTCTTAGCGAAGCCGTACATCAGGCCGCATTTCGTTTCGCGCTGGCACAAAGGCACCGAAACTTTCGAGTCGGCATCGATTGACATGCCCGGGGAGCCAGTAAGCCGGCTTCCAACTCATCAAGACGAAATTGCGCCTTGGCCGTCGCATTTTTGCATTTTCGAATTCTCCTTCTGCAACTTTTTGGACTCGCGATACTCGCCACTTGATTTATCGTGTTGACGTTTTAAGTGGTAGTTTCTGATGTCTATTGATTATCTGTGCACGAGAGTACCTACTAGTCACTTAATCTTTTTTTGTTTTGTAATTATTTTTCGAGAAGAATTAGTTACACCGTGTCTGACTAGTTCGGACTTTTTCTACTTCCACGCAGGTCGCTATTTCACTTAACTGCAAATAAATGTACTTGACGTATGTGTTATTATATTTTTTGTTTTCTAATTATTTTTCGAGAAGAACTAATTGAATGTCTGATAATTTCGGAATTAGTTCTACTAAATTATAAGTCATTCTATCATTTATTTTTTAATTATTATTTTAGAAAAATTAATTATTAAGTACTAGGTAATACATTCGCACTGTTACGCCTGACTAGTGCGTGACATCTTCCACTGATCCTCTGGTTTCACTGACATTGCACTTTATTTATAGCCGATCAATTAAAATATTAAACTAAAAATATAATTGTACATAAAAGTACCTATTTTTACTTTCTAGTTCTTTAAAAAAAATTAATTGCGATCGGCATGCTTCGTCTGACTAATGCACGACCTTTTCCACTGATGCGTCGTCATAAATCTTAATCACATTTAAAAATACTTGGTGCAATATTTTGTACATTTTTATTCTTTGAAAAAAAAAAACATAATTATTATCTTGATACCGAAACTGCATCACTCTGTCTAACTATTGCGAAACTTTTTCTACTGGTTGTTCGTTTTATCGTGCAATACGCGCAGCTTCTCAGTTTCCTTAAAGGATTAGACAAAAAATGCAAATACACTCGAAAAATACCTATAATGTAATATTTTTGCTTTTTACTTTTTAATCCATTTTCAAGAAAAATTAGTTACCTTTAAGCTTGCTTAAAAACTGTGCCTTAGCTACCGAATTTTCAACTCTCAAATTTTTCACACGCAGCGTTTCGAACTGACGATCATCGCCACTTCCTTTATTGTTGAATATGTCGATCCTATCAATGTCTCAAGTGATAATTACGATATAAATTGATTATCCGTACATGGAAGTACTTACGAGCGAATACGTATGAAGGAAAATTGATTAGCGCTACTCCATTGTCAACGTAGCACTTACTTAATTCAACCCTCATTCATTTTTCTTTTTTTTTGCTTATCGGAATTCCTTCTTCTCAATTTAACCCCTTACTCGAATCTCAAGCGCAGCATCAAGAATTATTAAGCAGCTTACGGATCACGCGAAAATACAAGTGGTAGACAAGCCATTCGCTTCTAATTGTGTGCACTGCGCCACTTGTGTGGCTGCATTTCCAGAGTTTTGCCCTTTGCTACGATTTCACGTGATGATAGTTCATCGGGGTTAGCGGGTGAAAATGCTTTAATCGTATTACCGCCTAATCTCACGTTCAATGGGTTATACCGGAGAATACTAGTTACAGGCTTTCTCGGGACAAAACTAGTTTTGCTTTCGGGCTTTGCTTATAAACTATTTTCGCGCGCTTAATCTCGCCTAACTTACTTTGGCGGATCTTAACTCAAGTTGCGTTCAAAATAATGTGCTTAACTTTTAGTGTCGTTCGTCTGAAAATTAAATTTTAATTTCATTTTTATAGATGTCTACTCTTTTAATGAAGCGACGAATCTAAAGGTGATACCGAATATCCTTTATTTGATTGCTTCTGGATCTATCCATGACTTTAGCCGATCATATTTGTTTAATATGCAAGTAATTACTGTATATGAATGTATTAAGACAAGAAATATAGAAATAAATAAGAAAAAGGAGAATCATTTATTTCCACGATTAAGCAGAATTAACTTCACGTTTGTTATACAAACTATGCTAAGAATTTTTTAAATATTGCTTAATCCGATGATTTAAAAATATTAAATTCTAGAAGATATAGAAGAAAAATATTTAAAATGATCTTTTATTTTAATTTTTATACGAAAATAATCTTTTAATAATCATTTCAGAATTAAAAAAAAAATACAACAAAATTCTAACAAGATTAGTCTACAGTAAACCTAAATACGTAAACTAAAAACAGACTGATTTATTTCTAAAATTTTACTAAAAGCTTTTTTACGTCAATTATTCAGTATAACTATCTTAAAATAATTTTAGTAAATTGAATTAAAATTTTATTCAGGATTCCAATTCTAAATGAACCTGGAAAAAAAAAAACGGATCATGCATCCTAACGTCTACACTAAAATCGTCTTTTATCAATTGCGTCGAAATAATTTTCAGAATTTTAGAAAGAAAGAAAGAAATTCTAACAATATTAGCCTACGGTAAACGCAAATAAGTAAAGTCGGAGAAATCCCAAAAGCTAATCTATTGGCAGAGGTTTCTTCGCACGTCGCGGCTAACTGAGCGTCCCCGAAAGTTGTAACACTTTTTCGAAAACATTCTAAACTGGACGACCTCATAAGCCTTCGCCAACATTTTACGCAAACGAACCGCCGTCGGATAGAGATATATGAATGGCAGGAGGGGGCAGAGTTTAGGGGGAGGGGGCGAGAGATAAATTCGTCCCGACAATTAGTTCGCGCTCGGCAGAGTGCACTTAGCGAAAAGTAAGCAAACTCGGTTTCTCGCTTCCTCTTTCAGCATATTGCACTCTCTCGCCTACACAAATGCCTTCCACCTCCTTCGCCCAGCCTATTTTTCTTTTCCCCTCTTCCACGTCTCTTAAATTTCTCTCCCCCGTTTCTCTCTATATCGACCTCAGCAAGCCGTCCTTCTTCCTTTCTTCTTTGATTCATAATCACCTCTGGCTCTTAACGTTGTTTTCGTCGTTTCCTTATATTCCAATTTCTTATTTTTCAACTGTTTAAAAAAAAATCGCATTACAAATATGTATATATTTTTTTTTGTTGGATGCTGAAGATCCTATTACTAATAGTATTTTGAATTTTGAAGTAATTTAGTGGAAAGTGTAAGTAATTTTTTAACAGATTAAAAAATTTCGTATCTAATAGTATTTAGAATTCGATGAAATTGATTATTAGTGAGTGTAACGTATTCTTTAACGGTTTAAAAAATATTTCGTACTTAAAATGTACATATCTTTGTTTAAATTGAAAGATAAAAATATAAATACCAATTGTATTTAGAATTCGATGTTAATTTAGCAATGAGTACGGGTTATTTTCTAACAATTTAAAAAATTACTTAGCGTCCATATATTTTCTATTCCAAGCAAAAAATTGAGTTATTAATATACAGTATTTATAATTATTCAAAGAAATTAATCGGTAAAAGTGTAGTCCGTTTTCAACGATGTAAACAAAATTCATGCTAAAAGTATACACATATTTTATATTACAACAACAAAATTGAATTTTACTAAGGATTTATGTAGAATCCGTAGAAATTTAGCGTTAAGTGTATGTAGGCAAATCGGAAGGACTCGAGCGATGATAAATAAAGCATTTCAAATGAAGCATCTCAACGATATAAAAATTCATCCTGAAAGTATACGCATATTTTCTATTACAACAATAAAAAAATTGAATTACTAAGGATATTTATAATCCGTAGAAATTTAGCGTTAAGTGTATAGGCAAATCGGAAGGACTCGAGCGATGATAAATGAAGCGGCGGGCAGGTCGGAACCGTAGCCGGATGAAAAAAAGGCACTCAGGCCAGCGCGATAACTTTTAAACGCAGCATAATTCGATTAAAATAGACCCGACGCCACCGCCGGCCGACCGGATCGAAACATTAAGAGGCGAGATTGATGAAACTCGATTTAGGCGCGCGCTCGCTCGATTATATCACTGCATCGGGCGGATAAAGGATAAGCGACGTCGGTTCAAGTGGAATTTTCAACTCACTCCCCCTGGGCTCCCTTCCCATTTTCTTTTTTTTTTTCACCCGGTCCTTTCGCCCTTATCGGGCCTGCCTCCGCCGTTGTATTGCGCGCGAACCGAGCGACGGTATCGCTGCAAGCTAACGCGCACTTTCCGCCCCCACCCGCCCTCCGACTCGTGTAATTAATGAGTTTTAGCCGGACGATAAAGCCGAGTCTCGGAATGTTAAACTTTAGTCCTTAAGAGGACCGGCCGAGACGAGGGTCCCTCTCCGTTTGACCCGCCTGGGGGGAGGGGGGGGAGGGGGGGGGAGGCATGACAAACCCGCGATTTTGCCAATTTCCCGCCTCCTCTTTTTCGTCCTTTTACTCTGTTTTTCGTCTGACGACGAATCGATGCCCCTATTATTGTTGGCCCTGAGCGAAAATAGAGTCCAGTTTTATATGTTCGTAAAATTCCTCAATCTTCAATCAATGTGAAACTACAATACAACTTTGTTTCATTTTTTTTTTCTTCGAATTTTCTAAAATCTTCGATTTTAAATTATTATTATTTTCCTTTTGATGTAAGCACTTGGATAAAAAAATACAAATGATAACCGAGATAAATTAGAAAGGCATATATCGGAAGCATTCGTGATTACACTCGAGCGTACACCGGCAGAAGTCGTTTGTCCCCGTCGATAATTTTTCCTCGATTCACCCCGGGATAAGGCGCGGGCGCCGGCACAATAGAAATATATATTCGCCGGGGAAAGGCGCTTGATTTGAAATTCCTGAGATTTATCGCGTCAATATCCTCCACGCATTAATTTATGATTTCGAAGCCAGGGCATGAACAGAGCGGGAAAAGGAGAACGCAGTAAAGCGTCCGCTCAGCCTGGATGTCGCAACCCCCCGTCTATTTCGAGATTTTTTTTTTCGACACTGACCAACGGCTAGATCGAACAATCGAAATTAAGAGTACTCAGTACATGTGTATTAATCATTTTTACTTTCTAATTATTTAAAAAAAAATTGTTTGATATATGTCTGACTAGTCCCTGACCTTTTCTACTGAACCGTAATTATATATCTCAAATTATCACAGTTTATTCAACTTTAAAGTCTTTTCACGCACGTTTTAAAACATTTTTTTTTACTTTTTTATTATTTTCCAAGCAAAATTAGTTGCTACTCGGCTGACTATATCCGACCTTTTCTACTGATCCGTGATACGATTATAAAATTTTCATAGCTATTCATCTGAAATTTCATGGAATTGCAATTATTATTTGTTATCCTGCTTATTTATTACGAAAAAATACTTACATTACGTATGATTAGTTCGATGCCTTTTCTACCATCAGTAACTATCTTGCAAATTATGAACGTAGCTACTCACCTAAAAATTTTTTTTTTATTTTTAAAAAAAATAAGTGTGCTGGACTATTTCAAGACATTTTCCACTTCCCCACCGCCATAATGTACAATAGTAATTAAAATTACTCGCCTTGAACTAATTGAACATTTTTTACTACCAACTTCAGTAAAAAAAAATATTATGGCGAAAATGTCGCAACCGCACTGGCCGTCTGACTATTCCCCGAGTGTTTCTACTGATCGATCGGTAATCTCGAACTGTACGCAGTTATTCGCTTGAAAAATCAAACTAAAAATGTAATCGCACCTAAAAGTATTTAACACAATATTTTTTACCCTCTAACTGTTCTCTTTCAAGAAAAAGTTAGTTGCAGTCAATGGCAAAACATGCAACAATTATTCGCTAATTACTTTTCCTTCCAAGGCCAGCACTCCTCGCTCCATCCGCTACTGTCTCTTTTTCTTTTATTCGTGCTCTTTCTCGCTCTGCGACCGCCGGTGGTTTTCGTCGCCTCTGTGTGTGCCTTATATTCCGCATTTTGATTGATCGCGTTAATTACTCGAGCTCCTAATGCAGCGCGTCTGGCGACACCAACGACAGATGGAAAAATAAAGTACCGGAAGTAAAAGGGGGGCAGTTAGAAATGTTGCGGCAAACTAAAATTGGCTAAATGAAGATAGATAATAGCTAGGACTTTTTTAATTTCAGCGGAGCTTATCCCACGGTATTTGCGATTGAAAATTTGTTCCGCCTTACTTTTCGGAAGAAATTTATGCTTTTCGCGATCTTTTAAGTACACACAGAATTGCCCCAGGCGTTGCGTTATTTTTCGTAAATTATATTTACAAAAAAACAACACATATTTATTTTATTTCATAGCAATTGCAACGGGCATTGAATTTCGGCAAATTTTTATTTTTTATTTTTTGAATAATTGCAATAATTTATCCCACGGTATTTGCGATTGAAAATTTGTTCCGCCTTACTTTTCGGAAGAAATTTATGCTTTTTGCGATCTTTTAAGTACACACAGAATTACCCCAGGCGTTGCGTTATTTTTCATAAATTATATTTACAAAAAACCAACACATATTTATTTTATTTCATAGCAATTGCAACGGGCATTGAATTTCGGCAAATTTTTAATTTTTATTTTTTGAACAATTGCAATAAGCGAATTGAAGGCTCTGGACGTGGAAAAGGGGCGATCAGATATCGAAAGAAAAATTTGTTGTGCTCAGTATCGATAAGATTCGATTTGTAGTCACATGTGCGAGTGAAATAACATCGGCAACTTATAAAATTATTTTCCTACCGCCGGCGCAAAAAATGAGAGGACCCTCCTCTTGAAAAGTATCTTGACTAATGGCATTCGGCGTGGAATTTTTGTGCGAAGGAAATCTGGATAGGCTGTGCCTGCCGATTTATTGCGACTGAATGAAGGAAAGAGAGAAAAGGGAGGAAGGGAGAATGAGAGAAAGGGACAGGGTGAAATCGATAAAATCAGAGGGAAACGAGGCTCAGACTTTTCTCGCTCGGTAAATTACAAAGCGGCTTGTGGTGCTCACGATAGCAGCAAAATTTGCGATAGCTGCTGCTGCCGCCTGTTGACGGCTTTCCATTTGAAGAGGGACGCGCGATATCTTCTTTTAAAGTCTTCCTATTCTCTTTTCGTTCGATCGCAAAAAATAGTTTTTATCTTATACTTTTCTTTTGTATTCGTTATTTGTTTTCTTTTTAATTTTATTAAGTTTTTTTTTCATCAGATATACCTGTGCAATTTTACTAAATAATGTACAAGAACTTTTTCTTCAGGATTTATTTTATACTAAAGAAATCAAGAATCGTAAATAACGATTAGTTGTTTCGACTAATATTTAGTTTAACTAAATTATTTATGTCAAAATTTATAAAATAAAACGACAGTAATCACAATTAGTTGAAACAAAATATTTAATTGTGATTACTGTCGTTTTATTTTACAAATTTTGACATAAAATCAATTTACTTAATACAAAAGTCTAAAAAAAAAATCATGTATTGTACAATGATAATAAAATTTGTTTGTATATTTATTTAAGCATTCGTTAAACCGTAGCGATGCACGCACTACCAAATACACGGCGATTTCACTCGTATTTTCTTTGCGTTCATGTCGCTCGCGTAATATTCTGAATTTAATGTTATTCCTCGCATATCATTTTACAATGTAAATACAACTTTTGACCGAAAGCACATTTACAAAAACAACGAATCCTTTCGTTTCGTAAATCTTTTTAATTTCTCGATTAGAATTAGAACGTCCTTTCCTTTTTCTTCTTTCATTCAAAGATTTTTAATAATAAAAATAATTTTACAAGCAACAGTTTTCACAGAATAAAGGCTTTGCAAATTTTACAAAAGGGACGCCGTGCAACAGCGAATCCATAATAAATCGAGTCCAATATCGCAGGCAGTAATCAGCACCTTCTGTACAATCTTTTATCAGCTCGCAAAAGGCCGAGGGGCGGCGGAGGGGGTAGCGAAATGAGCGCTGGCCGCGAGAATTTTCTCCCGTCCCGAAAGGAGACGGAGAAATAAAAGCCGCTGCGTAATAAAGCGGCGAGCGAGGGAGGGTAAGAAACGAGGTTCTTTAAAATTTCAGTCCCGCCGCGAACGGCCAGCCGAGAGAGCGAGAGAGACGGAAAAAGGAGGAGCGACGGATCTCAAGCATCGCCGTCGAGAGAAGAAAAATATTTTATTTAACCTCCGTGCGGGACGTGACTATCGGCCGTACGTGGCGGGGAACAGAGGGCGGCGAGGAAGAACAGAGTGAGGCCGGTGGGAGTCGAGTCCCTAATTTCGACCGGCAGCGGCAACGGCCGCACCGCTGGAATCTTAATTGTGAGGAAGAATTCGGGGATGTCCGGCGCGGATCGCAGTGTACCGAACAATAGTCGCTGGTGGGTCCGAAGCGAAAGAGAGAAGTAGAGGACCGCCGCTGCTGTATACACTACGGCAAATTTCTCTCCGCTCGAGCGCCCGTGAAACATCCAATTTATCCTCTGGAAAAGAAAATTCGCGCTCTTCTTTTCGCCTCTCTCATACATTTCTCTCTCTTTTTTTTTATTACTAGCAAAATCTTGCTCGTTCTGCTGTTTATTCGTGACTTATTTTTAACGTTGGAAATTTTGAATTTTGGCGCCATTCCGGATATTGACTAACCAACGAATCAAACTCACGTTTTTGAGACTTCACAGCACACGGACAACACTTTTTTTAAGAGTGAATCAACCTTCTCTTTCTGATGTTTATTTATGAGTTATTTTTCAAACTCACGTTTTTGAGACTTCGCAACACACGGACAACACTTTTTTTAAGAGTGAATCAACCTTCTCTTTCTGCTGTTTATTTACGAGTTATTTTTGACGTAAGAAATTTTTAATTTTGGCGCCGTGCTGGATTATATACACGTTTTTCAGACTTCACAAGATCCGGACGACACTTTTTTAAGAATAAATCAATTTTCTTTTAGTACTACTTATTCGTGACTCATTTTTAAGGTAAAAAATTTTGAATTTTCGAGCTATACCGGATCTTATTCGCGTGTTTGAGATTTCAGAAGATCCGGACATTGCTTTTTTAAAAGTGGATCAATTTTCTTTCTGTGCTATTTATTTATAACTCAATTTTGAGGTAAAAAATTTTGAATTTTGACGTCACATTGTCGTCGCTTTTTTGAGAGAGAATTGCACTCGTCCACGTTTCTTTTTACACGCTTGGCTAAAGCAAGCAAATATTCATGAAAAACCTGATATTTGCTTAAGGAATCTAAAGAAAAACTATATACAGTACAACCAATCAATCGAACTGAGATTTAGATCGGACACAGTCTCGATTTTAGAAGAGTCTCATTCGAAAAAGTGGAAAAAGTGTTACCCGACGTCGCTAATTTGGAGATTTAGCAAAGCGTCCATACAGAAAGAATCGAAAAAAAAAATCTCTCATTGGGAAAAATCGAAGAAGAACAAGGGTGAGGAGAGAAGGCGAATGAAGCGATAGCCAGTAGACGGGGAGGGAAAGAGAGAGAATTTCGAATCCCGAATTGTCATGAGTCATGAGAATTCCGAGACTAAGCCCGAAGCCATCTACGGATATCTCTAAAGCGAGGCGAGATCCCGGCGCTATAGGGAACCTTCCTACAGGCGTACAGCCTCGGTAGATACCCATTTCATCCACCTTTTCTTTTTACAGCCCCAGCCGGCTCTCACCTCGGCCTCTCGGTCTCCCCCACCCCCCCCTCCCCCCTTCTCTCCACGGCGCTGTGACTCCGGCGTCTCCTTCCTTTTTTATCCTAACGCGATCAGCATCCGCGCGCTCCGAGAGCTCGTTCGAGCCTGAGCGCGTGAGCGATGCGCGTAAAGTGCCGCCTGCCGTGGCGTCGTCGCTCTCTTTCTCCCTCAAAGGGGGAGAGGGCCGGGAGGCGGAGACGAGCGGGAGCTGCCACGTCGCTTAGAAAGCAATCGATATGACGGAGGCTACCGGTGCACACGCAGTAAAAAACCTAACGTGGCGGAGCCCGCCTCCGGGAAACGAGGGCAAATTTTTTCGAATTAGCCAACCGACCCGAGCGAAAACTCCTCCTCGCCAGCTGCGATCTTCCTCTCTCTCTCTCTCTCTTTCTCTCGCAGAGCGCGCCTTAGTTTGGCATTTATCACCATCGGACGTGGGGATCTTCACTTCCGGGGTGTGAAAAAGAGGCTCGAAATATTTACCGGGTATGCACAATAATAGTTCGTTTCGATGCATTGCTCGGCAAAAAACAATTTGGTTGCAAATTTTAGCAAATTCAGCTGGGACGCAGTGGATTCCAACTGATTTTCAAGGGATTCTTAGCCAATAATTGTTGAATCTTCACTTCCAGAATGCAAAGAGGTGCGAAATATTTACCGCGTGTGCGCAATAATAAGTAGTTCATATTGATTCATTGCTCGGCAAAAAAGTTCCGATGGAAATTTCAGCAAATTCAGCTGGGACTTAGTGGATTCCAGTTGGTTTTCAAGGGATTCTTAGGTAATAATTGTTGAATCTTCACTTCCGAGATCAAAAGAAGTGCAAAATATTTACCGGATATGCTCAATAATAAGTATTTTATGTCGATTCAATGTTCGGCAAAAAAGTTCCGCTGAAAATTTCAGCAAATTCAGCTGGGACTTAGTGGATTCCAGCTGGTTTTCAAGGGATTCTTAGCTAATAATTATTGTATCTTCAAAAAAAGTGCAAAATATTTGTCGAATATGCTGAATAATAAGTAGTGCGTATTGATGCATTGCTCGGCAAAAAAAAAGTCAGCTGGAAATTGTAATAAATTGAGTTGGAATAGAGTCGATTCCAGATGGTTTTCAATGGATTCTCAGATAATAACTGTTGGATATCGTATTTTAAAATAATAAATAAATAAGTGGTAATAAGTGTTTTAATTCGTTACGATATACAATTTAAAACTTTTGATGGGCATGTAAGAAGTTCGTATTTAGCTTCTGCAATCAGTTAATAATAGTACATTTTGATAAACAAACGAAACTGCTCACGCATCGAAACTGTATTTTCCATACAACGCGTGCAAGATTTCACTCGAAGCTAATTTTAAGTAACCGTACGTAAAAGCTTACTTTCTTCACGGAGCTAAGAAAAAGAAAACTTTTCAATGAGCCACTTCCGCGCATTCCCCATAAAGCGACACACAACACAAAGACCTAGATTTCTATTAAAGCGACATGATATAAGGCAATATCGACGGGCGAGGCTAATAAATCTCGGCGCACAGGGCGAGCCTCTCCATCGATAAACGAAGCCATCGGGGCCACTTGGACGGCTCGGCCACCTCCAGCGCGACACTTGAAACACGATAGCCTGGAGGTCGGAAATCGCCTCCGGCGCGAATTATGTACAGAAACAAGAAGCCTCTTAATCGACGTGTTTATCGCAAGAGATTATCGTTCCCGCCCTGACCCCCCCCCCCTGCCAGCCGGATGTGCTCGCTTTTTCACTCCCCGGGAATGCGAAGCTTTATTTCCGGCAACAACGACCCGGGGACGATTACGGCGGGGCGCCTGTTTATTTTAAGTGCCCGGGGAGCGCGTAACGTCACCGTAACGACGAGGGAAAAAAAGCTCGACGTGGCTTTTTAGGATAATTTATCGTTTTCACGAGCCGCGCTCACGTCATATTGTATACACGTTGTACATTTGGCCCTCGTGAAAAATTTCTCCCCACCGCGCCGCGAGAGCTTTTTTCGCTTCAATTTTTACGTCTAACAAATAACCGGCGCGTACATTACCCCGACGTTGCACGCGTCCGACCGAACGCGGACTTGCACTACTTAAACGAAGGAATTTCCACTTTAAATCCCTGAAATTTATTAATAATTCAGTGGCTACTTATAATGTGTTTAAGTAGGAGCTAAATATTTGAATAAAATCATTCCTTGTGAAAACACACTCATTCGAGTTCATTTTTTTCTTTTATACTTACTTGAGGAACGCAAGAAGTACACTTTAGAATTTGCTTAAGTAAATTCCGCGTTTTTCCTGAGAAGTTGGGTTTGAAAAAAAAGGAGTGAGAAAAGCCATCATGTGGAATTCGTCTGAAGCATATCAGCTGATGTTCGGCAGCAGCGATCCTTAAAGGGAAAGGGGCGAAAAGTCGATACAAAGTCCCTTTCCCTTTAATTTTTGCTGAAAAACCAGCGAGTCCTGAATATTTGTTTTTATCTTGTTACCTTTTTAGTCGTGCGTGCGTATTTCGATGTACGACCAGTTGCTTTTTTTACAAAAAAAAAAATCAATTTCCGTTAAATGTTTTTACTTCAGGGTGAAGTATAAAATTTTTAATTTTAAAATGATTTGCGCCTCCTCAAAGAGAAGGCGGGTGGGTTTAAAAATGTTTTAGCTCGACAGTTAACGATGTTTTTTTTTTGTCCTAGGTCTAAAAATGGTCTCGCCTGAGTCTCGCTTTATAGGTTCGAAAAACGTGTCTTTTAGAAAAAAATGCTTTTTACGTGAAAAAATTACGCTTTCAAATAAGCTAAAAAATGTTTAAATATCAGAATTTTTTTATCGAAGTCGCGCGTAAATATATTTTTCAAGACGAAAAAAAAAATACAAAAGCGGTACGCCGAGTATTGTCCGTTTAAAGACGACGACCAACAATTCAGTGGAACAAAAGCTCTGGGGAAGAAATTCGTCGCCGTTGTCTTTCCGGTATGAAGTCATTCCTCTCTCTCGCCTTTCGTCGGCCGGAAAAAAGATTTCCCTGACGGTGCTTGCACAGAAAACATTGCATGCGGAAGACGCCTGCTAAATGCTCGTTTCTTATTTATCCTTTCTCACGTAAATGATTATTTACTAACACATTTACTCTTTTTTTTTAAGGGAATTCAAAATGCACGAACATTATCCAAATTATTTTCAATGATTCTAAGCGGAAACTAATAAAAAAAATGTTTTTAAAGAAACTAATAAAATAGTGGTTTAAAAAAGCTCGTACCTAGAAGTACTACGGATGAACTTTTTAAAAAAAATTTTATTACTTTTTTTTATTAGTTTCTTTTTAGAGCCATTGAAAATAGATTAAATAACGTAGTATGAGATCAGATAGTATGAGTGATTTAACAGGCTGTAAACAGTTTTTAGTTTATTTTGCTGTAACTTAACATATCTGAGTCCCATTCGATCAAAAAAAAACAATAAAAAATTCTTTTCAAATTCATATTTTGAAATATTTAATATCTCCTCTTCAATTGTGAGTGATTTGACAGATTGTACACTTTGACTACTCTTTATTTTTAGTTTCTTTTTGCTGAAATTCAACCTACTCGAACGTCATCAAATCTATTTCAAAATCCTTTTCCAAATTCATATCTAAAAGTCCTCGACACTACATCCTCCATATTGTGAGTAATTTAACAGCTCGTACCCTTTAGCTAAGAAAGCAGATAGCAAGCGATTGGGAGACGTAAAAAGGTAAGAAAAAAAAAGGTTAAAAGAGAGTTAAAAGAAGCAGAAAAAAAGGAGTAGTATAAGGAAGGTGGGGGGGGGGGTAAAAAATAAAGAAACGTCGAAAGCAAGATGTAGAAGGGGAGTAAAGAGGGTGATAGTGCAGCGTGAGCGTGGGAAGGGTCGAAAGAAAGTAATACATTTGGCGCGATTAAAGAAAGCTCTCGAGGCTCTTGATGGGGCGTAAACCTCCGTTAATTGTCGGGCGCCCCGTCGCGGGCTTCCCCCATATAACCGTCGTCGCGCGATTAGACGACAAAACAGAGGAAAAGGAACAGGCGAAGGCGAAGGAGCGAGATACGCTGGCGGGGGGAGGGGAAGGGAGCCTTGGGGAGGACAAAGAGAGAGAGAGAGAAAAGGGAGGGGGAGGCGAGGGAAGACACGTTGCAACAATGGGAAAAGGGACGAGCGACGGCTTACTTCTTGTCGTCCTGACCCCGAGCGCGCGGACGTTTTATCGTTCCGTAACTCCCGCGCGAAAACGTTCCGTGTCGTAAAGCTCGCTTTTATGAGAAGAGGCCGACGAGCGAAATTTTACGTTTCTTAACGCTCTCGATTTTTAAGGATGGAGGAGTGAAATGTTGCTTGAAAATTTCAACGAGGGACTCGATTTTTATTTGCCTTTTAAAGCTGGCGGCGCGCGGCCTGCAGAACAGCATGCGTCAACTGTTGCGATGACGGCGAGAGCCTGTGCCTCTCGTACTACGCGAAAAGCGAATGCTCAATGACTTTTAAAAATTTTTAAGGCGTGTAATGAAAATGCGCTCGACAGACAGTGCTGTCATCACCGTTGAGCCTTTTATATTTTTAATTTTCTATTTATTTCGGAGGATTTAGATGTACCGTGGATTTTAAAGCTTGATTAAATCTTTTAATTTAACTTTTTAATTTGTTTTAGTTCGTTACAATTTCTTATACTTTGTTTTATGGTTTTTATTTAAGAACACCTTTGCTTGATTAGAAATGAATGATTAATAAGTTAAAGCGCTTCAAATATATCTATGATTTTAAAAAACGTTTGTAATAATTTGTAATGCAAATACGTACGATAGATATTTCTATCACTGACAAAATTTTTATACATTTTTAATTTACTCTTTAATTAAAATTTCAAGTGTAATCAAGATTTCACACCTCAAGAAGTTTAATTTGTATTAAATTTTAGATAATTACTAATATTTTTTTGCAGAATTTGTATATCACCGAATATTTGCCCATTTAATGAACAATTTAATGCATTTTAAATGCTCTGATAAATACACCTACTTTTGTATTCTGAAAATTTTTAACATTCTTTTTTCTTTACTTTATAGGGACTGCAGGGTTGTGAGGGATCCACAAACAATGAAATCCAAAGGTTATGGGTTCGTTTCCTTCGTAAAGAAAGCGGTAAGTTACTTTTGATATAATTTATATTTTTTTTTGTTTTGTAAGTGGTGTACTATATCATTTTTCTTATCCCTTTGTTGGGCCGAAGCAGTTTCTATTCTTTCAATATTTTACGACCGGCAATTAACTGCATAGTACGAAAAAAAAAAATTTTTTTTTTCAACTGCACGTATGGATTTTTCCCTCTCACGAGCGAATTTCAAGCCCAATCCGTTATACCACATCATTCCATTCATTTCTCCACCTTTCACCTCTTTTCCTAAAAAAATATATATATATAAAAAAAAGCCAAACTCTTTTCCTAAATAAAAGGAAAAAGGAAAAAAAGCGAATTAAGCCAGATTAAGCCCCGAGAGGCCCCTTTCAATCCCGCATGAAAAAATAATGTTATCCCTATCCCGCTAAGTAACAAAAACAGCTGCGCCTCAGCCCGTTAAACGCATTGCATCGACGGCATCAATTATTACTCATCGGCAAACAAGCAAAATCAAAGTGAAATAACATTTTTCGACCTCCGGACTATTCACCGGAGCTTCTCCCCCTTCCCCTTTTTTCCCCGAGTGTTCCCTTTTTGATCGGCGATTCATCCGACGCGCACCAATAACATTTATCCTCGCCGTTGGATTTTGTTTTGCCGCGCGGAATGATAATTTTCGCGAAACCGAAATTTCAATTCGCAAGCCCGCGCGCGCGGCTTTCGAAAAGTCGTCTCGCATGTTTTATGCAGAAACGCGTGAAAGCGCGGCCTCGGCGATTCGCCCCCACCCCTCCCCCAGGCGGAAATCCCGGTCGCGCAAATCCGACGGGGGCCGATATTAAAACGATTATTATTATTCGATAAAGCGCTGGAGCGGCCGCTGCGAAGTCGACGACGTCAATCCGGGCTCTCGTTTACGGACCGTTTACGGAAATTTCATTGTCGCGTACGGCAAGCCCTCGAATCTTTTAACACTTTCATTCGCAGCCATATTTTTCGCCTTAATGCTCACATCGTTTTTTGCTTTCTCACGGAGAAAGCTTTTTTAAATTATTTATTTTATTTATTTATTTTTTGCTCTTTTTTATCCCGAAATTTTGATTAATTTATTTATAGAACTTTGTTTATATTGTTTATACGATAAAAGTCCTTACAATTGTTAAGTACATATTGATAATAGTGTAAAATTTATTAAAATATACCTACATCGGGCAGATTTTATTGGAAAAGAAAAATTATTGTAAATGATCGCGCAACATTGTTTATTGAATTTTTATTCAAATCGTTTGAAAAAATGGCTGGAAAAATTATTTACGATTTAAAAAAGCTCGAATCGTCGTTTCGGCATCTCATTTTTCCGCTGACAACGTCTATCCGGCCGATCTTGACTGACTACGTCTCGTTACTATTGTCAAGGCTAATCAAATTGGCGAAGGATGGAATTCTACCGCGATGTGCGTTCTTTTTTCATTCGAATAATTGAATTTTCTTTTTTCCATTGCTCTATATTCCTCGAATTCAAAAGGTAATATTGGAAATATAAAAAACCATCTTATCAATTGCGCAATTATTTACGTATAGCTTGCAGTGCGCAACCTTAGATTTATAGTCAATAGGCCTATAGTTGATCGGAATTGCACCACTAAATTTAGTTTTTTTTTTACTCTTTATAGAATAAAAAGTCTCTGGAATTCTGTACCTTCATTTACTTGTAATATTTAAACTCATAGTTTTAAAATTAACACTCATTAGTTTTAGCTTACCCTGAATTTGCGCCAAGTCGGCACTTGAAATAATAAATAAACAAATGAATTAATTCAAACGGTAAAGAGGACAGATATCGGGTGCTACATAAATTATAAAATTAAAGATCTAAAAAAAAAGACCAGATAAAGGCAAATTTAATCAACATTCAGTCGAGCTCGAGCTTTCCAGAAAAAGCTTTCCCTCCACGAGGCAGCGATAAATAAATAATTATCCCGCGCGTAATTTACGAGAGCCACAAGAGATTTACGAGGGCCGATTACACGTAAACCGTCAAAACGCTCCCGCCTCGCTTCGAAAGCTGCCTCTTAAAAAAAAAAAAAAAAAAAAAAAAAAGAGTGTAAAAAAATGAGTCGAGCGCGTGCGAGAGAGAGAGAAAGAAAGTCGAGAAAAGGGAGGGGGTGGACGCACGTGCAGCGCAAGGATCGATCGGGCGCGCGGGCGAAGAAAAGCGGGAGGCGGAAGCCGGCCATTCGGACGGCGGAAGTGCCAAGCGGCGCGGTCAGCGTCGCAATTTAGATCCGCGCTTCCGCCACACCCTGGCGACTCGCTTCGGGGATGAGGGGGCACTGGGGGCTCAGAACGCGCGAATTTTTCCTGCGACCGCGGTGTAAACATGCACGAGGGATCGCACGGATACGCCAGCCGCCCACGGACGGGGAGGAAATTTGCACTGCCCTTTATGCGCTGCGCCGAGCCGAGGCGACTTTAATTAAGTTTATAAGACTTATTTCGGTCTTGCGATTATTTTCGTAATTTTCGAATGATTTTTGGTAATTTTAAATAAATATTTGCTTGAATAATTTGTGTTGAATATTTCTTTGATATATTTTTTAATAGTTTTAGTATGATTTTCGGTAATTTTAAGTAAATATTTATGTCAATATTACGTGCTGAACATTTCTTTGAATCCCAGTGATTATTTTTTTTTAACTACTAAATTTATTTAGAAACAAAAAAAAAACATGTAACTAGTTTTTAAAGAATACATAGTTGATTCACACAAATATTTAACAGGTACTATTGAATTCAATATTTACTTGAAATTACCAAAATTTTTTCGTGTAGAAAGTTATTAAATCTGCGTAAATAAAAAAAGAAATTACTATTTTATATTTTTTTTAATTTAATAAATTTAAATTAGAGTGCGACTTTTTTTCAGAAATATGAACTGCGAATTTAGAGGCAACACTTTAATTGTGCATTATCAGTCACTGGATTTTCATATTATAAAAATATTTTATGGTAATTTAACAATTTTTTCATATTTTTAATGTTTCCAAACTTACAAATATTAAACATTTATTACTACTGACACTTAGCATTTGACAGACTTAAAAAAGATTATATAACAGCGTTTGCATAATTACTTTTGTTAAAAGGTAGCACTTGAAATGTTTAAAAAAATAATTTTTAGAATAATGAGACCAAACCACAATATTAATCAGAGCCTGGTATACATTTATTTATTACAGACCCTTCGTGTGTTTACTTTTGAACTCTATTATGTTCTGCACGAAAATGATTAATCAACTATATTTGATTTAATACACACATTTATACAATTATGAATAATTATTAGTCGCATTAATGAAATGAATCTTCCTGCTGCTGCTTGCGTAAACATGACTTTTTTTCTTCTTCCATTCACATAAATAATACATACATTAGTCGCATTATTCACGTGAAATTCGATTTGCCGTCAATATATTAGTAGCCAGTAATTACGATTACAATATCCGGCGATTAATTATTTAATGTTTACCCGTCGACAAATTATTACCTCGATTATTATTACAAATGGTGGAATATATAGAAACGTATGAACAATGCCAAGTGGAAACAGTCGAACCAAACCCATGTACCAAGTAAACCCCCTCCCTTCTATCGCCGATTCCTCTTTCTGCCCTTTCGCTTTCTCATCGCCCAAACAGCGAGAAGCAAATTAAGGGAAACCTTTGTTTGTCAGAATCGTCAAACCGCGCCGACCACTGAGAAATCGACTCATCATGATATTCGCCCTTTCAATTATGCCTGCCTTGTATTGGCTACGGTGCAAACACAAAGAGCTGAGTTTCACCAACAGCGTAAAGCGGGCCCAATTTCTTTTTATTTAATTTTTTTTTTTTTGACCGACTAACGGTTTCCCTTTGAATACATTCAAGAGCTCATCGCTACAAGTGAGCTTAATTAATTTCCCTACTAGAGAATTTCTCCTTAAGGGGTGAATTCAACTTTTTGGGTGAACGACGAATCTTTCCCTGGTTGTTTGCTGCGCCTCAAATCGGTTAGGATCGCGAAAATTCATGTATTTATAATTGAATAATATTGATCATCTTGAAGATGAAAAAAAACTTCGATATCTTCTCTCTATATCTGGAAAATGCGAATAGTGTCGTTTTGAAAAGGTGAAAACACGCCTACCAATTAAATGTGAATATTCACATGTGTAATGTGGGAAATAAAATTCGACAAATTCAATATGTGAATATTCACATATAAAATATGTGAAACAAATTTAACTAATTGAATGTGGTAAATCAAATTTCACTAATTCAATAGGTTAATATTCACATATTAAAAATAATAAAGTGAATTTTCACGTATTTATAAATTAAATTATTTTCGCATACCAAATATGTGAAAATTTCACACTTTCATATTTAGAGAGTTCTTATAAAAAAATTCGACATAAATTGTCTGTGCAAAAAAGTGGTTATATAGAATTTATACATTTACAGCATCTTTCCTGCAGATTCTCTTCAGATTTTAAGTAGAAGTTCGACAGAGAAAATTTGTAGAAAAATGTTGAAAATGTAGAAAAATGTAAATCCTATTCCGCATATAAAATGTATGCACAATTAGTCATTTAATCAGAGAATTAAAAAAAAATCTATCCCCTCTTATTAAAAGTCGTATTTAATTGAATATTATAATTTATTTTCCAGACAAAATTTACAAATGTAATTTTGATCAATATTATTTATACCGACGACATTTATCCTTCTTTTTTTATGAATTTCGCTTTATTCTCCGCTGCTTATACGACGGTTAAAGCCTTTTTTTTAAGCCTAAATGGACTTTTGAGATATACAAAATGGCGAAAAAAAACGTGTTGGAAAAACTACAGCTATCATCAATTTTCGTAGAGCATCCATTAAAAAAATCGATAACTATCGTCCATATTAAAATATGCAGAGAGACCAGTGGGCTCGCGTTTTTTTTTTTTTTTACACAACCAACAGCGCGATCTACCTTGGCGATTGACTTTATACACGCATTAGTACATTATTGACGTGCGCCGTGAACATGCGGGCGAATTCGCTTACGTGGCCGAGCAAAAGTTTTGCATCGCCTGACCCCGTTCCACTCCATGTGTGTCACACACCGTAATATTCCGTCTATGCCTTCATTGTATTTTTTTTTTTTTCGCATTTCTAGAACGCACATCGTGCATATTTTATCGCTCGCGTCTCCATCGCAAACGCCAGTCACCTAAAATAATGCAGTCTTAACTGCACCTATTAAAATTTTAATTTCTCTCTAAAAGTGAGTACAAGAAAATTTGAATCTAAATAGATTCTTAACAGGTATGCGATAAAGAGGGTAATATTAAATTTCAGTACCCATTAAATTGTACTATAAGCAATAGGAAACGTATTTTATCGAGTACGATCGAACAAGATTGAAAGAAATAAAAAAAAAAGTGCAGCAACCGCAGCAGTCCGTATAAAAAAAAAAAAAAAAAAAAAAGGAAGAGATGGTATCGGCGAGCGTTAGTATCCGCGCGTTCAGCGCTGCAGCGACCATAATCTATGCCGCATCATCGAGTCCCGGCAGTTAGCTTGCGATTGGCTCGGGTCGCGAGGACGATGCCGCCGTAGATTAGGTCGCTATAGGCACTCGTCTTTTGGTCAACCGCGCGCGAGCCCCGAATGCGCTCGGACTGGCCAGAAAGTCTGCCGGATCGAAAGTACTTTATTATATGTGGCTCTGGGGCGAGCGGCGGACCTTCGAATGCGTTAGCGATTCGAGCAAATGACGCGGACGGACCGGCGTTTTCCTCCCCCGCGGCCGCGGACTCTTGGATATTATCCAGATTTTTAACCGGGGGCCACCCCCAAAATGTTTTCGAAATTTTAAAAAGGGCCGGCGGCGGTCCTCTCCCTCCTCGTTTACATTTGCAGAATGGCTCTCGTAAATTTAATCCATTACAGTGAGAATTTATGTTTCTTCTCGTTCCTTTTCTCCTTTTTATTTCAGCTCTTTCTACTTTTTTTTTGTCGCTTGAACTATTAAATCCGGATTATTAATGACTGGCTGAGATGTAAATAGCGCTTGTAAAATGAGAAAATTAAAACAATTATTTTTCTAATTATCTTTTTTTTTATCTATTTGATCTATTTAGTGTGTCTTTAAATTTCTATGGATTAAAAAACCACTGTAAAAATAAATATAGAACTATATTGGCACACTGGGATAAAAGAATTTTAAAACTGTTTGCTTCAGTCTGGACCCTAACATAGATTCTAGATAAATAAACCCTGATGTAAATGGCATTAAGATAAATTCGAGATTATATACTAATATTACTTGAATACATAAAAAACTGACTGCATTTTAAGTAAATTTTGCTTTTTTTTGAGAATCCAATTTATTGAAGATCAGGTTCTTAAACAGAAAATACTTATTCTCCCTTTATAGAAAAATCGACTACATTTTTGGCCAGATACATAGTAATTTTTAAAATATATTTTCCGCAATACAAGAAACACACGAAGATTTTACTTAAAATAAGAAACCTTCAACGTTGTTAAATAAAAAGCTCGACGTCAAAATTCCCTTGGCTTGCGATACTGTACTCTAAAAAGATTGACTTAACTTTTTACCCGAAAGATAGTAATTTTTATAATAATTTTACGCAGTTTACACGATACGAAAAAAAGCACACTTTTCAAGTCAAGGTTTGTTTAACAATGTTCTTAAATAAAAAGCATACTATACACTTAAAAAAAATTGACTCAACTTTTCACCAGAAAGATAGTAATTTTTATTATAAATTTACGCAGTTTAATAAATCCTCAAAGATTTTACACGATAGAAAAAAAGCATATTTTTAAAGTCAACATTTATTTAACGACGTTGAATTTCTAATGTTCTTAAATAAAAAGCAAACCATATGCTTAACAAAAATTGACTCAACTTTTTACCAGAAAGACAGTAATTTTTATAATAAATTTACGCTAGTTTAATAAATCCCTCAAAGATAATTACACGATAGAAAAAAAAGCATATTTTTAAAGTCACGGTTATTACGTTGAGTACAATGTTCTTAAATAAAAAGCATACTATACACTTAAAAAAAATTGACTCAACTTTTTACCAGAAAGACAGTAATTTTTATAATAAATTTACGCATGTTTAATAAATCCTCAAAGATTTTACACGATAGAAAAAAAGCATATTTTTCAAGTCAAGGTTTATTTAACAACGTTGAAGCGTCGCGGTTGTTAAATAAAAAGCTCGACTTAAAATTCCCGCGGCTTATCTCTCCCTCAAATTCGAAATCGCCTAGAATCGCGTTACGAAGACGCGAGTCGCAGTATCTCCATTCGCAGTGAGCGGGAAATACATAAAAAGAATTCCTCGAGATTGTGTTTCGCGTACGTGTGCGCGCATCGCCGAGCTACAGCGATCCCCTCGGAGACGCCGCTGACTAACTGCGAGTACACCAAGTACAAGCTTAAAAATTCTCCCGATGTATTTCGTGCTCGCGGCGGATAGCCCTCGTTTATTTTTGGGGCTGATGCCGCGCAACCCCCGCGCTTTAATTTACTCGGCTGTTTGCGCGCGGAGAGCGTCGACGCGCGTCTTGTTTACCAAGCCGGTCGCGGAAAAATTCGTTACACGTTTAAGAGTGGATGTTTATCTGGAAAGTACCGATAGCTCGTGCGTCTACCGTTTTACGGGCTGTTTCCGCCGTCGAGGGGACTGGGGGCCTTTTTTAAATTCCTACGGGTTTCGCGCCATCCCTCGGAATTTGTAAAACATTTTCATCGCGATACGGCGGACGTAAAAGTCCCAATTTTCAAACTGTTACTTTGGGACGGCAGTAAAGACATTTTTTTATCGGGTCGACTGCGAGTTGGCCTTGACGTTTCTCCAAATCCGTCGTAAAAATTTATACGAAAAATTCTAAAGAAAAAGTGTATCAACTGCGAGTTTTTCTGGATCTTGTTTTATAGCTGAGAGAATCCGTACTGAATCTGTTTTACTGATTTTTATGAGATAATCTCGATGCTGCGTCGACGCTTCTGTATATAAATAAATATATTGTTGTTTGTTTATTGTTCGTTGCTTATTATAAACAAAAAATTGTTGTGGCTCTTTTCATTGGCAAGTGAATCTTGAATTAAATTTTATTAATGGCTTATTGCACACTATAGTAATAATATTAAATAAACATAACATTTTTTTTCTAATACAGTAGAGTTGCACAATTGCAGTAAGGTTGAGATGGATTGGATACTATGTGTAGACAAAGAAAGCTTTTTGATTTACACTGCTCCTCGCAATATTTTTTCCACACCTCTTTGCATTGGCCAGATAATAAGCGACCTATTAAAAGATTAAAAAACATTAACTACTAGTAATAACATTACCAATTTTATTTACATATTATGGATATAGATTATCAATCTATTACGTCGTAACAATATAAAAAAACGTAAAAGAATTTTTAAAATAATAATTTTTCACTTTGTAATAAGAAATACACACTCACCTTCAATTATAGTGATGGTATAAAACGCAAGTACGAAAAAAAGAAGTATAAATTTCACTGTCATGTTAGCAAATCCAATTTTATTCCGTTCAGTTTGGTAACTTCTAGCAGACTGTCTTTTGATTAGCTATAATAGATCGTCGCAGATCAATATACTCAGATAACCCAATGAACTTCTCGTCTTATCTCAAGCGTTCAAGGAAATTTTCTTGATGTAGCATAATAAAAGAAAAAAATGAATCGTTACTAATTTTACTATTGCAATTTTCAAACGAAAAGCTTTGAAAAAAAAAATTATAATTCTTCTGAAAGATAAATTGTCAGAGTTCGTTTCCTGAAATGATAAATCTTCACCGCGATGTCAGTATTTTTAATCATCGTAGTTTGAATGTTGTCTTTCAGTAGCCGAGATAAATCACCCTTAAAGAAGTAATAAATAATATCATTAATTTCATAATAGAAATACCTTAATAAATTTGACGATGACTTTCCTTTTCTAACCATTCAATTAAGTAAGAATTAATGATTGCAACCAATGAAAATACGATCTATGCTCTATTTCCTATATACAATATTTTCTTTCTCTTATTGTAATTAATATTATAAATAAATAAAAAAATTATATAGCTATTTATAAATTTGTATAACAAAATTCATTATTATCCAAATTATTTATTCAATTAATTAATAAAAAATTCGTATAAACAACGCAGAATGGTAGTCTTACTCCGGCAGAGTCCATTGGAAATCGATCATTATCCAGATTTTGGGCGAAATCAGCTTACTACTAAATAAAAAAAATCTCGACTACAAAAATTCATATAAACAACGGAGGTCCGTATAATCTTATTTCGACGGATTACACTGGAAATCGATCATCGAACGGTCGGTCCATTAATCACGAATGCGGCGTTCGTTAGGCCGATTCGTATATTGAAAGGAATCATGATCATCATCCTTGCGAAGGTGCACGCTTTCGTGGCACCCCACGTCAAATTTATGGGCCTCGATCTCAGTGCACGCGATAATTCATCATCCAGACACTCGCTTTTCCTCTCCTCCATTTTTCTGAAAAAAGGCGTTGTTACAATCGTTACTACTCCCACAACTCCCACCCCCAAAAATTCGGTCGATGCTGGCTGCAAGAAAAAGCTGCAGAAAAAAAAAGTTACGGGGTCGTCAATTTTAATAGCCTCATGTTTCATCCTCCGATCAATCTCGTTTTCTTTTATTTATCATTATTTTTTTTAATCCACACGCCCAAAATTGTTTCTTTCTAAAAATTTAGTTACTTAAAAACTGCAATGTACATTCTAATTCAACCCAAGCTGCAAATCTGCTAAAACGAATCAATTTTTTAAAGTATTACAGAAAAAAATCACAGTCGCAAATGCTGCTGAAACGGAATGGTAAATAAAATTTTAAAAAGTAACAAAAATATACTAGGACAGCTTATAAAGAAAAAAACTGTTTTAAAAAGTAATACTTTGTGCTAATAGAAGGTATCAATTATTAAAAGCATTACCGAAAAAATATAGTAAATGAAATTTTAAAATGTAACAAAAAATTCTACAACAGTTAAAAACAAACTGATCAATTGTAGTAAACTGTAAAATATTAATTAAAACGAATAGCAAGCAGAGAAAATCGACACCAAATAGAATTAGCAAAAATTGAAAAATTCAATAATGACTGCAGAGAAATCGTAAAAATTGAAAATTAAAATTAGCGTAAATCCACACTGACAATAGTAGCTACAAAAAAATACCTGAATAATATAAGAAGATTCAGTAAATACGTCGAGCCGAGAGTAGGTGAAGAACCTAAAAAAAAAAGGAAGCCCGAGGTTCGTATAAAAAAAAGTAGCTAAGATAATAGGGACACTCGGACGGCGGAGGGAAAGGTCGACGAACGTCGAAAAAAAAATGAAGAGCGAAGGAGAATGAGCCGGGGGTAGGGGGAGGGTCTAATAAGAAAGAGAGAAAGGGAGTAAAGGAGAGACGAAGAGAGATGGCGTGAGCCTGGAAACGACGGGATGCTCCTCTCCTCGTAATAGCAATTTTTTGCTCGTCGAGGTTGATCGCGGCTATGGCCGCTCGTTACGTAAGGGAGATCCCGCGGGAACAAGGAAATCGACGAATAAATGATCGTACACTCGATCATGGCTCTCCCCCTACTTCTCCGCGGGATTAGACAAATCCACGTGAGTGCCCCGGCGCTCTCGCTATTTTTCCTCCAGGATGGATCGCGCGCCGCTAATTTTTCCTCGATAATTTAGCCTATATATACGACGCGGCTCTAAAGCAGGTTTATGAGCACTTTCCTTTCGAATCGGCTATAAAGCTTTACCCAAATATTTTACTCAAACATTCTTTTATTAACTTAAGTTATTAACGGACAAATTCTGACCATAGCGCTATGCTTTCAGTTCTTATAAATAAGTAAATAAATATTTATTTACTTCCCGAGTGGAAATAATATCTTACAAATTTGTACTAATTTTTACTATTTTTTGCGCTGTCTGACATTTTGTTACCATTTGTTACTTTTTTTTTACATTTTATTGCGATTTCTTACACACATTTTACTATACACATACACTGTTAAAAAAAACATTAAATTTAATGCAAATAGTGGAAGCAAATTTCATCAGCATACATGAACTTTACTGAATTCACATTAAATTTAATTTAATGTACATTTTATTGCGATTTCTTACACACATTTTACTATACACATACACTGTTAAAAAAAAAACATTAAATTTAATGCAAATAGTGGAAGCAAATTTCATCAGCGTACATGAACTTTACTGAATTCACATTAAATTTAATTTAATGTACATTAAAATTAATATAAAAATGTAAATTAATCATAATTCATATACGCCGATGAAATTCGCTTCCAGTATTTGCATTAAAATTCATGCAAACTTTTTTTACAGTGTAGACACCAGCCAAATTATTTTCTTCTGGCAGCAAAATAAAAATGAGAGCTGATTAAACGGCAGGGAATTCGATGGCTAATGGAATTTTCTTCCGCATAAGTGAGTGCCCGGACTCGAGGTGTTTCGTTCACTTCGCCAGGCTGAAAAAGTTCTACGACCCCTGGTGGACTGACCAACAGCTCGAGAAACCGGTCGTTCCGTCTGGCGGGGGTGGCTTGGGGTGGCGCGCTCCGCCCGTTTTATGTTCCGCGCAATTCGATCTCCCTTCCCCCCGGACACTCACTCCGCAGGGCCCAGAAGCCCCGACCTTTAAATCACTTTTGTTTCGCGATACAAACCCTGCCACTGCTCCTCCAACGGGCTTTACGCACCTTACAGAGATCGCCTGGATCTCGCAACTTTCGATTGAAAATTTGAACAAATTGATCGTTGATTGCTGATCCCTGCAGTAAAAAGACTTTATACGGTGACTACTTGTACTTATTTATCGTGCATTTTTATTTTAATACATTATTTAAAAATTTAGTCATAACGCATAATTCCCGCGTAGAAATTGGCAAGATGTTGCCAATGTACATAGTAGATATTATTGATAATGCAGCTCTAATATATTGGAACAACAATGCCCAATATATTGAACATTTTTCGGAAAAATTACACTTGGCCATATGTTACGCCAATGCGTCCTCCGTTTTTCAAAACCAAAATTTACTTAACTATTGGAATTATGTTAACAATTAATGTACCCAGTTCAATGATAATATAACTCCAATAGACAAGTAAATTCTTTTTTTTTTTTTTTTTTCAAAAAATGGTGGACACATTGGCGAAACATTAGGAAGACAAGTGTAACTTTACCGAAAAATTGTCAAAACATTGGACGTTGTTGTTCCAATATATTCATTAGCGATAATATCTCTATCTATAAGTGGGAGATACCGATTTATCGAACGTAGATTTAATTCAAAGGGTTATCAAAAAATTAATTGGCGTATACAACGGAACGGGGCGAAAATGAAACAGCCAATAGAATTAGAAGTAGCCAACTTTTGTGTGCTACGATAAAATAATCTACGCGCGCGTGGTGCACTAAGCCAACTTCTAGTATACTATACCATGTAAATCTGAAAATATGAAATTCACTTTATATTTAGTAAGTGAAAAGCCGTTCACATGCTAAATATGTAAACGATTTTTCACATAAAATATGTCGCTATTCACATTTTCAGATTTAGAGAGTAGCCTTGGCATCATCTTGCCAATACTTTTAATTTTACGCGGGACACTATTTAAAAAAAAAATAATCGTCTCTTAAATAATTTAAAAAAGTATAGTAAATAAGTGATATTAAAAAAAATGTCTGCTTTTGTTGCAGGAGGCGGAAAGCGCCATCGGCGCCATGAACGGCCAGTGGCTCGGCAGCAGAAACATTCGGACGAATTGGGCGACTCGCAAGCCGCCGGCGCCCAAGTCTGAGGGTGAGTCTCTCCAACTTTCTCTACTTCTCCGATTCTTTTGTTGTCCTTGACTGTGTCGCCTTTTATTTAATGTTGCTAGTCTCCGTAGACTGTATAATTTACGTTGAACACACTATTTTCCTTTTAATGAAATAATATATATATTTTTTTTTCGTTTAAAGCGTTTAGAGTTAAATTAAAGTTTTTAATGAATTTGGGTGGGCAAGCCTAAAACAAAAAGGTTTTACACATTTATCAGCTGCTGTATAAATTTTTTTTTTTTCAACTTTTAGCTATCCGAAATTAATTCATTAAAAAAATCTCTTCTAAAAGTTGAAATAATTAATTTTTACGATTTTATAGATACTGGTATTATTGGAGGGAAAAAGTAAGATAGTTTCTTTAAAAATTCACTGGACATCGAAGAAATTTCATTGTAGCTTTTGTCAATTGTAAGGAAAAAATTTGTTAATCTAATAAAAAACACTCGTCCCAGTTTTCCCTATTTGTTACGGATAGGATTACTATTATTTACGATGAACGTTCTTTAAAGTATGAATTTGACAAAAACGCCTATCAATAGTTCAATAAAGAATGAAATTGTGTGTGTATTTTTTTGTAAAATAGAAAGTTCATTTGTCAAAGAGCAATCGCTACGAATCATCGCGTAAACGGTTAATCAGCTATAATGAATAAAATAAAAATAGAAAGTAAAATGATGTTTTATAAAACTTTTCATTATCTTCTTTCGCTGGCAAATTCTTGATTTAGTTGGAAACACTATTGCAAATTAAAGAATTTAAAATTATACAATTCAATTGACCGCCAGATCGACCGAGCCTCGCGCTGTTGCATAGACTCGAACAAAGTTCTTAACAAACTATCTAAAAAAAATACTGAATCAAATATATAATTTGATCTATATTATCGCAAGCTTCAACAAAAAGCTTTGAACAATTTTTCGAGCGAATAAAACTCGTCCCAGTTTTCCCAAATATCGCAAATTAAAGAATTAAAATTACCGGCCGGGGCTTATTGAAGGCCGCCAGGTCGGTCGAGCCTCCTACGATGGCTTCGTGTCGCTAGAGACAAGCAGCTTTCTCAAAAAGTGGGAGGGTCGAGGAAAAGACGAGTTCGCGGGCGTCGCAAGCTGGATTACGCGGAGACGCTTTCGACGTCGGCGACGCTGATGCCTCGAGCGAGGCCGGGTCCCCGGAGCGCGACGCTCCACCAACAAGCTGCCGGGGGTGCACGCAAATGCCCGGGATATAATGGTGACGTTAACCTTGTTGAAGCTTTTTAAATATTTATTACTTTACGGATCGCATTTCGCCGCTGCTGCTGCCGCTTCTTTGCGACGCTCAACTTCCACGCGCTGAAAGCGCTTTATACGCGGATCGTCGCTGCCGGAAGATGGGCGAGCTTTTCGACTGTTTGCTCTTTCTTTTTCTTCGCTTTCGAGTATCCTTAGCTACTTATTTTTTTTTCTTTTTTCGTTTTTATTAATGAAAATGTCAGTGATGCGTTGTTATTTCTTAAAATATAGCGAAGACGTAATAGAGAAAAGCTTGCAAGCTCTGGTAATTTTGTTAGGAAAACCTTTTTAATTTTCATCCGGAATTTCAGCTATTGATTCAACTTCACCATAATTTTTATGGAAAGTTTCGCCGTAATTTTTGCAGAGCTTTTTTTTTTGTTAAAATGACAAAATTTGGATAAAGGAGCAACATACAGTAATATATCACGTTTTTTTTCACGTAATTTTTAGGAAAAACTTCAGTCTATTTTCACAGTGCTTTTCTTATAAAATGTAAAAAGAAAGCTTTGATAATAGGTCCGAAATACAGTGCTATTTCTTTAAAAATTTCCAGTGCTTCTAATTTTCTTTGACGCACTATTTACGGAAAGCTCATCCGTAATTTTTACAGAGCTTTTCCTATATACAAATCATAAAGATTAAATAAAGTGATATCTCCGTCAAAAATTTCCAGTGCTTCTAATTTTCTTTGACGCACTATTTACGGAAAGCTCATCCGTAATTTTTACAGAGCTTTTCCTATAAAAATCATAAAGTTTAAATAAAGTGATATCTCCGTCAAAAGTGCCAGCGCTTCTAGTTTTTTCATGTTCTTTTTGACAGAAAGCTTCACTGTAATTTTTACAAGAAAATTATCTCAGTGTTTAAGAAAAAAAAACAAAAAGGGCCGGTGTAAAACGATGATCGACAAAGACTCACAAGCTCGCTTTGGCCTCCGGCAGTGAATCCTCCAAAGGTGATACTCGATTGTTTGCTAATCGATGGCGTGACGAGGAAATTGCGAGGAGCGATTTTTCTTTGTTATCGCCCGTAAATATAGAGGCGCTTTTAAAAGCCGCCGCGCAAAACGAGAACCGAAGTATCGAATTTTTGAAAAAGCTCAGTAGCCCACAATACTCGTCACTCAATTTTTTAAAAACCTAAAGCCCTACAAAAAAAAATTTAAATCCCCTACGATATATTCGACCAACAAACAAACAAAAAAGAAAAGACGGAAGAAAAAACTTCGCAAACTTCGTAAAAGGGCACGCTAATATTTGACGGGCATGCCCATCGATCAAAGCTCTACTAGTACAGCATTAAAAAAAGTTTACGGGCTCGCGTGAATTAGTAATCCGCCGGTGGATTTAGTTAGTCGAGATCAGCGCTTTAGCGCCTGTGAATTGTGGCAGTGGATAAAGGCCAGGAGTGGCGAGACGAGCGCACGCGAAAAGGGTTGTACGCCCGCGCCGCGTCGAGACCCTCGTTTTATTTACGAGGACGAGCGCGAGATTTAAAAGAGGTAGGGAGGGGACCGGGGAAATTCATGCTCAGATTTTTCCGCCGCTATACGTAGTAGAGACTTTTCTCGCGCTCCCGCGGCTCTCCCGGGCGTTCCCCGATATTTATGAAGACGACCGACGGCTTCGATAGATCCCCTTAGCGATCTCACATTCCTTTTTCCCCCGCCCTCCTCGCAGATGTGCTTTTCATAAAAAATGAGATGAAGAGAGGGAAAATCTTTCCTTACTCCGATAATTTATCGAAATCGTTTCGTTAATGTATAAATCAGCTTTTACAGTAGATAACGAATAATCAATCCATTTTTTTTATAAAGCATTTGTGCTCATGATGCGCATTTTTCTAAAGTATTAGCAAACTTATAGATAGATATACATAAAAAATACATTATCTATTCTATTATCTGTAATATTATCTACATTATAAATAATTAATCCATTTTTTTATAAAGTGTTTGTGCTCATGATGCGCATTTTTCTAAAGTATTAGCAAACTTAGATAAATATATAAAAGAAATACATTATCTATAACATTATCTACATGATGAATAATTAATCTATTTTTTTTATAAAATCTTTATGTAGACATTGCTCTTTTTTCTCGAGTATTAGCAAACTTAGATAAATTTTAAAGAACTGTTTAAAAGAGAGAATATTTAAAAATTAAAGTTTTACCTATAACACGCATAATATTTTAAATTAAATGCCATGATGATTAAACAATTTTCAATAGTATGTTAGTATAGTAATTGAAACATTCGTAGCAGTGAAAACACAAATGATTTTCCTAAAATAACTTTAAAGAAAAAACTTCGCTCACCTTTGATCGCACTTATCAGAAAAGAAACCGTGAAAGTACTAAAGCTCATTTTTCTGAAATACCAGCAAATCGTGATAAACGTAAATTTCTCGGATAAAATTTTCTTTATCACCGTTAAACCTAATTAAAAATTGCGCGAGAAAGTTAAAGAACAGTTTGAAAGAGAGAATATTTTATTTGAAAAATTCCCGGCACTTTTACAAGGCGGTAATCAGAAATACAATTGAAGTTGTGAACTAAACGCATAATGAGCTCGAAGGTAAAAGAGGGAAGGTCGTCGGCGATGGAGGAGAATTATTAATTTATCATAAGCGGCTCTCAGGCTGACCCCAGCGTCGACACCCCCCAGCCAACTAATTTTATTCCGCGAGTCTTTAATTAGTATTCGTCACGGACTGCCTCAACTTTTTCCCTCAGCCGAGCTCCTTCAAACCACCGCAAAGAAAAAAAAAACGAGTTCGAAATAGCAAAGCGCTACCGATACCCTTCGATTTTTTTTTAAATTATGTATACCACCGACCACTATTAAAAAATTCAACGAACAACAGATTTGATAAAGTAGCAGGAAAAAAGATTCAGCATTATTTAAAAGATTTTTTCTCGGCAACGTTAAAGCTTCTTTCGGTAAGAGGCTAAAAATAAAGGACAGTGCAAAGGGGGATGTCACGAGGAGGATAACAAATGACTGAATAAACAAACGACATTAAATTACAATTTTTAATTCGAAAAAGTCGAGGTCTCGCGCAGGGTAAACGAAACGGAAGAGCCGCAGAGCGAAAGAATTAGAACGCGAATCGCGAATAGTGAATAAAAAAAAAAAAAAAAAAAAGTAGGGTGAGAGGGGGTAAAAACCGCGGAAGCTGGGAAAGTCCCGCGAAGCAGGCCGGCCACATTTGCATAGACCAACTTGCCGAGTCTTTGGCTCTCCGCTCGTTTTTCTCCCTCAATTTTCAACCCCCCCCCCCCCTTCCGAGTCGCACACTTAAGATCGAAAACTTGCCGCGCCGCTTTTAATTAATGCCCCGAGATTTTATTAAGATGCTTTATTACGCGAGTGAGCGGGTGCGCCGCGCCTTTTTGGCAAAGTTCAATAGAAACTTCATCTGCGATAGCTAATTAATCGGCCGCCGGTAGAGAGTCCAGAATTTTAAGTGGCCCGCGTAAGAATTTCAGCAACGCTTCCCGCTCGATGGCGTAATTGTTTTACTCCCTTTCATTAGGCAGGACAGTGATTTTGCCCGAAAATTTCCCATTTTATTATTACACCCAGCATTCTGCTCCGCTCCTTTATTTTCGGCCCCTTCATTTTACGGAAATGTTTAAAATAGTTCCCCCGCTAATATTTGACCGAATTAAAATACACTTCATTTTACGCTGGTTACCCGTAAAATGAGATTCTTTTTCTTTTTTTCTTTTTCTTCGTGCCTTTTCAATTGAATTTTAGCGCCGAAAGTTTAAACTCGCCGACATACCTCTCTTCTGTTTATTTATTTATTTATTTTTATTAAATGCGAGGTAAAAATTAAAAAAAAAACTTAACTTCATTTTAATTACAAATTATAAATGTAAAACAAAATTAAAATGTGTATTATAAAACTCTACGAACATTATTAAATACACAGTAATTAGTTTCATCGCAACAAAATATTTACCACTTACTCTTGGTATTCTCTATATTCACATATAAAAAGAAAATTTAAAATAAAAAGTTATAATTATTTTCTATTATCAAGTACTTATTACAAGTACATTCTATTATAAAAATGCTTGGTATTCTATACATATAAAATCTTCTTAAATAAAAAAATTTATTTATTTTAAGCAAACATTTATTTCAATAGTACTTATTAAATATTTTATTGAGCCAAAAAATTATTTTTTTGAAACTGCTGAATTTATTCAGAAACAAATAAATTCATTTAGTTTTAATGAAATCATTACTTGATTTAAAGAAATATTTAATAAGTACTACTGAAGTAAATCATTTCCTTAAAATTAACAATTTTTTTTCAGTGTACATATAATATGTATAAAACCATAAATAAAAACGTCTCGAATCGGAAGAGCAATTTGTACCAATATATTCAAGCATTATCGGCATTATATTCCGCAAAAAGAGCGTAGCCGGCAGGTCGGATATTACATTCAGCGTGGCTGGTGAAAAAAAAGGCCAGACGAAGAAGTCCGGTTCTATTTAAAATGCAAAACAGTTTACCGCGGACGCGACGACACACGAGCGTTCGGGAATGGCGCAAGCTCGGGCGAGTAGCGGCTTCATATTTTATGCGGCTCAATTTTTCAAAGGGACCGGGCTCGGCTTCTCTCCCTCTCACCTTTTACCTCCTGCGGTGGCGAAACTCCCGGAAAGTTCGCCGAGACTTTTTTTTTACGCCCCCCCCCCCTCTCGCCCTTTTACGAGGCCGAATCCGCTCGGCCGTCGGAGAAAATCTCGAAGCGCTCGTTTTCCGAATTTCGAGAATGAAAGTTTCGGATCCGGAGTTACGGGACTCGCGCGCAAAGGTGCGTTGCCCCTCCCTCCACTCCGCGCTTCAATTTCGTAGAGATTTCTCCAGCACTTTAGTCCTTTTTTTTTTCTTATGCACCCCCTCTCTCTTTCGGCTGATTGAAGCTCCGAGACTTGCAGGTCCATTGACCTAAAATCAAGTTTTGTGGCTATCGGATTTTTTTTTATTTCGCATGAAAGATTTGCGACGAAAATATCCCCTTTTTTACAACTTTCCAAGTTAAGATGTAATACTTTTATTTTAATGAATGCTGCGCGATCCTTCATGAATTTTTTTTTTAGGATTCCACTCGTTCCGAAGTAGTCAGAAAGATAATTCGTTTTACAGCGTAAACTGAAATAAAAGAAAGACGGGAAATTCTCTTACACGATGATTCGTGCGTACCGACTGGTTTCAATTTACGACAGCGATTATTAAATATTTGACACAAAAAAATGGTAAAAATGAAAAAAAAAATCAAGCGGCTTTAATTTACGACAGTAATTATTAAAAAATTGAATATGAAAGTTGGTAAAAAATAACACACTGCTTGGCTTTGATTTACGATATTAATTACATTATATATTTGATAAAAAATAGTAGAGAAAAGGACAAAACAAACCGGCTTTAATTTCCGAAAATTATTATATTAAATATATTTTTAAAAAATTGATAAAAAACATTCGCAACAACAATTGCATTAAATACATTTCAAAGAAATTATAACAAACGAAATAACTGACAGTCCTTAATTTACGACAATAATTATACTTTTTAAACAAAAAAAAGTAGTATAAAATGAGAAAAGCTGACAAGCTTTAATTTATAGCAACAATTATATTAAAAATAAGTTTAAAAAAATTGATAAAAAAACTAACAGGCTTTAATTCACGGCAATAATTACATGAAAAATATTGAAAAATAAATAAATTACTTCAAAATGAAAAAGTAACTGATCATTGGATTGGCGAGCAGCGATTGCACTGGTGTTTCCCCCATCGCGCCCGCTGCGAAGTTTTCCGCTCCGGCGAGTCGCTCGCTGAAAAAATATGGCGCTGCAAGCGAGGGTCGATTTAGAGGAGGCGACCGGGAACGGAAGAGGAACGAGGTGTTTTTTCGGCGCGTCTCCACCGACGGGAGGGGAGGTTGGCATTCTTTCGAAAAATATCCGGGGGCTCCGCACGCGCGCGCTGCCAAGGATCCGCCCTTTTTGCGCGGCAGCTTTTTGGCTTTCTCGCGTGTCATATTCCTCAGCCTTAGTCTACTTTCGTCGCGCACTTTATCGCCCGGCCGGATAGATTCCGCACGCCCCCCTACCGCTTCTCAAAAAATCGCCCGAGCCACCCCGCGAGACGCAATAAATTGACTTTTCCGCCTTATTTCTGCTTGTCGTCGCGTCATACCCTCGAGTGGAAATTCGCACTTTTTGGCTGAGTAAGCTCCTCCGTCGGGAGGCTGCTCTTCCAGGGAGACGTGATTTGTAGTGAATTTTTCGACCTCACGGTCAGTTTTCTTTTTTATGCTCCTGCTGTGGTCAGTCGTCGATCGAAAACAGTAGGGGTCAGTGGGCTAAAATGAAACGCTGTAAAAATAATTACGCGAAAAAAGTTCTCCACTTTAGAAAACTTTTAAGTTCTTATTTTTTAGTAAAAAGTGTAATAGTCACTTATAGTATCTTAACTTAACTCTTAAGGTTTATGAAAAAATTGCAATAATTTCTTGAAAACTGTACAAGATCTGTTATCTAAAGTTAGTGAGAATTAGTGAGAAGCTAAAATTAGTAAAATATCGCTAGAAAAAATAGTAAAAGGAGCTTTTAGCACTTAATTGAGCGTCGAATTTGTGGTTCTTTATCAACTAACAATTAAATTAATAACACCTAATATTTAGGGTAAACAGTACAATAGAAAACGTTTATTAAACCCTGAGGAAAAAACCTTTGGGTAAAAAAACCCTCGCAGAAACCTTAACTCACCGAACAAATGTTAATTAACAAAATTAACAAAATATTTCTATGTTTAAAAGGAATGTTAGTGGTGCATGAGCAATGTGGGCTGGATCGTTTGCGATTTTTATATATTCATTATTCTTCAGTCGATCTAGACCTCATATAATGGTACCCATATAATATTGTATGTACAAACGTTCGGCTTAAGGTTGAGTAAATTAATAATCGAGAGATTTACGCCTCTGATATGCTTCGTTCGTCGACAGAAAAACTAAAGAATCGAGCGATCCGCATCACTTTTCTTTTTTCTTTTTTTTTGTTGCGTGGATTACGCTTCTCACCAACCGGTGAATTTCATGCGCGACACGGTATGAAAAAATCGTTTGATGTATTTGTTCGATCGAACATTGATTGAGAACACTCAATGCATCTGTTAAATACTGCAAATTAAAAAAAAACCCTTCGATAATTTTATCCAATAATATAAATGTGTACAGACATTAAAACTGACTACTGTAACGTTTAAAAAGAGAATTTTTTAATTACGATTATAAATTTTAAATCTAAAAGTTGATAAAAAATTTCGTTCATATAACACTTCGTGTAGAGAAATATTAATAAAAAACTCGCTGTTCATAAAAAGCAGTCAATTAATAAAAAATGAAAAATTAAATTATTTAAATGAACAAGTACTCGCGTTAAATTTTTCAGAATACCATTTATTTAAAATTTAATAAATTCAGCTGCGATGCGGAACGAACGAAGCGTGCGATTAATTATTTAGTAAGCGCCATTTTCTTTTTAGTTTAAAATTTATGAACTGTTTTCGCAGTAATAAATCTCCAAATCCTGTATAAATGCTCGCACTGCTCCTCTTGCTCAAGTTCATTTTACAAGCGGAGCATCCAAACAGACATAAATCATTCAAATAAAATTGAAGCCGATAAAAGCACGGAGGTGCAAATAAAAATCGCACCGACTGAAGCAACCAAAAAAAAAAGAGAATTTTTTCATTCAAAACTGCAAGCTCCCCTCGTGACGTTTGTACTACTAAAAAGTGAGATTGAAAATTCCCTTCGGAGTCCCTTCATCGCAGACGGAAAAAAAACGAAGAGGCGAGTCCGGCGTCAGCTCGTCTTCGCTCGTAAGGTGCACGCGCGCACATCGCCCGGCAAAAAAAAAGTGAAAAAAAAAAGAAGGTCAGACCGACTGGGCGCGAGTGGTTATACGAGTTTTACCCCGCATCGCGTCCGCGACGCCAGCGCAGTTCGTTTGAAGGATGGCTCTTATATGGGCCTCGAGCAACCTCGGCTTTCACCTCGAGATTACGCTTCGCTGTCAAATTCGGAGGAATAAAAAATTACGGTCGCGCGTGCGAACGGACCACTCCCCCTGGACCTGAGCTCGGAGTCCGCAGAGAAAAATTAGCGTCCGAAACGTCCGAGACGTACGTTTGATGTCTTTAAAAGAAAAGTCGTCGCTGAAAAAAAAATTGCCGTATAGTATATACTGTAGCGAGAGAATTTTGTCGTAAAATTTATTTACGCGTGATTTTCCCGGAAAAATTGTGGTAAAAACGTAATTGTGGAAGGATTGACAATGTTGTAAATTTTACGAGAAAACCCTGGAAGAATTATTATGAGGATTTATTACAGGTAAAAATTTGTAGTACGGTTTTACGAGAAAAATCTCTCAGGATGCTACTAGTATAGTATAAAAATCGTCTGCTATATCGATTTTATGAAACGCTGCTGCGAATTTTCATACAATTGCAGAATTCAAGAAATTTTATTTTTGTTAATTACTCAACTGTAAGTACTAGCGTGGTAAATAAAATTTGGAAAGAAATTTAACGAATATTTTCTTCGATTATTACAATTGAAATATTAAATGAAATAATACTTATTAAAATACTGTAAAAACACAACATCTTGTTATCACTTTTTTCAAGAGAATATATTTCTCTTAATGTTTTAAACACGAAGTCAAGTCGAAAGCTCGAAATTATATTATTTTCTTTTAAATAAGGAAACTTTTGTATTTTATACTTATTTTGATAATCCTCGACAGACTGCACTAATCCATCGTCGGATGCACAAAACAAACAGTTAAAAAATATTACAGTCGTCTTAAAATATTTAAGTGCAGTTCGTCATTTAAAATAGTATCAATTTCCGTTCTTTAATAAAATTAGGATGACAGGATGTTACTTGAAACGCCGAGAAAATTGATAGGTCAATTTATTTGAAAAATGGGAGTAATTGAAAACGTGTTTTTACGACGTTAACTTGAATAATGGGCGAGATAAAAAATATAAGACGTTTGAAACCGTATTAAAAAAAAAGGAGTGGGGAGAGCGAGAAAACGGCGAAGAGCAACAAGAACGCGAGGACCGACGGTAACAGCGTCAATTTTCCTCTTACCGTAATTCATACTTTGAAACCGATAATTGTTTAATTACTTTGGTCCAGTTTCGCTCTCCGGATTGATCACAGTTGCCGAATAATCTTCATATTTCAAATTTTATACGTTTCCGGATTGGCGAAAACTTTACATACATTAATTTCCAAAGTCGCGGCGCAAAAAGTGTGCAATAAGCACCGAATCTTTCATGGCTGCAAATGAAAAGAAAATGGAATTTCCTCATCACCTTATCAGAACACGCTATACCTACCCATCCAGTTTCCAGCACCTTCGACCAAAAAAAAATGACGAAACAGTAATACAAGGAAAGTGATAATTACTCGGAAGGAACACTGCTATATAATAATAAAAAAAAGGCCTGAAAAGTTGGTGAAACTCAATTTGCAGCAGGGAAAATCGGACGAATCGGCAATTCGATAAGTCCGCGTCCAATGAAAAATACGATATCAGTGCAGGCCAGAGCGTTCCCTCCTCTCTTTCTGCATTTCTGCATCCGCCTCTCTATCTTCTCGTTCTCGCGCACGTACGCGTTTAATTTGACTGAGCCGGCAGCCCCACCCCCACCCCCACCCCCCTGAGCACGCCCCGAAGTTTCCGGGCAACTGGGTCAATATTTTACGAACGGCGGCAATTAGTTAACTTCGGGCCTCGGCCCCGGCAAAAATGCGATTGCTGGCATGCTAGAGGTGCCCCCGCACCGCCACCGTCGAGAAGGGGTTAATGCCGAAAGTTGGTAATGCGGCGGCGGCGGTGGCGTCGCCCTCCCCCCGCTCGAAATCGTCTGCGATCTCTCAGTCGCGTTTTACCTCCCCCGTGGGAATAACGCAGTCACGTTTTCCTGTATGAGCCTCCATGAGCTGGTGTGGCACTTGCGCCACTCGGGGTAGCTCCTCTCTCTCTCTCCTGCCGATTGAGCTCCAAAAAATGTCTCGGCCACGTCGCTCATTAACGATTGCTGAATTTTTCCAGCTTCTTTTTCATGTGAGCCGAATTGAGTTTACAGAGGAAAATTTAAAAATAAAGAAATAGGAATGTCCTGTTAAATATTTGACCAGTGGTAACGCATCACTAGTCAAATATGTAATAAGAGTGCGTTATATGTAATAAGAATAAGTAATAAATATAATAAGAATATAATAAAATAATAAAATAATAAAATAATAAAATAATAAGAATATGTAATAAATATGTAATAAGAATGCGTTATCACTGGTCAAATATGTAACAAGAGATTCCTATTTTTTCTTTTTAAATTGTGGTAAAATGAAAGAAAGAAGATGCGTGATTACGCATCACTGCACTGAAAAAAAAATTTGCTAATTTTAAGAAAATGATTTACTTTAATAGTACTTGTTAAATATTTCTTTGAATCAAGTAAAGATTTCATTAAAACTAAATGAATTTATTTGTTTTTAAATAAATTTAGTAGATTCAAAAAAATAATTTTCTGACTCAATAAAATATTTAATAAGTACTATTGAAATAAATGTTTGCTTAAAATTAACAAATTTTTCTCTCAGTGTCGTCAAATATGTAACAAGAAATTCCTATTTCGATGGTTTGCACTTTGAAATAATAAAAGTAAACTAATTTAAATGAATTTTGAGCTGAACTTGAAAATAAAAAATAGAATGATATTTTAACAAAGAAGTTTTTATACATACAGTTTTGAGAGCTTTAAATTCATATACATGTGTAGTCACTTAAAAACTTTTTGAAATACTCTTTTGTAAGTGCCAAAGTTTAAAAATTGAGTGATTCTTGAAAATACGAGTTGTGCAAAGTTTCTAAAACTTTTTACTGTATGAAAACTAAAAATCGCAAATTTATTTATGAATATTTAATTTTTAACAGTACACTTGAATCTCCGTGTTAAATAAACTTAGTATTAAATTCTGATTGACAGACAAAATCTTATTATTTTTCATTCCTTTTAAACAAAAATATTTCGCCTGTCAATCACGGTATAATCAATTTTCAATTTATACATGCAGATTGCCATGATCAGACGTCAAAGTTTCGTTTAGATTGGTATATTTTTTTTCATTTAGAATATTGAATGTTCATCAATACTTTAATATATAGCTTCATAAAAGTTTTTTAACAATTTAGCCCGTATCAGTTTGATGCTGCACTGTTAAAAATTCATTCAATTCTAAGCATTAAAAATACTGTTTAAAATTAAACAGACAGAAAAGGAACATTATTTTTGAGTTTGTAAGGTAATAGTCCCAAAGTGGACGTAATTCTAGTATATTAATTACTAACATCAATTAAAAATGTATGCGTTCAGAAAATGAAAATTTACCATGAATTTTTGAACGTACAGAGCAGGCTTAAAACGCGAAAACCTTTTGTTTTTTTTTTTTAAATTGTCGCAAACATAGAAAAATATATAATTTAATAAATCCCTCGCCTTTGAAGTGCAACCATTCACAATTAATAAATTCTCCTAATTATTTTTCTCAATTTATACATCGAACTCAACCATCCACGCGAAGGCCATTTAACAGTCGTACACAGCAATTGCATCTGCATAAACACAGCGTGCGTGAGAATCGGCAATTTTTTTTCAAAAAAAAAAAAAAAAAAAAAAAAAACAGAAGAAGATAAGAAAGAAAAGGGGAAGAGTATAGGCGCCAGGCGGTAACTCAATCCGCAAAACTGCGCTTACGTGACGTAGTCTCCTTACGCGTTTGATGACTACTTTGAGCCGGCGCATATATAGGCGGTAGGGCGCCTTCGGAGCTATCTCTCTATTTCGTTCCCCCCACCCCCCGGAGGTAGAGAGCCTGAGGCGAGTGCAAAGCCACGGGAAGTTACGAGGCAATCTTCACCCTCTTGCCCGCGAAATTTTATGCCCTCCCTCTCCCGTGCGTTTCTCGTGCCAAATTTGTTGGATTTCATTTTGAAAATTGTTTCCTCCCCTTCTTTCCCCGAGAGCGGCTTGAGTTACGGACGCGAGCGCCCAGGCCGGGAGGGGACACCCCCAATAATACGTATAAAAAAAAAGAAAGAAGAAGAATAAGAAAGAGGAGGGGAAGAGATTAAGATCCGAGATTTAGGTTTATGTCTCGCGAGCGGACCCCGAGGACGCGCACTTTTCAAGGCTATATTTGCGTTATGATGATTTACGCCTGTTTGATAACTAACTTTTGTTCCAGTTCCAGTCGGGACTGACCTTAGCCCGAGATTACGTCGGGCGGTGGCGGTGGGTCATTATTTTTTGTGGCCCGCGCGCTCCTCTATTACTTTTTATTAAACAGACGTTTCTTCGCCCGCTATTATTACAAATTACGCTACATCGTTATTTCCACTTTTTTCAATGGACCTTGTGCTTTTTAGCCCCTTTCATTAAAAAAAAAAAAAAAAAAAAAGAAGAAGAAAAAGGAAAACGTACTGCACTCCCTTTATTAACGCCGGCTAATTAAATAATTCATTCGCATTTTTTGAGCTTATTAAAATTCAATTTAATTAGCTACACCAATTTCACCGAAAATTGTGCGTACATTAGTTGAAAGTATTATTAATGAAATATTACTTAATTGCGTAAAAGTGATAAGGATATTTAAATATTCATTTTTAAAAATGTACATTTATTTTTCGTAATAAACTTTTAGAACTTGTCAGGTACTCTGCCGCTTTCCACTTCGGTTCGTATTCCAAAGATTTAATCATTTTTAGGTAATGTACCTGTGTTAAGTATAATAAATGCATACATTTTTTTTATGAGAGAATATTATTCATACATGTATAATTGAGTAATATTTATATTTTTTAAAACATTATTAATCATCCCTTCAAAATGTTGAATCAAATGACCGAGCGTTAACGAGGGAAGTACAGTTGTTAGTCTATAATTAACGGAAGAGAATCAAAAACTACACTAAAATAACGTACAACGATCGAATGGATCGGTGGCAGGAAATTAGACTAGGAACCGTTTTTATTTATTATAGGAAATTAGGAAAGTAGGCTAGCAACAAATCGCCGTCGCGTATTCGCGCACGACCGAAAATTTACATTGGGCGAAAGGCTCGAAATTCGAAGCCGAAACGGAGATCCGACCGGGACGGGCAATTCTCGTGGCTCCGGCAATGCCTCAAACGCCTCTGGGACAAGCTCAGCAGTCATCAATTACGGGGAGCCTCGCGACGCACGAATTTCGGATGCGGCAATGAATTTCCGCCGTTGGGGACGAGGGAATCCGAAATAACGATTACGTCAACCCAAATGTGGAATCGGGCCGCGAGGGGTCGGCCGCTCCTCGGCCGGTCATTTTCCGCCGAGGCAACTTCACGGCCGGCTTTGCACACCCACGCGTGGAAGATGCACCGACCGAGGCCGACGAGAGATCGCCGAAGAACATGCAAAGTGCGCACTTGCCTACACTGAAACAAAATTTCTTAATTTTAAGGAAATGATTTACTTCAATAGTACTTATTAAATATTTCTTTGAATCAAGTAATTATTTAATTAAAACTAAATGAATTATTTGTGTCTAAATAATTAGTAGCTTCAAAAATAGTATATTACGTACCTAGCCCTGTATAATAAGAAATTGTCTCATGTCACATGCAATTGTCGACCGAGGCGAAGCCTGAGTGATCTGAGACAATTACTTATTATTATACATATTATTATATTCTTATATTATACAAGGCTAGGTACGTATACTATTTTTGCAATCAATAAAATTTTTAATAAGTATACTATTCAAGTAAATCATTCCATTAAAATTAAAAAAAATTTTCAGTGTACTGATTAATTTCTGTTTACAGCGTGAGTGATCAGTCCAATGCCACTGTTTTTATTTATTTATTTTTTTTAATAAGATATTTACAATGTAAAAAAGAAGTATTATAAAAATTACTGTTTTCGTGAGGATACCGCAGACCATGCTGTATTATAAAATTTGAGATAAACGTACAGTAAATTTTACTCGACATTATTAGCAATAATAATGTACACTGTTAAAAAAAGCATAAAATTTAATGCAAATACTGGAAGCAAATTTTATCGACGTACATGAACTTTACTGAATTTACATTAAATTTAATTTAATTTACATCAAAATTAATGTAAAAATGTAAATTCGGTAAAGTTCGTGTACGCCGATAAAATTTGCTTCCAGAATTTGCAATAAAATTCATGCAGAGTTTTTTTACAGTGTACGTACAGCAAAATTTACTGCATCTGTCTAAAGAAAAAGTGATCATTTCGGAATCCAGTTGGAAAAGATGCCATTTCAACACCTTTTTCAACGGAAATGGGACATTTTCCAACCGAATTCCGAGATGACCCCTTTTAGCTGCAGACGGACGATTTCATAAATGTAATTGTTATCTGAGATTTCAATTTGTGGTACTGTAGAGAATAAATGTAAATTTTACCTGAAAGTTCGGCCTGTAGTCGTGTTCCTATGATTATAGTAACTTTTGAAATAATGTTTTCTCAGTGTCGTGGAAATTAGAATTGTTAACCAATTTTAAAGGGTAAGAATAAAGCAGAAATACTATAGTGCAGCCATACTGTAAGATTTTATTTTTTATATTAACTACCTGAATTAATATACAAAGAAAAATTACAATAGTCTACATTATTGAAAAAATTATAATAATTTCTTTGTAAAATTGACTATAGTTTCTTCGAAAATTTAGTGCAAGTAAACAAAATTTTCCATAGCTTTGTAAATTTAACAAAAAACTGATCTAATTTTCCTTATCAAGTGAATCTGCGATGTGGACCTCAACATTGATTGTCTCAATTTGCAATAAATTTACTCTCTTCGCGTAAAAACTCATTTATCTGTGCATTAATTTTTTTTATTCACTGCGCACTCAAATAAAAAGTATTTTTATGTAGAAAAAAAAATCTCTGACGAGCACAATTCTATTCTCTAAATTGTATCTATTAACTCTATAAATTATTGTAATTTCAATTATTTACATTAACAATTCAAAAATTCGCTGTGATAAATTCGTGAAATTTCGATGATTATACTCACTATGCCATTCTGTAATTGGAGTTTATCAAGTTAAACACTTTTCGAATTTCACCGCAAATGTTTTAAAATTATTAGAATTTTCATTGAATCAAATTGAAAAAAACAAAAGCTTGTCACTCGGTTGATCAATTTTTTTTTACATATTTTCAAGTAAATACATTTTCTTCGTCTATAAAAAAAAGGATCTTTGAATTAATCTAAGAGGAAAGATGGCTAAAAGACAATCGAAAGTTTCTGGGAAACCGTTGAAACTTGATCGATTTAGTGCGCTTGCCGCTATCCATCCATCCATTTGCCACGTGGCGTCGCATCTCCCGCAATTAGACATTGTAAATACGCGACATTTGTCTAACTTAAGCCGAGACTTTTAATGAACTGGGCGCAGACGCGTAAGTTCTATTTGACGCTCCCTCGATTGTTCTTCTATTGACGCATGGCTGCTCCGAAGAATTATACTTGATTTAATAGGATACCTGCATTCCGAAGGCCTCAAAATTCTACACTAAATTAATTATGTAAATTTCAAACGTCCTTATAAACTTGTATATTATATACACAAATTATATACCTACACAAATTTAGAATGATAAATAAAATTACGCGATTTATAAATGTACACACACACACAAATATATATATACTATCTAAAGTTAAATTAGTGAAAAACTACTAGAATTAGTGAATTTTTAATGAAAATTAGTGGAAAGAGCTTCACCGTTTAGGTATTAGTGGAACATTTTCCACTAACTTTAGTAAAGTTTCATTAACTCAATTTTAGAAGGTACGCGGAGAGAAAAAGTCTAGTAATAATTACTATACTATTTTGTAACGCGGGGACAAACAAGACAAATAAAAAATTAAAACTAAAAAGTATAGTAGAATGTACTACAAGTCTAGTAAATTTTACTGTACTTTTTAGTAAAATTTTTGATTTCTCGACTCTGTCCCTGCGTTACAAAATAGTATAGTATTTTTTACTAGCCTTTTATCTCCGCGTATAAGGCACACTGATCCTTCTGCGGTCTCGGTCGACTGCGCGTAAATCACCGTATTAATTAGAGAAATGAAAAATACTGCGACGGTGTTTCCAGGAGTGCAGGAAAAAATTGGATTTTCATTAACTCGCTTGAAAGGAACTTAACGCACCGGACGGCGGGCGGCGAAAGGCAGGCTCCCGCCTTAAACGAAGCTTAAGTCAAGCTAAGTGTCGAGTCGTGTCGCTCCAAATTGCTCACTTGCCTTTCCCCTAGAAACCAGCTCCCAACTTGTTCTTTCTCCCTTTCTCTCCCGGCCGGCCCCCTTCCCCCCTCCGCGCAAGCTCTCGTGTACAGCTTTCTCCTTTAATCTCTTTCTCTCCTGCAAACGCGAGCACGCGAACGAAACTCCCGCGCACGTACTATTTTCCTCTCAACAGGCATCTCTTACCAAGGTATACAAGGAGGTTACATCGGCTACTACCCCTCCCTGCCCCCTCGTCCTGGCTTCCTTTCATTGGCTCTCTTTTTAACTCCGAACGCTGGAAAAACATTAGAAAGGCAAAAGGAACGAGGCGTGCTAAAGCACCTTAAGCGAATTCAGTTAGCTTGCTTTAATCGAAACAATGCCCTTTCTTTCGTCTACTTTAGCCTCCAACGGCATGCTTATCGCTCCACCCTTTGCCCCGCTGGAAAAGAGCTTATTATTATTGCAACGACTGATCGTTAGACGAGAAAAAGGTTCTCGGACGAAATTTAAAAAAACAAATCTTACTCGATTTTTTTGAAAAGCTTCTGTGTTGAAGAAACATTGAGATACCTGAGTAGAGTAAAAAGCTTCGGACGAGTCTAAGATCAATCTGACTAAAAAAGTCTTGTTCGCCCTCACTATCCATAGAAAGGTTCTCGTATGAAATTAAAAAAAAAAATTATTGCTCGATTTTTTTGAAAAGCTTCTGAGTTGAGGAAACGTTGAGATGCCTGAGTAAAAGAAAAAGCTTCTGGGACCAATCTGGCTGAAAAAGTCTTGCCTGCCCTCAGTAGCCGTAGGAAGGAAAAAAGCTCTCGGACGAAATTCAAACTATTTCTTGCTCGATTTTTTTAAAAAGCTTCTGTGTTGAAGAAACGTTGAGACGTCTGAGTAGAGTAAAAAGCTTCGCACGAGTCTAAAATCAATCTGACTGAAAAAATCTTGATTACCTTTAGTAGCCATAGGAGGGAAAAAAGCTCTCGGACGAAATTCAAAAAATTTCTTGCTCGATTTTTTTAAAAAAAAAGCTTCTATGTTGAAGAAACATTGAGACGTCCGAGTAGAGTAAAAAGCTTCGCACGAGTCTAAGATCAATCTGACTGAAAAAGTCTTGACTGCCTTTACTAGCCATAGGAGGGGAAAAAAGCTCTCGGACGAAATTCAAAAAATTTCTTGTTCAAATTTTTTAAAAAGCTTCTGTGTTGAAGAAACATTGAGACGTCCGAGTAGAGTAAAAAGCTTCGCACGAGTCTAAGATCAATCTGACTGAAAAAAGTATTGAACTGCAGTATAAGTCCCAGATGACTCCATGTGGATATAATTTTGTAAAAAAAAATTTTCTTAAACTTTTTTCTCCACAAAAATGTACAAAAAAAACTCATCGAAGGCTCCCACAGTCCCTTAAGGGTTGAAGTTGGCTTAGTCGCGGCCGCAGAGGCCAAAGAGTTAAACGCTACCCCCGCACTCTGAGCTCACTGACCCACAGGACGGACGCCATCGGGGCAGCGGCGATCGACGTCGCGATAGTCCCTCCGCCGATTTCTCGCCTCTTTCAATATCCTCACCACCGATCGCACCTTTCCTCCTTTTCCAGCCACTTCCGGCGCTTCTTATCGCGAACCACGCCAATTGTCCGTTTCCGCGATTCCATCGACTCCATACACCCTTCCTCCCCGCGAACTGCAGCTCCGTTTCCTTTTTGTTCTCGTCCTTCTGATCCATAAAATACAGAAATAAAAGCCTCACCAATTTTACTCAACTCAAAGCAAGCAAACCAAAGGTTAAATTAAAAGCCTAAAAAAAAAATAGATGCACAGAAAAAGTTGAAACGCGCACTCTAGGGAAATTGAAATTGGACGAAATTCAATTGGTGAATATCGCATTAAGTAGGGTCCGAGGAGAAGAAGACGTGACCTGCAGGGATGACACCGGCGACCTCGTAGGAGGCCAAAAGAGCCGAGGGGAGGGCGGATGTCTGAAAAATTCAGGGTGACGCTCGAGCGGCGGAGTGACTTGAAAAATTGAACGATGGGCGCGCGGCTCGCGCATTTTAACGGCCAAATTCGGCGGACGGCCTTCGGGCTCCGCGCAAATTTATACCGATGTAAATAAAAGCAACACCGAAAACTAAGGAACTACCCGCAGGTGGATGCAGCTTTTAGAGCTTTAAATTTGTAAACTTGTGTTTTCACGTTAATCGTAGTAATTCCCTGGTAGAAAAGCCAACTAATTCTTATTTTATTAAAAATTATTAAAATGAAAGTTATTTTCTATACGAACGTGTAGAAAAAAGTTATTAATCTAATATTAATTCGGGAAATCAGTCAAGTTTTTTACTCCACTCCTTCAGAATTGAAAGTCGAAAATCATTGAAACTGTAAGGCAATTGTATGTTTCTGAAATGAAATGAACTTCTTAAACGATTTTAGTACTGCAGCTCGAGTAGCCAACCTCACATTAACGAGAATAAACGTCAATTTTCCAAATTGCTATCTAAATGTATATTTATAACTTACGGAAGTCCAATAATTGAACAATTCTTAAAAAAAAATTTAAACGAATGGGCCATCCGCAAACGAATAAAATAAAATTTTTAAAATACAGCTTGCAGAGCTTTAAATTTCTACACGTGTATAGGCGCATAAAAACTGATGTCAAAATATTCTTAATTCCAAAAATTGAATATAATTCTTCAAAAAAAAAAACAATTAAAACAAAATCGGCATACACAAAAGATCAAAATGACATTTTATCGTCGCAGATTGCAAAGCTTTAAATTTCTACAAATGTATAGGCGCGTAAAAATTGATATCAAAATATTCTTAATTCCAAAAATTGAATATAATTCTTCAAAAAAAAAAAACAATTAAAACAAAATCGGCTTACACAAAAGATCAAAATGACATTTTATCGTCGCAGCTTGCAAAGCTTTAAATTTCTACAAATGTATAGGCGCGTAAAAATTGATATCAAAACATTCTTAATTCCAAAAATTGAATATAATTCTTCAAAAAAAAACAATTAAAACAAAATCGGCTTACACAAACGATCAAAATGACATTTTACCGTCGCAGCTTTAAATTTCTACACATGTGTTGGCGCATTACGAAGTCCAAAAAATGAACATAATTCTTCAAAAAAAAAAACAAAAAAAAAAGAATGGACTACAAACGGGCGGGTCTTGCGCAAACATCGTTAGTCGAGTGCGCGCATGAATTGATGAGTTCGATTCCACGCACTTCACCCCCTCATCTGTAAGCGATACGCAGGTATATACCTGACGTAGTTACGGGTATAGGTACCCGTCGACCCCGCGGCTACGGCACAGAGACACCGTATACGGACGCTTCCCTCTGCTTTCTCATTCCCTCCCCCTCCCCCCCGGGCACCCCATCGACTAAAGCGTCCACAAAGCGAGCGATAACGTTTTAAACGATATCCTACAGCGCGCCCGCGTCTCCTGAGGGGATATCAATTTCCCATTGTAGTCGAGCCAATTCCAGCCAATTTGCTATGCATGCGGCACCAGGTAACCCGCCTCCTGCACAACGAGCCGCGGTCCCCGCCGGAAAATGAAAAGGAAATATAGGCGACGCGACCTTCCGAGAGTTGCTCTCTGTTTATCGGTAGACTCACTGTTTTCTTATTTATTTTACCTTTTTACTGCTCTTTATGTATTTTATTTTACTCTTTTTGGTACTTATTTTATTTTAATAAACACTGTTAAAAAAAAACATTAAATGTAATGTAAATACTGGAAGCAAATTTCATCGGCGTACATGAACTTTACCGAATTTATATTCAATTTTATTTAATTCAATTTAGATTAAATTTAACTTGATAAATAAAAAATGTTATTAGAAAGTATAGTAAAATTTGCTAGATTTACAGTAATTTTTGCTGATTTTATGATAAATTTTATTATGCTTTTTAGTCAAATATTTGATTTTTTAAGTCTGTCTCTGCGTTACACAGCAATATAGTAATTTTTCCAAGAACTTTTCTCTCCGTGTGTCACTAAAGAAATAATAATTTTTCTCAAATTTTTTTGCTCAGCATATAGTCCTTACATACTTAAATTAAGTAATTAAAGTTAAAGTTAATAAAACTGAAACTAAAAATGAATGATGCAGGTACGAAAAGAATTATAAAACGATCCATTGAAAAATTACGCGGAAAAATGTGTACATCGTCAGTAAACATACATATTTCTCGAGTGAAATATGAATCGTTCCCGCATTGCTTATTAAATAATTCCAGAACAAAAAAAAGTTGTGAAGGTCTGCAATATCGTAAATCAGGTCGAATTTACTATTTACTCGCGTGCAAAGAGATCCGATTTTCCGGCTAGAATCTGCTCCTACATGAATCTCGAGCGCGAACCTCTAACTGCCGCAATACATTATCAGCCGTAATACCCTGATAAATATCGCAAGATTATCAGTTTAATTCGTTTTACTACGCAAGTTGACGATTGCTGAAGAAAGGGTATTTAAAAAAAAAGCTCAGAAGGTTTCGTTCGAAAAAGACACTTTAACGAGAGAGAAAAATGTCAATTGCGGCAATGACGAATCTCGATGGGAAAAAAAAAGTGTTTTGAAAGCAAAAACACGTACACTCGGATGAAACATCAACAGTCGCAATGCAGCCTGGAAAAATTCCTTCGACGGTTTCAGCGAACAGAAGGAATCGCAGTCTTTCATTGGCTGTCCATATACAAACAGCCCGCGGACTATTGCTCATATTTTAATTTCACTTTGCATTTTCTTCAGTCCATTTGTCGTCAGTTTAAAACACTAAACAGCCAACATACAAAAATCGTAAAATTCTGAAAATTAAATGCACGAAATACTTTACCCCAACCGCATCGAAAACTGTATGTAAGTGCAGTATTAAAAAAAAATAATTAACAAAGCACGAGCAATGTTAAAAAAAAAGAAGAGAATAAGCGAGACAGAAAAAAATCGCCACACGGAACGATTGATAAACGCAGCGATCAATTGACGATGCGCACAGTCACTCTTTTGATCGAAGCTGCGCGTCGCCTCGAGCGAAACGATGAAAAAGGGAGGGACAAACCGCGCGCGCGACAAAAGTAGTACAACGGCTTTACGAGTCGCTGCCGCGAAACAAAACTGCCGGGACAACTGGATGCGAGCGGTTTCGCGGTTTTGCCCGGTGCGTTGCTTTAATTCTCGCCAGAGTCGCTCCCCTTGCTCCCTGTGCAAATTGCATGAATCCTCGGGACGCTATGCGATTTCGCTTTATTAAAGTTTGATGAGAGACAAAAAAAAAATTCCGAGGGGCTCGCGAGCTTTTCTTTGTAAAAAGGCCCATGTAGAATTAACAGGGGGGAGGGGGGAGGGGGTGATTAAATTATTTACGGCGCAGTAACAGTTTAATAACCGGCGGGATTAGGTAATGTCGATAAATTATTACTTGGCATTAATGCAGTATTTAGCGTTGACTTGAAACATTTTAACAAGCCAATCAGTATTCCGGGGAACAGTACTTCAGCCGGCAGCAGTAGTTAGTCACTTAAAGCGGCAATTCCGGCACACTTTAACGTAATGAACTTCTAATAATTAAATTCCGATTAAGAAGCGGCTCCTCTTGAACGTAGTACCTGTACTCGCTGCATCGAGCAGAGAGAAAACAGGAAGAGCTTAAACTTTCCGTGGCAATAAAATGTCGATAAGAAAAATTCTGCTACGAATCTTTTACTCATCGATCGAAATATTCGATCCGAACACTTTGTTTTTTATTAAATTAACGGGTTTTTACGTTTTTGTTGCTAACGTTGAATTTGAAGAGCCTGTTGAGTTTAAAATTTCGGTAACGATAAAAAATATTTGCGCCTCTTCATCATGTGGTAATAAAATGTCGATAAGAAAATTTCCTGCTACGAATTTTTTACTCATCGATCGAAATATTCGATCCGAACACTTTGTTTTTTATTAAATTAACGGGTTTTTACGTTTTTGTTGCTAACGTTGAATTTGAAGAGCCTGTTGAATTTAAAATTTTCGTAACGATAAAAAATATTTGCGCCTCTTCATTTATTTTACTCATCCGTCGAAACGTTCCATCCAAATTCTTTTGTTATGTATTAACGGTTTATTGTTATGTATTTATTATGAAAGTTTCATTTGAAGAACCGAAAGTGCTTGAACTTTCTGTCCATCAATAAAATATCGGTACAAAATATTTACAATAATCCTTATTTTTTTATTCATCGTTGAAAATATTCGATTGCTTTAAATATTTTGTTTTACAAATTAATTGATTTTTATATTTATGTCACCAATATTTCTAGAAAAAATATCTTAGAGAATTTAAACTGTCCGTACCAATAAATACCGGTAAAAAGTATTTTCGACTCTTCATTTATTAGTTATTGATGGAAATATTCGACCCAAAGGAGTTTCTTACATTAACGGCGTGTCGTTGTATATTTACCGTGAAAATTTCATGTGAAGAGTGGAGAAAACTTAAACTTTCCGTAAACCAATATAAATAATATCGATAAAAAAATCTAATATTTAATTAATGAGAATTATAATTAGAATTAAGCGGCCAGGGCTTGAAGAAACTTTTTTTTTTATTATAAATTAACAGTGTTTTTACGAAGTTTCCCATAAAAATTGATAAAAACCAACGTAAATAATGTCAATAAAAAAATCTAATATTATTCGATCCAAACACTTTTCTTTAATTAATGAAAATTCTATTAGAATCAAGCGGGCAGGATTTGAAGAATCATTTTTTTTTATTATAAATTAACAGTGTTTTTACGAAGTTTCTCATGAAAATTCCATTTGCAGTGAGTATAGGGCAAGATAAGAAAGTCACGCGTTCGCCGGTGTGTAACGACTGCAAACATCTTCGATTTGCATGTACCGTACGTTGAACATCCGATCACACTGAGTCTGCGAAATTTTCCCTCGAAGTTGCGGCCCGAACTTCGGACGCGGAGAAGCCGCGAGAGAACCGACCGGAGAGATAAGTCCTTCGCCGTCGAAACGGCGAATTGAAGAAAATTCGAGATTCTGGGGCTTCGTTATTTACAATTGAGCCGCTTCGAAAATCCGGCAGCCCCTTAGCGGCCACTGCTCAGCCGCCGCTCCCTTTTCCTTATCGACTTTCTATTTTCTGCGCTTTTCCTATATTTTATTCGACTTTTTTTCTGACAGCCTCATTGAAAATTTAAAGGCTGTTTAGAAATTTACGCAAATTTCCAGACTTTTCGTGCCACTTTACTCGCCACGATGTACCATCCTTTTTCCTGCTGATGAAAATAAAATACGAAGCTTTCTTTATGAGAAAGCAAAAATATCATACATAAAAATAGAAATGTCATGTATGTCGTACATGACAAGGGAATAATATTTCATTTATGAGAGAAATCACGTGGAGGAATATTATTTTATCTTCCGCAAAAGGAACGCACAAAAGATTCGCCAGAAAGAACAAGATTAAAGGAGTGTGGTAAGAGATCCCTATGGATCGAAAGGTCATGAAATTATAAGCACACGTGAAATGACGTGAAATGATGAAACGTAGCATGCGACTTTTGATTTCAAAAACAAAAATAAACACATCAATCGCGAAGAAAAAGTTTATACAAATTTAAACAAAAAATCGGACTTTTTCAGAACTGTGCCTACTTTTAAAAAAAAAAATTCGATCCGAAAAATATTAAATTGGCGGAATAAAGAGCACTTAGGACTATTGATCATAATTTCCAAAGGCGGGTCGAATAATGAAACGACCCCCTGGAATCCCACCTTGGCGAAGGTTAATTTCGACCGTACGAGTGAGCGAGTAAGATAGAGTCGAACAATTAGTGAAGATTAGGCAAGAAGAGATAATCCGAAAAAGGTCAAAAGAGGGCCGTTTAAATTTTAAGCTCAGCGCACGCCCTTTACCATGGTTTTCTGATAAATTTACGATGCCCGAATGGCTGAACTGATACTGGACTCCGCACCGACATTATCCCTTTTTAAATATTGACGCCACTTAAAAAGACACGGCGAATTAACATTTCGAACTTTCGACTCGCCGGAGATTTTAAACTGGCTTGATCTTTAATTTAAAAAAAAAAGTAACTAAAAGAAATTAATTTTTCAAAAATAAGTATATAAAAATTGACGACACTTACTTCTGAGCTCGCGGAGTCAGCCTGGAATTTTAAATAAAAATGTAATTAAGAAAATTTTATTTTCTGAAAATCTAAGTGTACTAAGTTCACGACGAATTAAGATTTGGAACTTTCGTCTCGTCGGAGACTTTAAAGAATGGCGTCGTACTTTAAGTTATTTATTTAATCAAAATTCAACGGGCATAGGTCCCTTATGTGCATACAATAAAATACAAGAGAGAAATACATAATAAACTTAAAACTAAAACCGTAGAAACAAATTAGTTGCAATAAATTGAAATAAATTAAAATTAAAAAGAAAAACTTGTTTTTCTAATAATACAATTATTGCTACCACTCAAATCAAGTACACTGCAAATTAAAATTTAAAGCTCTCCACTCGGCCTGTGATTTTAAAGGAAAATAAAACTGAAAAACTATCGATGTTTCTAAAAAAATTAAGTTAAAAAAAGCACAAAGAAAAAATAAAATGAAACTGCAAGCGGTCGGATGCAAAACGTAATCTTCGACGTCGTTCGCACTCGTCCCGACGCCGGGATGTGTGGGCGAGCGTCAGCCAGTCTGGAAAATGCCGGACCAGCTTCTCGTCCCAGTGGAAATGTGAAAATGGCGAGTCATTCCCGTCCGCGGCTTCGCTTGTCCTCCTTCGTTTTGCCCCCCGGCGACTTTCATTTTGCCGTTATTATCAACGCAAGCAAGAGGAGCGCCCTCGTAATCCCTCAAGATTCTTCTTCCTTGGCGCCACTTCCCTCTTCGCCTGCCTTCTTGCACTTTAACCCTAGATCGTACACTCGACAGTTTTATTATCTGGAGCAAAGATTTTTCTCTTCTTCATCTCCTCTTACCTCTTCATTTATTCTCATATTCATTTCATTTCCCGTGCATTTTACTCGAAAAACGTAAGATTACTGTGCTTTCTTTTTTGCCGTGTTCGCTGTAGCAAGGATAAATGTTGCTTTAATTAACAATCAGCTGATGTGAAAAATATTATATAAAAAAATTAGTATACACGCTAAATCAGCTGGAGTGAAATAGAGTATAAATTTACTCTATTGGAGTCAAATTATCGCTCTAATTGTACAGTGAAATTAACTCCCTTCATGGAATGATTTTTTGACTCTTAAATAGAGATAAAGCTAGGGACTTAATATGTAATATGCTACTCTATTTTAAAGTGAATTTTATTCTATTTTAGAGTGAATTTAGCAAATTCTAGTAGCAAATTTAACTAGACGAGTGGTTTCGCTATAAACTAAGAGTAAAATTTCACTCTAAATGTTTTAGCGCGTAGTCTTTACTGATGTTATTAAAAAAAACTGTAAGAATAAAAGTCTACAAATTTATTTAGTTCAAATTACAATTATTCTACAACTTTTTGGACAAGATGATAATTTTTAATTCTGTCGAGGAAAACAAGGATAAACTCAAAAACTAAAAGAATGGTATAAATATTACCAAATTTTACCAAATATTTAAATAAAGTAAAATGTAATTTTGATATTTTAAAAACCGTAACTACATCAAAGTATTTTTTTTTTAATTTTACTAATCTTTCCTTACTTTAGTGAATATAGTGTACTAATTTTCAGTGGAAAATATTTTTCCATGTAGCTACATGATATTTTTGTAATTCGTTTCTACTGCAAATGATAAAATATTTTACGTAAATTACGTTCAAAATAATTAAAGCTTTAGAATACAAAAAAAGCTCTACTCAATCCTAATACTAATCGATTAATTAAACTCGACTTTATCCTCACTTTAGTAAATACAATAGTAATTTTTAATGCAAAATTTTTCTCAGTATAACGACATGATAATTTGCAATTCATTACTGCTACCAACGCTAAAATATCCTATACGCACTCAGTTGTAATTAAAGCTCCGAAGTAGAAAAAAAGCACTCCTATCTCAATCACTAGAAGCGAATCCTGTTAGTTGATTAATTAAATAGTTGCACCAATTATAGATCATAGATCCCGCCGGCGGAGGTTGCACGGGGATTAAAGCGATTCGCTGATTGCTGCGCTGCTTGTTTGCATGTCCGATTGCATAATTGAATTGCGCTGCGCACCGCCGCCAGCGCCGCGGCCCAACACTCCGTTTTGTGAATTGAGATATTGCTTATTTGACAGCGTTAAGATAACCACACCCAGGCCAAATTGAGCCTTGAAGTGACGATACGCTCCATGGATAGATGACCTCCGGTCACTTCCGCTTCTCCTTCAAGATGATTGAAAGCTCGTATCGTCCCTCCTGCTAATTAAACGTACCGTTGCGTGTGACACTTCTAATGCCGTGTATATATCCAAGCAATATAATCAACCCCTCTACATAATTCATAACGAAGATCTTAATAAATAATTATTTTCTCTCTCTTTTTTTTTTTTTTAATTTTATTTTAAGGCCTTATTTTGATTTTACGACGCTTCTGTATTGTGAAATATTCCATCAAAATGAATTAATTATTAATAGTCGTATAATTTTTCATTAATCAAGCACAACTAAGTGGGTCGTTAAGGTTTTTTAAAGGGACTTTTGAAATGTCTCAAATCCTGGAACTCTAAAGGTTAATCGTAACATATGGATACTTCTAATAATGTGTGTATGCATTGAAGTAAGATCATAGTTTCTCTGCATCATTTTTAATGTACACTTTTATTACTCCATGTAGTTACATGATAACTTTCTAATTTATTACTATTATAAATTCCAAAGTAGCCTATATACGCTACTTTCGCAGTAATTAAAGCTCTGCGGTACAAAAAAAAACTCTTAATAATTGTTTATTAATTATATTATACCTTTCATACCGAAAATCTTAATAAATAATTAATTATTAGTTTTGGTATATGAATTTGATTTTGTACATCTTTGATTGTACAAATCTCCAATAGAATATTCAATGGAAGTCAATTTAATTAAAAAAAAACTCTCATAACCCGAGTCTCCGAAATATAATTCTCCTGAAGCGATGCTGAATTCTATAAGAGAAGAATAAAAACAGCCTGCTCGTAACTTCATCAACAGCGCACAATAGACACCCGCGCGCAAAAAAAAAGAAGAAGACCGAAAGAAAAAAAAGAAATAAGGCTGATGGGTACAAAATAAACGGGAAAATTTCGAGCGAATTTAATATCGCACCTTGAATAATGAATATAAGCCCGGACGAAGACGCCAGCAGCTCGAAACATCATTTCTCGCGGCGGCGCTGAAATCCCGCGCACGTAGAGAAAAGTTAGGCGCAAAATATGGAGCTCGCCCCGGCCTCGTAAAGCGAGACGATGGAAATACCTGGCCCGACTCCAGCACACCCCCGTCCATCCTCTCAACCCAAAATGATCTTAGCGAATTGGCAATATAACGAGCAGCTTTTTTTTTACGTTTCTTCTTTTTCTTTTTTTTTTTTTTCATTTTTTTTTTTTTTGGTTCAGTTTCAACGGCAGCAGAAGCGAACCTAGGCCATTAATTCGGATGAAAGGGTTGCCGTTTGCGAATCACTCGATTAGCGTATTTTCCGGCAAATGAATTTCCCCGGCGGTGGCGCCGACGGCGGCGCGTCTACTCTGCATAATCAAATTTTCGGCGAGCGGCGCCCCCGTACGCGTGCGCAAGGAAGAGGAGAAAAGGGACCGATACGATCTTGAGATACGATACGGCTCCGCTCCCGTTTCTCCTACGGCCAAATAATAGAGAGGAGGCGAAGCCCTTTACTCGCCACCGCCGGCGGCGGCGTGCTTTTAACTTTTCGATTACGGGCTTTGTAATTCCTTTTTTCTTCTCTTTTTTTTTATATCCTTGCGTCGCGACCCGCCGGCTTGTCTTTTCTCCTTTGCTTCTGCGAACGGGAATTATGCCTCGATAACGATCGCCGCTGGAACGGGAACGCCTGTCGTCCCTGTTTAGAGACTATTTGAGAATGTAGTTGCATTAATTTAGCTTTGAAAAAAAAAATTGAGTGAAAAATACGTCGTTTCTGTGGAAATTCGAGTACTGGTGCAATCGTAAAAGCGATACTGTTCCATCTTGAAAAAAAGGATGGCCGAATGTTGTGAGAAGTTTTAAGGTGGAAGTGAATTTGTTTGAGAGTAAATTGACGGTTGTTGGGCGGAGAAATGAAAAACAATTTTATGTTTATTTTATACTTTGATTTAAACAATCAAAGCAAGATTTTATTAATTCATTAATGAATAAATAAAGTAATGAACTTTATACATTTTTTATTTTAGTTAGTCTGAAATTTGTATTAAATAAAGATCTTTGAGTTTTCGTGTAATAAGAAAAGTACGGGCACGTCAATATTAATATTTTGAAAATCGGCATTACAATCGAAGACCATCGTTGACATTCATATTTTCCTTTCATTTTCCAAGTTTATTTCAAAATTTCTAAAAAAAAAATCGTGTAAATGTTAATATTTAAAAAATCCTACAATATTAGGTGTAGTCTCTAATTTTTTTAATTGATTTCAACATTCCATAAAAATTTATCATGAAACTTGAGCTTTATCGTTAAAAATCATTCAGAAAATATTGAAGTTGAGTTAAGAATTCAAGATTTAAACATTCAAAATCAAGATTTAACATTCAAAATCAAGATTTAAACATTCAAAATCAAGATTTAAACATCAAAATCAAGATTTAAACATCGAAATCAAGATTTAAACATCAAAATCAAGAGTTAAACATCAAAATCAAGATTTAATCAATATCAACATTGATTTTCATTGTTTATTTAAACGTTTGCATTCTTAACCATCATACCAACGAGTATTGGCAGATTTCAAGTAGTTCCTTTCCAGATACATACCCACTCCCCTTAAAAACTATTTTCCTTCGAATTCAGATTTCGAGGAGCCTTCCAGATCGCGAAAAGCTTCCGAAAATATAACTCGAGTCCTTCATTTTCACTCCATCGCAATTTCGCGATTCGTGCGACAAGTGCGCGTGAGCTCGGCTCGTCTCGGCTCCAACCGAACTAGTCTCACTATCGGAAAACGATCTCCATCGAAGCGTGGCTGTAGAAAAAAATGGGTATAGTTCAAATCCACAAAAATACTCAGATATATATATGTATATAAGAAGAGGAACGCGGAATACTCGGCAGTCCATCGCAGCGCGAAAATTAGGAAACGTCCGGGGCGAGGAATTGGATTCTAAAAAAGTTGACCAGAAGTTCCGGGAGACAATGACTCGAGCCTCCGCGAAAACTTGGCCGATTATACAAATCGCCGCGATAAAGCCAACGCCCTCGAAAAATTTCACATTCTTCCCTCCGCTCCTGGTTGTTCGCTTGGCGATTTTTACCCTTCCGCTTCTCCACTTCGATGCCACAAGCCTATATATACACACTGGAAAAATGTTTTACGTTAAAAATTACTATAGACTTTCAATGTACTTTTTGTTGTATTAATTTGTGTATAATTTGTTTGTGTTTTATCACCCTAGTCTACACAAATGTGGATGATAAAATTCAGCTTAAATTTTCAAATTTTCACTATATACGTAGAATCCCTACATAAGTATCGTATAAAAATTTCCTATAAGAATATATTCTATATGAAATTCTACACATGAAATCCTATAGAAATCCTATAGATATTTCACGCTAAAAAACCTATAGAATTTTCCTGTAGTATCTACTAAAATCTTATAGGAAATTCTATAGGAAATCATATAGAATATTTTGCGCGAAATAGCTATAGGAATTCCTGTAGGATTTCCTGCAAAAATTATAGATTTGCTGCAGGATTTTCTATAAGTTTTCTGCAGAAAACACTGCAACTTTTTTTTGTAAGGGAAATGGTGAATTCGTTAAATTCAATGAAAGTAAATAATAAAAATAATTGTTACAAGAGTAGTTTTTCCTCAATATTATCGTACTCGTAGTTATTTTTCTTAGAACAACAACGGCAGAGCATTCAGTAAGAAAATATTTTCAATATGTCAATTATTTTTTATTTTATATTTTTATAAGTTCGCCCTTGTTTTACATTGAAAAAAAAAATAAAGTTACCAGATTTCCTATTAACATCTATAAATTATAGTAAACCTTGCCGTTAAAATTTTACTCATTTCAACCGAACTAGTACAAAAAAAGTTGACGTTATACATTTAGAAAACTTAAAAAAAAAAATTTCTAGTGCCACGTGTTTCTCCCTATACTCGTGAAGACGGCTAAAAACACGCTACTCCGTCGGCGGATTTAGCTGGAATTAGAGCGCGAAGAAAATGCGACATTGTCAAAACAGAAAGGCGCCTACCACTCGGTCCCGAGAATAGAAGTGCAGCAGAGGTAAAATCGGAATTGAATTTTTGGAAAAAAGTCCTCGTCTCATTTACGGCTCCTATACTCCGGGCCCTTGCCCTGGGCGTTGCTCATTCCGTCTCTACTCCCGGCCATCTCGACCGGCATCTTTCGCGCGCTCTCGAGGCAAATCGACTCTCGTTTGTCCCCCTGCCGTGGCTGCAGACGCGACGGCCCACTTCTCTCACGATTGCGCCGCCCTTCGAACGTGCCTCTTTTACCTCGCCCCCCGGCCGCCCGCCACCCCCTCTACTGGCCTGTATATATATGTATATATTTATGGCATCGGCGGAGAAGCCTTCGGGCCCGGCGAAATTGCGAAAAAGCTTCGCGCGCCTTGCCTGGATGAGTGTTATTTTTTTCTCACCCGGCGCGTCTTATCTTTTGAATGCCGCGGAGGGTGGCTGGGTTTCGAGGGATGCTTCTTAGGGGCGCCCGGGATAAAATGCCATTTTTCTATGCAGATTTTATATTTTTTCTCTTTAAGACGGGATTTATAAAAGATTTTATTACTCCTCCTGGTTTGTCTTTCAGATGGAATTTTTATAAAGTTTCTTACCTTCTGCAGTTTACCGAACTTCACTTTATTTTTGACTGCAGAATTACTGATTTGAAAGGCACTCGTCGAACGTTCGTGAATTGTTTTTTACAAAGGACGAATTTTTGGTCGTCGCGAGGGAAAATAAAAATTTTATTGAGATAAAAATTAATGCACTGCTTGGCCGAGTGTAATTATGAGGTAAATTAATTATGATTACAAAAAAAAGGAAAATTGGCGACTAAAGGGTGGGATCAATATCCTGTAAGATGCCTCGTTTAGATCCATTTCGTTCATGCTCGCATTATGGTCAGAATCGAGAAGCGATAGAACCCTGCATGAGGTCCCGATAAAAGCATGCGATCGGCTTTAGTGTACATACATATATATATATGTGTGTAAGATCTCAAATCGCCGGAAGGTATTGGCTCGTAACCACGAAACCTGCAAAGCTCAATGTCCGGCCCCGGATGATTACAAATCGTGTAATGGGAAAAAATATTTTCCCATCAATCCCACGTTTGATCTATTGCATGGATATCACAAAAAGGCATGCCATGTACACTTACTGAATTTTCGACTAAAATTATGATGAAGCTTTTCGTAAAAATTCTATGAAAATAACTACAATTTTTACAGAAAAAACTGTATACGAACTACAGATTTTAGCTGCTCTATGCTTGTAAAAATGACTAAGCTTTTCTAGTAAAAATTTATACAGAGCTTTGCACATAAAATTCCGAAGCTTTTTTATAAAAATTGCAGAACTTTTCTCATAAGATTATAAGGAGTTTTTTTGTAAAAATTACAGAGCTTTGATCGTAACGTTATATGGAGCTTTTCTTGTGAAAAGTATTACAGAGCTTTTACCGTAAAAACTATCGAGCTTTTCTAATAATAATTACAAAGCTCCTCCGATAGTTTGAGTATCACCCGAATCTGTAAAGCCGCAAAAGTTTCAAGTGCTTGCAATCCATTCCACGATTACAACGCTTTTTCACGTAAATTTTACGGAAAAAACTTCTTTATTTCTGTTCGAAAATTCTCCTAGTGTACAACTATCAAAAAACAAAGTGTAAAGCATTTTTTTATCACGCAGTGAGAACGAATTATTAAATACATTGATTCAGACATTTTTCTGAAATCTTTCCAATGAATTTAAGAAAAAGATCTGCACAATTTTTTCGTAAAGCTGGGGAAAAAATAAAAACTACAGTGCTTAAAAAAAAAAATAATGCAAAATCAGAGCAAAGTAAATCCTTCCTCAGGGCGCACTAAAAGCCGAAGCTCGAACGTGTCGGGCGCGCGATATTTTTCCAGGACGCGCGCGCTAATTTAATTCGCGAAATACGTTCCCGGACCGTTTTATCGCTCCATTAAGCGGACGCCGACTTATTTGCATGTGTCGCGCACGCCCGGCCGAAGACTTTTCCGAGGACGGCGAGGGCGCCTGGAGTCGGGGGTGGCGGCGGCCACCCCTCCCTCCCCCCCCCCGCAATGGGGCGAAGAGGGTCGATCGGCCGGACTGTCGGCCGGCTGCCAGCGGCCAACTAACTACCCTCTCGTCCCCGATTCCAAGCTTCTCTCCCACCCCTTCCCCCCCCCCCCCCTCGTCTTTGCTCTCCTCGATGAATTTCGCGTGGAGGCATTCGCGAGCCTTGGGCCGCGCTTCTTTGCATGAAATTGTTGTAATTTCGCGGTAATTGAATCGAGAGAGGTAGAAAAAAAGGGGGAGGGAGGGAAAAAACTGGGTTAGTCTGCGCGAAGTGGGGAAGCCATGATAAGCATAAAAATTAAATGGGAGGAATGCTCGGTTGAGAGGAAGTAGGATTTAAAGAAAAAAAAAGATGAGGAATCGGAAGATGGCCTGATGTAATCAAGCACTTTCTTTTTATCTACTGAAAATGAAGGAATACCCTCGGATCTGTGCTTTCGGGCGATAACTAGATATTTCGAAAAATTTTACCAATAAGTTATCGAGAAATTTCTTTTTTTTTTATTGATAATGTATTAAATTGAAATATTTACGTAAGCGTGTAAACGTCGCCAATTTTTAAATTATATTTTAATAAAAAATGTTTTTCCCTAGTACTAATAAAACGAGGCAGGGACATGTAATGTAATACCATTGAGATCGTTAAAATTTTTATTTGATAAACGACATGTAAAAAAAAAATATATAATTCGGTAATAAAGATAAAAAACGTGAGCATTTAAAAATGATAAAAAAAATAACAGCGGCTAAATAACAAAAAGACCTTAAAAATTTCAAAAATTACGGCAGCTAACTTTTCATAAAAAAAATGTTAAGCGAATGCTGTAACTATGATAATTTAAGCTCCCACTTACAAAGCACTCAGTGTAAAAAGAATACAAAATGTAATTTTTCCCCAGTAAACTAATGCTACTCATTAACCAGAAATAGGAGATTAATTCATAAGCCTAGTAGGTTCCAAACTAAGCGTACGAATTTAACGATATAACGGAATCCTAACAAGTGATAAAAGTAAAAAAAAAAGAATTATCGAACTCGCCCAGGCTCTGCATACCCAAAGTAGGTTAAGCCAAAAGCCGAAGGGAGGCAGCAAAAGATAAATTAAGTAATACACGCGGTGCAAGAAGGAAAAAAAAAGATGAATGAAGAGAACGACTCCGGAGAGTTTGAAAGGATGCAGCGAAAAGTGCGGTGAATAATGCAGGACAAAGGGAGGGAGCCGCGCGCATAACCGTGAATGTCGATGCGCTTGCGACGGAGTTAAAAAAAAAATGGAGGGAGAGAGAAAGACGCGGAGGTAATGAGCGAGCGGCGGGGAAAAAGGCCGAGGCATTTGTTAAAGTCACTTTGCGAGCAGTCGCTAAGTGAGTAACCCGCGAAGCTTTTTTTTTTCCTCCGCAATCACCGTTACGCACAGTCCGCGGAATAAATTTTCGAGCTCCTTCGATTTCGCGTGAGAGAGAACTGAAGGTTTTGCCGCGAAAAAAGCACATCTGCCTTCCAAAAAAAAAAACAATTTCGAGAAGAAAGTAGACTTCTGCGAAGAAAATCAGATATGGCGAGGGTAAATCGTCGAAAGCTCATTTTTTAAAGGCGAAAGATCTTTTCTTCAAATTCTGCATGTTTTCCTATTTCAACAGGAAAATATACACTTTGTCTATATTGTAATTGGTATCCGACCGTTAAAATTAATTACAGTTGTAGTATAAATCTGTCACCATGTGCATCTAAAAATCTGGAATAATTTACTTGAAATATGTGAATAATGAGATGTCATATATTGAATATTACAACATTTTTTATCTAAAACTTGTCACTATATTCACATTTTTTAAAATAAATATCACATTTGCAGATTTTACTGCATTGAATATTTTGTTACACTGTGGAAAGCAGGCAGTTCACAACTAATCATTTCTTGTTTTAATGAATATTTACTCGTTTCAATTAAAAAACAGTTAAACAATTAAATATGAATTAAAAGGATTAAATATCAGTTAAGACAATTAACTGTCAGTCAAAACAAACAAATATCAATTGAAACAATTAAATATCGGTCGAAGCAGCTAATATTTAGTTGTGATTACTGACCCTTTTTTTTCCAGTGCAGTATGGATTTTCAAAGGGTAAATCAAATTGATCGATGCGGTGGTAATTACATTTGGCCTTTTCTAAAAATGAGACGCGATCGAAATTCAATAAGGCATTATGTACGTGGAGAGGCGCGCGAGATCCGCTGGAACTCGGGAACTCCCTTTCCGATAAATTACATCCTCCTCGCTCCTTCCTCCGAAGAGTCGAAAGAATCGCGGCCGCTCGTGCCGCGCCTACCGAGCCCCTCGCATTAAATGCTCACCGCTGCTTTATTGGACAGCATCAACATATTGATGAAATTAAAAAAGTGTGCCACTCGAATTTATGCCGAATTCGCGGTCATTGATTCTCGACTTGAAATAATAGCGACTACTGGAATTTAATATTTATTTGAAAGATTAACGACTTATAAAAAAAACATGTAAATCTGGAAATGTGAAATTCACTTGGAAAATGTGAATAGTTATATTTAATAATTAAAAAGCCGTTTTGATCAATATGTGAACGATTTTTCATATAAAATCTGTTACTATTCACATTTTCTAAGTGAATTTCCAATTTTCAGATTTAGAGAGAACGAAGGGAGAATTTTGAAAGCGAAGTGGATTAAAAATGGATAAACGATAATTATTCACACTTTCCAAGAATTAAAAGGATAATAAAATTTCAGGATATATTTTTCCGTCGATTATTTCTTGAAAATAACTACCTCGATTGCTTTGAAAAATTGAAGAAAAATATATTACACCATTCATTATAAGATAATCACTATTGCATTGCACATCGTAAAAACTCTAGAACTGTGTTAATTTAACAAATTTAACAAATTAGATAATTTTGATTACCTGAGATATAAGTAAAATCGTCACAAGGGAAAAATTCTTTGCAAATTTAAAATTATTCTTCGAGAATTGAATATCCAAACAAAAAAAGATAAAGGAAATATTTAAGAACGAAGGTGAACATTTCGCGCGCGAAGGGAAATTTCGTGCTCTTGTACTAGTAAGCAAATCCTGCCTAATCCTTAATATCACAAGTTAAAAACGCAAAGCGAATTCAGTATAGAAGAAACAAAAACTTTCTTTTCCTTCGAATAACAGCTTAATTTCGCAGAATTTCCAAAGTTTTAACGAAGAGTCAATTGAAATCGTTGAAATGAATTTAGAAAAAAAAAGGGTTGCTAAAATATTTCGAAAAAGAAAGGAATAAATAAAGCGAAAGAAAGCGCGAGGATGGAAGGAGCTCGAGTTCGGGCAGAGTCGACTGAGATTACATAGAAACTTTAACGACTACGGTTACTTCGAGCCTCCCCGGCTTGAGGTCACCGAGGGAGAGGGGAAGAGGCCAGAGGCGGGCGCAATCCGACCAGCTGGTTTATTAGAACTGATAATGTCTCTGTTGAGAAGGCTCCGCGGCTGTGGGACGAGCCGCGCATTAACGCTAAATAATTTCGGCCCTCGAAGCTTCGCGTGCAGCCCGGACGGAAAAGAATTCTCTTATTCCATTTATCTAAGCGCCAAACGATTGATTAACTAATGAATTGCGTGAGAAAAAATTAAAACTACCGAAACTTTGTTTGGAACTGCTATCGCGATCGTCATAGATTTCTGTTAAATTAAATTTCTGTACTTCAACTTCACGTTTAATTTTAGAAGTTACGTCCACGTGAAATTATCGATTAATTATAAAATTGCGTAAGAAAAATTGAGAGTGCCGAAGCTTTTTGGTTTCTATTCCTGTTCGAACAATTATCGTATGAAGATCATAGATTATTGTTAAAGTAAATTTCTATACTTCAACTTCACGTTTAATTTTACAATTTTCGTTCGCGTGAAATCATCTATTAATTAAAAAATTGATTAAGAAAAATTGAGAGTACGGAAGCTTTTTTGTTTCTATTTCTGTTCGAACAATTAAATGAAAATCATAGATTACTGTTGAATTAAATTTCTACTTTAACTTTACATTTAATTTTACAACTGACTTCCACGTGAAATCATCAATTAATATTAATAAATTGTGTAAGAAAAAATTGAGAGTGCCGAAACTTTTTTGTTTCTATTCCTGTTCGAACAATTATCATACGAAAATCATAGATTTATGTTAAATTAAATTTCTACTTTCATTGAATTTTACCAGTTTTTTAAATTTGTGATGTTTTTACTTCACAAGCGCGGAAGATATTAATATACATATTTGCAGAAAATGGAAAAGAGGCGGATTAAGCGTTTTAAAAAGCACCGCTCGTATGAAAATTTGGATTGAATATAAAATCGATAAATTGAATATAAATGCCACGGTACCTTGGATATGGAGAAGAATAAGAATCACGCAGATGCCAATCTATCAATCGGAAAAATCTAGATTTTATATTAACAAAAATAAAATGATTACGAAGTATTTTTAATTAAAATGTCTTGATAGCGAGTGGTATTGATACATTTAAATCAATTTAATTAAAAAAAAAACACGACGTTCTGTACACCAACGTTGCATGAACACTAAAATTGTTATATTGATTTCTTGAAACGAATTTTTTTTTATTAAATGTGTATACCTTCAAGTATAAGATCATTTATTGTCAAGGTTAATCCTTCTGTACAATCGATGTATATATTATATACATTTGAAAACCGCAGTCGGATACCTTAACTTAAAATTCGATTTAATTCTTTTATAAGAATTACTATTGTGGTAAAGATTTAAAAATGATTAAATAATACCAATTCTTGAACGTAAAGCTTCTTATATATATTATTTGTTCAGTCAAGAAAATCCAATTTTCCTCTACTTATATCCAGTACTAAAATTTAGCAACGTTTATGTTTTTTTTTTGCTCCATCCCATTTCGAATTTAGTAATTTAGTCTGCAAATAAAAACTTATTATGCAAATCACGAATTTGATAATAACAATGAGAAGTTTTATTATTTATTTTTAAAATATAAAGTATTTCTTACTTTATCGAATATCGAATGTTTGTACCAATAATTTGTGAAATTATATATGTCGGACTAAAGGCATACCTATACTACTTAAAAACCGAAGTTTTCGTTACATACATCGTTTGGATTTAAAAAAATATTGAAATTTTAATGAATTGAATGCAATAGCAATTGAAACAAATAAGATGTTTAGGAAAAATTATTTTTGTAGTATCTGCAATATTCTTTAAGAAAGCACAGTCGAATGTAAAATAATAAAGTTATTAAACCATGAACCCCCCTTTTTAACGCGACAAAAATGACTAACACGAATATTTTGCAGGAGGGAGAGACTTATGCCTGCTGGCAATGAGAAAGAGATGAGAAAGAGGGAAAGAGAAAGAAAAATCAGAAAATGTGAAAAGAGAAAAGTGAGAAAGAGGGTAGGCTTAGAGAAAACGAGTGTGTAAGTGCAAAAAACTATACCAGACAAAAATTTTACTAACTCAACAAATTATCTTCAATATTGCAATTTATTATTATTATTATTTTTTTCTCCATCACTTACCTTTCTTTCTTTTTTTTTTTAATTCATTTATTTATTACAAAAATTCAAACGATATTGAAACTTATATGAAAAGTTATTATTCCTTTTGTTTTCTTTTGCTGCTTTTTTTGGTTTACACAAACTTTTTTTAACTTTCTTACTCAATTGCGCGCAAATACATTTGTTTTCCAACTCTTCTTAGCTCTAACTTTTTTATACATTATATACTTTTCAAATACTTTTATACTGTAATTCGTCATTATTCGTTATTCATTTATTATTCATAATTATTACTTCATACTGTTCCATGTATCGATTTTAATACGAATTACACGTTACTGTAATTATTGTCTATAACAATTTGTCGCTTATCATATATCACCATTACTTATTTTCATTGTCATTCTCATATATACTACTGTCTTTGTACATTTCATTACTTATATATTCGTAATATTACCTGTACAGCTGTCATTTCTTTCTCTATCAACATAAATTTTAATTTTGAAGAATTTTTTTTTAATTCTATTAGTCTTGAAGCATTATACATTGCAATTTTTGCTTATCGTATGAAATAATTATTAAACAGCTGATCGATTGATCCAGAAAGAAATAGAAAAGCTGATTATTCTGTGACTTAAAGAACTTGTGTAATAATCATATTTCGTTTAGTATAATAATTATATTATATATTCACAGTAATTGATATTGGCATTGTTGAGATGAATAAGCGTATAAAATAAAAGGAATGTACGCGTATTCAATTGTAGTTTGCAAAAATTCTCTTTCAACATTAATTTGTTCTTAATTAATATAATATCAGAATTATCGAATCTCGTTTCTCTTATTGGCTTCAACAATTGATCTGCATGTTTTGTTTCTTATATTTGTATAAGTATTTCGTTGGGCCATACATTAAAATCTCATTAACAAAAGTCAAAATTTAATTGTTCCATATACTATTGGTTACAGAATAATGGAGGTATAAAGAAAATGTTTTGGTCACTGATTACTGCGCGTTAAAAATTACATTCGATAAATTAAATGAAACAATAATTATTTTACAAATGCGCAACAATAATTTAAAAAAAAAATAGTAGTTTGCAATGCACCTTACATTTTCTTACAAAATAAATTTCAATCATATTTCTTCTTTCAAAACACATTTCGTCTTATATTTTCTTGTTATCTTTCATTTCACCGTTGACCTATTCATCTCGCTCTTTTTACTTACTTTATATTTTTACACCGGCAATTTTATTTCTTTGTATACATTAAAATTAAAATAATTTAAAATAAAGCATTAAAAATTAATGCGATCCTTTTTTTTATAAACTCTTTTTCTGATAATTAAGATCATTGCTACTATTCTTAAGAAAAAAAAATTAAACAATTATTCAGTATCCAAGCAGTACTTTCAATGCACGACTGTTTATATGCATTAGATTTAACATCTTTTAGATACTAAAAATTCCTATAGAAGATTTGTCGGCTCGCAAAAAATTTTTATCGCATTTTAAAGGTAGGTTATCACTGTAAATAGGTACAATTCTAAACTTCTCTCAGAAAAAGAGTTAAACAGCTTTTAACCGTAAAAAACCAAACTTATATTCACTCTACTCTAAAAAAGCATCAAAAACTGTCTTTAAAAGAATAAACTAAAAAGAAATACATATTCAAAAAAATCTAAACAACTGCCTTTTCATTAAAAAAAATCGATTGTCAATTAAAAAGATTCAACGAGGAAATTCACCAGGCCTACACGGATAGAAAAATATAGTAAAAATTACTATACTACTTTCTACTGCAGGAACAGATTCGACAAATAAAAAATTGTACTAAAAAGTATGGTAAAATGTGCTAGAATTACAGGAAACTTTACTACAAATTTTATTATACTTTTCATTAATTTTTTTTTTATTTGTCGAGTCTGTTCCTGCATTACAAAACCGTATAGCAATTTTTACCAGACTTTTCTCTCCGTGTAGTGGATCAATCGGGAGTCGCAGGGCCCGAAGGGTGGAGCGAATCGCCGATCGTTTGCACGCACCGACGCACGCCACGCAAACCGGAAACAGACTGTTCAACGCTATTTCGACGCGTTTAGCAGGCAGGGAGGATTGTGTCAGGTGTCGGATGCGCCGTTTCACTTTGGCCCTGCCCGGCGCGCCATTCGGCTAATCAGGCCAATCAGTTGGCTAATGAGCCGACTTGTGCGCGGCCTACCGAGCCTTGTCCATCCATCTCTCTGGCTGTAGCTACTCTTCTCCGCGCTACTGACCCCCCGCCGCCCCACTCCAGTCGCACTTTTTTATCTTCGCTGTCCGCTGTAACTTCTTGTCTCTACTCCTACTTTTCTTGTCGAGTACCTATTACTCCCTTTTTTTTGTTCTTCGTTTAATTAAATTTTAGAATTTTTTTTTTAAATTTTTTGAAGAAAGAAATTATTTTGTTTATTATTTTGTATTATAGTTAAACTGCGATTAATTAATTTATCCAGTTTTGTGATCAAAGATCAAGGATACTATGTATTCAATTGTTCCAGCATTTATTTATTCATGACCGAATTAATTTATAATAACTTTAATCTTCGTGATATATATTCAATCGCTTTTCCCTTTTATCTATCTGTCTATATTTATCTATTCAAGACTGAAAAGTCCTTTTTATAAAAAAAAAAATTATGAACGTTTTATTCTTATTTTTTCGAAACTTTTATCTACTAACCCTCTCGGCCGGCTTATCCACGCATTAACTGAAATTTTAACGATTACCTATGTATACTTTGTACCTGAAATTTTCATTCTATATTTTTTTTTTTTTAATCTAGAAGAAGTATATAATAATTTAAATTGTACATACACTTTCTTCTTACTCTGATAAAGGAAAAAAACTTTGTTCATAGTATAAATACTATTCTAATTACTGCGTCGAGAGGATAAAATTTAAAATAAAAAAAAAAATTTGTGAACGTTTAAAAAAGAGAATTTTTTAAGAAGCAGGCTTTATGAAAAAAAAATGATAGTATTTAAAAATATATAAGGAAGTTTAAAGAAAGGAGAGAGAAAAAAAGGAGGAACAGTTGGTTACAAAGCCAAGACTCGTTGAGTGTTACCGTCTCGTGGTGAAAAAAAGAATCTCTGGTGATATTGACGTAGAAACTCACTAAAATCCGCTGCAAGTTATCACATTTTGCGAGAACTCGATTTTATCCCGAGCGGATAAGAAAGAAACTCGGCGGAAGAAAGTGTCCTACATTAAACATTTTAAATAAAGTAGAGAGTCAAAAGTTTTAACAGTTTACTGAATTTATTGCTAAATAAAAATTAGTCGAGGATATTTGCAATCACGATATTGATATTTTATATCACTGAGTATTGAGATCAGAAAGACAAATGTTTCAGCAGTAACTTAAATTTATTATTTCATTAAACATTGCGTTTTTTATTACTGCAACTTTTTATTTTTTTTATAATTAGAATTTTTTGAATTAATTTCTCTGTAGTAATAGTGAAGACTAATATAATTATATACCTTTTATAAAAGTTTTTTTTTATTATTGTCTTCGAATAATTTTTTAACGTAGAAACTATATCAACATTTTCTTAGAACACGATAAATATTTAATAAATGTGTATAACCAATCGTACACATAAATTCTGCAATCGTTTCATTGCTTAAAATTAACTACACTCATTTCATCGTTTAAGCAGTCATCTGAATTATAAAATGAAATTATCGTTTTCTAATTTGAAAATAATCGTTATACTTGTACATATATACGTATAAATAATTTAATATCAATATTTAAAAATACTTAGAAATTACATGCATGTTTTTAATCGATTGATACATATTTATTAAGAGAAGTATATATTCAATATTTTGCAACAAAGGTATCAGGTTTAAAAACAAAAAAAAAAAACATTATTTCCAAAATTTTAACATATTTTTTATACATATACCATCTACCTGCCAGATCTTCACTGGCGTAGTTTTTATAATTCAACGCTTCTTTCACTTTACTGCACAAGCTTACAAGACTTCAAAACTTACTTCTTTTTTATCGTTACATCTTTAATAAGAGAAAAATTTAGCAAAAATTCTTTTCATCGTCTTTTTTCAAAGTACATTTGCAAAACCTGATTCACCTTAAGTATGTACCTCATATCTATAGATACTTTTTTCTTAAAAAATTACGAGGACAGTGCAACTCTATATTCTTTGATTTATTTATTCATTTTTTTTTTTCGTTATATATATCATCTAGTTGTAAAAGTAATATTTTACAGCGAAAGCCAATTGGTCCACGTTCGCGTAAAAAGCACAAAAAAACGAGAAAAAAAGAAAAAGAAAAAGCCAGAGCGGCACAGGAGACGAGCCCCAGCACTAACCGGAATACCGTTCCTCTCTCTGTTCGCAGCGAACACGAAGCCGCTGACGTTCGACGAGGTTTACAATCAAAGTAGCCCGACCAATTGCACCGTCTATTGCGGAGGCCTGACTAATGGCCTCACGGAGGAGCTCATGCAGAAGACCTTCTCGCCCTTCGGCTCGATCCAGGAAATTCGTGTTTTCAAAGACAAGGGCTACGCTTTCATCAGGTACGTAGAGCTCCGTTGCCCTTCCTTTTTTTTTTCCTCCTCCCCCTTACCCTCTCGCTTTCTCCACCGCACCTTTGTCCCGTTCTCGTTATCCGCCAGCCGAGTTCGCCGGCAGAGTAATTGGCGAAAAAAGGCCCGTCTGTTGGGAGCGCGCGTGACTCTGCTGTACAATGCCCAGGAACGAAATACTCTTATTTTCGAAGACCCTGGATATTCCCTGACTGCGCTTCCGAATAACAGGACGATCGGAAGTTTACGTTCGTCGGAATTTTTTCGAAGTTTATTCACCTACTTGCGAATTCTTTTGAATTTTGATCGCGATGTTCCCTCTTGTGTTCACTCGCAAGAATGGATTCTTAGTCTTCGTAGGCAAATCCCTTTAAACATCATCTACTTAAATTTAAAAGGAATTTATTAAATTGAAGAATACGCGTGCTTCGGTATAATTGTCGATAAGTTTACTAGAAGTATAGAATCCTCAGAATTTTATCATAAATGTGTTACTTGTCACTATTTTTATGCTTATTGCAGACTTTTTCATTTATTTGAGTCTTTTTACTTTTTATATTAAATGGAAAATAAATCAATTTAGAATTTATCATGCAGGCTATTGATTGAAAGACAATCTACACTGAGAGATAATTTTTTTAATTTTAAGCAAACATTTATTTCAATGGTTCTTGTTTAACATTTTATTGAGTCAAAACATTATTTTTTTGAAACTACTAAATTTGTTTAGAAACAAATAAATTCGTTTAATTTTAATGCAATCATGACTGCATTCAAAGAAATATTTAATAAGTGCTATTGAAGTAAATCATTTCCTTAAAATTAGCACTTTTTTTTCAGTCCACCTATTTGAAGGTGAAATTGTCTACGTTTTAGCAAATTAATCATAAATGATGATCCATAAGTTTGACTCTGTAATAAGTAGATTTTCCAGTGCTATTTAGTGGATTCTTCTGCCAATTAGTGTAAATTATTGTGAGTGTTGAAGTGAAAAGGTACTGCACTAAAAAAAATGGTATAAAAATAAATTACTGGAAAATCTTGAACATAAAAGACAGACTTGAATGATTTAAAAAAAAAACTAAACTGAGTTTATAATTTTTCCAAAAATTTTAGTAATGTTTCTCGTGTCTAGTACGTCCTCCTTCTCAAACAATTTGTAGTAAATTTTTCTATGTCCTTTCCTCGGTATAATATCAAAGTAAATTGCTTCACTAAACACTAAATAGATAGTAAAGCACTTTTCATTAATTATTATACTTTTTATACCGAAATTTTTAATAGTGAAATTTCAATAATTATTACAGATACTTTCTCCTAATACAAGTTTCGATAATTTGAAAATTCCTTTCACGATCCTGAACGAGTTATCAGTTACCCATCTCGAGCGTTCGGTAAAGTTAAAAGAGCCAGTGCACCTTCGTCAATGGGTGATTTTTTTATAAAAGAGGAAAAAGAAGAAAACTAGTGTAAGATTTGGATCTCAGATTCCTTGCGAAAGTTTCGGTAAGCTTAAAGTGTTTAAAGCCGTAGATCTACACGGATTTATTTTTGGATTGTGAAGACCAAAATTTTGCATTTTCTCCGTCGGCGATATTATCTTTTACAAGGCGTGGTACAAAAAAAAATTTGGAAACCTGTGGCTGTAAACATTTCGAGCTTTCGAATATTTACTACTTTGGCGTTCCTCGCAAAACATCCATCAAAGTTTCTCAAGAATCTCCGAGCCAAATCTGATGTTCTCTTTCAAGTGTGTATAAAAGAAAAAGGGAGAAGATAAAAAAATTCAAGTTTTTTTTTATACTTCCGAGAGAGTTGAGCTCACTCGCGGGTAAATTTAGAATCAAAGTCATCCAAGTGTCTTTAGCGAAAGTTTTAAATTAAATAGTTAACTCGAAATAAATTGCGATATGAATTTCGCTCGACTTGTTTTGCCTTTTTTCCACTTTCCATTTCGCGCAATCGGACTTGCGAACTGAAATTGAATAAAACCGACGGAAATTAGTCGTGTGCAAGCGCGGACCGAATAAAGTGTTTTTTTTTTTTTTTATATAGTCGACCACGTAGAAAAAAAAGTTATGGAGAGAGTAAACATGGCTATGTTTGAAAACAAGTTTTAACTGCATTAAACTTTAAGCGAGTAATTCGATTCATCTTTAAAGAAAAATTAATTTAATGTTCAATTTTACTATATAAGATTCGTCTTTTAAGAATTAATTTGACGTTCAATTTTTAATAAAGTTCCATAGTTAGAATCCATTTTTAAAGCTTCAAGTAAAATGGATTCTAATTATTTAAGCATCTACTTAGTAAACTCTGCAAGTCAAACTTTAAATAAGTAATTCAATTTTTTATAAAAAATTAATGTACCGCTCAATGTGAGTACAAAATTCGTCCTTCTCTGGAAGTATTTATTTAACATTTAATTTTCAGTCAAATTTATAAAAAAAAAATTAAACTGAAAGTTCAATTTCACTACCAGATTCGCCTTTCCCTCGAAGAATTAATTGAACGTTTAATTTTTGCTCGAGTAATTAGAATCCATTTTTAAAGCCTGTACTTCTAAGCCCATCTCCTAATTGATTAAACTCTCTTTTGAGGGCGAAGAGCGTGGGGTAATTCGGTGCATAAGAACAAAGCTTGTCGGCGGCGCCAGTCGCGAAAGGCGAAAAAGTGCAGGTGAAAAAAAAAAGTAAAGAAAAAAAAAATGATCAAAGGATCGAGTAAAGAGCGAGGAGCCTCGCCGAGACGTGGACAATGTCCGGATCTCCTATCAACTCGGCCGGGCTTCCGCCTAATTGCCGGCGTGCTCATTCTCCGAACGGGCGGAAGAGCGGAAACGAAGGCGAGCTCGCGCGCCTCCGGAATGACGAATGGATCCCGCTGCCAGAAAAGAAATTCTTTGTCCGCCACAGTGGCCGCCTTATCCGAGAGCTGCTTATCGGTGCCACGAGACCCCTGCTTCGGCAATTTTCCTTCCTCCTCCTTTCCTCGGATGTGGCCGTATCTTCGCTTTTTCTCACTCAAGTCCCTGCAATTCTCCGCTCCCCGGAGTTTGCCATTTTTGTTGCCCTCACCTTCGCACACGCCCATTCAAATGTACGCCGTCCCTTACACTTGCCTTCTCGCTTCAGCGATGGATCTCGGAATTCGGATCTAAGGAATCATAAATTTTATTAAAAAAATTAATTTATTCCTTTGCGAGGATCCTCCGGTGAAGTACAAAGCAACGGCTAATTTTCTCGTCGGAGCAAAGAAGACGCTTCGGAGAACGAGTCGGAGTGAATGAGGCGCGCGCTCCTTGTCTTCTGTCTCTGTTAATCTCCACGGAGGATCCTCGAACAATTTGGCGCGCCTAACGACAATGACAGACGGAACGGAGCGGACGAGGAGTAGGCGGCGGTCCCCTCGGATTTCGGACTCGTCGCCGACGTCCGTGTCATCGCGCAATGAATAGCGCGTCTCCAGCGGCTCCTTCGCGAATTAATAGAGTACGCGGCCCTTCTCGGGAGAATTCGAATCCAGGAGGCTCCCGAGGCGCGGACTGACCCATCCGATCTCCCTCGTCATCCCTTCGTATTCCTTATTCAGTCCTATTATCATAATCGACTGATCCGACTGGACGCTATACCAAGACTTCCTTTGGTGCTCCACACAATCGAATTTTTTACTTTAAATTGTCGTGAATTCAAAATGCATTTTTCTTTAATTGTGTTTTTTTTTTAAACCACCTCCTGGTAAAAATCACTTGTAAAAATTATCTGGTTAAAATGAAATCATCTTTAATATTTATTTATTTATTTAATAAAATTCGACGGACTAGAGTCCTTATGGTTACTATGAATTATTAAATCCGTATTTTTCTATGCCTATACAAAATAACGATTTTTTCCTTGGGAACATAAGTGTAATGTAAATAGAAAAAGCTGATGTCCGACCAAACGTGAGTTATACTACTAAGAAAGCAAAAGCTAAAAGAAATAATTAATTTTCGAAATTGTATATAATTGTTTTGTATAATTGAACAATAGTTTTTTTTTCGATTAAGTAGAATACATAAGAGGAGGTGATGCCTGATTAAATACAGCTTATACTACTTAAAACGGCAAGAGATAAGAAGAACCGATAAATTTTTAAAATCATCAATCAATTAAGTCCTTACTTTTATGAATAAACAATAACTATTTTCTTTTTCTCGCTAGATCAAGTTTAAGAACTAGAAAAGTTTATGGCTGACTAAAAACGATTTGTACTACTTAAACTGTCAAAAAATTAAAAAAAATGTATAAACTTTTGTAATGGCCATTAATCAAAATCTTTTTTTTATATCACACACTTTTATTTTAATGAAAGTTTACATTTAAAGAAAACAATTTACATAAATCACACTTTTATTCTACGAGAACAAGTAATACACGTAGAAAAATGCATTGGCTGACTTTAAACGTATTTTACTACTTAAAAAAAGCAAAAGGAGAAAGAATTGATTAACTCCTATAATCTCCGATAAGTTAAATCCCTATTTTTCTACAAATCAAAAATAACGTTTTCCTTTTCTGTACGATAACAAATACTGCGAGTGCAAGTAGAAAAAGACGTAGTCTGACCTAAAAAACGACCTCTAACACTTAAAAAGGCAAAACATCGCTAAGGGTTTACACAACTTATCTTTGTTTTTCGGGCTAATAAATGTTACAGCATCATATATAAGAAAAAAATTCCACAGCGACATTAAGCGTTTTACGAAGTGCGTAGCCTCCCCAAGAAAAATGACTACATATTTACGCAGCATCGCCCCGGCAAGAGGAAAGCCTCCACCCCGTAATCCCACGCACGCGCTCGTTTCTCTTTCCGTACGTTCGTGTCTTCAATTCATCTCGTCGATCGTCCAGTTGACGCTCGATCTTTCCTCCTGACACTAATTGATTATTAATTAATCCCCAGACCAGACATTTTTCTTCGTTACGCGTTCAACGCGTTCGACACCCCCCGGCCGAGCTTTTATTCGTCGGTAAACGCCTCGGTTTCCTCCCCCCTCTTCCCTCCTCCTCCCTTCTATACCCAATCTTGGGCAAATGCCAAACAGCACACGGGCAGACCTCCACTCTGTCACTCCACCATTTTCACTCCTACCTCATAATTGAAGGGTTTAATAAATAAACCGTGGCTGGCGTGCGCTTGCGGTAAATAGCGATGTCGTGTTTCGCCGAAAAAAGAAATAGAGGGGGAGCCAAAAAAAAAAGAGGAAGAAAATCGCGGCCGAAGTGGTAATTTTCTCCGCGCCTCTCCCTCTCTTTTTTTATCGCAGTTTATTTCATGGCTCCATGTTCCGCTCCCCTGTTTTTAACAGATTTTTCCGCGCATTCACTCGAAATAATTTTGCTCTCTTTCTCTCTCTCATTTTAGATGAATTTTTATCTAACGCTTGGCTGTTCCTATTTCTCTTCCACCTCGTTCTATTAATTCTCCCACACCCTCTTTTTTAATTACGACCATCAGGTTAAAAAAAAAAAGTGATCATTCCTGAAGTTCGAATTGCGAAGTTCTTATCAAATAAAATAACGTGATCCTTATTTCTAATAAAATGTAAATTAAGAATAATTAATGTTTACTTTTAGGATGATTAAATCGTTACAACAATAATTGAAGGCTCATAACACGCTGGAATTAACGAACATTCGTAAAATACGATTAACGAGTGTTTTTTTTTTTATAAAAATTTCGGAACAAGCCATGAAACGTGATCGAATCGAAGATAATGAAAAAAAAAATTAAAAAGCACAATAGATCGGCAAGCAATAACTCTGAGGGAAATGCGAATCGGGCGGCATAAAAGCACCGGCTAAAAAACACTAAAATTTCATTTGCGAACAAGCGCACACTGCCGTAAAAATCAAACTATATATATATAAAACTGTATGTACATATATATATCTATATACTCGATAAACTCGTTTTATCCAGACGATTTGCTCTCCACTCAAGTTCGAAATAAGGCTCATCGTCAGATGTCAGTCGCAGAATTGGTGAGACCGCCGGCTTATTCCTAGGAATAGTCCAAGCGGCTAAGGAAAGTCTTTCGAGCGATTTTAGCGTTTCCGGGACTATGAAGCCGTTCGCTCGATCGCCGCAATTTTATCCTTATATAAAATTTTTAACATTAGTGCAGACAGTTCTTTGTAAAACCAAAACTAAAAAAAAAAATATGAAACAGCCTCGAGATAAAATACAAAAGGAGCCCTCCCCGGAAAAAAAGTCATTTATTTCTCCCGCGGGAAGAAGTGAATTAAAATCCCGAGCGGGCAAGAAATACGTCAATTTCGGCAAAGTAAAAGGAGAGCGGGAAGATGGTGGAAATTCGAGAAAAATATCGCGGGAGCGGAGAGACGGATTAATAACGTTTCTCTCGTGCATTGCAGGTTTTCCACGAAGGAGTCGGCGACGCACGCCATCGTCGCCGTCCACAACACAGACATCAACGGGCAGACAGTGAAGTGCAGCTGGGGCAAGGAGAGCGGGGACCCCAACAACGCCCAGCAAACTGGACAGGTGAATATACGAGCCCGCGCGCTTTCTTCTTCTCTCTTCTCTCACTCTTTTATTTTTTTTTTCTTCTTCCTTTCTCTCTTTTTCTTCTCCGCCTCGCCTCGGACTCCCCGCCGCTCTTGAGGGGCTTTTTGTTTTACGTCCCCTTGTATTTTCGAACTCGTCGTCTCTCTCGCTCGCTTGGAGCTCTAAAATATGTCCCCGCTGAGAGCCCGATTCGCAAGCTCGTATAGAAATCATCGAGATAATTTTCAATTGCCTGATCGAGTGATTGAAAATTTGTGGTAGGCTTCTGATTAGACTTTCATTAATTCTGTATGTGAAAGTTTACAAATATTTACTTTCTTTGATTTCTTTCTTTTTTATCGAGAATTGTAATATTAATGCTGAAGGTAAGGATGAGGTAATTGTATAAAAAACGAATTGTCTTTATATATTTTATAATTATTTTTGTTGAGAAGGGAAAGATAGATGAGTTTCAGCTCACACACAGAATTTTCATTTCATAACGATTTGAATAAATATACGCGATAAACAAGAGAAAATGATTTTAGACGACATTTACGCGAATCAATAATTGGAAATGTTCTGTGATTTAAATTTCTCTTTCCATCGCGACCGTAAAGGACTCGAATAATTCGTTATTCGCCCACACGTGATCCTTATTGAATCTCAGCACGCTTCTGTATTGGATCTAACAGCCTCAGGAAAATCTTTCTTTAGTTGAGTTGTCTTAAATCTGCAAACGAGAAATTGTTATTTATTTTATTTTCTCTTTAATTGTTGGAATTTACTTTTTATCGTTTTCTCTTGTTTAGTATATAGTTCAGTTGGCGACAATTAAGTTAACTATTATTATCGAAAAATCAACGAATTCCCTAATGAATAAAATAAACTTAATATTAGCTGCTTTATTATTATAACTTCTTCGATTTTATCTACTTTAAAATTTAAGAATATTTATCTTCATTTTTTTTTAATTGATAAAGTGATAATTTCAAGAAATGCAATATTAAGCTACACGGAGAGAAATGTTATAGTAAAAATTACTATATTCCGTAAGAACAATGAGACATACTCAACCTACTATAAAAACTTTACTATAAAAAATACTAAAAATTCCTATGTACATAGCAAAAATTTCTATTTATATAGTAGAAATTGCTATGTACATAGGAATTTTTAGTATTTTTTATAGTAAAAATTTTCATTAGTTGAGTATACCCCACTGTTTTCCCATTTCTCTCCATATGCTCAGTATTTTAATAAAAAAAGTCGACATTGCGATTAAACGATGTAAACTCATTACCGTGCCTTTCACTTTAATTAACTTTCTTTATTTTTTTACCGATCGAACGATAATTTAAAAACCCGTAGTACTAAGAATTAATCGAAGTATTAGTTTAGCCACTGTGGCGGCTGTACCAAACGCAGAGGCTCCTTTAGAATAGGAGAAAATCAAGAGAGAATGGTTTGGGAGGGAGGGAGGGTGGAATCGGTGGAGGAATCGGTCGAGTGACGGCTAATGCGCGCCAACCGGCCCCCGAAAGCAGCTCGCGCGAGGAGAAATCGCGCCTGCCTCTATTGGACTTTACGATTATCGACGGCAGTTACGCCGCTTCGGAGCCAAGTATCGCCTCTCGCGTACTCCCCCGCGAACGCGCACAGGCCCAAAGCGTGTAATGAATAAAGCGTAACGCTCGACTCGCCAGCTCGCCGGATGGAAACGAGGGCCGCGCAGAAGGGCTCTGGCCGAGCTTTTTATTCGGGATTTGCGGCTAGCGCGAAATCGGTAAAAGGCGGATTTCCCAGATGTCTTCTGGCTACGAGTTACGCTACGGGCGTTGAATAATTTTTTTTTTGTAACTTGGTGCGGCTGGAATCAGCCGTGAAGTTTATCGAGCTATCAGATCTGGCTGGAATAAAATTATCTTGAATCCAAGCTTTTATCTAATAGTAACATCTGCTGATTTATTTACAAATATAAATTCACGCCTTTATTTCCCACGCGAGAGTTTGTAGTGAATAGATAAAAAGTGGTGATGTCTGACTATGTGCGGCTTATACTACTGCAAAATCAAAAATTCATAATATTTATAGAGTGCTTAACTTTTTATGATTGCATGATGGCTATTTTAGTTTTCCACGCGAGTACAAGTAATTGAAAATAGAATACAATAAGAATAAATGAAAAAACGTGTTGCCTGACATAAATGGATTTCTACTACTTAGGGATATTATGAATAATAAAATTGATAAACTTCTGATATCACCACTGTATTAAATCCTTATTTTTCTATGATTGCACAACAGCTATTTATTTTTTACGCGCAAACAAGTAGAATTAGGTGAAAATTGTCTTGGCTGACTTAAAACGGTTTATACTACTTACAAAGACAAAAGGTAATAAAAAATTGTTAAACTGCTAAACACATTTGTTAATTTAATCTTTCATATTTTAATTACAAAATCACGATCTTTTCGGTGTGAAAAGAAGTAATATCAATAGAAAAAGCGGTGTCTGACACAAAACTGTTTATACTACTTAAAAGGAATCCCGATAAAAATAATTAATAAACTTCTGAAGTCGCTGATTAATTAAATTCTTATTCTTCTATAATTACAAAATCCTGCTCTTTTTATACGAGAGCAAGTAACATTAGCGAAAAATACGTTGTCTGACTTAAATGCAGTTTATACTACTTAAAAAAACAAAAGGGAATCGCCGATTTATTAAATCTTTATGTTTCGCAATAACAAAATTACATTTTTCTTTTCCTCTCGACAACCAGTAACGCAAGTAGTACAGGTAGACAAAGTTGCAGTCTATCATTAAACTCCTTACTAAATCGAAAAGTAAAATAGAATTGAACAAAATAGAAAAGACGACTTAAAGCGACTTACAATGCTTAAATAAAAAAAAATTAAATTGATAAACTTCCGAAATCGTTCGATTAAATCTATATTTCTCACTATAACAGAATAACGCTACTCTTTTTCGCACGAGAACAAGTAGAACAAGTAGAAAAGGTCGCAGTTTATCTTAAAACGACTTACAATGCTTAAATAAAAAAAAAATTAAATTGATAAACTTCTGAAATCGTTCGATTAAATCTTTATTTCTCACTATAACAAAATAACGCTTCCCTTTTTCGCACGAGAACACGTAGAAAAGGTCGCGGTTTATCTTAAAACGACTTATAACGCTTAAATAAAATTCATTTAAAAATTGCCAAACTTCGGAAATCATCGATCTATAAATCGATTGATCGTCAGCCCAATTCTCCGATTCACTAGAGCACACGTGCAGCGTGACCGGGAGAAAACGGGAAGGATCAGGGGAGGAGTAAAGTTGGGCAGACTGCGATCGGATCGAACTCAGTCGTCGTCGTCGTCGCCGGGAGAACATCTCGCGAGAAGGCCCGGCCGCATAATAATCCGATCTCGCCGCAACTCCTACGGCGTTATGGGAATAGGGATCAATTAGGGCGATGTCACGGGCTGGGTTACAGTCGCCCGAGAAAACGAGAGACGAGGCGGCGCCACTCGAGATAAAGCGAGATCGGGGAAGCTCCGGGAACGACGCGAGAAGCCCTAATCAAGGGAGTGATAGCGAAAGTTCGGAGATATACACCCAGGGCCCGTAGTTCTTTAAATCTCATCCTCCTTGTTTCCCGCTCTTATTGAGGCCCTCGATCGTATTTTATTTTCTCCGAGTTTCGAAATCCAAAAAAAAAAGGGAGAAAATCCAGGAACGAAACTGTAGTTCCTTTCTCATACTCGAAAAGTAGCAGTCAGATAAGACATCCCCGAACGAAGTTGAAGATAAAGAGACGCCGCCGCTCGACCCTCCGGAATATGGTCGGGCGGACTCCCCTCCACCTCCCCGCGTACCCTATTCCCAGATCGGACATATCCACTCGTCCTAACGGCGCTAATTGCTAAGAGACCCGAAGCCGCGCGAGTCTGAATAGAGTCGGAAATTCCCGTAGCGCGAAGGAGGCGGACCCCATGCTTTGATCGCAGAACGGGCACGTCCTGCGGGATCCTCTTCCCGTATTGTTTCTTTTCTCAGATTTTCTTTCTCCTCTGCTCATCGATCGCTCGTGCATCTCTGCATTATTAAGAATGTAATACCTCGTCGTTTCTATTATTTTTATATTCTTGCGGGTTGAGGCGCAGTATATATTTCTGATTGAATTTTTATTTTCGCAAATGAAGATAAAACATGGATGAATTTTATCCTCGTTAATATTGACGATAAAAAGTAACTCGATGCATGAGAATAGAAAATGCCAGGTGCAAGTTTTAAGTGATTGAAGTTTCTGTAATTCGGAGAAGATCATTTTCACTCGTGAAGAGCATGAATTTTTATATACCGGCACTTTAACGTAATAAAGCTTTTATCTTGAGCAAATGTAGACTGACTATTTATTCATGCTGATCCACTTTAAACTAGCTTCTTCAGATTGTTTAAAAACGTTGTAAATGTTAAATGATAAGCGAAGCTTTAGCAGCTCCATAATATTCAGAAAGGTTTTCTTGTAAAAATAACAGAATTTGAAAATATTTCGGTTAAAAATTAAATAACATTACGTTTTTTATTAAATTATTACAGGAAAAGCTCCGTTATTTTAACGAAAAAATCTGCGTAATTATTTTCAACGCGAAGTTCTTCTTATAAAAATGATAAAGCTCCGAGCTTCAGCTAAAATATTAGTGCTTACAAGCTGCCTGAAAATTACGATTTTTTCAGAGAAAAATATTACAAAGATGTACTTATAGATCTGTTACTTTTAAGAGTAACACTTGAAAAATATTTCTCGTAAAAATGAAAGAACTTCGAGATTCAGTTAAAAGTTTCAGTACTCACAATAAGCCGACTGCAATTACTACGTTTTTAACATACTTCTTATCGCGTGCACAAAATTAAAATTTAAATCTCAAATCACTCTATTTTTCTTCTACACGCTAAAATGGTTAGAGTCAAATTTCACTCTTATTTTATAATAAAACACTCGTAGAGTTAAATTTGACACTATTGGAATCGAATTTGACTCTACATGAATAGAGTGATTTAAATTCACTCTAAGTAGAGTAAAATTCCCTCTAAAGTAGAGCAAATCACTCTAGGTACTCTAAAGTTGAATTACTGGAATTCCACTAATCTTTTTGGTGATCAGATTTTCCACTAATCATTTAGTAAAACCTACTATCAATTAGTACAATTTTACTAATTGAAATAGTAAAAAAGTGTTCTACTATTTAATTAGTAAAAAACACTTTTAAATTAGTGGAAAAAAAAATATTTATTTTGTGATTTTTACTAATTAAAATAGTGAATTCTCCAATTAACAAAAAATTAATTTTACTAATCTATTAGTGTTCTAATAGATCACTAATCTAGTAGTATTTTTAACAGTGCACTATTTCAAATAGTAGATTTCCACTAATTCATAGTGGAGCAATTTCCACTTTTCAAATTAGTGCACAGCCACTATGAATTAGTGTTTTTTCACTAATTCAACTTTAGAGAGTAGAATAGCATATTCAATCTAACATATTTACTTACGATTAAAGAAAATCACTTTATTTCACTCCACCAAGAGAGTTAATTTCACTCTAAATTAGAGTTAATTTTCAAACTATCTGATTAGGTAACTCCAGCTGATTTAGGGTGTAAAAAAAATGACGTCAAAGTCGATTTTGATTAACAAAAAATGTTTTAAAAAATTAGGCACTCTCGTCGGCGACGTATCCATATTACGCGGCAGCAGCGGCAGCGGCGGCCGCGGCCGCGGGTGTTGCCGGAGTGGGTGGAGTTGGTGGAGTCGGCAGCGCCGGTCAATTGGGGTACTGGTACCCACCCCAGTCGTACCCCACGACGGCGACGCAGATGCAAGCAGGAGGATTCCTGCAGGGCATGCAGGGCTACACCTACGGCCAATTCGCTGGGTACCAGCAGGCCCAGTACATGGGGTAAGAATTCCTTCTAAAATACTTTACATTAACCCTTTCAGACCCAATGTACACTGCCATGTACAATTTGATTTTTTTTTTTAAATTTTGCAAAACAATTTCGTGATAGGTAAAAATGCGTGAAAGGTAAAAAAAATTAATTAAGTCAATAATTTTTTATCTCGTAGAGGTCCTTTACATTATTCTAGTCTCAATGCAGCTTGAGAAAATTAACATTAAAAAAAAGAAGAAGATTCGAAAATTGAAAAGATTGACTAAAAAATGATAGCATGAAAATGTTTGGTGCAGGAAAAAAATTCGGGTCTGAAAGGGTTAAGATGCAACAATAGAAAAAAAAACAGTTTTTACACATTTAATTAAGTTAACACTTTTGTAATTCGAGTTTTGAAATTTTTGTAAGGGGCCATTGCAATTTTTTCACGAATTGCCTACATTTGCATTTTCATACAATTTTTTTTTATTCACATATTTCTTAGAAATATTCGAATGATTCTCAGCAATAATCGAGAGTTTCATAAAAGAACTCGAAGGTTTTTTTTAAAAAAACTCAAAAGATTCTCAGAAAAATTTGTGGCGTTTTAAGAAAAAATTTTAAATTTCTTAGTTTAATAGTCTGTGATCAAATTACAATGACATACCTTAGAAAATTTCACTCCGTGTGTTACAAAAAAAATATTAGTTTAATGCGCATTTTTTTTTTGCCTTCTCTTTAATAACAAAAATATATTTTTGAATCTTTACATAAATTCTATTTTACTTTATCAAATAAACGGAAAATATTTAGAATAAACCAGAACTAATTTAACCCTTTAAGGACCACATTACGATTTCCCTGTATTAAAACTCTTTTCTAAATATGAAATCATTTTGCAACAAAAGAAAAAATATTTCGTCATTCTCTTTCCTCTCACTCATCTCACATATCGCCTAATATACATATCATCCTAAACCTGACCAACAATGAAAGTTTCTACCAACCATAAATCTATTTTACGAACAGATTTTATTTCAGATACGATTTTTTCCTTAAAAAAAAAAGCATAAAATAAGTACTTTCTTGAAAATTTATATTTCTACTTAAAACTGGTAGTTAAAGGGTTAAAGTGTACTTGAAATCTGAACTGCATACCCGCGTCCCATCAATACACAGTAATTAGCGCAGGCCATATATTGCACAGCATAATAAGTTCTAAAGTTGATAATGAAATAACCGGGTGATTGTGAAAAATGCAAAAAAAAAAACAGAATGGGAATGGGTGTGCATGCGGCGAGCACAGCAGCGGGCTGGGGCCAGGGTCTGCCCGGCGGCCCACAACTGCCGCCCCATCACGCGACGACGGTAACGGCGCCCCCGGGCGTCCAGGCTGCACCGCCACCGCCCCCACCCCCGGCGCAAATGATGGCCTATCCCATGCAACAGTTCCAGGTAATTATGCGATCTTTGCTACCTACGATCCCGTCGTTTTTCAGTATTTTTTTTAAACAATTTTTTTACTCTACTTATATCTTCGTGTTTTCTGCGTGGGGCGCCTGCCTGCACGCCCAAGCGCTCTTACGCTTTTCTCTTGCTTCTTTCCAAAGGAGTTGAAATTTTATTACTGATCGTCTAAAATCGTTTTTCAATAATTTTTTTGATAATAATTCTTGTAGTTTGGAGGCCACCGAGTCTGTTTATAATGGTTGAAAAAACAGATTTACTCTGGTGAATCCGAAAAGTAAAAAGTTCACTCTGCCTGAAAGAAGGAAAAAGAAAGAAATGATTGTAACGGAGATTTGATTCTTTGAATCGCGAAGTATAAAATTATAGCGTTTCGAAGAATCAAGGCTTTGTGTGTTTGTTTTTAAATTAGTGCATTGGTTTTTTCATTTTATGGTAGTTTTTGACACTGTATTGTAAATATTGATCTCTGGAATGGAATTTTATAGTGCTTGATTTTTTTTTTTTATAAATTACTAAACCCGCTTAAGTCAGTACTGTTAGACAACCACTCTACAGATTAACTTACGCATTTCGTATAAAGTGCATTATATTTTTAAATAATAATAGAAAATAAACTTTCGGTATTGGAGATTTTATACTCAAATTCATTGCGAACAATCGTACAAATTTTCGTGTTCTTTTTTTTACCAAATAAGTAAGTAAAAAAATATAGTAAAACTCTCCATTGCTTTAGTGCATTAAATTTAAACTGTTCAGATTTCTAATGGATGAATATGTAGCAGAATTTTCGCACTCTGTACTACTTTGTACTCAGTTGCCTTGATCGATATATTTAATGCTTCAAAAAAAAAAAAAAAAATCAATATTTGAATGAACTTTCGCGACATAAGTGGCAATAAAAGCACTGGCACGTAATTAATCCTTCATTAAGTATGGAAAATGCTTGCTTTATAAAAAATTATCAGAGATCAAGTTGCTACGTAATTACAAACTAAAAATTTCTTTTTTACATTTAAAATAAAAAAAAATCTTCACAAGTAATTATACTTGATCTCGATAAAGAAAGTCCATATTTCACTGTAATTTCGCTTACGTAGATTCTCGACAATAAAAATGTGCTGACCCATTGGCAAGTACAGATTTATTAAAAATCAATTAGAAAATACATTGAGCCAAAAAATATTATAAATATTGCTATCGACTCCGATAAAAATTTTATTAGACAATAATTATGTACCATAATTACTACACGTACATAAAATTTTACTGTAAAATAAAGTAATTTTTACCTGAGAATCAATCTTCTCATACTTTTTACAATACTTTTTTTCTCAGTGTACAATTAACTCTGAACCGAAGCTGCAAGACCAAACAAAAAACGAAGTCAGCACATTTTTAACTATTCTATCTATCGCTCGCTGTGGAATGAAGGAATTAAAAAAAAATAGCAGAAGATTAAAGTAAATACAAAAAAAAGGCAGAAAATTAAAAAAAAAACGCTTGGTTGTTTATATATATATAAAAAAGAACTGCATCTCTCTTGACTGTATTCTGTGTGTGTGTCTCACCCCCCTCTTGACCAATGAGATCACGGACACCAAAAAATGAACTTAACCAATGCGTTTCTGTGTGTTCAAATTCGTAAAGTGTGTTCTTGGTTGCGGTCCAGCTAGCGGATGAGGACTGGCTGACGCCTAGCCTCCTAGTGTGATGGTAAGCAAGCGCGAAGACAAGCCCCCATCGATGACAGGACTAATCGCCGGCGCAGCCACCGCTACTGCGAGCACGTTAGGGCAGACGACTACTACTCCCACTTTCGCTACTACCACTGACACTGCTACTCTCACGACGATGACGACCCTCATGATGATGATGATGAAGCAGCAAAGGCGCAGACGCAAAGGCCCGAGGAGCAACGCCGAGCCGAAGGCACAAGCTCAGAATAACGCGAACACAGTGCCGCTACCCGCTTGACGGGCAGGGATCTCTCTTAAACCCACACTTACATATATATTGCGCGTGGAGACCTCTCGACGCTAAAAACTTGAGAGAAGCTCGAAAAAAAAAAAGAAAAAAAAAGTTCGAGGCATTCTCTTCGCCGTCAAGGACGATCGATAAATAATTACATGCTTGCATGCAGCCACGAGAGGAGGAGCTTTTTGTTTTTGGAAGAGCGGACGCCCGAAAAACAGCAGTAGCGAAACAAAAAATAATCTAAATAAATATACAAAAAAAAAAAAATGCAACGGGCGCGCACGACGGGAGAGTGGTCGACGCTTTTATCGGTGATCGCGAGCGGGGCTGAGGTCCAATAAGACGATGTGTATATCCGCAGGGCGCGAGAAAATAAAATAAAATAAAATAAAATACAAAAAAAAAGAGAGAGAGAGAGGGAGAGAGAGAGACAAGCCGACGGAGGTAAACAAACAAAAAAAAAAGAGAGAGAGAGAGGTAGAGAGGCGGGATTCGTTATTTTTGTAGATTCAGCGGTGACGAGGGGTTTTTCGAGGAGTGAGAAATGAAAAAAAGGGTTTTTAAAGTCGTCGACGCTCGTACTGTTCAGGGGCGGATTGAGGCGAGTGTTTTAAAATCAACGCTATACGCGACGGACGCGCGTACACCTTTAGATATTGCAAACAAATTGAGCCGAGGGGAAGGGGCGAGGAGGGTAAGGAGAAAACATACTGATTAGCAGCAGGTAGTTAGGTAGTTAGATATTATTACAATAAAGAAACAAAAAAAAAGTGTGACGAGAAAATGAAAAAAACGCGGCGGTTCTCTCGCTCTCGGGGGCCGAGCCAAAATTCGACGACGACAACGAAATCGGCCGCGCGACGGCTTATTACGCGGAGAGGGGATGGAAATGTCGGCGCTGTGTAAAATTATTTTTATCGGAATTTTTTTATTCCAAATGCACGAGGGCAACGCTCGCCTCTTTGGGGTAAAACCGAAAATTTTATACAAGCTTTGGCCCGCGTGATCGCTGCGTTATACAATTAGAGGCGCTCCAAGATGCGTCGTTTTGTTGTAAATTGATATTTTTTTTCTCTCTTCTTTAAGAAAAAAAAAATCATTTTTTGTTAAAAAAAAAGAAGGACCCCTTTCGGCTGGTGAGCATTTTTGCGATTAAACTTCATCTCGTTCCATGGCCAGAGTAAAGAGTTCAAAATTAAAACTTCCTGATAGGAATCAAAACTGTAAATAAATTGATTGTAAATTATGCGAGTGGAGATTTTCCGTTGTTTACTGCAAATTTAGAAACGATTTGTAAAATTGAAAGCGAAGAAGGCTTAATATTGTTTACTTACAGTTATAAAAAAAAAAAGAGAGCGCAAAGATTATGCAAAGCCTAATAGCTGTCATTCGTCTCGTGGGGATAATAAACCAATAGTAAACAAAAAAAAAAGAAAAAGGAGTCGCTAATATTTCGATAAAAACAAATTTTAAAGCAGAACAAAGTAAAAAGGAGAATGAGAGAGAAAAAAGTGGAAAAACGAACTACTTCTAGTTTTAGATAAAAAAAAATAAATAAAAAATACATGCGCGAACAGTTTTTTCAACGTCAAAGCGTTGGCAAACGTTTTTAACCAGAGAAAAATAGATTTTTTATAACGAAACAAAGTAAAGTTAAAGAATTAAAAAAAAAAAAAAGAAGAATGAAACGAAACAATTCTGTAATGAGTAGCCGAGGACGACGTCTGCGCTTCGAATTTCGACTCGACCATATGTATAATATACATATGTATACACTCGACGCAAATAGGAAATGTGCGAAAAGCGATATATTAAAAAAAAAAACTAAAAATAAAATAAACACAATGTAGGAGAAAAAAAAACAAATCTGCGAATGTGAGATGTGCGAACCTCGAGAAGCGAGATAAGATAAACATAAAAAAATTTCTGTAGGTAGATAACATAATTGCACACACAGCACGAAAGTTAGTGATTAGTTAAAAAACAAAAAACAAATGATAAAAATAAAACATACGCAACCAAAAAAAAAATTACAAAAAACCTTATAAGAAAAACAATGATAGAGCGAACTTTCTCTTGTGGTCGCGTGTCCCGTGCTGTCGCAGACTTCCCGACGGCTCGGCTATGGGGCTTTTAGCAACGAAGGTTTCGAGAAAGTGACTGAGCGAAAAAGCGCTCGGAGGAAGCTGGAGCGCACTTTGGGCCAATTTTCTTTCTTTCTTCTTCGTTTTTTTATCATTCTCCTTTTTTTTATTTACCGTCATGAAGAAAACGAAAAAAAAAAAAACGCCATTCCAGCAGTCGGCGCGACTCCGTCCGCGGCACGAGTCCGGAAATTGCAAATCCCCTCATTGTTGGACACGCAGCGTGTGACGGAAGTGGGCCGGAAATTTTGTCCGATTGTATTTTTCGAATTTACTTTTCTCTAGGCCGAGACGGACGGAGACGCGACGACTGAAACTTACTTCGATTTCGCATCTCCTTTTTTTTTTACTTAATTTTTTATAATAATCGCAGTAATTCACAATATATGGAAACGTCGAACGTTCACATCGCCGCAACTCGTGTAGTAGTTTATATACGTGCAAGATTCCCCATTAAAGAGGAAAGTTCATGAGAGGCATAATTTGACAGTACCTGTGATGATCGGAGAATTTATTTATTACATTTTCTTTGTCACATTTGTCAATGAATCGTCAAAATCGAGTCTTGAAGTCTGGGATTAGTAAAAAATCCAAAAGTCAATAAATAAATAAAAAAAAAGAACGCAAAGTGAGACTTATTCTTTTTGTAAGCTCGAAGTACTTAAAAAAACAATCGACAGATCCTCACAGGTGTTGGCAGTGATTTTTCTATTCTTCCTGAATGCTTGCGAAAAAAGTACAACATTAGTCTGCAAGTGCCGTAAATAAAAGGAGCTGTACAAAAAGATAACAAAAAAAAAATACAATTGCCAAAGAGCGAACGTTCATTTGTCTTTAGATATGAGTCAATTAGCTACTTGTGTTCGGTGCGACGTTTTCAAATATAAATATACTAACATTTTTTTTTAATTTTTTTTATAGGTCGTTCGAATGAAGTCGATAATTGACGAGTTGAAGGTTAAAAAAAAAACGATAGGGTCAGAAAAAAGTGTACGCACTGCGATTTCGCGCGCCAGCATATATATCTGTATTGTATTAAGCCTTAACAAAAAAAAAATGCAAGAATGCGAAACACGAGCGACGATGCAACCAAAACCAAATGTTATAAATATATAAATAAATCTATTCATATACATAATGCGATTAAATATAGCTATACATACACACAGAAGAAAAAAATACATGCATGTAAACGTGAGCAAGCGCGAGAAAATACGAGAGTGTGATGCTGCAAAAAAAAAAACTGACGATAGTTCAAGAGCGATTTATATGCAATATAATATAAATTGATTAGGAACGGTGAAAATAAATGCGAATGGTGAAAATAAACGAATGAGAAAGCGAATATGCGATAGCGTACAAAGCGTAGAAGAATAAAAAAAAACTATATATATACATATATATAATATGCAGACTCGAATAATTAAAGAAGAAAAAAATCGAAAGGAAGCGAGTGAAGAAAAAAAAATAAATAAAGGGATTAACAAGCCGACGAAAGGGAGAGAGAAGAAAGGTGGCGATCTGATTAAGACGAGGAAGTACCGTGTAAATTATTAGCTAGACAAAAAAAGGAAAAATAATATAGTTATAAATGTCAAAATAGCAGTAGATAAAATCGTCGGCTCGACGCGCGGCCCTCGGAGCAGTAGAACAAAACGGGAATAGTCAGACGGTTTGTAAGGAGCATTATATATAAAAGAAAAAAAAATATGAAAAAAGGGGGATATATATATATAATGTACAATATATAATATACAATATACAATACATAATATATAATATACACAAAGTCCAACAAAAGATCGACTGCTTCGAGGCTTACGCGGCATTCTCCGACTAAAACAGAGACTCCGTGAGACTCTCTTTGAATCCTGTGTAAAAAAAAAAATTGACGGGAGTCCGTCAGAGCGAACGGGTAAGGGGGAGAGTAAAATAAAAAAAAATCGGAGCGCAAATATAAAGTGGGAGCCTTATAGTAAAAACAGAGGCGAACTCAGTACTCAAACTTTGATCGGACTCGCGGGCAGCTGCGTTGCACGCAGCGCCGCGAACGTTAGCCGTGTAAGGTGATAACTAGGTAAATAATTCAAAATGCGGCTGGACACAGAGGTATATAAATATATAAATATATATAAATACACATATACGTATGCATATAGATATATATATACACGCGATCGGGATTATATATATACATAGACATATACATATACATACACATATACATATGCATATATATAGACGATCGGGCGTACGTATATGTTAGGTCTATCGTGGTAAGAGCCAATTATCGTAAGACACGCACACGTACACACGCGACAGTCGCGCGGGGAATTCGCTCGTATCTGCGCGAATGCCAGCTAGATTAAGTTAGTGTTAGAGCTCTGCTCGGGAACAGACTGGAATTCTGCAGGATTCTTTGATGCTTCGTTTTCCCATCGATTCTATTTATTATTTTATTTTTTTTTTTAATGCATTTTTTTTTCTTACTGATGTGAATAAAAATTTTTTATTTTTCAAAACGATTCGTCATTTTCAGAACCAAGTGAACTTTAACGATCCGCTTATTATTATTATTATTATTTGTTATTGAGCATCGTGTACGTTGTAAGTTTATTATTGTACCATTGGAAGAATTGTTATTTTGTTTTTATTTGAATGACGCTTAAATTTAACTTTAAACGTTCGTGTTACCCTCGACCTATTAATTATACGGAGTTACAATTAAGTAGTTATTAGCGTTCAAGACTTGTTGTTTCAATGAAAAAAAAAATTATAAATTGCGTTTCATTATTTGTTAAAACGTTTATCTACTGTTTAACTAATCTTGTATTAGTTCATTTTACTTCGCATTTATTTGAAATGATACTAAAGAGAAATTAGGAATGAATTAAAAATAAACTTTGTTACTTCGCTCACGAGATCAATTAAACCATTTAATTATCAAAAATGCTTCCTAAAAAAGAAGGTTCATAAAGTAAAAAGCAAACACGCGTTAGAAAAGATTAAATCTTTGACATAGTTTTCATTTTAGGTAAAAAAAAAACGTAATTCCAATTTGCCAGGAAAGCATTACAGTTAAGGCATTTCTTGTCCAAACTATGTGTATTTCACTCAAATTAATTCCAACAAGAAATCGCATTTAGAAGAGCCGCTAGCTCTTCTTTTATTAAATGAAAAATTTGTTTGATTATAATTTGTAATTTTCAGAAATCCATTTCTGTTATTGCATTGAAAAAAATTTAAATTACTTAATTGTACGCTTACAATGTTACTTATTTTTAAATATTAAACAATTGTACTGAAATTATGTACTTATAAACTTTATAAATGAAGTTTTTTTATTTTAAATAAATTTACCGGTTGTTATATTTATTAAGTAAGAAATTGACTAACATTTGATTAAAAAAAAACTGGGACAAAAGTAGCTTAATTACATAATTAAAGGGAAACCAACATTTAATTTCATAATGAGAGTGCTCAAAGAAATTCGCACGCCCGAGTGACTAATGAGAAAAAATGTAAAAGAAGGTAACATAGAGAAACGTAAAGCTTAGATTTAGTAAAAACTTATTTAGCCAGTCGGTCACTAGATTAATAAAGCACAAACAATATTCACCAGTCCGTAGAAAAAACACATCGCAAAAAGAGACAAAAAATATTATCTGAAAAGTCAGCTGCGTAATAAATTGTCAACAGACATTTATTTCTGTTCATTTTCGTTCGTGCGATCTTGGCTCAATGCATTGAAGGTCGACCAAATTGTAAAAATCTAAACTCCGACATATTTCGAAAAATAAATTGAAAAAGCTCTCAAAAAAGCTCTAAACATATAAAACTACTTTCATTCGTTGATTTATTATTTAAACTTTTTTTAAATAATTATATTCATTAACGAAATATGCCACAATAACGACCAAAACTAAACTATCAATAACAATAAGATTTTTTTAAAATACTTTTTTTTTTTATTAAACCGAGGCAAACATCATTTGAGGACAGTAGAAGTGTTTTACTTTATTCGCCTTAGGATGGTAACGGTTAGGCTTAATCGAGACTTTTTATATTTCGTCATGCGAAGGCTTCGTTTTTACTTTTTATATGACTTGTTAAATTTTAAACTTTAATAAGTGAACAAATTTCGAGAAGCTAGACAAAAGCTCTATCACTGGTAAAAAAAAAACGAGGGAAGAAAATGTGATAAAAGTGAAAAAATATTAATATAAGTATTTGATGATTTGAGTGAAGTCCGCGGGATATTCCACGAAAATAAAAAAAAGGGATGTGCGTGCAAATATCCTTACAAGTTGTAGTGGCTGTTTTTACTCGTTGTTGACTTAGTTGAATTGTTTATCGACAGTTGGGTATCCTTCAGCAAACCTCCTTTTATAAAAAGACAAAGGATCGTGAATATTCCCAGTTTCAATTAATTTTATTGACTATAAATACTTCCAAGTACGAATGAAAGCTATCACGATATTTTTATATAATGAATTGCTGACGGTAGCAAAGAAATTTTTGGCCATACATCGTCCCGATCGTGAGAAAAGTACCCTATAGAATTTTAGCGTGATTTTTCGAATCGCGTAATATCATACCTGATTTTTTTTTTTTTTTTTTTAATAGAGTTGCAAGGAAATTACACCTACAATTGCTCCTCGTGATATTTATCAATTAACGCGAATAAAAAATTACGGGAAAATAAAAGATTCGAAGAATTAAGTATTAGTTAACATCTTTCGCGCGTATCCTAAAAATGTCTTTTCCACTTTCTTGCTCGACTTCTTTCTCTCTCTTTCTCTCTTCCACAATACGATTTGTTTGTTCGTTTATTTTAAAGTAAATCAGACAATCTGTTTATTTTATTTTTCATTTCAAAAATATCTCAAATGAACGACAATCTTAATAAATACGCTACTAACGTACAAGCAAAACTGCTTTATTGAATTCTTCGTATCATTAAAAAAAATCTCACCTTGAATATTTTTTGTAACAGTCGTATTAAAAAAAAAACAACGATCATTTCTAAAAATCTTTTGGTAAGAATGAGCAACGAAAAAATGTCTTACAGGGTGAAAAAAAAAACATTCTACAAAAGATGGTCTAAGCATTGAATCAGTTGAACAATTATTTTTCCATTAGTTAATTTGAAATAGTGTATAGCGATTGATTTTTTTTTTCGACTGGCACAATAAGCAATGAAATCAGTCGAAGAATAATTTTTCAATTAAATAATTTAAAACTACATAATAGACGATCACTTTTCGACTGATACAATTAGCAATTGAATCACTCGTAAAATTATGCTTCTATTTTATTCGTTAAAAAAAAAAGAAGATTTTTTTTCGACTGACACAAGAAACAATGAATCAATCGAAAAATGACTTTCCTATTATTAAATAAATTTGAAAAAATATGACGAATGATTTATTTCTTCGATTGACTCAATGAGGATTGAATCGGTCGAAAAATTCTCAAAAATTAATTTGTAACAACGAACGATTATTAATTAAATTCGATCGACGAAGGAGGGTAGTTAGAGGACGCTAAAAAAAAAAGCGGGAGAAGCGGAGAGAAAGCGAGGAACAGATGGACGAGAGAAATGCAAAATGAGAAAGGGACATTATGCACGGTCTTTGGCGCAGGCTCGCGCGTCTCCGGCGAATTGCGTGAGAAAGGCCAATCGAGATGCACACCGACCGCTGGTTATTACTTACCGCGCCGCACACGAAGCATACAGCTAGATATACGTACTAAACGCGACTTTAACGCAGGAGCAAATGAGAAGCGAGTTTTGCAATTTCTCCGGCTGCTCGCTTAGAAAATTGACCGCACGGTCGCATTTTTTTTATTTTCAAACATTTACAATATAATCGTTGTTTTATTACTGCGAGTTTCAATTTATTTATTTATTTCGACATGATTAGGCGTTTTGAATGAAAAAAAGTATAAGAAAACTCGAACCACTGTTATCGACTATATCTATAGGTAAATGGGACTATGGGAGGTAACGGTATAGGCGAATTGCAGAACTAGAATAGCAAGTGTAGCGGTGTACCAAGCATATAACATAAGCAAATTAGCGAATAAATTATTTATAGATTTATAGATCATAGGGACATATATATAATTCAAGTGTACTCGTGATACAAGCAAAGTCAACAGCAAATAACGCCATCGGCAATACATTATTCATTCTCCGGAGCATCCGAAAAGATAGGAATTTTCGTGCATACGTAGTTCTAGTTGAAAACCAGCTGATTATGAAGCTACTTGAAATTGGCGTTTGAAAGTCTTACTTTTTTATATGAAAATCATTTTTGTAAGTCATCGAATCGATCCGGCGCTAAAAACGCTCTTTTTTCGAATGCTCTTCAAATGCAAACGGACACTCCGCGAAATAAAAAAAAATTGTATATTAAAAAAAAAAACAACAACAACAAGAACAGTGCGTGAGCATACCCGAGTAACGGAATAAAAAAAAAAGGTAGCCGACAATTATAGAAAATAATAAAATAGAAAAACAGTATGCAACCGAAGGCTTTTGCGCGAACACGCTGTACTTAATTATGAATAAGATGAATATATGCATATAGAGGCGACTTAGACTTGCCTCATGATACTTATTTCACTTATTCATATTTAGACGGAGATTTTTTCTTCTTCTTTGTTTACATAAAGATCAATTTAATCCGCAGTTAATTCGTTGCTTAAAACAACTGTTTCCTGCTGCTTTTTTTTTATCACAAAGAGCAGTTAATCAATCAAGCGAAAAGACGCAAAAAGAATCGAGAATTCGCGCAAAATGCGCTTCGACGTGCACACAATGTTGGCGCATTATGGTATTAGAAAAAAAATGATGAAAGAGCGCACGGGGCTTGGTAGATTAATTAACCGTAGGAGAGTCGGGGATAGAGGAAAAGAGAGAAAAAGAGAGAAAAAAAAAGGAGGGTAAAAAGGAAGGGCGGCGTATAGGTAAGAGACACAGAGGAGAGAAAAGAGGATGCGCTGGAGGCTCGCAATACACTGTGTTATAAATAAAAATACGTTAGGTCTTAAGCTGATAAAACGAGCGGTTAGCCTGTTAGGAAAGTCGGGAGAAAAGGGAAAAAGGTGCGCGCGGCCAGCTTATCGGAGCCGGCCCCAAGCCTCCCGCGAATAAAAGGAGAAAGGGGGCGAAAAGGGGTGTTATGTGTGTTTCTGGGGTGACACATGTGTATATACGACATACGCTTAGACACGTTGCAAAGATACACCACAAGACGTACACACACATATAGGACACTCATACGTACAGGAATCACGGCTAGACGAGGAGAAAAAAAAATTGACGAGGGGAGGAAAGGAAAATTGACGCACGTACGCTCGTGTAAGCGAAGAAACCGATTCTTTCTTTTTTCTTTTTTTTTTTTTTTTGAGTACTTTGCGTGGGTGTGAGGCGACTACGAATGATGCTGACACATATTAACGTATTATATTGATTCGATGCATTAATTGCGACGAGTAGCGATTTTTTTCGCCTCGTGGATTAATGGACTGCAATTAATATAAATAGTGAATTAAATGTAGTGTGTTAGTATATATTATATACGTATAGAGAATAAAAGAAAATAAAAATTACAGAGAAATAGTAAGAGGGAAAAAGTAACACTAAAAAAGAAGCTAGAAAGGTGAGTGACGGAGACAAGAGACAATTCGATGAAGTAAAAATAGAAAAAAAAAAACGAAGCGTCCGATTTGTATTACCTAGGTACAGATTACCCGACGTTCCTTTGTTTTCACGTAGGTACTTCGTGTGAACGATATTTTATAAGCACGAGTCCAGGGCGTTTTGCCGATTTTTATATATATATATTTTTAATGACTATCAGTATAAATATATTTGTAATGTGCATTTTTTCATGTTTTCTTTATTGAGATTTTGTAAAGTAGGTTTAGTTACCGACTGAGTAAACTACTGTAAAAGTAGGCTTTTATTATATATACTTGTAATCGTTAATTCGCTCATCTGTCTGTTTAATTCATTTAATTCATTATATACTTTATTTAAAAAAAAAATTTTTTTTAAACATTATTTTTCAGAGAATTTCGAATTACTGTTATTAAAATTTACTCTGTCATGCATTTTATTTTAATGGGATGTCATTTTGTGTGATTATTAACTGATCAATGATTACACGAAATTTATTATTTTTATTTCATGTATAATATGATTAATACTTTTTCAATTTTGTTTGTGTATAGTCTGTGTATTTATACATATTTTCAATTTTCAATTTATTATCATTTCAATGTAACGAATGACGAAGAACATTTTTAACGAAAAAAAAAAACAAGAATTATGTGAGCTTGTTTCAACATTTGTATAAACATTGCTAATGGATGTTTATAAATTTTCAGTACGTCCTTAAAAAAAATGAGTAAGCAATATAGCAATATACATTCATTTGCAAATAATGTAAATAAAAAAAAAAATATAAATATTTGCATGATGTTACTGATTGTAATAAACGACGCGTTTTCCATCGATGCAACAAATTAATGAAAAATAAAAAATTTACAAATTTCACGAGCAGTTATTAAACAATGGCTGTGATGGTTACTTTAAAGATAAAAAAAACTCCTTTTTAATTTTACAAAAAACTTTACTCAGTCGGTAATTTCGACTAAATTCGCTGCAAATGAAAATGATCAATCTGTTGAAATCTTCAAATTTTACCAGTATATTACCATATATTTGACAAAAGAATTTTTGTTTTTTAAATTTAATTAAAAAACACCGATCGATCGCATGACAAAAAACAAACAAAAAAAGAACAAAATTTCTTATTTTTTTTTTAGGCAAGTTTGGCTTAAAAAGCTCAGTTGCCTTTTTAAGTGCAACTCGTTGTTCTGGATGACCTGGCATATCACACTTTCCACCGTACGTTATAAGGAGTTAGGTGCCTTTTCCCGTTCACGGCGCACTCGAAAATCTAGACAACGGCAACAACAGCACTTGAGCGTTTTTCTCAGACAATGAGCGAAAGATCAATCGAAATAATCAAAAAAAAAAAAAATGTTTCACTAGGTGTACGTAGGAGAGAGCTAAAAAAAGCGCGGGGTAATCTTTGAGTGTCCAATAAAGCTTCGTCAATCTAAATTTCGTTTGCGCAAAAAGCAGAGAAGGCCGCAGCGAGCAAAAAAAACAGGAAGAAGGTGGCTAGAGGGAGTAACAAAAAATAAATAAAAAATAAAAAATTAGTAGCTGACTAACATTGTTTTAATGTCGGCGTGGAGACTTCCAAGGGACGCCCGGCTCTCGAGTATAAATACAGTCGAGTCGAGTTCCGCGCTGCACGCGAGGCGCGACACTTGCTCCGATCGCGAGCGCGCGTTCACTTTTTAGATTTTAGCTTGAAAAAAAAAAGTCGAGGCGAGGAAGGGCGCGCCGTCCCCTTCGTGCCCGAATCAAACGGGGGGCGGCTCTCCCATCCAAAAAAAAAAAAACAATCAAAAATCGTCGAAGCGTAGGCGCGCCCCTCCTCGCTGTGTACATGCATTCGCGCTCGGAACGATTATCGGACCGCCGACGAGGAGCGCGAGATGCAGGAGGACACACGCGACACGCGAAAGCAAAGAAGTATATATATATATATATAAACAAAAGTTAATAATAAAAGAAAAAAAAATTGGCGCCCGAGCCATGTGGTATATATATAAAACAAATACATACACATCCTAGTTAGTGAATAAAAAAAAAAGGAAGGAGCGTACGAGTGCAACGAGAAACAAATAGCATAGCGAGTATAAAAAAAAAAAAATTGATTTAGACAACGCGCGCCCCGGTGTTTGAAGTACCCTGCTCCGGCGGCGCGTCGCGCAAAAGTGTGAACGTCGTGCTTTCGGAAAGGGAATGTGCGTAAGTCTGTGTGTGCGAGAGAGAGACCGAAAACAACAAAAAAAAAAACATGTATGATATTATACATATGCATAACATAGCGTAAAAAGTATATTATAAATAACGAACGATGAATATAAATATATATAAATACTATACAAAAAAAAAAGTAAACAAATTATAAATATGAAGGAAGTATATAAACGAGGACACAGGATAAAAAAAAAACAACCGTTAGACGTAAGAACATAAGATATTATTATTATGATGTATGGTTGGTTTATAATGTAAAATATATTATAGAAAATGTAAAAGTGAGTCTCGTCATTTATTTCCTCTACTACTTCAAACACTTCACCTTCAAACCTTCCTTAACTATTTATTATATAAAAATACAACTTTTTTTTTTGCTGCGATAAACATTTATTTATTTAAATGTACACATTTTCGTTAAATTTACCTTGCCCTTTTTCATTTAATTTTTACTTCAACTGTACTCATCACGAGGTAAGTGCAAATTTTTTAATTCACTTAAATAGTTACACAGTTAAAAATGTTTTGTGTTGGTCGATAAGAAATTACACAAAGATTGTGTTTAATGTTCACTCTTCCTTGTGTTTTTTTTTTTTTATAGAAGGAATATGTTTTAATTACACTTTTTGTGTGTATTTAGGCACTACACAAAATTTTAGTAATTCAATTATATACATTTTGAATATTTTACACACTTTATAATTCTATTATAATAATTTAGTGTAATAAAACACAAATTGTGTTTAGAATCGAACGGATTTTTAACTGTGTAAAAATTAATTTCAGAGAAATAGAAAGCGATTAGTAGAGAAAAGAAAAAATCCCGTATTGAGGTGAAATCGGGGAAAATCAATTCTCTATCTCTGAAAATGTTAAATTCACTTGAAAAATGTGAAATTCACTTGAAAAATGTGAAATTCACTTGGAAAATGTGAAATTCACTTGGAAAATGTGAATAGTGACATTTTTATGTGAAAAATCGTTCACACATTTAACACGTGGACGACTTTTCACATATTAAATGTTACTATTCACATTTTCGAATTTTCACGGAAGACTCGCATAATCAGTCGAGATTCATGTTTGATGGGAAAAGGCCGTCGAGCATGAAGCAGCGCCATTTGCCGGACAATTTTGACGCACTGGTCGCAAGATTTCGCGAATCGTCGTATAATTACCGCCTCTGTCACGGCTGCACACTTTGCCCAGGGCACTTGGCACTTGAAGAGCGGTTCATTTTCCAAAACACCCTGTATGTGTCTGGTCGACTGGTTTTACGCGATCGCAGCCCTCATTTAAACTGTTTGTATCGCGCCACTTCTGAATCTCGTGTGATTCACTGAAATTTCAGACGAGCATTAATGAATATTCAAAAATCCCGCGGATTCTTTCAATTTATTAGCCGTTTCATTTAGGAAAAATAATTCAATTTTAATTTCAACTTTTGTTTCTTTATATTTGTAGATTCTTCGTATAAAGATTAATAAATAATTATCGTATTTCTTTTTAGGTAATGACAAGTTACATCATCTTTTTATTCACTTACTATAAACCACAATGTGTAACATTTGTTAGTGTTAAAAATTTGCAGAACTAAATCATTATGATTTTTGTAGTGAAAACGATAAGCAGTGTGATTTTATTTAAAAAAACTTGTATGTAGAGAAAATCGATGATATCCCCTAATTATAAATTTACAATTTTTAAAATATATTTTAAAGTAGATACAAAAGATTTTTCTAAACTGTACTGGTAATTTTGTTGAGCAAGTTTCTATATTATTTCCATGTTTACAAAAGGGTAAATATTGAATATTCATTAATTTAATGTACGATAAAATATGGTGCCTTTTAATCAATCCATAAGCTAAATGTATAGTCAAACAAATTTTTAACATAGATTCAATCAAGTTTTTTTTAAACAATATAAATATTGAATATTCATTTTAATATCAATGACTTAATGTAAAGAATAAAATACTCAAGAGAGCTCGATCGATCAGTACTTTCAATTTTCCTCGCAAAAATAACACTCCACTGTTTTAAATATACTCTAAATCTGAACATGTAAAATTCACATGGAAAATGTGAATAGTGACATATTTTATGTTAAAAATCGTTCACATATTTAGCATGTGAACGGCTTTTTACTTTTTAAATGTGACTATTCACATTTTCAGATTTAGAGAGTAATAAAAAAATGTTCCACGAGTAGTTGTTTATTATGTCCAATCTATATATGTATACTGCGCGTTATCAGCTATTATTTTATCAAAGCACCACCGACCAGTCCTTTTGATATCGCCGCCATTCATCTACCCGTCGATTTATCAATTCCATTAGATGTAATACAGGGAAAAAAAATCTGCACAATAATCTAATGAAACCGGAGGCTACTTCATAACAAAGCAATTCCCCAGCCTTTGTTATCGATCACACATCAGATCCCCGGCATATCCAAATCCGCGCTCAGCTTTTACAAGCCGAGCCATAAAACGGGCAATTATTTATAAGTTATACGTTACAATAAAAAGTTTAAAAAAAAATGAAGAAAAACGGAAGGCACGTCGAGGGCTTTATTGACTAATAAAATAAAAAGCGTTAAAAATAAATTGTTATCGAGCGCCCAAGCGTTTACGCGGCTCCGCGCTTTACGCCAGGCTGCGGCGCTAATACGACCATACATAAAAGCGGGATCGAGATGGTACCAGAGGATGAGAAGGCGGAAGGAAAAAAGCAGGTGCGCGCGAAGCGCAGAGCTAGAAAGCCACCCCCATTAGCGGCGGAGGAAGTCGTCGGGGAGGGGGGGGGGGGCGGCGACAATGCGCAAGCAGCACGACCCCGGGGTATGAGGCATAAACTACAATTAGCACTAATCCGCGTGACACGGCTTGGCCGGCCTTTGCGCATATTAGAGAATTAACTTGGTGACCTCCGCCGCCGTGTGTCGTGAACGCGCGGGCACCCCGAAAAATAATACTGGGCCAATGTTGCAAATAGTATACAAATTTCATGTTGGAGATGTAAGAAAATCTACACCGAGAGAAATGTTCCTCTCTTGATTGGTTCGTAGATTACTTCCGGAATGTCGCTGAAATTCATAATTTCTAAATTTCAAAAATGAATCCGAAATAAGCAGTTAAAGAAAGGAAGCAAGCTGGATTTTGCTTGTATAGTAAACATTTTTTTTAATCGTAGGTACAGTGGGATGTACTTGGTCTATGACAATTTTTACTATAAAACATACTATCCCACTCTTCCTACGGAACATAGTAATTTTTACTACAACATTTTTGTAAGCTTTTTGTAAGCGCGAATTTCCACGTAAAATTCACGTACATATTTCCTTGTAGAAGTTCACGCGGATGTTTTCAACAGGAATCCCCTTTTTCTTGCCTGTGTGAAACTTCAATTTTATTGATACTTTCAGCTTTTTTATGAGACTCGAACCAATCTGTTGATGATTAAGAAAAACGTATAAATTTTCCCATAGAATTTGACTACAAAACAAAATCCAGTTCCTAATTTTTTTAATATTTCAATTTCACGGTGTTCAATTTTTTAAATTTTCAATTGCTCAATGCCTTCGGTTTTTTAACGAAGCTCAAACGTATCTAGTGAAGTTATAAAAGAAAACGTAAATATCAATTTAAAACTCCACGACCACTCGGAAGTGAAAATTAAAAAAATTTGGTAACAGCAATGTCGTATTACATATTATGAATTAAATAATTTCATTGTGAATTTAAGTAGGTATAAATTATAGGATCGCAGAATTCAAGGAAACAACCCCTAAAAAAAGAATATAACACCGCACAGGGTCTAAGCCCAATGCGTGAAGAAAAAATGGAAAGAGTCTCATTACTTAAGTTCCGTATAATTCTTGTAGCAAAGTACTCGTTTAATTAAGTTAATTAGAAGTCCGCTAACAGCCGCTACGGCTGCCGGCGTTAAGCCCGCTTCTCCGATTGTGGATTTTTTCTCCTCCCTCTTTTATCCCTGCAGTGCTCGTTTGAGCACGCCTCTTATTCCGTGGTTGGTATGTGCCACTTAAATTTAGGAGAAGGAACTTTTAATACCCTGTCCGAGTCCCAAAATTTATATTTACTCTTAAAATGTCAAAGACTAAAAAAAACACTCCGAAAAATGGGCTATTTTCCGATGATTCATTTCAGTATAACACCAAAATCTAACGAAATAATTTAACGGACGAAATAAAAATGATTTATTAAAGCTCGAATGCAGATACATTAATAAACAGCAATCATTTTTAAATACAGAGACACCCCCAAAAAATGAATTAACCAATACAGGCATTCATCAAAATTCATCGGTATTTACATATGCCCAGCCACGAGGTCGGGTTATTTAAACGATGGCAAATGAAAAATTTAAATCGACGAATAAAAGTATTTCCAATCTTTTATTGCACATTTTGCGCGTAAAAAAACAAGACTCGGAACAATTAAACAAAAAAAAAGAACAGAACAATAATTTAGCTGTTTACAATAATTGCCGGGATGATGGCGAGGGTATTGCCATCAGCGAACAATTAGCAAACATGAAAATACATCGAGAGCGCATAATGCCCGTTGCATTTTTAAAGCCGGGAGCCGCGTAAATGGAGAACAATGCGTTTTCATTTCATTTTTGCTAACCCGCGCGCCTCGTCGAATTGCATAATAATGACATTTAAATAATGCCGCCGCTTCCCTGCTCCCATTCGAAATTACGCCCGCGCTCATATTCTCGAAATACGCGGAAAATCAGTTTCGTCAACAAATAATTTTCTGTGAAAAAAAAAAACTCGTAATTGCGATCAAGCGAAACTTTTATTGGAATAAACAGACTCTGCTGCAATCCTTATTTTTTAATAAAGCTACCTTAAAATAATTGCAGCAGCTGTTTAGGTGTTTACACTAAAAAAAAGTTTGCAGAAGCAATTAAAGTTTTGTTAAATATTCCCTATGAAACATTATTATTTTGATGATTTAATTTAATGCTTAAAGTCGATTAACAAAATTTATAATTAATAAATTGATATTGTTGCGTGATAATGTTAATTTAACTAAAGCTAAAGTTAATTTTAATCCATTCAACTAAATGCTTATAATTATAAATTGTTAAGGAAAATTCTAAATTTTTCTTTGATTTATACGTTTTGTTAATTTTTTAGTGTTATCTTATTCAAAAATAATTTTTCCTTGAACTTTTATGAACTACAAAAATCAACGTTGCAAAATAATATAAAATATCGCTGGCGTTTCTAATAAAACTGTCTTCTTTATCAATATGAATAAAGCTCGACTATATTTATTCAAATGTGCTTTTTTTATTTTTTTACTAGCTATTTTAAAACCACTTAAAACGATAAGTTATAACGATATATATAATGGAAAAAAATTGTAGACTCAAGTAATATTTTATTCAGTCTTCCTTGCAAAATAATTTTGATGATTCAAGGTTGAATAATGCGATAAATTGTTAATAAATCTTATTTCATATTGTAAATTAACTAAAATTAGTATAAATTAACTATAAAACTTCAGTCGATAGAAACTTAACGTTTAATTAGATTAAGGGAATAACACCACTGCATTTTTTTTTAAAAAATCAAAAATTTTTTTTAGTTTAATCGGTGCTTTGAGCCCTCTAGAATATGGGGCAAAAAGTTTCATACCCCAAAAAAAAAAAACATTTTTATTTGAACTTCGAAATCTTAGCAGAGAAGCTTGCGCCGTTCTTATAAATGACTGAACGAAACTTTCAACGCATTACCCTCCTTTCTAAATAAAAAAATTACCAAAAATACTTTTTTTTTTTAAATCAATTACAGTGTCGTTACCCCTTAACTAAACTTCTTTGATTACAAGCTTTTCAAAAATCACTTCCATCAAGTTCCTTCAGCCAAACAGCCAATCACTGCAAAGTAAAATAAAACCCTTCACATCGTTCTCTAATCAAACGACCTTCCTTTTTTTATCACAAGCAATAAACCTTGACTTTATTTAACCAAAGTACCTTAAAAAAAAAATAAATAAATAAACCAGAATAAAGTATCGTAATCGCGAGCGCAGTGTAGGTGTACCCACCCCGACTAAAAAGAAAAAAAAAAGGATGCGCCCGTCTGGAAAAATACGCACTCCGCGTACGGAGACGTTGAAGGGAAAATGATGACTGATAGAGACAGATAGGCATAAATCAGAGCAGCTCGCGGAAGGGGGTATATACAGTAGGGTAGGCCGAGAGAGTCTGGATGCACAGAGAGGCAGAAGCATAAACAGCGGGGTTGCGCTTACACTTTGCCGCTTTTGCCGCTTTCCCATTTTCCCGGTGGTATTTAAAGCACGCCCGGGGGCTCGACAGGCCGCGCCGAGCGCGTAATGGCTGCTAATTTATGTTAAATAAATATTTGCCCGGAACCCCCTCCTCCCCCTCCACGTATCATCGTAAACGACAGCGACGATGGGCGGCTATGGGTGGCGTTGGGCGCGATAGCGCGCGTGCCCCTCCGCGCTACGAGATGAGCGATGCGAATTTATTGTTTACACCGATAATTAAAAGGCGCGGGCGTGTTTTATCCTTCCAGGGCGCTGCCAAAGGGACTAAACGTTATCTCGAATGACAGGCTAATTAAATAAATTGTTAAATTCGCGTCGACCGTGGAAAACGTACATTTGACCATTTTATGGAGGAGCCCTTTTGAAAAGTTAATTGGCCTGTTTAAACGAATTAAAGTGATTAAGAGTAGGAGCACTTGCAGTGTTCGTATCGGGGCTAAATCTTGAAAAAGCAATTTTTTAGTTAATTTTATATTATAGTTAACGATTCAGGCCGATTCACTGTATTTTTTATAATTTTTTATAATTTTTATAATTTATAAGGAGGATCTTTTCTTTTATTTAGTCTCTATTATCTTGTTTTTAAGAACTTCGTGACTACAGATGAGCAAATGATGAAGTACTTGCAGGGAAATCGGATCTACTTTTTGAAAAGTACAAAAATATTCTAAAAAAATTAGTTTAGGTACTTTTGATACTTTGGTCACAGACTAATACTCAGAGATATCATAGCCATGAAATATTACTGAATATCCGCGAACTCTTTTATTTTATTTTATTTTTTACATATACGAGATTTATCCTTTTTTACTTGGTAAAAAAAATAATACAAATTTTAAAAATACAGAGTACAATTAATCTGGACTTATTAAAAGCTGTAATTATAAATATACTTATTGCTTTTACACACTAAGAAAAATTACCATTAATTTTAACAAGTAGATAAAAGTGTTGAACAAAAAAGGAAAAATATGACAAAGTTTGTTAATAAACATATCTATAATCATGGTAAATTTTATTTTTAATTTTGAATTATAGCATTATTCCTCTCGTTTTGAATATATCCCAATGCTAATCAAAGTAGTATAAAATGTAGTATAAATGCCAAAATCTTTCTCAAAAGCCACAATTATAAAAACGGCAAAAATGTGAAATTCATTTAAAAAGAAATGTGAACAGTGACAAATCCCATGAGAAGTACAGTTCCCATATATTCAACACGTGGACTACTCTTCCAATCCCAAACGTCACTATTCGCACTTTTCAAGTGACTTTCTCATTTTCAGATGTACACGGCATTTCAAAAAAGAAAAAAAAAGCAAAAAAAAAAGAAGAACGAAGTATGTAATCTTGGGGGCGAGCCTGGCTCCTCGCGCGCGTGATTATTGTCCGACTAGAATTTCATCTGATATACAACGCTCGGCACTCGAATAACACATGTTATACTTGTGTAGACAACGCGAGCCTTGGAATTGAGCGCAAAAGTAAATGGCACTCCGTCACGAAGCTCATACGGGCAAGGCGATAGATTTCCCATTGTTCCGTACGCTCTATACAGTCCACGGTGCCGCTTTTTATTCCGCTCTTCCATCCCGTCGATGCCAAACAAGATAGATACAAAATGCTCTTATCGCGTCGGCACGAAACAGCGAATTAAAGATTTTTATCGGTTCGCACGGGAGCCCGCCAATTCGTCGAATAATCCGAATAATTCCTTTCTCCAAACATCCCCTTATCCCTTCGTACGAAACTCACCCCTCAACCCCCTCCGAGTGAATGAGGGCTACCCACTTTTTGCCGCATCATCAGAGTGAGTAAATAAACTCTTACGGCAAGGAGAAAGAAAATAAGTAAAAAATAAGGAGCAAAAAAAGTAAACAAGAAGTATCAAAAAAAAAGTGAGGAAAAAGTATCGTGATAATTACTATGTTGAGGTTTGATTACAAACGGGATTCTCTTGAATAAATTACCATAATTTACAAGAAAATTTGTGATAAATTGTTACTTTAATTTTGGTTTTTTTCTCCACTTTCATTATTGTTAAATTCTCATTTACTTGTATAAAAATTTGTAATTTAGTTTTAAGTTTGTTACAAGAATTTTGCAATTTTCATTTATATGAAGGACTTATCGTCCATTGAATTTATAAATAAATAAGTAAATAAATATTCACACACACACATATATATATAATAAATTGTCTTTGTGCAACAAAATTGTAATTATTTCGATATAATATTTTTTACTCGAAGACAAGGAGAGAAAATTTTGTAAATGTACAAGTAAACGAAAACAGTAGTATCACATAAAAGCAGAAAATCTGTCTTTATAATTTCATGATTAAGAGGTTTTAAGTAATGCGCGTATTTTCGTTTTACACGCTTCCATAAAACAATGCAAAAGGGAAAACCAAATTTCGCCCGCCCGTAGCCTCTTAAAATTGTTAATAATTTATTTATGACCATTGTACACCTAAAATATTGAACATTTAGTACAACAGTAAATATAAAATACGATACTTTTTTCATGTCATTAAAACTGTCGAATATTTATTCGACATTCATTTCAGATTTATGATCGGCTCTCGGCGTTACCAAAATGTACTTCAATTAAACAAGATAAAATAAATGCAAAAGGTAAAAAATCTTAAATGGTCTTTTTATTTCCGCACATTTCGAGAAGAGACGGGGCATTATTTCAATTCGCCATAATTACAGACTAAGTAATTAGTTATTATTTCGAATTTCGCGGGAAAGCCTCTTGGACCATGCTGGCGGATTGCTTTAGATACTTTGAAGCCGCAGCCAATGCGATTCATTTTAGTTTGCTCTGCGGTGTACGCCCAAACCCTGAAAATGTACATTATTTTTCGATGTGATAAACAATTTTTATTTTTAATTATCGCAATAATTTATAAATGAAGTCATTTAAAATTTTAAAATGATTTATATAACTTCGCGTATAATAAAAAGTGAACTTACACATTGATTCTCTGTTTGGCCCAATTCTCAACTATTTCAGTTGCGTCGAATGGTTTAGTATTTAGTGTTTTAGAGACAAGTTGTTCAACAGGATTATATTTTCCTACGAAAAAAAATTTGTATTAATTCGATGCGATCATTCACTTCTTCATTCATTAAAAATCACAAATTTAGTAAGAAGTGGAAAATGAAAAACGAATAAGATTTTATTATTAATTAATACAAGTAAAATGAAAGTTTAATAAGGACGCTAATAAAATATTTACCATTCGATCGACATTCGTCTTTAGTCTCTTTACATTCATTCGCCCACCTTTGGGCTGCTTCCTCGAGTTCACTGTCCCATTCCTTTCGAGGGAGAAAAATAATATGGAGGATACAAAATAATCAATGGCAGTATAAAAAAAAATTAAAAAGTGAGAAAACTCACAAACGGTGGTAATATTAATCCGTTGTGAAGGGAAAGGAATACTGCACTTTTCCTTATGGCATTATGAGCGTCCAATAATTGCTTCTTGAGCGCCGGATCCACACCAGAGTAAATATGAATATCACAAGCTTGTCCTGGATTTTCAATCTACACAAAATATAAGATTGAATTTTGCAATATTTTATTTAATTCCGCTTATTACATGTTTCTATTCCTGTAAATAATTTGTTAAGAAATTAATTAATTATTACCTTACATGAATCTGCCCTAATCGCAGATACAAACATGCAAAAGCAAGTGAAAAAAGCAATAAGTACGCTATTTAATTTAAACATTTTTAAGTAAAAGACTTAATGTATCTTAAAAAAAAAGTTGAATACTGAAAAGGTTGAAGTACAATCCGAAATTTAAGTCGAGTGGATCACAATAAATTTCTATCATTCTCTTAAAATGATAATTTGAAAAGTACACAAAATAAGAAGCGAATGGGAACAGGTGCGCTGAAAAGATTAACTTTTGTGTAGTACAAACTGAATAAATAACTGGGAATTGAAAAAAAAAATAAAGACATTTGAAAATAATATTTCTATACATATTTATTAGTCACGAATTCGTGACCATGTACGCGCTAAACAAGCTGGAGTGTGTTGAAAAATGAAAAAAAAAAAGATGTTACTCTAACTTAGAGTGAATTTTACTCTATACTTTAAACTAAAATTAAATCACTCTATTTATGTAGTCTACTGGAGTCAAATTTAACTTCATGAGTGGTTTCATTATACACTAAGAGTTGAATTTGACTCCAACCATTTTAGCGTGTAGTATGTCTATTTTTTTAAATCGATATTTTGTAAAACACTTTTCATTTAGCGATACGTGACTTGAAACTAATTTTTTTTACACTTTTTAATAGATACAAAATAGTTGTGGAAAATATGCGTCGGAGATTTCAAAATATTTGAGTCAAAAATAGTTTGAGGGATATATAAAAACCTAATAAATGTTGTACTGTTCAATAATTAATATAAATTCAAATAAAATTTACACAGATAACTTGCCGACGTATGATATCACATTAAATTATCCATTGTTACTCGAATAGTTATACCACTGATAAAAATATGGAATATCCATGTTATCTACAACAATGCTAAAACATTCTTTATTTATGTTAAATATTTTTTAGCTTTTCAAATTAAATTCTTCTTTTTCTTTTAATTTAAAAAACCTTGGTACCTATTTGCTAAGAAAATAAAAATTTGAATGATAATTATCATACTAATGTTATTCTTAAAAGATTGCAAAACAAATAAATACTTATTCTACTCAAGAAATAATTTTTTTACATTTATTTTTTTATTTGGACTTTATTAACTTAAATTTACAATGTACAAGTAGTAGACATGAAATATATAAGCAAAATGTATATTCAATTTAATAAATTACTGAATCCATATCCGAATTATTTAATAATTTCAAAGATGTAAATTTTGCAGATTAAAAGACACTCTTTCTGGTATCAAAATTTAAATTTAGTAACTAATTAACATATATTACAATTAACGACGTAATTTTTTAAAGTAACACATTTTACTCTGCAAAATATAATTTTTATACACTTGTGAATACAAATAATTAATAATAAAATAAATACATTGGGAAAATTAAACTTACTAAGTAGAAAATAGTAAATAAGAATAAATAGAATAAGAAACAGTGCAGGATACAAAGGACTTGATAACAGGATGAAGAGATAAAAGGAGTTTAAATGAACTGACAGCAAAAGTTTTAATTAGTGTCCGTATGAAAAATGTTTTATTAAAAAGTTTTCCATGCTACAACATCGGAGTACCATCGTCATCTAATTTACTGACGTCGTAACAGTACAAAAATGGCATTTTTACAAGATGACCAAGCTTACGTGACTAAAGTATTCCAATTAGCAACCTGATTGTTTTCCCTCGACTCATTTCCATTCCTTAGCCGATCATTTCGTCGCTTTCGCCACCCTCCCGCCGAAAGAAATCCTCCCAACCTCCCTTTTACTTTTCATTTTCCTTCATTTTATTTTATCTCTAAGTTTTCTAACAAAACATCGCCTAAAGTTCGTCCGCGCGAACTTCCCTATCTTTTTATTTCTCCGAGGAAAACGAGCAAACTTTCCCGACGTACTTGTGTATGTATCCACTGCGTGAAAATCGTTCGAACCGTTCGTTGAAATGCGATTATTTAACCATTTAGAAAAATTCTTCAAGCTCGTAGTACTTTTATTTTTTGGTAGACGTAAATTCCACGAAAATATATAGGAATCTGTGTATGCGCAAACGAGATTTTTCATTCAACTTTTTTTTTTTATTTTATTGTTACCTTCTTCTTTTTTTCTTCTTTATTTTACACAACATTTATTATTCCAAAAGAAATCTTGGTGAAACAACGATATCGTATTATCATTATTATTATTATTATTATTATTGTTAAGGTGATGCATCTGTTTCGATCTTTTTTTTTTATTTACTTTATCATTATTTTATTATTATTTTTTTAACAACTGACTATTTTTTTATCGAATTTTTTAAATTTCATTATAGAAATATATAGACCATCAAGAGGAGGGTTTTTAAAAACACGACGGGAAGTCGGTCGATTCGCGCGTTTCAGTCGCTAAACAGACTAAATTCTGCGGCTATCAAGGGAAAAGCGAAGACAGATGCAGAACCTTTCGTAAGTCAGTCGCTCGTTCTCTTCTATTCTTATTTACTTTTTTAAAAAAAAAAAGACGATGGCCAGAGGATCTCGACAATATTGTACTCCATCCGTATATCTCAGTTTCGTTTCCGTTTAATTCTATCGTTACATTTTCAAGTTTTTTCTTTTTTTTTTAATTTTTTTTCCGTTTTTTTTTAGCTGCCAAGCTACGAAAATCATACAATAAGTACATACTCGGACAAAAACGATCGTCGCTAAGCGTTTACACTCGCGCAAATAAAGAAGGCTGCCTGCTCGCGTCTTTTTATCGTGCACGTGTCTTATTTAAGTGGAGGTGTGTTAATTTGTGACTCTTTTTATTTATTTAGTTTTTTGGTTCCATGAAGGTTGAGAGAAGCGGGGAGAAAACGAAATTACATGTGCGGCGCTTCTTCGGCGATTGGACTTGCGAAATCGATTATTACCGGCTGCTTTCAGTTGGAATTGCAGAGGACCTTAAGCGTCATAAAAAAAATCACAAAAATTTTGTTCTTTAAATTGTAAAAATAAGTTTTTTTAAATTCTAAATAAAGGAAAAAGTAGACAGTCGGTGATAATCAGGAGTTCGCATCGCTTCAAAATATACAAAGTGAATGAAAAAGAAAATCGCGTTCGGACTCGCCGAAGAAATTAACGTGTAAACTGAACATCTCCATCAAGGAGGGACGTGAAAAAAAAATTCGTTACTATTTATTTATCTTTTTTTTTCATTTTCCATCGATTATCGCTCTACCTCTTTCTGTTTTATCTTTAAACTTTACTCGCGCTTTGCTCGTTTAGGCCCCGCCTTGGACAAAGTGGATTTGATCATTGGGTCTCGTTTACTTTATGTGCACAATTGTATTATGCTTAACAACAAAAACAAAAGGAAAAATCGCGCGCTGGCAAATACTTGTTTTCGTATCGTTTTGAAAGATTGACGCCTCATTTCTCTCTTTCAAACAATGGTTTAATCTCCGATAAGCTCGTTCCTTGTTTTCTTTCTTTTTTTTTTCATTTTTCCATCGGTACACAGTAAACGAAAGTTTCAATTAGCCTAAAAGATCTTTTATTTATTTATTCATTTTTTTTAGATTTTTTTTTCATTTAAATATTAATTTTGGACTTAATAATTGGCGATTGCGCTAGGCGAAAAATTCTTAATTTTTTTAGCAAAAAATCTTAAAATATATATACTTATATTAGCAGTCGAACCACTGGTTTAATTTTTGCACATCGAAATATAAATTTTGCATCGTTCCTCATTCACTTGAGCCGCTCGCAGTGGATTCGAAGTCAATTCGAAGTCGCACATTTGAATTTTGTTAATCTCGAGTATTTACAAAACTTTCAAATTTTTTTCTACCTTTCGAGAAAATCAGTCCTTTAGTTCAATTTAACACATTTTTTTTACCGTAAATGCTGGACACTTTTTTCTGTTCATTTTTTAAAAAAATCCAAACGAACAATGATTGTAAAAATGATGGGCGAAAACTTTTTAAGTACCTTAGCAGTAAAAATAATAATAAAATGCATCATACTGTTTATATGTTATTAAAAAATGTTGAAAGCGAACGAATAAAAAAAGATCACAATTCTACGGAAATGTCCAGCATTTTTCACAACAAATGCAAATTTAATCGTCAAAGTCTTTAAATTCTCAAGCATTGAGAAAGAGAACAAAAAAAAATAAAAAGAAAAAAATCAGTCCTCGTACAATTTCCAAATCCGGAATAAGTCCATCACATGCAGATATATCAATCTTTCCAAACAACAAGTCGACTGCACCTCGGTCGATCTTATTTGCGAATTAAAAAAAAAGAAAAAATAGAAATCGTAAAGTAACCATTCGTGCACGTGCTAACGTTATGTTCTATTTCATGGACCTAAGTTAATTAGTTATACAATAAAAAGTGTAATGCAACGTATAATTATATCGTAAACGACTACCTATTTACGTGACATCATTACAAAAAAAATGTATTCGATTGACTAGCTTTTGATAAAATTATCCTCCCTGGAGTTCACAATGTTAGAATAGTGCTTATTGAAGTATTGCCTTAACTCGTCGAAACTGCGCGCTGCTTCTCTTTACAAACGACTTTTATGCGTTCACTTTGTTTAGAAAAATAAATTATTTTTTGTTTGCACTTAATTTGAAAATACATATAAAATGCTGTACACTTGTGTGTATATAAAAATTGTTACAATTTTCACTATTTTATCTTTTTTCAGGTGCATTGAGATGTAATCTAATTTTTAAAGAATGAATACGCATGTTTGCTTATTTAAACAATAAAATTAGTAAATTTTGATGTTTAAATAAGTGTGTTTAATTAAATTTCGCTTATGAAAGTTTGATAAAAAAATCTAAAGAAGAAAATAGTAAATCGAAAAGCAGCTGCAATAATTTTTTTGGAAAAAAATTGTAATTAATAACAAAAAACATTTTTTTTTTATTATATCTTCAAATCATAATAATTTATTACTACAAATCATCATAAATTGAAGATACAATAAAAAACTATTTTCACAGTATAAAAATCGTTTATAACAGCAATAATGTTTAGTAAAAAAATTACTGTAAATATCTACAAGTTACCGCAGCTTTTTTTTAAGTTTCAAGAAAATTTGATAATAAACATTACTTTCTCATTGCGATCACCCGAAAAGAAGATGTATTGTATCTGAACTACTTAAATAACTGTGCATTCAAATTTCGAAAAAATACAAAAAAACATTAAAAGTCGCAAAAGATAACAAACGAGCAATTTTCGATGAACTTTTAAATCGTACGATTGTTAACTGGGTGAAAGAGTGTCTTATTTTTGTCGTGTGCTATTGTGTGTCTTGTATGTATACACAGAGTTGGAAACCTATCGATGAGGCAGAAAAAACACCGCACAGGGCCAGTCATCGAAGGGTCAGCTTTACCGCTCTTTCGGCCCATGCCACGCATTATTTTTTCTCATTGTAGTCTTACATCAATTAATTACCTAATACAATGTTTTTTTTTTCATTAGCTCTATGCTATATAGTCGTTACAATCTTGCTTACTTTAACGCGTAAAACCTTAGCGTACTACACAAAGTACTTGTGGCTAAACACCTTCGCTCTCTACCGAAGTTCATTATTAATCTTTCCTTTCTTTCACCGGACACACGCTCTAACTATATATTCTCCTCCGTCTATCTCGCTCTCGATTCGCCATTTTTTTTCATCTAACTCCTACCCTCCTTGTATTTTTTTCCTTTTTTTTCATACTGCAGTCTTCCAATTGTTGCATTCACGCGCAACGCAGAACGTTACAAAAGCGTCATTTTATTCCTTTTTTTTTGTTCGTGCTGTGGCTAATGTGCTTTTTCAAATCCCAAATCGTTTAAGCTATTCGTCGTTTGGGTTCTCTCGTTGGAACGCGTGAAATTGTCAGTCTTTCATTGTTTATATACGTTAATTAAGAGTAATTAATTTTAGTCTTACAGTTAGTTTAGGGTTCCTTAACTGTTCGAAAGGCGCTTCTGACTTCATTTCTTTTAAATCATTCTTCTAACGCTTCCTTTTGCCGGATTCTTTAGTTTTTTTTTTCTTTTTCACTACTTTTCTATTCCAACGCATTTTGCCTGATCTGGTGGGTCAAGCGCTTTCCCCTAAGACTCGTGGGATGTATGCTTTCGTGTAATCCTAAGTCACAGATTTCGATGTCCTTTTTTTCATGTCATTTTTTTTTGTTTAGATCTTTGCAATTTCTAATCTAGATGCTCGAGAAAAAAATTGTCTTTATAAAATTATGTGATGCATCTTTTCTTAGTTTAATACTTAGAATTTAGTTATTTTTTTTTTTTAATCTACTCAAACGTGTGATGTATTTTTTTCCTGCGCAAAAAATAAGAGAAAAAATTTAGCAAGTCTGCTTTATTTTCGCACTTGTTTGCTATATCACTTTGGCGACAAATGACAAATTATATGTACAATTGTAAATTTAGACTTCGACGACTACCGTCCAAATTCGTACAAAAATACATCGCCAAGAGAACGAGATCATGAGCTGAATTTTTTTCTAAAGTTTAAAAATTTTGATATTATCGCTTTAGCTAAAAAAGTTCAATATAGCACGCTCTTTAATCAATTCTTATAAAACGCCGAATTCTCATTAAAAAAGAAAAGCTACATAGCACTCAGTTTTTTCTGCGAAATCTGTGTGGAAAATTACAAAGCATACACTTCTCCTTTAATTAAAAAAAAATGTCAATTCACCATCCAATTTCATTCTCGCATCAGCAGAACGTCTTGCGTCTTAGGTTTTTTCACGTTATACAATATACAGTAAATCTTGCGACGGAGTTCCAATTGAAAAAATATACAATCATACGAGAATATAACGCACTGTGCCGTGTTTAAAAAAGTCTCCTCAACCTCCGTCGGTGCGCGAATTACACACTGAATCACAGACCTCGACCTTCGCGCGCTTAGCTCCGGTCAATCGTGACGCCGATCATTCTACGCCTCCCACGGGGACATCGGTTAAATATAAAGGACTCAAAAGTCTCTCATTTTCTCGCCCATAAAAAAATTTTCTTTGAAAGGCCGCGTGCAACGCGGCTACAACCCTCCCTCTCTCTTTCGCCTCGTCTCTTCTAAGCATTCACTATTTTTTTTTTTTCATTTGGCGCTCGCGAATTGACACCGCGTTCGGTAATTCGGCGCGCGGCTTTAAAGCTTCGATTTCTCGTGTACGATTAAAGGTAAATTGTCTACTAGTTTCGTTGAACACATGGTATGGTTATACAAATGTAAATTACGGTTAAGATGATGCTTTTTTTGTCGAATCGAATCGACTCAAGAACGACCTCCGCGACGTCCCCCGATCTTAGGAAATCTTATTTTATTCATTCAATTTCTTCTTTTTATTTTCAAAGAATCGTCAGATTGAAGGGCGAAGCAGAAGCGATCCCTTGCTTATTACTTTTTTCCCTTACGCAGAACAGTTTTTTTTTCATATACGATTACACTTTTAAAGTTTTTCTAAGCAACATTTGACTTCATTTTTTTTTCTTAATCTTCTCACAATTCTCAGAATTGTTCGTCTCTAAACTTAATTTTCTTTCTTGCACGCCCATTTTACCGTGACGCAACGCACACACATAAAAAACTGTCCCGTGTAGCTAATTTTCCTAAGCGGATAAAAATCGGCCTCACGCAGAGTAGTAGTTACCAAGAACACATTGCACTAGTTTCCATCGTCCCCGGGAGGCTCGGCGCCCTGCGTGGCACGTACATCAAGTAAGCGCGATGAAGGAAAACAGAAAAAAAGAACCAACGACCAAAGTCGCACGCGCAATCGGTTCCTTTTTTTCCCTCTCCTTTTGATAGGTCGATCGAACGGAGCTAGGCGCACGAACGAGGTCACGAACTTTACCACGTTGGAAATGACAAAAGGATGTAACACCGTCGTTTATTTTTTCTGCTCGAGAGATACTTGACAGACAAGAGCAATGCAAGTGTATATATAATAATAATTATGTAAACAGACACGAACGAAGAAAAAACATAGATGAATAAAAAAAACCAATGGAATAAAACTATTATTCTTGTTTTTCTTTTTATTCAGCTGTTTTTTTTTTCGTTTGTTAAATAGAAAGTTGGTAATTAGATACTCAGTTCGTCGATTAAAAAAAAATAATAATAGTGGGAAAAATTATAATTAAACGAAAAAAAATTACATTAGAGTATGATGCTTGAGAGCGTAAAATCAGAAAAATTCCATTTCCCGAAATGGATAACACAAAAACAATATTGCAAGTATAGTTTGCCCTCCACGTACTCTATTTTTTGTCACATGCACACGTTTATACATTCACAAAGAAAAAAGATTTTTCCACTTCATTCGCAATCGCTCCTACTTTTTCTCGCTTTTTATGCGATTCCTTAAAAAGTCTTCTAATAATATGTGTATATATATATAATATATTCGTGTATATAATATACTTTATGAATATTACTGATTAAGTAAATACTAAAGGAAAGAATCTATCTTTCTAGTAGCATTTGGCTTGCCAAATTCTGTCAGTTCCATATATAAATAGCGTTAAACGTTTATTAGCACTTAGGACTCAAGGGATTGTTGTCGTTCTTTCTCTCTCTCTCTCTCGCTCATTTTATTCAATTGAACACATTCTCAGCTGAGATCCAAGTTTAGTCTTTGTCTAAATAAGAAATAGATTTTTTCATTTATCATCTCACGTATTGCTCGACGCATCTCAAGTCGTCGTTTAAAAGAAAAAGAAAACGATTATTATACGTCCATTTGACAACAATCACCCGGGAGTCCTAGCGTTATAGAATGAAGTCCTTTATTAAAGACATAAGCACTAAAACCTTAGCGAAAAAAGCAAGAGTAAATCTCACGGTGCATTATTTCCCTTTCTTTTTTTCTCTTTTTTTTTTTTACTCACAAAAATTCGTCGAATCACACAGCCGTGAGATAATTTACTCTCGAAGTCCCTGCGTAATATTTATTTTATTTTTTTTTTAAATCCGTAATTTTCAAAAGGGCTTGTAGCTTATATTTTTAATTACAGACGTGTCGTAGCCTATTTAAATCTTCACTTAAATAAAAATTTAAACGTTAAAAATTATGAGAATATGATTCATTTGTTGTTATTTCTTTTTATCCCGCCGCCTTCGGAATATCAATTAATAAAAAACACTTATTTTATTTAATTATTATTTTTGTGTTTGCGCGTGTGCCAACCAGCTGACTTGCAGAGCGTATACGCACACAGAGAAATACTTATAAGAGCATTGCATGCGAATTGATGAAAGCCTTGTCCGTGCGACTTAAAAAAGTATCAAAATGAGGAATGTTTTTTTATTAATTGATATTATTTTAAGAAAAATCTCGTCTTTTTTCTTCAATAACCCGTCGGCATAATTGTCATTTTTTTTGGCCAGCTTCAATCGGCTGAAATTTCTTACGTTTTTTTTAAAATTATGAATTATCCTCTATCGCACACAATCTATTATTTTACAAGATTTTCGTCACTAATGAATGACAGTTGAGTTTACAGTAAGAATACATATATGCTGCGCTTGTTTGCTCCGTCTTGAATCTTTTTTCTCTCTCTCTCCCTAAAATCTTTCATTCGTCTCTGTTTTGCATCGTTGAAAAATTATAAAAATAGCGTTAACCTGTTGCATAAAACAGTGTGTGAGTGTGTTTATGTGGTTGACAATACGGATACGCGGTGCCGTGTATTTTAATTATTGTTACCGGTTGAAGTGAGATTATTTGCTTTTCTCGTTGTTTAGGCCTCGCCGAAACCACCGATGGCCTGTTCAGTCATACGTAAGCACAGCGACTCCAAGCGAGAGTTTATCTCCGGTTCCGTCGTCTCTATTGCGCTACTTGTTTGCCCGATGAAATTGTCTCTTGGTGCGCTGTAAGTGCGCTGCAAACTTCTCTGCAACTGCTGCAATGCACGTGCAAAATGCGAATTTGTGATATTGTTCTTTCGGGTCGCCATAATTTTGTATCAGAAAAAAAATTTATAAAAATTAATAATTTCTTTTTACACAATTACATCAAAATTGGAATTTATAACAGAAAAATGAAAAATTTCATTAATAAGCGTGAATGTACCTCTAAACTAGTTTCCTGCAGACTTGGCCGTTTTTCAGGAACCTGCACCGGTTGCAGATTATTTTGGTTTGAAGACTGACTGGAGCTGGACTGCAAATACGGCGTCGATATGCTGTTTCTGTGCGGCGTTACCATAAAATTGCTTGAGGATTTAGGATTGCCCATGTGGCCCAAATTCAAACTGGGCTTTCTATTGTGCTGCTGCGAGTTGCAGTATCTTCGGTTGAAAAATGCATGATTATGTTGCCACCTAAATAAATAAAGAAAAAAATGTTATAATTAATTGAAAGCCTTTTTTTATAAATAAACATCAATATATTTAATTACTTTGGAGTGGGTCTGGGATTGCCAAGGCGACTGCGCCATTGTTGCACCTTTTCCTTTTGACTTGAGGTAAAGCAATCGTGCTGCAGCACCTTTTCGAGAATACTAATGCAAGAGCAAAGAACTGCATCATCTACGTTTTCTAAAGCCAATCTGCTGCACACTGTAGAATAATTGTTTAATTTATTAGATAGCTGTAGAAGTCAACAGAATACCTCCTGTACATATCCACACACATACACAAGTTTACACAAAAAAAGTAACATCTTGATAGTTCACATTAGATTTTACTTACAAATACACGTATTATACAAATCGCATATTCAACTCACGTTTGCCAAGAACTTTGGTGAATTGTGCAGGTATATCCTGCGAGTCATTTTCCTGGCTAGGTTTTAATGGTGTGGCGAGGATGGCCTTAAGCTCGTCCAAGGCACCGACAAGCAAGGGCTTTTGAGCAAACGACGCGGACTGCTGATTCGTCTCACGCTGTGGTTGCACCAAATCCTTCTCCAAGTTCAAGAGAGTTTGATAACGTTGCTGTAGCTTGGCAATCGACAAGGCAAGCTTGTGTCGAGCTCCCTTTGTTACTCCTTGTTCGGCTAGCCGATCCTCCGTAAGGTCGAGCATCTCCTCATACGACAAATTGGTAAATAAATAGCTGTATTTGTGCAAACGCAGAGTCTTCAGCCATGACGGTACATCTGCGGAAGATTCAAATTGTTAAATTAAATAAATATACAATAAAACTATGCTTAAGATTTATAAGGAATTTTTCATCCATTCACCTCGCATTCCAGTAGACAATGGCCGAGCAGAAGCTTCATCTAGACGACCTTCGCTTCCACTACTTGCACAGGAGCTTTGTGGGCTGAGAGGACCAAGTCCGATCAAAGCAGCTAGATGATAAAAAATTGCAATTATAATTTAAATTGCATAAAAATATTTTCGTTTGATTAAAACGTTTTAAGTGTAAACGTTTAACTCACTAGAATGATCTCCAGATACACTAAAGCTTCGTGCCTTGTGCCTTGTAGAAATATTGGTATTTCCACTCCGTTCAATGATCTCAGGTTGATGAGATGAGGCAACAGGAGGTGTTAAGCTATTAGATCGTCTTTGACGAGTGACAGGCAGTTGAAATTGGAAATTGAATGGTGTTCCTGTTTGTGTTCCATAAGCTTGGCTTATCTGGTCATTTTGCTTGATATTTTTTGGCCATGTTGCATCCCACCTAAATTATAAACATTAAATGTTATATATAATTTATACATATTATACTAAATAAACTGTAATTTGAACAATAAGTACATGAATATTTTTATTTTTACCTTGAAAGAGTATTATTTGAGTAATCATCAATATTATGAACAGGTTGTGCACTGCTAATTCTATCCTCTAGTTGTCTAAGCCATTGAGTTAAAGTTCGTCTATCTTGACTAGTAATGGCTGGGTGAATAAGAGTGTAACTTAGAAGCTGCTGCGTTTGCTCAGTGTATTGACCAGTAGTCACGCAGTGACTGATTAGTTCTGGTATAACCAATAAGTAGCACTGCTTGCACTCAACGTTTCCAGGTCTTAGAAGTGGGAGATAGGTAAGCAGCTGGTTTATAGCAACTTCTGTTGTTTCCGCAAGTAAAGCATTGATGAAAGCTGCAAAATTTACAAGTTTTAGTTATTTTTATGAATGCTCCTGCTTGGCATAAGAAACTTTACATTTTCAAAAGTTATGTTAACTTAATTTTATTCAAATATGATTGTACCTGGGTTATTAGCATTCCGCTCTTGGGAGTCCAGCTCTGAGACTGAATGCAAAGAGTGCTGAACAGCCTGTGCAAGAAAACGGGCTTGGACCGCAGGGATTCTTCTGAGTAAAGCATACAGTACTACTGTTTGCTCGCATTCATTCCATTGAGAGAAGACTCGTGTCAGTTCACCCACCTGCTCGCAAAACAGAGCTCCTGGAGACCATTTCATTTTGTACAGTGCACCTGCAAGAATACACAAATAAAATTATAATTTATTGTACTGTCATGTTTCAATAATTAATAATGTATCTTTTTAATTTATGTTATCATATTCATAACCTCCAGTTAAATGTTTCAATTTATTTGATGAATTAGTTATTTCTTTTTGCCATTCATAAATAATTAAAATATTACAATTGAGAACATTAGAAAGAGATGCTAATAAAAATATATATAACTGCTTGACATATTTACTAATACAAATACACGAGTAATTATCACAGTGACATAATTACTGATACAATTATTTGAAGAAAGCACGACTCTTATTCTCCTCAAGAAAGAATTTATTTAAAGTATTAAGCTTCTAACTAATGAGAACAAGAGAAAAAATAACTTTTACTTTTAAACTGAATTTCTAATTATAGAACCAAAAGGAGGTGAAAATAAGCTGCAACAAATTAACAACCATCGTCTTTCCAAATAAAACATCGTCAGAAGACTTTTAATGCGCAAATGAATCACACCATCCAAAAATATCCTCAAATCGTGTTTACTCTAGAGCGAACATAATCCACCTGGAACACCCAGCATCGACCGATGCAATTGTGTAACAAAAAAACTTCTCGAAATCCAAACCAGACAAACCTCTCACACCGAACACTCGAATCAGCCACCACGGAGGAAAAACTTACCCCCAAAAAAATAAAAAAAAATTCACAGAAGCAGTTTATTACAATCCTTATACAGTCAAAGCCTCGCAACACGTCCGGAACGAGTTCTCAGCAGCTCCAAGAGGGTCCAGCGTCTCTATCAGCAGCCATAACGAGCGAAACGGCGCGATATGCCCACCCAGTTCCACGACACGCCTTCGTCGCTTACCTGGCGGTGATAAAAAAAAAAAAAAAATACACACGCGGAGAGGAAAAAACAAAGCGCGGAGGTGGCGAAGGAGCGCTCGACCGGCCGAGTCTCAAAATACGGGGCGCAACCGCGGGACGCGCGCTCCCATACACGCCTGCGCGTGTGTACATGTATATTTTGTGTACATACGATGGCCGAGTGTGCGCGTGTGCGCGACGTCAGCGAGAAGTCGTTGCACCGTGTTTTTCGCCGCCGGAGACACGCCGAGTGCGCTGGCGCTCTCCCCCCCCCCCCCCGCCAAGCGCTCCGTTTCACTCTCGCTCCCTCCTTGTTTGTGGGATCGCTTTTTTCGCCTCTGTCTCTGTCTTGCAGTGCGCGTTCGAACCCCTGAGGAAGAAACGTGCCTGCTTGCACGTATTTCTTATGTACACTTGATGCGAGTGTGTGTGCGTGGTCACATGTATACATACGTGCATGTGACTAGTGGTTTCGGTTTGTGCATGCGACGGAACACTGACGGGGGATTGTTATGGTTTTTAGGGGCGAAGTTGTGACTGTCATGTAACGTCATTTTACTGTTATGATTTTTGAATTTTTTTTTGAGCGGGAAATTTGAAAGTAAAGTAGATTTTTTTGTTGAGTTTGTTTAAGATAAAAAGTTTTTATATTTATTAATTTATTATTACAGTAAATCCGTCTAATTATGTACTTATCGTGTAATTATGCAATTGTGCGTGTTAAATAAAGATAATTTTAGTTAAATTACTGTAAAAAAAAAAACGTAAAAATTTTAATAGAATATTTTATATGTTTATTCGTTTAAAAATAATAAACGTTCGAAATTGCCCTTAATTTACAATAAATATAGGTAAAGATTAACAAACATGAATATTAAAATATAATTAAAGTTATAAATTTTACTACATGTTTACTACTACGAAACTAACTAATAAGTGTCAGAGGCCACTATTTATTAATCCTTCTGAACACTTTCATTTATTAATATTTTCATTCTACCTTATACATTTACGAATATCCTCATTAATTTATATTAACGAAGAAAAAAGTGTTGCCATAACTTTTCATTAAACAAATTCACCAAAGTGTAATATTTCCGTAACAAAAAATTCACTACTTTCGCAAGAGTATCTACAATTTATTCGTAACTACGTAACTCAATTAAACAATTTCTCAATCAATTATTCTATAACAAAATTTGACAAATTTTCCATTTTCGAACGAAACTACTTATCCCCATCATCCTAACGGACTTATCACAATACGAATAAAAGCGCCAATCTCACCCCGAAGCTTCAAGTAGTAACAGACACAATTAAGTAGTACGAGACAACGAGTCAGACGTGATGCTCAATTAAACCCTTGCACATCGTTTGCCCGTAAGAATCATAATTTCTTTCGAGCTGCGACGACCCCGGAAAAACTGCGCACAATTTTTATCGCAAAAATTGTGATAAGCGCGTGAAGGGCGCGGAGCTGCGCGTTCTCGTCAAAAACGCCTCGAAAAGCTCGTCACGAGCGCAGCTATTCCGGTCTTCACGAATAGGCGTGTAACCGTCACTCCAGTGCCGCACACCGCACACATCCTGTGTAACAGAGTGCGCGCGCACGCACTGCGTTCTCACGAACCTTTAAGCAGTTTTCACAAATGCAGTGTTTTTTTATATTTTATTTTTTTTTTAATCTCAATTTTCTCCGTTAAGCATTCAATTTGACATTGATTTCACGGCTAATAATTTCAATATTTCCTATTTCCGGTGTTCATTCCAATGAATTATATTATTTATAGCCATAGAATTACAAATTGTCTTATGTGATTGAATTCTTAAATAAGCACTTCATCTATTTAATTATTTATTTTAAAGTTGTATTAGTTTATTTTCTTAACTTTTGTACATTTAAAAATTGTCTTGTATTTATGTTGTTATAGTATGTTCGTTCTACGTAGAAATTTTTTTAATACTATATTACTAAAGAAAATGCTCCGAAAATTTTTGGAGCAATGGCCTTGCTTAATTCTTTTGTTAAATAAAATTCTAAAAAATATTAACCACTTGCATCCCAATCATCGCGTACTAAAAGAGCCTTTATCTTTCTTCATTCTGGCGCCCCAAGTTTTTTCACGATAACACCGAAATCCGTAAACGATAATTTTTTATTATCGTCTCTTTATTTTAAAAACTTCCTTCGTAACTTTAATAAACAGCAATCGTCGCTTCTACTAATGTACACACAAACTCAAGTACACACTCCCATATACACATAAAATATGTAAGTATAAAATCTACAAAATACACATATGTATAAATTGTATATGTAAGTGTATGTAAAATAAAATGTATAAAATGTATATGTACGCGTATGTAAAATAAACTGTGTGTATACATAAATTATATATAAAATAAAATGTATATATACATAAATATATATAAAATAAAATATACATAAATATATATAGAAATAGAAAATGTGTATTTAAACAAAAATTTTTTATGTGTGTGAATAAGTCGTTGTGAACGAGGCCTGATCTCGCCGAGCCGCACGCACACAACATGCACGTTCCACCCGTCTCCACGGCGTTCTCTCTTGACCAGCGCAACGGGCCTCGCATCCGGCAGGGTCAAGTTTGTTTACGGAAAATCGCGCCGCCCGGCCCGGAGACCCCTAGAAACACGCGATTCCTCGCTCCCCTGCTCGTCCAAGTCTTATCCAACAATTTAAAAAAAAAAATTTTTTGTTTCGTCCTCAAATGTAAGAAACTATCCAGCAAAATCGTGCACTCTGCATACAACCTTCGGCGAGCTTGCGAGAACGGGAGCAGGGGGGGGGGGGAGGGGAGAGTGAGCGAGACGGCAAGTGTCGGCGCGTATTATACCTATATAGATATATATCGACTGTCTTCCGAGGACGTTTACCTCTGAGTCGGGGGGACGCCAGCGCGCCACTCGCTGTATATAGCGACGCACTTTGTTTACATGCTAGGATCGGCGGGCAAGCGGCGACCCCCGGACTCGCGATTCCGACCCAACTTTAATACACGATTTATTTACATGCGACGAGGTTTCTCCAGAATATAGGCCCGAAGCCGCGATTTACGCGTACACAAATATTCACCGAGAAATTACAAATTTTGCAGAGAAACATGCCTGCTCTTGCCTTCCGTCCGAACTGCGAGGAGAAACCCACGCGCTTCATCGAAAAATAATTAAAATAGTAATAACAACGTCAAAATTCAACTTTCTAACAAACAACAAGAAAAAAATGGTGAAAAAATCGATGTCCCACGCCAAAACAGTGTATCGGCGCGCGCGCTAAACAAAACAAAGCTCCGACGGGAAGGGAGCAGAGGCGGTGTCCGGGGTTCACCGTCCGCCCCGCGCGGGGCAAAGCAAAGCGCAGCAAAGTAAATATATATATATATATAAAAATGTAAAATAAAAAAAGGTAAAATAAATAAAAATACACAGGCACAGAAAAGATAAAAAGATAAAGAAAAAAGCGACGGAGTTTACGGCTGCTCCTACCTGTACAGCTGCAGGTATGCGTATATATACACACGCCTCGCCCGGAGAGCGGCGGTGCCGGTGGCTTTCGGAGGCGCAGGCGACGAGCAGCGGGATAAAAGTCGGCGTCGCTGAGCGAGCAGGAGACGCGAGAGTAGCGCGCGCGCCGCCATACAGAAACGCGCGCACACACGCACACAGGGACACTCGGGCGCGCGCGCGAGCTGAAGCGGCGGCGGCGGCGGCGCGGGGGGTAGGTAGCGCCGAGCGAGACGGAGCTGCCTGATAAGGGGGGCGGAGAGGTTAGGCGGGCGGGGGGACCTCGAAAGGGCAATGAAACCATCCCAAACGTCGCCGTCCTCGTCGCTCCCCTGCTCTTTCTCTCTCTATGCGGCGTTTTCGGCGCGCGCAAGCGAGCGAGCCGGGGCTCCTTTTTTTCCTCTCTCTCTCCTTTTCCATCGCTATCTCCGTCCTTCGCACGCCTCCGTGTACATACGTGCACTGCGTCGCGTTCGATGCGCGCGTGTGTGTGTGTACAGACGGGCGCACCGCGTGCGGCGGCGGGATTTTCGGCGCGGCTGAATGGAGCGCGTCGGGGATGGGGCTCGAGGGCCTCGACCTTTACCTTCTCCATAAAAAAAATATATATATATACGTGTATCGTATATCTTCCTACTTTGTATATGTATATTTCTACATATTCTATATGTATATTTATACATTAAACAGTGCGCGCTGCGTATGCATGCGTAACTTATTACATTGTACAGGTATGCGTGTGTGTACAATAAAAATAAATTTAAATTATATACACATTGTATTATTTGTACAAGAATTGTGGATTAATAAATTATTACAGGCTGCGCTCGATTTTTCATAAAACAGAAGAATCCACATTGAGAATTATCCGAGGCGACTTTCCGCGCGAAAACGAAATGTTTTTGTCCTTTGATGGATAAAATAAGGGGAGGGGGGCTTAAAGCCCGCTCCGCAATCTTCTGTCTGAATATATACAGAAACGAAGGATAAAATAAACATAGCGACGATTTAATGGGGAAGCGCGATCCCAGTATCCTGTACAGCAGTTTGGAAGCGAAAAGCAACGTCCAGGGAAAAATTCGTTTAAATCGGAAAAGCAACAACAACAACAATAATAATAATAAAAATAGTGGCCGACGGTGTCCGAGGCTCTTCGGCCATTTGCTCGCGCGCACAACAAACATCGCACGTCTGGCTCCCAGCCGACGCAGCATGAGCAAGCGAGAAGGCGATAGTGCGTATATATGTACGTCCTTCTGCGATGGACTCCGAACAAAAATAGAGAGCCGCCCGCGAGGGCTCAGCTGGACGCGGGGTGTAAAAACGTGAAACGCTACGCGCAAAACCTCTTCCAAAAAAAAATAAATAAAATATAAAAAGATTTAAAAAAAAAAAAAATACTCACGTCGACGGCGACGGGGACGACGTGCTCCTGCCGGGCGGCGAGGTGGAGGGGAGGGGGGGTGAGGACTGCGCGGCGTCGGCGCCTACTCGGCCTGCAGCTTCGCTCTACTCCTGTGGCCGCTTGGCTGCCTCCTGGGGGGAGGGGAGGCGACGGCGCGCACCACACGCACACACTCCCAGCACCCGACTCCTCTCCAGGGGGTGGGGGGCTACAACATCTTCCGGATCGCCGAGGGGGAGAGAGTCCGCGTTGAGAGACTCGAGCGCGGCACACACGCGGCCTGCGGAACACCGAACGAGAGACTACTGGCCTCCACGGGCCTTTCCTGCGCGAGCAGCGCGCGTTTACATGGGCGGCCGCGCGATCGGATGTATTGCACTATACTGAAGTCAGCGTGCGATGTGTTGCCCGCTCGCGGGAGCGCGACCAGCGTTGCGTCTATAGTTCGTTGCTCCTCCCTGTACGCGATACCGGTATAGATGTATATTACGGTGAGGCGTCGACCACTGCTGTGCGACGCGGGAAATTTGAATTTTGGTTTTTTTGATTGATGGGTTTCGGCGTTGCGAATGTTAAGTACGTTTTGCAGGTTGTTATTTGCAGTTCGTTTATTTTTGATAGTACTTTGTGGAGGTTTTCTTTTATATCCTGGAAAAGTGAGAAATGTTGATTATTTTAAGAAAGAAACGTTATTTCGATAGTTTTGAATAATTTCAAAGAATTACAAAAGAAACATTAATTCAATAATGAAATTTAAGATTGAATGCATTTATGATCGATAAGTAATTGGAAAATTGTATATTGTAAACGGATTGATAAAAATTTTGACTTAATTATACTGTCAGCATCATTCTATTTATAAAAAGTAGATCTATTTTAAGTTACGAATGATTTCAAAGAATTACAAAAGAAGCATACTAATTCAATAATGAAATTTACGATTGAATACATTTATCATCGATGGGTAATTGAAAAATTGTATATTGTAAACAAATTAATGAAAATATTCACTTAATTATAATTTAAACATCATGGTATTTATAAAAAGTAAATCTATTTTATAAACAATTTTTTTTTTATGAAAGTTACATATTATACATATTTACAGTTTGCGTTACATTCGATTAAAAAGAAACTTTAGATGTTGAAGTAGTTAAGATTTTGTCCACAAGTTCAATTCTTTTTTGCAATAAACCCATTTGTTTTTCAGGTAGCAAATCTTTCTTGATATTCTTCATAAGAAAGTAGTTTATGAAAAGTCTTAATCCTTCTCTAAATTGATGCAATTTTGCAGATGTGGCTATTCGTTCAAAAACTTGAAGACAAGTTTCTGCGCTTTGATGAAGTAAAATGTCAAGCATTACTTTTTTGAAGAGCTTCATCGTTGCTGCATCCAACTCACCAAGTTGAATCACCTATAAAATTGTTAATTCATTAATCAAAAAATTAATTTACTTTACCAAAAGAAGTTAATTTTATTTACCTTCAAAATGGATAAAGGAAGTGCCTTTTCAATAAATAAATAAGACATTAACTTGGCTATATTAATAATTTGTTTACTTTCGTAATTGTTCAATAATTTTAATTTGTCCCAAAGAGAATATTGAATGGTCATCTAAAAAGCATACAAAACATTTAATGATAATTACTTTTGAATAACTCTAATAAAGAATAATAAAAATAACATAGTTATTTTTCTTCCTCTAATTCTTATCACTCACCTGATACTTCCTGTCGAATTCACAAAATTTCTGTAGCAATACAGCATAATAAGGATTGAATGTTTTTTCTTGCAAACAACAATTTAAAATAACATAAATAATTTCTCTTTCTTGGCGATCTTTAAGTCCCAAATGATGCAATTTTTCAAATGCATCCAAGTAATCCTCAGCAGTCATTAAAATGCAAAAGATGTTTTTTCGTACATCAGTATTCATTCTTTGGGCACGTGCTAATTCTAAAATTTTTTTACTATATTTCGGTTTGTCATCAGCAATTTTTCTTGATTTGATATCTGGTACTATATTGCCTGACCAAGCTGATCCAACAATCCACCATTTACCTCTTTCATCCGCTGAAAAAAAAAATTTATTTCGGTTTTAATTTAATATAAACGAAATTGTTATTATAATAATTATTTAATTTATACCATTGAGTAAATCTTCAAAGGAAAGGTTTAATTGTGTAATCGTGTTTCCTTTCCTGATTAAAGTTTTAATGACTTTCTTTAAATGCTCTACATAACTTTGATCGTACTGTGGGATTTTGTTCATGTTATTGTTTTTTATAGCTAACAGTACATCCAACATGAACTGTATTCTTGAACTGGAACAATTAAAAAAAAATAAGAAGAAATACAAAACATTTATGACGACATTTACACAGAAAAATATTCATAATCCATCACTCACTTTGATGATTTCACAGTAGTGGCTTTTTGTTGAAGATTTAAAATTAACTCTTTTAATGCAAGAGGATCATCTTTTCTCAATCTGTATCCAGCCGCTTTTAATATTAACAGAATAATTTCAATTTCTTTTTCTGTAAATTTTTGAATTAATTTTTCAAGCATTTGATAAATCAATTGTGATCCAAAAACCTGCAATTAAAACAATTAAATTAAAGTGACCATTGTTATGAAGATTATTGTTTTTAGCTTATTATTATTACCTTAAAATTGTATAAATGAGATATCATTAAAGCAAGATTATCTAATTCTTTGTTTTCTACGTGTTGTGATTGCTGGATCATATCATTGAATTGCTTTATTAACACCATAATAAAATGAGCTCCAACTTGTGTATCAACATTTGCATGCAAAATGGCTATGCACATCATGTGTTCAATCACAAGCCTTTCAGCTGTTAAAACAGGGGCAACAACAGACTCCAGCATTAATTTTGATATCATTTCATTCATGTCATTCCGACTGTTTGACATGTATAAGTCATCCAACTAAAAGAAGATTTTTATAATATTAGTATATATTATAATATTCTAAGAATGTTTGTTTATCAATGTTACAATAAAGTATTCTTACTTGAGAAATAATTGCATGCATATTACTTTCAGCTAATCTGTTTAAAAGCCCCTTCATCACTCGTCTTAATTGTAACAATTGTTCACTTTTTTCAGGATTATTTTCCAACTGTTTTAATCTTAAAGCTGGAGCAACATATTTTTCTTTAATTTCTGTTACTACATTACCATCTTTATCTCTCTTTCTTCCATAAATATCTTCCCAAGTACCATCATTTTTTCGTCTGCTTCAGTTTCTGAATTTAATGACTTTTCGCTTTCTTCATCATCAAAAGACTCAAAATTAGATTCACCTTCAGAAGACTCATTAATCGATTGCTGTTTCTCCTTAACAGCAATAACTTTATTATTACTAGATTTGCTTGTTTTTATTTTAGAATTTTTTGTACTTTTGGCTGTAGATTTTTTCTTATTGCTACTTTGTTCTTTATTACTAACTTCATCTTCAGAATCTAATGAGTAATTTACAGATTTTCCATTAATTTTTTTATTTTTGCCTTTTTCAATTTTAGATTTTTTAACAATAGGTTCCTCTTCAATATCACTAAAATTCTCGGATTCAAAATCAGATTCAGAACAAGAATTCATTGAAGACTTACTGCAGTTTACAAACTTTTCTTTAAGTTTTCCTTTTCCCTTTGCTTCTTTTGTCGTAGGTTTTCTTTTAATATTTTGTTCCCCATTACTAATTTCATCTTCAGAATCGGATTGATAAAAAGATTTTCCCTTAATTTTCTTATTTTGGTTTTTTGTAATTCTAGACCTCTTAATGATAGGTGCTTCTTCTACGTCACTATTATCCTCGGATTCAAAATTTGAGTCTGAAAAAGACTGCATGAAGGATTTATTACAATTTGTTGACTTTCCTTTAATTTCTTCTTTCCCCTTTGCTTTCTTCTTTTGTTGTTCTTTTTTTGAATCATCCTCACTGTTAAGATCATCATCTGATTGTATCAGCAATCGTTTTTCACTTTCAGCTGCAATTTTTCTAGTTTCTTCATCGCATACATCAAGAAGGTCTAAAATCTTGTTAAGGAAATAAAATGTAAGGCACGCAATGCCAACAATATCATAATTAATATATATTTATAATTCACAACACATTAAAAATGTAGCAAACAAATGAACTTTAAATATTAACGATTACAAATAAAATATTTTAAGAATAAATTGTTGAAAAGGATACAATCCAATCCATCGCACAGGAATGATTTTGGCAAGGATTTGCTCGATCGTTTATTAAGCTTCAATTTCTTTTCCAAACTTTTAATAACACGATCTTCAGCCACGTTATCTTTTTTTAATCCTAACTTCCGCTTCTTAGCAAAATATTTTGCACCCCTAGCCATTTTAAAGTGCAGAATTTCATATACTTTATAAACGTTTAAAATAAGAGCTACAAAATTTTAAATGCTTACATGTGTGGTTTGACACACGTTTACATCTGTCTTTTTGAGGTTAAGAGTGCACTATATACACACACACACATATATATATATATGTAGATATAAAGGTTCTATCACACAGTTGAAACATTAAGGATAAATAATTAATTTGAAATTTTGAATTATTAATAGCTGCTGCCTGCAAGTATTTATAAATTAACATAATAAAATAGTATCTTATACGTATTTAAGTTTACTGTACAACTAATTCTTTTAAAGAGACACAGAGAATTATAAACTTTCTATCTTGTATCAATTTTGTTATAAAGATTATGAAAAAGTCCCATATCACTTACTTGTCTTCAGAATTTGATCGATGAATAGATTGTCTATTAATTTTTTTTACTTATTTTATTAGAGTTCTAGATTTTTTAATTGTTGGGGTTTTTTTGACATGATATTCTTATCCTTGAGATTAAAATATTCAATTCTAAATAAGAGTACATAAATAACTTATTGTATTTTGTGGAATTTTCTGTAATGCCATCCTTTAATTTCCACAGTATTTAATTTATCTTGTTCTGTATCTTCTGCGCCCTCTTAATAAATAAAATATTCTTGCAAGCATTATATTAAATCATCATCTATTAATATCTTAAATTATCAATGGAATGATTAAAATAGAAATGAATGTAACTATTGTACATATATTTAAAATATATCTTATATTTTTACATTTCCTTTAGAACTTACAAAACTTACATTAGAGTACTAATAACTTAATACGCATTAATGTTTATAAACTTGAACGTGTTCTTAATAGATTATTGACAATAACAATAATGTAAAAAACTGTGTAATATAAAACATATTTAAAAAATCTTCATCAACTGCTTAAAAAGGAATGACTGTATTTTACTGTAAAGAGGAACAAGTCAGTCTTCAAAATGAAAACTCATTACTTGTGGCGTGCACCTGACCTTACAATTAATTTTACACCAGCGAGTACGGGATGAGGATTATTTTTTAAAATATTTGTAACATCCTCAGCTTTTTCAAAATTTATGAAAGCGTATGATTCATTCAATGGATGATAAACAGAGATCACTTTTCCAAATCTAAAATAGAAGAGGTACAAATCAAATTTTGAACATTAACAAAAATAATTAATGCAATTCCTTAATAATCTATTAATCACTCTTTTCTTAAGCTTTCCATGTAATGAAAAGTAAAATGTAAATAACTTCCTTTTGACTTACTCTTTAAATTTCTTTTTTAACATAGTGTCTGTAATACTGTTTGTCACATTGCCGACCCAAATAGATTTCTCTTGTTCAGAATTAGCTTTTCCATTTAAAATTACTTTTTTCTCTTTTTTCACGCTTTTACCATTGGTACTAAAATAAAAATAAAAAAAATTTATTCAGAAAATAAAATTTTTAACTTTAGAAACAAGTAATAAGAGAATATTTTTACTTACTCTGCATTAGCAGGTTTCATTGCAACATGCTGAAATTTAACTATACCAGGCTTATAATTCAGCATTCGATTTATAATTGATGTGTTACTAGGTTCATCTTCATCTGATGAATATACATACTCATCATCTAAAGAAATTTTAAAATCTTCTATTCTAGAATTATTTGATTTATTCGTACAACTCCCTATTAAATAATTCATTGCCTCCTAAAAAAAGGGCGTTGTTTAATTGAAACAATTAATTTATCAGATAATTAACTTATAATTATGCACAAACCTTCACGGAAGAATATTTTTCTAGAGCTAAAATGGCATCTCTCTCAGAAAATCCCATGCTGACTATTTTTGCAACTTGAATCACAACCAATTCTCTTGATACATATGCACTAGTTGGATTTATACGAATAGCTTTCTTCATGTAAGATTCAGCTACATCATAATTCTATAAAAGATATATTTTTTGACATTATTTGTTATCATATTATTTTAAAATTTTGATATTCCTACCAAAAGAGCATATGAAGCTTGAGCAGCTCGTAAATTAGCTGCAAATAAGTAGCCTATGTTATTACTAATTTTAATTATATATTTGGCATCAGCTAAAGCTCTAAAAAATAAAGTGAATAATTATATATTATTTCAATAATAGAAATGAAATATTTATACAATTCTACATACAAATCATTTTTTTTCATTCTTAAATAACAATAGCAGCGGTTCAAATAGTGCCGCTCATCACTATGATTAAATTGAATACTGATATTTAAATTTTCTAAGGCTACCTCAAAATTATTTTCTAAAATCATAAAACAAGCATCTTTTGCAAAGGTATCGCTATAAACAATACTACTATTATTTATAAGATGGTTGATAGCATTCATTTTGCTATGCTTTTTCTGTAAATATATAATGACTATTAATTTTTCACAGTAAAAATACGACAACATTTACTAGTTGATAGATAACCCACATACTTACTGAAAATATGGTAAATTCTTGTTTATTAATACCATTAGCCAACAAATTTGTTTCTGTAGTTTTAGAATTTATTTTAACCAAAGTATCAGCCATAACTTTCTGATTTTTTTCTTTGTTTTTTGACTTTTTTTTAATGTTAGCTAAAAATGCTGGTAAATTTTCATTGTCCGTCAAAAAATCTACTTCGTCATTACTTGTCAATAAATATTCTGAATGGCTATCTTTTTCAACTTCTGACTTTTCAGTATCAATTTTCTGTTGACTTTTAGCTGTATTTATAATTTGTCTTTCATGTTGTTTCTCATTTGTTTTTTCTAGTTCTCCTAGAGTAATATTACTGTTTTTGGTGACTTTTTTATTTATTATGCTACTATTTGAGCTACTATTATCTGTTGCATCTCTAGAGCTGCAATTTGAAGAATCTCTTTTATTTATTTCTATTTTTCTTTCTTTTTGCTTCTGCTTTTTTAATCTTTTCTTCATAGATTTATCAATCTTTTTGTGCATATTATCTTCAGAATTGTGAAGTTTCACTTGAGCTATGGAAGACTTTGTATTGTTTTTTGACATAGGCTCTATGTCAAGAGGTTTTTTAAATTCAGGCACAGTTAGTTTTGCACCATTTTTCAAATTTAAATCAGTGCTAGTATTTTTATTTTTCTCAGTAGAATTAGATTGTTGTGAAGAAATATTTCTTAAATCTTTTTTTTCAATTTTCTCAGTCACATTTGTTTTTTTCAGTTCATGTACTAAATTTTGCGATTCATTTTTAATAGATTGCTTAGCAGTGTCAAGTGCTTTGTACGGTATACTTTCTGTTTCTGATTTACCATTTGTTAAAGTTATATTTTCATTCTTATTTATCATGTTAAGTTTCTTTGGTTTACTGTTTTGATTTACAGAATTAAACTTCTCTTTATTTTTATTTAAATTCTTGTTTTGCAAATTAATTTTTGCTGGTGAAATATTTTTTGAAGTAGAATTTTGATTGTTATTCGATTTCAATTTTGGATTATTAACAAGAGTTGAATTTTGTAAATCTTTATCTAATTCTTTAGATTTAGAAGTGCTATTTATTTTAGTGTCTATATTTTTATCTGTATTATTTACCGTTTGAAGTATTTTATTATTGCTCAACTTATTTTCTATTTTAATATTAGTTTTATTTTCATTTTTTGATGTAGACTTGTTTATGAATCCTTGCTTATCTTTTTTATCTGCATTTTCCATATCTGAATTATCAGAATAACTGGTAATAGTATTTTGTAATTTCATAGAAGGAACTGGTTTTTTCAATTGTTTTTTTCTTCTTTTAGTTCCTTGTTGTAATGCACTTAAACCTTCAATCAATATTTTTAAAGATGAAGGTCCCAATATTGGATTATTCACTATAATATTCTCCCAAATATTTTTAACATTTGTCACTGATTTGTTAGGTAATTGGAAGTATTTTAAACGATATACTATAACTTCATCTGCACAACTAATTACAATAGTATTTTTGATCATAGCATCTTTATATATACTAATGAAGACCATATTTTCAGTACTCAAGAATTCCTCTTCACTTTCTTCATCAATATAGGATGAATCATCATCATCATCATCATCACGGTACTTAGATGTTTCACCAAAGTAATACTTTTTTTTGCAGGTATATTTTGTACAAAAATGAGTATTATTGTGATTAGACATTTTTATAGTTTTTTATTGAACGATATCCCTGTTGGCCTCAAAAAATCTAACGCTAGAAACACAAAGAAAAATAAAAATATTAATGCACATTATTTTTGTATTGTATACCGTTATTCATTTCTTCATACATTTAAAAAAAGTGTACTTTATAACGCTCAATTTTTCAAATAATGCATTTTTACTTTAAATTAAATTGAGTACTAACAAATCTTCTTAGTATATTCGTTACTAAAACAACATTGAATTGCACAAAGCAGTAAAAGGAAATGTGTAAGAATTGTGAAGACATTATACAATTTGGTAATAAATTTAAATATTCGTAAAAGGTTCGACCGACTTGAATAACGTTAGAAATTTCCAATTGAAAATAAAGAAGAACAAATTAAAAGCATTTAATTTCAATTTATGCCTTAAATCAACTATAAATATCAATAAGATGAGTCTACCTTTTCAAGGCCCTTGTTTTGATACTCGAGCGCCATTGTTCATTTTATATAGAAAATAATTGAATCATCAAATTCACGCAATCGATTACTCACCTTCGTAATGAATCTGCACTTTAAAAAATTCAATATTAAAGATCCAGGCGAAATTGTTTAATCGAACAGTTAACCGTAATTCGAATCAGCGGAGACGTAAACGGAGCTTTCAATCGTTTTGACCGGTTTCGCGGTAAATGCATCAACAGGCAGCTTTTATTCGTGCGTATATATATATATATATACAGAGTTTACATTGGGAAAACGGCAACAGCGTAGTGCGTAGATCCCAACATTCCCAACCTAACCTGGAGCCTGCCGTGGCGTGGGGAGCCGAGAGAAACCAAGCCGACGCCATTTTTATTTTAAAAACTCTCACAGTCAATCACGTACACGCAGTCTGCGGATGTAAACAAAAGATTGTGTATTTTCAGATGCTAGATAGCTTTTGGTTTGAAAACAAAAAAGGACATTGTTCAATTGTACTGGTTTTACGGTTATTGAAGGTGCGTACGTACATTTTGAATGGTGAAAAATTAAAGGAGAAGTTACTAACAGCTGATTCTAATTTTAGGTTTCATTTTGTAATTCCAGACTTTTAAACCAATAGATTTTCATTTCAATTGATTTTCAGTGCTTCGGTGTAACAATTTTTGTTTTACTCTGGTGTAAAAGCAAAATTTTTTATTTAGACGTAATTCATAAATTCTTGTTTTCTCCTAATCGAGTTAAAAATCCAAATTGCACAATTTGTCAAGTATTTTAAGGTTATTAATATTATTTACTTAGTGGTAGCTGTAAAATGTCTAGTTAATTCAATTTATTTTTTAAACAAATTTATTCAACTGTTAATATTAAGTATCCCACTCAATGAACGATTCTAAAATAACATAGAATATTTTATCAAACAGGACGAAATGGAGAAAATGATTGTGGACGACAATAATATCGAAAGGACTGAAATACCAGTTTCCGAAGAAAGTTTAATCAGTTTAGAAAAATTGGATAGAGCCTCTCCAGATTTATGGCCTGAGCAGAGCATCACAAAGTTCGTCGTTCAAAATTCACCACAGACAGAGATTCCTGTGTGGTCTACTAGTCTCACAACGGACGATATGAATCAGTTGTATCAATTAGGAAATCTATCGATACACGAATTAGTAATTGAAGTGAAAAAACTTCATGACACAGCTTATCAGCTTGGACTGGAAGAAGCTAAAGAGATGACAAGAGGAAAATATCTGAATATATTTAAGCAAAAATAGTTAATAATTAATATAAAAAATTAATTTCATTTTTTAGAGCAAAAGATTTAAGGAGACTGTATATTTTTAAAATAATAATTGATTGAGATTAGTCATTCGTGTAATATAGTTGATAAAAAACCAGGATTTATGATACTACAAATTATTTATACAAAATATTATATTTAAGTAAATAATAGTATGCAAGATTAGATAATATATTATTGAGATGTAATTCAAGTGAATAAAATATTACTTGTATTATTATTTATCTGTTTTATTTATACAAGTCACATTTACTGTTGAAAAATCAATTTAATAATATTTTTAGTATTTTTATTTTTATTACAAAAAATTCGAAACATTAAATTACTATTCATTTCCTAATTACGGGATAAAATACAAAAATATTAACATAATGCTTATATTGTAGAATTACTAATTAATTAATATTCAGATTTCTCGAATCTCATTTTGCAAAAAATGATTATCATTATCGTCATTGAAATTCGAAACATCTTACATAATTAAACTAATACAAAGGACCCTAATATGAAATTTAATAAATGTGAATAAGTGTAATTTATACACTTTCATTATTAAATTAATTAACTATTTCTTATCAACTAAACTAGTTTAAATAAAGTATTTTAAAATATTATGCTATGTTCTGTATTATTAAATATTTTTTCATAAAAAATTGCACTGTGTAGCCTTTGTGTATTGATGAATTATGTTCTATATTCTCTGTCTGTTAATTGTAAAATAGAATTTATTTTAATTAATAAGGAAATTGTTTATCACCTAAAATACTTGAGATATGATTTAAACATTGCGTGTTAAAATTACTCATTTAAAATTATATTTATAATATTAATACTTAAAAATATGAGAAGTATAAAAATAATCTCATATTAGAAGTTTTATGTACAATATAAACTATACCCTAAATGTTCAGATAATATGATATTATCGTTTATACTTCTTACATGATTAATAATTACGTTTTACATGTAAGTCTTATAAAAATACGATAGTTATGAATTCTAATAATAATATGTACATTGAGATTTTTAATGTTTACAAAACTAAATTTATTATTAATAAATTTAGCACTACTTAACATTAGTCTTATTCACATTTAAAAAAGAGATTATTTGATTTTCTGTCTTATTTACCAGAAAATTAAAATATTTTTCTTTTCACATTGGGGCCCTTCGGTTGGATTATTCTGTAGTCGAGTTAATAACTAGAATTTGTAACATCCATGAACTTCAAACTAAGCAGCTATAAAATAGCAGGCAGTAATCGAATATAATGCAAAGTATAATTTTTTGTCCAACTCAATTTTCGAATTAGAAAAACCAAAAAACTTTTTAAATAGAATTCTAATAAGATTGAAATTAAAAAAATTTTTTTTTATTAAGTACAATAGTCTTTGATTTGCACTGGCAATTAGCCGCTAATTTAAAATTCATGTAGCGCTGATCCCCAGATAGTGCATATAACGATTTTGTTTAAACTAAAAAAAAGTATTTATAAAAAGTGACGTATAGCAATTTCAGATTAAGGATACACTTCTACGCTCTCAAAAATTTAGCACCATGTAAAAATGGATTCAAATACATTCTATATAAAACAATGTAGTAAAATTGTTATAAAAAAATCGCGTAATCGCTAATGACCATCCGAGAATCGCTCAGTTTCTCCTTATCGTAAAATCACTTTAGAGAGTAAGATATCTAAGTCACGATAGAAGAAAAATACGAAGAGAAAAAGGAAGTTTATCCCTGGTGGAATTTTTTTTTTCAAAAACATTTAATGATGTTTATAAGTGTTTAAAAACCATCTGTTTCGACATTTGGTTTCAACAATATTTATATTTATTTATAAACGTTTAAAAATATCTAAAAATCTTTATTTTTGTTTAAAAATATTCCTGGCGCATGGAGAATTATTTTAATAAAATTTACTGAAAGTCTTGCCGTAAAAAATATTAATTTTTACTTAAGTAAAATTTGCTCAAACATTTAAGCAAAATTTCCTTAAAACACACGGAGAGAAATGTTCTTACAAAAATTATTACACTGTTTTGCAACGCAGAGATAGACTCGACGAATAAAAAATTTAACTAAACAGTCTAGTAAAACTTACTAAACGTTTAGTAAGTTAAGAAAAATTTACTGTAAATCTTGAAAATTCTACTCTACATTATAGTAGAATGTCTCTGCGTTACAAAATAGCATAGTAATTTTCACTAGAATTTTTCTCTCCGTGCATTTTAACGTAAGTCTGCTCTGCTTAATTATAAGTAACTCGAAAAAATTCAGTATAATTATTTACCGAATAAATAAAATTTATTTGATTACATTTACTTAACATTTTAAGCAAAGCTTAGTTTAAAAATACACTATAATAAACGCACTAGCGTATTTATTGTTTCAACAAATTTTACCAATCATTTTCCATCGTGCGCTTTGCGTCGCAATAGACCAGAAATAAATACATGGTAATACTTTCAGACATTTTCAAACGTTTGCAAAGATTTTTGCTCATTGATGAATAAAAAATTCTTTCCGTCAGGGATAAGTGGGTATCAGTCTTGGCATGAGGGGTTTATCGGCAGTTGCGCTCGTCGCTGCCGTCGCTGCACTCGAGGAAGCCGTTGCAGACGCGCGATTTGGGCAGACATTCGCCCAGTGGGCAGCGGTGACCCTTGCAGCTCGTCACCGTCGAGGGGATGTCCGTCCGCGAAGTGACCCGCTCGATCCAGTCCACGTAGTGGTGCACCTTCGTGTAGACGCCCGGCCGGCCTGGCCTGCCGCAACCATAGCCGTTCGACGTTATTCCTGAAATGAAAAGCGACGGGATTATTTAAAAAATCGGTCGACGTTATTCTTGAAATGAAAAGCGACTGGATTATTTAAAAAATCGGTCGACGTTATTCTTGAAATGAAAAGCGACGGGATTATTTAAAAAATCGGTCGACGTTATTCTTGAAATGAAAAGCGACGGGATTATTTAAAAAATCGGTCGACATTCTTCCTAAAATGAAATTAAAAAATCGGTCGACGTTATTCTTGAAATGAAAAGCGACGGGATTATTTAAAAATCTTTCGATTTTCTTCCGATCTATTCTCTATTTATACAATTCTTCCGATTATTTAAAGGGCAATATATCGTACTATTACGAAACAGTAAAAACTGCTTCTTTTTTTCGCTGTTAGTATACATTAGAATATTTTTGTTCCTTTTTTTTCTTCGCTACGCTAGACCTTTTTTTTTCTTTTACGGGGGTGCGAGAAAAATTTTGTGTGCTCTTGTGTGTTATAAATGAAAATATATACGCTTTTCTATTAACAGAAGTTGCCTTGGCATTCCGAGCAGATGTACATTTTCTGGCGCGTTTTTTTTTTATGAGTAGGCTTCTATTGTTATGGATCCTTTTTGAGGAACGTGGGAGGAATGTGTTCTTTCTTCCTTTTTTTTTAAGTTTCTAATCGGTTTTATGACTCGGTCGACCTTTTTATGAATAAACTACTTGTTTAGAGAGTGCCTGTATAATTGACGAACTGAAAGCTGTTATTTAGAGCTTGTGAGTGTATGAATTTAAAAAAGAGACATATTAAATAAATTTAAATTAATTACACGTTAATTAAAGGAAACTTATGAAATATTTGGAAAGAAAGTGTAGTAAAATAAGTAAAAAAATGAAATATTGTCAATTATTCTACAGTGAAAAAAAAATTAATAATTTTACACAACACTTCTTTGCACAGATTTTATATATATGTATAGATATTTATTTAAATGAATTATCTTAAAAAAGTAAATTCATGTAACAGAATAAAAATAATGATTAACTTTAAAGAATATTTTTCAGAGTGCAATTTTAAAAATGTTTTGCAGTATTTTTTTAAGTAAATAATTTTAACTTTTTATCTATTTCCTTTTAAAAATGTTTTATAGTATTTTTAAATATATAATTTTAACTTTATAATTATATACTTTTTAATTAATATTTATAATACAGTTTGGTTATGATTGATACTGCAAACTTAATAACTTATTCATTATAAGTTATTTTTGCATGAAGGATTACCCTTGTAATGGTTTTAATTTCAATGTAAACTTAAAAATATTATTAATAGTTACATGGAGAAAAAAGTAGAATAAAGTTTACAATCAATTTTGTAATAAATTTTAGAAAAATTACAATTTTTACAATAAAATTTGTCACAATTCTCGTATAATTTAGTATAAAAATTGTCATTTTTCCAAAAGTTATAGTAATTTTCTCGGTTTGCAAGAGTCCACCCCCTTATTACAAAATTTATTGTACGTTTTATCATATTATTCTTTCTAGTGCAGACGTGGTCTTTCACAAACACAAATTATGTTCTTTTGAAAAAAAAAATATACATAATTAAGCTTACCGTGAAGAGTATATTTATTATCCGATTCAGAGCAAACGAGGGGACCTCCACTGTCGCCGAGGCACGCATCCCTGCCACCGTCTTTGACACCAGCACAGAGCATACCCGAGGTAATCCGATACAAAGGTAAGAAAAGAGTCTTCCTCCGGCATTCTTCGGTCGATATTAATGGGAGTTCAACTTCTTGAAGAGTATCCGCTGAAATTATTAATTAATTCATCCATCAATCATAGATAAATACAATTTTACACAATAATTCGATGTTTTTCATGAAAAATTCCATTTAGTCCGTCAAATAGACTTTTAAAAAATAATAGACGCGTATTTTTTCTTTTTTTTTCTTTTTCTTTCGGTGTGGACTAAAAGTTATAGCACCAGTGACATCACCACGGTGTAATAATCTATAAGTATTATGCACAATTGCGATGAAATATAGATTATTTATATATTGTTTTCGATATCTCTGCCAGTAAACATTCAATTGAGAAGATAAAAAATACGTGTCGCTTATTTATTCTTATTCTATTAGACGGATAAAACAAAATCCGAAAGAATTTTTTACGAAAAAATCGAATTCTGAAAACAAAAGAATTTTAACAGTATAGTAATTTTTGTTAGAACTTTTCTCTTCGTTTACATTAAATAAGTAATTGATAACTTAAATTTTAATTAATACATTTGTTTATTAGAAATTTTAATTGGCATTTTAAATAAGTGATTGATAACTTAAATTTCAATCAATTCATTCAAACGTTCGCGAAACAAAATATTCAACTTATTTTCGCAGTCTTACGGAATATTCTGCCGATCTCGAACAATTGACCCCAACCGGTGACGGTGCACGTGGTACCGCTTCTGGGCTCGGCGGTGGGCAGGCAGATGGGCCTGACGTAGTCGCTGAAGACGAGCGGCTTCTCGAGTCTCAGCAGCACGATGTCATTGATGAAGCTGTTGTCCACGTAATCCGGATGTAGTATTATGTAGTCCAGTCGGATCACCTGCTCGAATGGACTCGGGAAGCTGCCCCGTCGAGTTGCACCTAATCGCGCCACCCAATACTCGTCCTGTGCTCTAAAATGTATAATGTTGCTTAATATTCATTTATTAATTAATTTATCTATTCCTTTTATTTATTCGTTCATTCATTTAATACAAAATATTTTTAATATTCATCTATTAATCAATTTATTTATTTTTCATTCATTCATTCAATACAAAATGTTTAATATTAATTAATTAATTAAATTATCTATATTATTTTATTTATTTCTTCATTCATTCATTTAGTCAATCATTCACTCGTTTATTCATTCGAGAATTGAGTCATTAATTAATTGACTTGTTCATTCATAAATATATTTATTTGCAAAATACTTAATTATATCGGCGAATAGAGTAAAGAATTTAATTGAAAAGGAAGTTAATAAGGAATGATTTAAAGGCACTTTTATTTTGTATTATTTTTGTTTTTGCAAAAGTACCTGTAAAAGCAGTGTGCAGCTGATACGATCCATCTGTCGTTTATAATAGCACCACCGCACTGATAGTCACCCTCTTTGTAAAGCGCCACTTGCCAAGGCCAGCTACCTGCTGACGAGCTACCACCTCCGACGATCCTATAACGACGAGTTCGAGGCCACTCTCTTAAATGTCCCCAAAATATTTTCAATATTTTAAATGTAACCAATCTATTATTTTATATCTAAGCACTAGTTTACTTGTTAACTTCGTTAAGGGATCCTGAAAGTCAATTAAAAATTCAATTTTCGCGCCGCAATATAAACAGACGAGAAAACAATTAATTTGCTTTTAAAAAAGTATATAAATGAAATATCAAAAAACCATGAAACACTTGTTCTTCGTTAGGTACCGATCTATCATTTTATAATTTTCCAAATTCACAAAACAATACTTGGATGAGAAAAACTTGAATAATATGATTTTTTTACATTTTTCAAGTTTTTTTTTTATCAAGGAATTGTTATCTGAACTTGCAACTTTGTAAAATGGTAAATCGTTATCTAACGGAGGGCAAGAATCTTGTAGTTTTTCGATAGTTAATTTATATATTTTTTTTAAAAGCAAATTATTTTCATCTGCTCTATTATAGAGCGAGTTTTGAATTGATTTTCAGACCCCCTTAACTACGTTACTAAACTACGATTCTACAATTTCTATTAAAAGAATAAATTTTAATTTTAAATGAAAATAAATTAGTTACATTTGACTATATTATTAGAGTTTTTTCTTTGCAGAAGAAAAATGTTGTACCTTGCTTGTGATGGTACTTGAGTTCTGATTCCACATTCGAAGTTCTTGCACTTAACTTTGAGCACCTGGCCGCTCGAACATTTCGACTTTTTAAAGGACAAACTCGTTCTATCCGTCGATCGGTCGTCGTTGAGCGACAGACTATAGTACGTTTTATCTGCAGACGGACTGTCTTCCTGCACCTTTTCTACCTTGTCGAAGTCCCTACAAAGGAATTAACATTTTTTTAAATTTACGAAATTTATTTAAATATTTAAAATTTCTTCCAGCGAGAGAGTAAATACACTAAAATTTCAATATTTAATTTAACTGATCTCCCTGACTGACAGTACATCGGAAAACTGACAAGAATTTGCAAATTTTGTATAGTTTGAAAGAAATTATAGTAAATCTTACAAGAAACTTATTGTAATGTTTATGTTAATGTCAGTCTGTGAGCTCAATAAAATTGACTATTGCAATTTGCACAGTACAAGTTACCTCTTCTTAGAGTTCTTAAATAGATTTTAGTTTCAAAGTATATTTTCAGTAGTTCATACAAAATTACATTACTTAAAAAGCACATTGGTAAAATGTACAAAAATACATTTTCAAAAACAATAAGAAAATGCTACGAAATAAATTTTCTTATCTACGAAATTCAAGTTCACATTTAACTTTTACAAGGTGTAATCTCACCTGAGATCTTCCTGTAGAATCTATCATCCAATTCTTAAACGTAAGCGATAAAAATAAAGTTTGATTAATTTTCCATCGACCACAAAAAAAAATTTAAATAGGAATTATTTAATAGGATTTGCTACATAAATAAATTGAATTAAATTACTATTTCACTTAATAATCTTAACGAAAGCAGAGCAGCTTATAGTAATAATATAGATACCAATTGTAAAATAAGTAACAATTTAAAAATAATTAATAATAAATATTTCATTACGGTGGTTTATGCTACCATAATAAATTCATTTAGTTTTAATGAAATTGTTACCTGATTCAAAGAAATATTTAATAAGTGCTATTCAAGTAAATCATTTCCTTAAAATAAACAATTTTTTTTTTCAGTGCATGGGTGAAACCTCCGAAAAAAATAGGAAACTCACTGGTAGGTAATAGCCTTGCACACAGCCCTGCCAAGATCCTCGACGCTCCAGGAAAGTTGCCTCTGCTGCAGCACCAGGTCGGCGTCGCCGAGGCACAATTTGCCCCACTCGCCGTTTTTCCTGACGTTCAGGTAGCCCCTGTCGCTGTAGCTGCTCACCTCCAGTCCGCTGGCGTACTTGGCGAAGGGCCCCCCGTGGGCCTTGACCTCCGACCTGATGGGCCCGTTACCCCGCACCAGGTTGTTCCTGAGCCGCGAGTGGGAGGAGGAGATCTCTCGGCCCGACACCACCTCCGTCAGGTTGCTCCCGCCGCTCAGGTGCCGGTCCCCAGGTTGCGGCGAGTCCTCGAAGACGCCACCCTGGGCGAAGAAGTCCCGGTAGGCGCTGGGCGGCTTCGGGGCGGTTGGCTGTTGCTCGGGGTCGTCGATCAGCGCCGCGCAGCGCTTTTCGTCCTCGCCGCGGGGACAGTCGCGGGCTCCGTCGCACACCTGGCTCTGCTCCACGCAGAACCTGCTGCTACCGCACACGAACTGACCCTCCTTGCACCAGTCTATTATACCAAATTTTAATTAATTCATTTGTTTGTTAGAAATTTTAATTGGTACAGCGAGAGAAATTTTATAGTAAAAATTACTATGTTCCGTAGGAACATAGAAGAGAAGTTTTATAGTAAAAATTATTGTCTTACGTAGGACGTACTCGACTTATGATGATTTTTACTATAAAACATAGTAAACTTTACTATATACATAGTAGTTTTTACTTCGTAATTTAATAATATAAAGCAATTTCTACTATGTACCTACATAATAAAAACTATTATACACCGCAATATTTACTGAGTATATAGTCAAAATCACTATACAACGCAATATTTACTATGTGCATAGTAAAAATTATAATACACAGAAATATTTACTATGTTTTATAGTAAAAGTCGTTATAAGTCGAGTACATCTCAGTTCATATAAATTTTAATTAATGTATTTGTTTATTAGACATTTTATAATTCGTATTTTAAATAATTAATTGATGACTGCTTATTCTTCTTTGTATTAGGAATTTGATGTGTCTTCAATATTTTCAAATGAAATTTGTTGATCGGTAGTGTATAGATTATAAAAAAATACATTGAACACTTACAATTCACTTTGATTCTTTGCAATAAATTACGTACGGAAGCAGTGAACAGTTTACTTTTATATAGTAAAATGTGGAAATTAAATGATTAGGTAGTGAATTTGACAATTAAAAAATTACCGCAATCGGATTCATCGGAATAGTCCCAGCAGTCGACCGTACCGTCGCAGATTTTTTTATGCAACAATTGAGCCTTTAAGAAATCGGCACAAGTACAGTTGGCTTCGTCTTCGGAGTTGTCACATTCGCCGAGCATGTTGCATCTGCCACTAAGGGGTAGACACTTGCCGTCGGCGCATTCGAAGCCCTCGCAAGGTTCTGTCAAAAAATAAATAATAAAATTAATGGAAATTTGCATTGACCATCGATTTCACGTAGAATATGTACAATCGCGATGTAATACAAAATATTTAAAAAATTAATCACAAACAGTGTGAGATTGATCAACAAAGAAGAGCTTTAATAGAAAATTTTTATAAAAATTTGTTCTCTTTTGAGCCTTTTACAGTCATCCGATATTAATTATACACATTCGATAAGTGAATAATCAATCGAGCTTTAAAACTTTTTGAAGGTACACTGAAAAAAAAGAATACGGTAAAGTTTACAATAAATATTATAATTCGGAGACAGACTTGACAAACTAAGAAAATTATTATAAATTTTTTGTAAGTTGCTATGATTTTAGTAAATTTTACTATAGTTTATAGCACATTTATTATTCTGAAAACAATTTTTCCTCCAGACCGACGAACTGCTCTCTAAATCTGGAAATGTGAAATTCACTTGGAATAGTGACATTTTTTATGCGAAAACTCGTTCACACATTTAGCATGCGAACAGCTTTTCACATATTAAATGCACTATTCGCATTTTCCAAGTGAATTTCACATTTTCCAAGCGAATTTCACATTTTCCAAGTGAATTTCGCATTTTCAGATTTACACGGTGGACTTCGAAATGACCCCTTATTACTCCAAACCGACTAAAAATAAAGAAATAAAAAAAAAATCATACGTGGCTCACTGTTCTCATTCTCCTCGGTAGTGGACATCATCTTATCGTTCCTCTCCTCCACTTTAGTGAGCGTTTTAGTCATGACAGGCACCCCATCCCTGCTGAGTGTAAAATTCACAGTGGCATCCTTTGGCAGGATGGTCCTATTAGCCGCAACATCGGCGATCTTCTTCAGCTTTTCCAGATCCACGAGGTTCTCGGGCTTGGGCCTGGGCACCGCGATGATACTCGCGACGCCGCTGGTCTCGTTCCTGCCGGGCCTCTTGGTGACCCCTTCGCTGCCCGTCCGCACCTCCGCCAGCTTCCTCAGGTTGTCCAGCAGGAGTTGGGCCTTGGCCTCCTGCGCCGAAATCTTCCGGTCGGAGGTGCCGGTGGCGTTGGTCGCGTTCGCCACCGTCAGCTTGAGAATCAGCTGGTCGGACTTGACGCTAGACGACACCTTCGTGCTGATGGACGTGACCACCTCGACGATCTGCTCGATGGTCGTGGGAGGGGGGGTATGGTCGCTCGACTCCGGTCGCGAGGAGTTCCCTCGGTCTGGGGTTTGGAGGCCGAAAAGGCGCTCCAAGAGGACGGTGTCATCCGAGGAGTTGGAGCGCGTCGTCGAGTTTCGTGAGTCCGCGCTCTGGGGTCGCTTGTTCTTGTCCAGCTTCGGCCGAGGTCTTATCGGACGTCCGACACCTGAACATGAGATAAATCATTGACTATTTTTTCTTTTATAAACGAATATGGAAAATTTTAATCGTCTTTTAAAAACGTGACGACTTTATTTCCCTGTTGAAAATTGAAACGTCGAAAAGAAAATTTTAAATCAACATTTCCGAAACAAAAAATGGAAGTATATCTTACTCTTCGAAGGCACATTTTAGCTTATATAGATACATGCTATTATTCCAAAAGACACATTTTAGCTTTGTAGACATATTCTATTCTTCGAACACACATTTTAGCTTCTGCAGACACATTTTAGATTTTTTAAAAATATTTTAGTTTGTATAGGTAGATTTTAACATATAGATAGATAGTCCTATTTTTTCTTGTAATAAAGTGGATTTAAAACCTTAAAACTATGGAAAAATTAGTCACCAATTAAAATGTACTGTTAATTAATAAAAAAAATTATTCTTTAATCGCGATATAATTACCTGTATTACTTTTAACCGGTGCTAAGGTCACTAAGTCTATTACTACATTAGCCTTCAACGTATCGTTATAAATATTCTTCGTAGTTTGCGGTGTGGTAGATGATTGACTAGAATCTTCACTTGTCGAGTTGTCCTTTTGTAAAGAAACGTGGCTGCCGTTCGCAGCTGACGCAGGTACGTGCTTTATTGTGTCGACCTAAACAAATATTAATTTTTTTAACTCTGCTTAGAAAATAAACCCAAATTGAGCCTCTTACTTAAAAAAAAAAGTATCCTCTTTCCAACTTCAAAAGGTAGTTTTTGTTTCTTTTTTTAATAAACTGACATCTTCTATTTGCAGCCGCAATAATAAATTAAGAAAAAATACTTTTTTCGAAAAAGTAAAACAAACTTACATTAAACACTCGAATAAATGTACTTATATATGTAAACAAAATAATTAATTTTTTTCTCGAATATTTATACACGAATTGAATAAATAAAATGAATAAGTTGAATTATAAAATGAATCTAATGGGAAAGATACATAGAAAAATTTACTAAAAATTGTTTGGGATGAAGAGAATGTACAACGTACTGGAATCGCCTGAATCGCTAGCACAATATAATTACTGTATATAAATAAATAAAACTTATCAATTATGTTACAAAATTTGCTACAATTCTCGTTTGCGTTCTAATAAAATTCTAATATTCTCTCTAAAGTCTAAATAAAATTAAACTAAATTAAACTCTCAAGTTCTAATTCTCTCTAAAGTCTATTTGTTTTAATAAAATTCTAATCTTTTCAAAAACTATAGCAAATATTTTTAGGTGCCGAGTCTTTCCTCCACCTCTAAGAATTTAAATTAAATTTTCCTACAATATTTTTCTCAAATATACAAATAAATGTATACCCAATCAAGATTTCACATCCCACCAAGTACCACCTTAAAAGCATCACAAACTAAATTCCCCCGCCCAAGGTTCTTCCAATATTTGCGCCCATCTCAAAAAAGTCCTTATCTCAAGCAAACGGACCTTAACGAACGTGGAATTCCTCGAGATATGATGGTCTGCGGGTACCTCGGTGGTGGCGGCGAACAGTCTCTCCGCATCCTTTTCGACGGGAATGGCCTCGACATGGCCTCCGTCGTGGACAACTTGAGGACTTTCTCATCGTCGATGAGCATCTCTTTGCTCTCGCTGGAAGTTTCGCTGGTGGTGGTAGGCGTCGGGGCCTCGGTGGCGATGGTCGTGGGCTTGGTTTCCTCGCTGACGTCCTTCACGAAGGTCTCGATCTCGACGATCCTCTCGAGGTTGGGTATGATACCCTGGGCCTTGACCATGACTGGTTTGGGGCTGACGGCGGGTTTAGGGGTGACGACGGGGACTGCTGATTCTTCCTTTGCTGGGCTGATCTTGTCCACGGGAATGGTGTGGCTGAAGGGTTTCATGGCTTCGGGCACCCTGACCAGTGGTGGTTTCGCTCCGCCGTTCAGGTCTGGGGTCTTGTAGCTCGTGTAGATGGGCTCCTGTGGCTGCTGAGAAGGTTGAGGTTGTTGTGGTTGTTGAGGTTGTTGAGGCGGTTGAAGCTGTGGTAGTGTCGTTGGGAGTTCCAGAGGGATGATCGGAGCGTCCTGCTTGTCCGAAGGCCTCCTCTGCCATTATTTCGCTGTATCTGTTGCGGCTTTCCAGATCTGAAATAAAATTCATTGTATCTTCAATTTTCTATTAGTTTAGGGAAAATTTTTCACGCTAAATCAGCATTTTTTATATTAAATGGAAACTAATAGTTAATGAATCAATTTAGAATTTATCATGCAGTCGATTTATTGGAAGACGATAATTTACTTATTTGAAGAAGAAATCGTTTACGTTTGATCCACGCTTATTTATATTATTTACGTTTATCCACATCATAAATAAATTTGACTCTGTAATAAGTAGATTTCCCAGTGCTATTTATTGGATTCTTCTACCATGTGAAAATATTTTATACAATTTATCTACATATTGTATTACAGTCACTGTATATAGTCTGTATAAAAAAATGATTCTATACAATTGTTTATAACTGTATTATTATTTTACAACTGACAACAATTGTACGGATTTTGTATATAGAATTACAACTAGAAAGTTTGTATAAAAAATAACTTTGTATAATCATATAACTAATGTATATTATGTAACTGTAAACAATAGTATAAATTCTTTATACAGAAACTTATTTTATATAAAAAATATTGATATAAAATTATTAAATACAGCTGTATACAATTGCTCAATTGAATCGTTGCACGAATAATTTTATATACAAAATCTGTACAATTGTTTATAGTTTGTACAGAATTGTGTATAAAATCAGTTTTTTATACAAACTGTGTACAATTTATATATGAATTGTATAAAATATTTTCACATGGGCTATCTGTATTTAGATTAAATTTTTGTGAGCGGAAAGAATGTTAGATGTTGCTCGTTATCAGAAATATCGCAATCTTACCCAATTCTGATTCCAAGACGGGCTCAGCCACACCGATGCCAGTCAGTATCGGCGGCTGGTCATCTTCGGCGAATCCTGGGAAACTCGGCAGTGCGCTGGTAAAGTCCAGCCGATCCTCCGGCCGATTAGCGTCCGGCGACGCATCAGGGGAGGCTTTGAGCCTCAAGTCGTAGGTGTCCGGTGGCAGCTGACCGGAAACCTCGATCTTGGGTCTGCCGTCGTCCGGCGTGGCTGTCGCCGGGATCTTATTCTTGAACTTGCCGTTTACGCGGAAGTTCACCATCTCGCCGGGGACGATGCGGTCGTGCGGGAAGACGCTGTCCTCGTCGTCGATTGCGATCAGCATCGGCGGCACCAGTGTGTTCGTCGCGGACTGCGTGTCACCAGGTGCCCGCTCGCCTTCCTCTGGATCTGGAAGAAATGATGATTTAGAAAAAAAAAAGAAATTAGAAAAAATGTTTGGTAATAATGCTTGCCCTGACGAAAATTGTAATTTAAACGGAAGAACGTTAATCGTTTAAAAATTTTCGAACTAATTTGAAATGAAATCCTTTAAGTGTATAAGAATATTTCCTTTAAGTACGAAATCCTATAATCTTAATAATAGAGTAGAATTTGTATATTATATACAAGGAAATTTGCTATAACGTAGCAGATTTCCTTTACCAATGAAAGGATTCTTTTAATATTTAAAGGACGTTTTTGTCAGTGTTCTTTGTAACGCATTTTTTATTGTTATTTAGGTTTATTTTAAATAGATTTTCAGTTTTTTGTAAAAATATAGTGTTTATATCCAAGAGTAATGATTTAAACGAGTATCGTTTATACTGTAGAAGATCTGCTACGTTATAGCAGATTTCCTTTACCATTAAAAGGATTTTTTTAGCATTTAAAGGACATTTTCGTCAGTGCTCTTTTGTAACACATTATTTATTGTTATTTAAGTTTATTTTAAATAGATTTTCAGTTTTGTGTATAAAGATATTGTTTATATCCAAGAGTAATGACTTAAACGAGTATCGTTTACACTGTAGGAGATCTGCTATGTTATAGAAGACAGAAGATATATTCAACTTATGAAAATGTTTACTATAAAAAATACTAAAATTTTCAAGGTACACAGCAATCCACTATATAAATAGTAATTTTGTCTATGTACATAGGTATTTTTATTATGTTTTATAGTAAAAATTGGACATCCCAGTGTCCCTACGGAATGTAGTAATTTTTACTATAACATTTCTCTCCGTGTGTAATAATAAATGATAAACTTCTCGCTAAATTTTTCGTCTCTCCCATATTAAACCAATACAAATTTATTGAGATTTGATGAATTTTACCGATTTTTACAGTACTGGAGCTCTGCGTAGTCGTCGTCGTGCTGACGGCCGGTCCAAATTTCATCTGCGGATTAAGGAACGTCGGAATGATGGGTCTCCACGGCGAAGTCTCGTAGTCAGGTTTCTTAAAAACGTTGTAACCCTCCGGCGTGCTCTTCTCCGTCGCAGTCGTCGTGGACGTTTTCGCAGTGGGCGCTTCAGTAGTGGTGCTCGTCGTCGTACTGGTCGTAGTCGTCGTAGTGCTCGTGGTACTCGCCGAGGTACTCGTCGATGCTTCGGTGGTTCTGACCGGACTGAGAGGCTCGTCCCTCTTGGGCCCAGTGGCGTTCAGTTTGGTGGCAGTGTAGGTGCCCTTGATGGTCGGTATGTTGCTGAAGTCGATTTCGGACTCTGGATCGTTGGTGACCTCGGGTGCTACCTCCGCTGGAATCTTCACCTTCGCGCTGCTCTTTCCGTTTGTGATCAGCGAGATGTTGCGGTTTGGCCGCAGGATGCCGTTCTTCGTGATCATCGTGTTGCGCTGCTGAGACGACGGCACCGGCTTGGGAGTTTGAGTGCCTTCCGGATTAATCCCTGGCAAATTGACAATATTGGAATTTGATTGGTTTTGATTTGCCCCGCTTCTTCCCTTTTTTTTTTTTTATTTTTAATGAGATTTTTAAGATTCGTGATTGCGTGGTTTGAAGGAGCAGAGGGAAGTCTGAGGAGAAGCTGATGGGCTTTGATGTACTCAAAGATGCTTGAATTGTAAAATTAATTTTTTTCTGAATCTTTATTTATTTTTTAATGAGTCATTAAAAAGGAGATTTCATAAAGAGACAACGAATGAGATCGGAATTTTGTACTTGGTCATTAATATTCATGAAGTTTATTTTACGATCTTTAAATCGGTTGAAAATCAAAGTAATTGAAAAGGAGTATATTTAATTATAAAAATGACTCACTTTTTATTGTGATACTCGTCAAATCGAGTTCCATGTCTTTGAACAAGGATGACGCCGAATAAGTTTCCTTGGCGATGGTATCCTGAATAGTGTCCTCCACATTCGTTATTGATCTCGGTATCTTCCTCCTGTCCAGATACAATCTGAAGAAAACTTTTAGCGTGTTGTTTTCGAATTTGTCTATGATCGTTTGCTTGAAAGATGGACCCAAAACGCTTCTCCTGAAGAGCAGCTCGAACTAAAAATGTTTCATTATTAATCAATACGGTTTGCAGCCCAATCAATAAATATTTATTTAAATTATTTTGTTCCTAATTTATTGTTTGTTATTTTTTAGAAGGTAGTTTGATATTAGCAATTAATTCGAACCTGACTTACAATTTCTTCGGTATTAAAAAGATGTATAATTATTAAATTAGCATAAAAATTGACTTAATAAAATGATACATTCAAATTGTCGCGTAAAATATGTAAAAGGAGTTTATCCCGTTATAGATAATGGACTTACGATGTTTCTGTACTTTTGTTCCTTCTCTCGGAATACCATGCTGGTATTTAATTTCAGCATGGGGTTATACTTCTCGCCTTTTGTGATTCTAAAGCTACCCATAAAACCTACGATTGCTGTAACAAAAAAAATTAATATTCTTCATTTTTTTACAATAAAATTCCTTGTTTATAGTCGATATAAGCAGCAAAGAATAAGTCGCTTACCATTTTTCGAATCTGTCCTAAGTGCTGAAAAATAAAATTTCATTCAAAATTAAAAACAAAACTGAATATTTTTTAAATGGGTATTAAATTTAACTTTTTAAACACTCTGAGAACAAACAAGGAGGAAAAAATTTAAGTTGATATACTAACAAAAAAAATTATAAAAAACATTTAAAAATTTGCTACAATAATTAGTATCTTTAACTACGAAAGCAGGTGTAGTATTAATACTATACCGTAATTACTTAATCAATAAATAATATGTCCTTTATTAATAAATTAATAAATTAAACCGTAATTAATACTTAATCGCACACGTGCCTTTCTAATTAAAAAAAAAGTTGGAGTAAATTTTCCAAGATTCTTCGATTCTCAGAGTATAAAAAAAATAATTTTTTTAAATTCAAACAACGACTTTAGAATTTAAACAAAAATGCAAGTTTTCGCGCGAAGCGTTTAAAAGCACAAATGATACATTGTAAGCCGCTGGGCTCCCGCGGCCATGGGAGTGAAGCAACATAATAACTTCGGAGTAACTCACCGCCCATCCAGAGAGCAAGTCCGGCGATGGCGAGGACCGCGACGAGTACGAGCATCGCGATTATGATTAACATGGCGCTTCCGACCTTCCACGTAGAGTTGCTTCGGTTCGTCTTTGTGGCGTGCGGTGGCACCCTCGACCATGCCGATCTCGGGGGCAGGTAGTAATCGTTCTGAAATTAAAGCAATGTCGTTTATTTTCGTGGAACACTTCTTTTACTTCGTTTTACGTCGGGAACTGCATGTCTTTTTAATAATTTACTTTAATAATTTGCTGGCATCTGCAAAGTGCTCCATATAAGGGAGAACGTCGAAGTTAAGCGAAGAAACAAACTTAATTTACGTGTTTTTACTGATCGAGTGATTTTTAAAGTCGCGTTTAAGGAGGTACAACACTTTTAAATTGCAAAATAAAAAAACAACTTTTTCAATAATTCTATATATGAGGGAACCTACACTGAGAGAAAAAACTTAATAAAAATTACTATTGTAGTTAAGAAAGGAGAGGCAGTCTTAACAGGCGAGAATTTTATATATGCAAAATAGTAATTTTTAGTATCAAAAATTTAAAAAATTACTATTTTAATACTAAAAATTACTATTTTGGGTGCTAATCATTGTTATTTTTCATACTAAAATTTCTCGCTTGTCAAGAGTGTCACTCCATTCCTAATCATAATAGTAATTTTTATTAAGTTTTTTCTCTCAGTGTATAAATCAAAACACCTGAGACGGTTCACCTTGAAAAAAAAAATAAAAGTCGGGGCAAAGCTCATGGTGAAATTATCTTCTCGTTCTATGGGTCGTACAATACATGAAAAAATCGCGAACTCACAAGTCCTGAGATAAGTATTTTTTTCAATGGTTAAAACCTACTAGTCAACAGTTGACAATTTGTTGCTTGAATCAAACACTTCATCGGATAATATTTACCATGTAAATCTGAAAACGTGAAACGTTGACTTCAAAGCAACTTCGAAGTAGCTTAAAAGTGATTTATCACTGGAATTGAGTAAATTCACTACATCTTACGACTAACATCCGTATATAAGTCTCATTTAATTTGCATTATTTATACATATGTAACACTGTATAAGCCTCATTTAATTTGCATTAATTATACATATGCAACTCGATTTGCAATCAGACGATTACACGATGAATGAAAACTAATAAACGTATTATTGAAAGGGAAAACGGCTTAGACTCGTAAAAAAAAAAATTGAGTAATGATATTGAATAATAACAAGCGTGTGGAGACACGAGACTCAGACAGCAAAAGCTAAAACCTCACTCTGTCAAATGACCGACACCCAATCTCCGTAAAGCATCTCCTGGCGAACAGCCGCCGGCGTAGAGCCCGGCATAAATCGCGGCCTCGGCGCCTCGCTTTAATGCAATATTTATGCAAATGCGGGGAGCGCCAGTACCGTTAGCAGGTCCGCGGTGCTCCCGTGAAAAAGTATTTTTGGCGTGCGGAAAATCCTGGTCGTAGCGGTACCAACCGGCGAGAGCTCACGCACGCGATCGCCGATTTTACGGGCCCGCTGACCGACTTGGAGCTCCGTCCGTTAGCCAAACGTGGCTGACAGCCTCCCTTTGTAGGCCTACGGTTTTTCGTCGGTTCCGGAGGATGAAATCTTCCCGATTGCTTCCTCTGCTTCTTTTTTTTTTCGGTTCTCACGGCCACGGTCACGGAGATGCCGATGGAACAAGTGACTGGTCTGATCTCTTTGTAATATGGAATTGGATTATGGTAATTTCAAGTTTTTTTTTTATTTCCGTGGAATTTTTTTATAAAAAAAAGCTTGGGGTTTGCAGATCGAAATGGGTATTCTATATGCAGGCACAAGGGAGCTGAAAAGTACGAGAAAGAATCAAAACGTCTTGGATATGACTAGGTGCCTTGGACTTGACCTTAATGGCAAGTTTCAATTTTATTGGAATACTTTCGTCTGCTGCGGGTTACTTTTCTAACTTGATTTTGTATTCAATTATAATCTTGTAATTGTATATTGTATCAAATAGCTAAATAAATAAATATTGCAAAAGAAACTTTGTTTTTTTTTTACAAATAGGAACATTTAGATTTTTTTTTTACCAGGAATATTTGAATTAATAATTTGAATTTAGGCATGCATAAATTATGTAATCATGTATACTTAAGTGAAGCATAAGAAATAAATATACCAGATGTATACATGCCAAATCGTTTCAAGTCAAATTTCACTCTTAGTTTATAGTGAAACACTCGTAAAGTTAAATTTGACTCTATTGGAGTCATATTTGTAAATTTCACTTTAAGGTAAAGTAGTACGTTACAAGTTAAGCCCCTACCATTTGCTCTACTTAAGAGTCAAAAAATGACTATTTCTCTCCATCAATCAATTTCACTATAACATTAGAGTGAAAACTTGATTTCAATAATTATTTTCACTCACGCTGATTTAACATGTAAGGATTTATTTATTTCAAGACCCATTATCTTTGCTTCCTTATCTCGGAACATTAGATTTAAGAGTGTACCCCTTTTCTGCCGACTACTCAACTACGACCTTTTAATATGGCTTAGTCAAAGAATGTGAATTTAGATTTAGATCCCACTTAAAAATTAATGTGACTATAAGTAAATTGATGATCGCGAATATAGATTGAGAACTTTAATTCCAGTTATTCCTACAGTATTATTTGGATTAATGGTTAATGATAGAAGAAGAATACATACAAATTTTACATATAGGTAGCTTATTGGTGCTTTAAGGGCACAACTGATTTTCAGAGCAAAATAAAATTACGTATTATTTTATTTAGTTAATGTGACCTTATTTAAAGTAACTTACATTCTGCTTTTATTATCGTACAGTTACCTTAAAGTGGTCCTCGCCATTACAAGTATACGTTGAAGAAACCGGTTTATAATCTTTTTCAAAATATTAAATCGTTGTAAAAGAGGTTGTTAAGGTACCATTTTTTAACCATTGCATATAATTACGTTTACAAACAATATACGCGCACTGGTTGCAACATGTTTAAACGGTACAATAATCGTTCAAAAATCGGGCGGCAATTTTTAAACAAAACATTTCATTAAAAATTTGTTGCCCCAAATACCGTTACGATTTTTTTTGTTTTATCAAATGAACTTTACGAATGATAAATTGATTTTTCTTTCATATCGAACTGGACCACCTTGGGCACCTGTAGCTTATTGGAATATATTATGAAGGTTTGGTATGTTTTTACTGTGATGGACTTAGCGATTTTATTCAAGGTTCGAATTAAAGATTTTCGTCAAATTTAGAAAGCAAGACCAGGATTCCACTTTGCCTATTTTGGCGTAGAAGTTAGATAGGGGTGTTTTATCAAATGAACAATTGATTTTTCTTTCATATCTAACTGGACTCTCTTGAGCACCTGCCGCTCATTGGTATTCTGAAGATTTGATGTGTCATCATTGTGAAGAACATAACGATTCTACTCAAGGTTCGAATTAAAGATTTTCGCCAAATTTGGACAGTAGACCAGAATTCCATTTTGTTTATTCTGGTGTAGAAATTATAAGGATGTGTTCTACTCCTCAGACCAAAACGTGCACAAGGGATGGACCAAATTCTATCTGGATCAAGGACCTACTAATGTACCTACAGCATTTCCCTCATACCTACCAAATCCCTACCTTTTTCTATCTGAATTAATCCGACCTCTTTCACGAGAACCACTAAAATCTTAATAAGTTTCCTTATCTTTTTTCATATTACCTAACAATTTTATTTTTTCTACAGACAAATAAGTATTTTTTATGCATCCCGCAAGTATAATCACTATCATATTCACTTCGCAAACTTTAAAAGTCTATTTGTGATAAAAATCCTTCTTCAAACAGTTTCCTTGTATACGAAGACTAATGCTCCAAGAAGAAAAAAAAAAGAAAATAAAATTTCCTTAAAGGATCTTGTGTACACTTGACTTACAGGCTTGGCATTGCTCGAGAAGACCGATACTATCGCAGCACTCCGCTTCTACAATTTAATGTGCACCATAAAAATATAAGCTCAAATAATCCCCCTAACCGTACAGCCTGAAACCATTCCATTAGCAGGCAACACTTGCCGTTCTCGCGGCGGCGCACCTCTGGTCGCTGCTCCGCGCCGATCTCCGAAAAAGAAAAGCAAATCGCTCGAGCCGCGATAAATTCCGCCGTTCCTTGGGTCTCGCCTAACCACAGCCGCATTCGCAGCGGGCCGATCGCCGCCCCTGATGTATCATTAGCCTCGGCGTGTGTGGAAGGTGCGCCCACCCTTTTCTCGCTTCCGCGGGCGTCGAGGAAGTCGTTACCCTCACGCGTGCGTTCGGCCCCCCTCCCCCCTGATGTAACTCTCTTTTACACGGAGCGAACGATCTCCTCGTTATTGGCCGTTTAAGAGGCCGGCAGGAGACGCGCCGCTCCCCAGCTGCGCCCGCGAATCGGCGATAATTAACCCGGCGGACACCTTTTCTCGGGCCGAGCCTTCGTGCGTTGACCTCTGGGCCTTTGGTTGCCATGGGATGTCTTCAAAAAGACTTTTATTTTGGGCAGCCGTGAGAAAAGGAAATTTTTAACGAATGCGGAAGTTAGTGATTTTGCTTGCTGCGGTGGAATTTCGAGGGACTAGGATGTGACTATACCTTTCGTGGAAAGCCTGGTTGTTTGTTGCCTTGTTGGATGATTAATCCGATGATTAGATTTCTGCTGATTGGTCAATTTATGCTTTAAATTCTGTCTAGAAATTTTTCTTACTGGCGGCAGTTTCTGTTATCTCATCATATATATAAATGATCAAATAAGGTAGATCTGATTCGAGTCTATATGTTCATCGTCAGATTCTTACCAGATTTTTTGTTAATTATTGATATTAATGATCAATTGGGTAAATCTGATTTGAGTCCGTTTGCTGATCCTTAGAATATCACCAGATGCTTTTTTAATCATGGACCAACTTGTACGGTTAATTATCTGGTCAATAATTAATTGAAATTAATAAAACAAAACATCGTAAGCTCAAAAATTTGATCTCGTAGATCGTAGGGATCCAGCAAATGCATTAAACATTAGAATACCAATGATTCATTAACATGAAATGGGAGTATAATAACCGAACGGGACTAGAAATACTTTCAGCGTAAAACGGTAGCTAAATATAATTGGAAGAACATAAATTATGCGAATATATCGCGTGGACAGTCCACAGGTATCGAACGGGGTAATTTGAGGCAAGGCCATTAAATGAGTAAAAAAAATTCGTAACCTATGCTAATCGGGATTCCGATAAAAATATCCAAAGGCTGTTGAACTTGCCCTGCTGTCATCGACGTGGTAAAAATTTTGTTAGCGTCGTGTTTTTAAACGCGAACCGTTAATAGAATTAATTATATTTAATAATGAAATTTGGAGCAAAGAGTATACAGTTATGCATTCTTTTAATACGTGGGAAATAGAGTTTCAAATGATGCTATTTTTATAAAAAAAAAAATAAGTAACGATTGATAAAATTATTATTAAATAAATAATAGTAAAATGTTCATACGACAGACGCTAAATATTTTGTTCAAGACTTATACTACTCCTTTTTTCCTTACTTTAAAAGCACAACGATTTGCAAAAATTATAAAAAATTTTGAAAGTAAATAAATAATTCAAATACATAAAGATAAAAGTAAATTGTATACACACAATTTAGTACGATTGGAGAAACAAGAAACACATTATCTTCAGCTTTTGTTTTCGTATTGTAGAAGAAGAAGTGCACTTTACGTAAATATTTGAAAAAAATAATTTTACGCGGTAATGAGCCTCCGAATACAATATTTTAGCCTCAGGTATGTCGCCTGAGAAAAGAAGGTTTAACAGCGCGCGTAATTGTTGTTTCTCGAACACCGCACGCGCTGCCCTCTTTTAATCTATTTTGATCTCGTCTTCGTTTTCATGTACTACACTTTTTCCCATGAATTTAATTTGCATAATGCTTGCGCTGCTTGAGGCTCGGCGCGCAGATTTATTCGCAGTATGAAGCGCAATTACATCTGCGCTTATTCCGCTTTTCTAATTAACCATTGAGAATAATTTTAATTTAAACAAAATTTTCTATTGTGATTCTTTTTGCCCGTCGTAAAGTTAAATTGGTTTCTTTCTTGCGATAAAACAAATTGTCCAGACGAAAATTATTTATTCTTCGTTTGGTATGCAAATTTTAAATGGAATATCTTGAAACAAGCGCACTCTTGATTATAGCAGTGGGGAACATTTAACATCGCGTTATCAATAAATTGCTATTGGAGATATTTGGTGGCTCTCATTTCAATAAATTATACATTATTATATATTCTTACTTATGTATTGTTTTTTTTTTTAATTTTAAGTAGTTTCCTGTAATCTTCTTCTTCGATAAAATTAAATCTGGTTTTCTATTTTTGTATGGAATAAAATCAGCTGATTAATTAATTATTCAGTGTACGGTAACTTTAATTCTACCGTGTATAAAATAACTATGATTCTAAACAAAAACCAGCAATGTTAGAAAATATACATTAAAATATCCTGTGCTTGAATAAACTCTTCTTGCAAAATTATTTCATTGAATTATTTAGTTGAATTCACATATTTTTTATTTGAAAAATCGGTTTGGTTAATTATTTTGTTAACGTGATCCCTGGTAGTAATTTGATCAGTGATTTCATGAAAGCTTACGGCAAAATTCCCATACTTTCATGAAAGCTTTCAGAAAGCTTCTAGGAATATTTATGAGTAACCAGTCTTACAGTTTAACTAAAATTTCGGAAATAAATAGTTTTGTCAAGAGAAAATTAGTAGGATCTACACTTTTTTCTAGTGTGATTAACGAAAGTAAAAAAATTTCTTTTTTTGTCATCCCGTAGATTATCGTAGATCTCCCAGCAATAGACACGCATATTCGCACCATCGCAGTTGAATCCGATCGAGATTAAAATCTCGAGGAAAGGAACGGTCCGATCGGCATGCCTCAGGTGACGCTGGATTACAGCCGCTCGCATGTGGGTCGCCGCATCTCGTCCGTTTTCCTCGGCTCATTATCGCGGCCGGCCGCTAAATCGATTGGGCCGAGCCTTCGCGTGAATCATCGTGGCCTCGCGTTCCACTTCGATTCCGAATGAAATGCACCAAAGTGTTTCGCTGCTTCTCTTGCGATGAGGATTTAGAGTCCCCATTGTTTGTGCGGTTCGTTTGATCGTGCACTGGTGTGTGTCCGATGGCTGGTTAATATTTGATTTTTATGAGGATAAAAAGTGGAGGAATTAGATACATTCCGAGAGGAATGTGTTCCACTTTTGATTTTGAACGCATTATGATCCTTCCGGACGATGAAAATGGTTGCATCTAATGGTTTACAATAAGTCTTGCAGCGGATTCTCGTAATTTTTGCTGTTTACAATTTATGACAGAAAAGCTACATGAATCAGTCGTAAATATTGATCAAATTTACGTCTGACCGATTTTGCATTTTACAATCAATCCAATCTACGGCTACCAACATGTTGCACTACAGTAATTAGCCCATTTCGTGGTCATTAGTTCAGCTTTTGGTAAAGATAAACCAATTTTATTGTAACTAATTGATTCCTAAGGTAACCAGCCCTTTGCCTTTGATGACTAACGTTTTTTTGTTAATATCCTCATCGTGGTTTGGTCACTAATCCGTTACTATGACAACCAATCTACTCTATGATAATTATCAAATTGCTTAATCATACCTCATTTTATGATAATTAAGCACTGGTACAATAACTAATTGTTACCGATTTATTACTATATGTCAACTATATAAGCTTATTATCATACTCAGAGTGTGTCGTGGTAATTTAATTCATTACTACATATTTCAATTATTATGGCTACTGTGGTAATTCTTCTGAACTATGATAACCACCCAGTTGCTATCAGGTATATATATTATTATTCAAGCATTTAATTGCTCATTAATAAATAATCAGTCATTTGCCAGAGTACCAGTCTTTGCGTGGTAATCAACTGGTTATTATTCCGCAGTATAATTTAAGTAATTCAACAAGTAAATCTTGAAACATTGTACGACATATTATATTTCTCAATTAAAAACCATACTCCTTTAATTAAAATATTCAAGCTAATTTACTTACCCGCAGAAGTATTTATACATTTATCAACAGATCCTAAACTTCAAGTAGAGTCTTCGTCGTTTAAATGCGAAATATAAATTCCACGACCAAGAATCTCGATCTTCGGGTATCCCTCGCGATTCATTCATGTCAAACCAGATTCAAGATGCGATCGCGTCGCTTTTTTTGAAAAGTCGTCCGAAGAATTTATTTATTTTTTTTTTTCGTTATACGACGGAGCTCGTCAATCACCCATCACCTATATCCATTGATCATTAGTGTAATTGTGCCGAAAACCACCTCATCGCAGGAATCGCAGATTTTAATCGCCAAATAAACCTTCGTTTCATTACAGGCGGCCGCGAAAAAGCCGCTCGCCGTAAAAGTCAATTACCTCGCGTGCCTCTCTTTTTCCTCGTCGGCCGCAACGAAACTCGGGCTGCTGGCCCTTTAAAGGCGGAAGAGCGCCATCAAAACCGCGAGAACAAGAAAAAAAAAGGGGGTTTCGCGGCCTGCATTAACATACTTAGGCGAGGCTTTTTCTCGCGTTCCCGCGGTGTGTGGAGTTTTTTTTTTTTTTAATTAATGTTTTTTGCTTTTTACTACGATTTTTTCCCCTTTTTTTAGAGTTTCCAGCGAATACTACAAATTCTGAAGCAGCACTTCTTTTTATTTGCTAAGTAAAAAGTAATATAGAGTAGATTATCAATTTGCATATTTTGCTTCCTTCCAATGGAGACTTTTGTATTTTTATATATTGGCTATGTGTTTGAGGTAAAAAGTGTTAATAAAAGATAATAAAAAGAAATGAATAATAATCGAGGGTTCTTGAAACTAATACGGAGAGAAAATTTCTGGTGAAAATTGCTATACCATTTTATAAAGCAGCGAAAAACTCGATGAATAAAAATTTTTATACTAGAAGGTCTAGTAAAATTTACTATAAGTCTAGAAAATATTACTACACTTTCTAGTAAACTTTTTTGTTTGTGGAATCTGTCTCTGCATTGCAAAAAAGAATAGTAATTTTTACTAAAAAATTTCTCCCCGCGAATACTGATTTTAGATCATTTTCCGGCACCTCTTAAGAGTCCGTAAGTGCAATCAGCTGTAAACTTCAGTAAACGAAAATTACTTCCTGCAATTTCCAATATTCGTGCATCCACCGATACTATTTCCAAATATCCAATTCCGAGTATCTTTATCATGGAAAAAAATCGTACCAAAAAAATCGTACTAAAAAATCGTACTAAAAAAATCGTACCAAAAAATTGCATAGAAAAATTGCATAGAAAAAATTGCATCGACAAAAAAAGTATCAAAAAAATCGCGTGGAAAAATCGCATGAAAAAAAATGGCATCAAAAAATCACGTCGAAAAAATTGCGGCGTCTTTTTAAGGCTCGCGCATACAAGAAGGGCAGAGCCCAGAAATGGGCTGGAAGTTTGTCAAACTCGGCTCTTCTGCGCGTGCCAATATTACCCAACGCCTCGCGAAGGCCGCGCTCTTCTCTCTGATGAAACGAGAATCCGTTTGAGTCGCGCGTCAACGACGCTGCTGGGGGGCCTTTTGTTATTTGCTTACTTCGGTCGAATAGGTATTGGTGGAACTTGGGTGTTGCCGAGTGGATTTTTTTTAATTTTTTTTCTCAAGCGCGGCTCTTTGTTCGGTGGCTACCGCGGGAAAGTTGGACTTCGGACGGCGAGATTTGCAAAAAGCAACGGCTAAGGAGCGCCTGCAGTTTTCTGAGAAGCTTATGGAGAAGGAATTACGGTTCTTGATTATTTAGAGTTGACACTGGGTGCGGGCGGTGTAATATTGAAATGTATTTTTTTTCTTTAAATTACGTACATAATTACAATTACATAATAATTTTTTTAACGTGTATACTGCAAACTTTTATGTGCGATAAAAAAAATTGTTCATGTCATAATCACGGACAATTGTGTATTAACGAAAATGGCAGAATCTAATAGTTGGTCGGTTCAATGAATTTCAATGAACTTGATTCTTACTTCGTGCGATCGTAAAGTTTAGTTTCAAAATAAGAAATAAATTAACTATCAATTAAATTCTCTTTGATTAGTTTTTGCTGAGACTTTTATAAGGTTTTTATTGCTCTGCGTCGTTTGTGCAGGAAGTAGTAATGTTTTAAGGCTTTTAAGGACTTTTTGTTTGTATTTCTGATACTATCAATGTAACAAGTTAATAATTAAGCAACAATAAATCCAAAGTGAGTACTAATTCCTTGATAACGTAGTTTAATATTTTAAATTGTAGATGTAAAACATTCACAATTAACGATATACTGAAACGATCACCTAACGGACAACTTCATTTGAAAAAAAAAATATAGAATCCATTCAAAAATCTAACTTTTTTATAGAAAGAGAAATAATAATAAAATTATAATGTGATCGTTCCTTTTATGATTACGTTTTTTTTTTTTTTTTTTGGTAGGAGGCTCTAACAAAGAATTCCAGAATTAGATCATCAGGGTATGACATGAGATAATTCGTTCACATTCAGAGACATTGATTTGTGTAGAAATAAAACCATGATGTAACACAGGATTCTATACATTTTATCAATTGCCAGGATCCTCTACCTTTTACGCATTACAACGCGGGTTCCTTATATTTTACGCATTATACCAGGATTATAGTTTCCTATCCTTTTATCAGGAGTCACTACCCTTCACCTATTATCAGGATTCCCTATTTTGTACCTATTGCTTAGATTTATTACATTTTATGTATATTACGAAGATTCGTACTTTTTATGTGTTACAAGGCTCCTCTACATTTTACGTATTACTTGGATACTCGATCCGTTACCTATTATCATGCTGTTCTACCTGTTACCTATTACTAGGATTCCTTAAGTTTGACCAGTTAACTATCAGGATGACTGTCAGGATGACTATCAAGATTTCCCATTTTTTAGATAATAGGTACTATTGATATTCCTTATTTTTTAGGTAAAAGGAATTACCAGGATTCCCTACTTTTTAGGTAATAGGTACTACCGGAAGTCCCGATTGTTTAGAATTAGAATTCTCTAATTTTAGGTAATAAGACTTACCAGGTTCCCTACTTTTTAGGTAATAGGTACCACTGAGATTCCCTATTTTTTAGGTAACATGTTCTATCAGGATTACCTATACTCCCAAACATTCTTAATAAAACAATTTGTTTATAAGAGATGTAAACAATCCTATCAGGATCCAAATTTCCCTTTTCTCGATATATTTACTAAATCTCTGCCTTTTTCAATGTGAGACCAGACTATCTCTTTGGAGGATAAGAATAGCGTTAAAATTAAAATTCCTTTTTCAATACAACTACTCTCTTCGCTTCCTAAACCCAAAAAGAAATTAGCAAATCAAACAAAAACCGAACAGTGCTTCAATACAACGAAATCCCAGAGTCACTCTCATAAAGAGAAGCATAACCCAAGGCGCTCTAAGGATCTACGACCTCTGCCGGAATTACATCAGCGCGAGCGTAACTCTCATTGTCGGTCCACATGGCGCGCGTTGCGTAACGGAGTAAAGAGCAGTAACCCAGACGCGCGTCGCTCGTCGATAGGCGCGAGATAAAGGCGCGCGCGCAATAGGCGAAGTGTTCCAAGGTGGCCGGGCACCTGCCGATCGCCGAGGTCGCCGCGCTCGACTCGCTCCTTATGCGCGAGGCATCCTCCTGTAATTCTAATTCCCGACGCGAACGCGTCGCTTCGTTTGCGCCGGGGTATTATGCCCTCCGGTACCGGCCGGTTCCCGTGCCTTTGTCCGCGCCGGTTTCGGTTTCGCGCCTTTTGTCCGTTATAGGCGAGCGACGAGATGAGACCGTCGAGGTGATGACCGCGGGAGTGGACTTGCTTTCACAGATCGATAATTGAAAGAGTACGCAAGAGGCTTTGCTGGCTGGGAAAAGCGGTTCGCTTTGTGTTCATGATTTTTTTTATTATTTTTTTTTTTAAATGAACAGAGGAGTAGTTAACGTTACTTAAAGAAACGACGAGATTTGCATGTCTCATGCGGAAATAGTGCATTTCGATACACTTGCGGGAAACTGATTTTAAAGCTCGCGTGAGGTTTGCGCACGAGCGAAGCGAGTGAGAAAAGATCACATCACAAGGCTAAAATTCCAGTTTTTTCACGTGCAGTGCGATTAGCGAATTTGAGCAAGCGTGCGCAAAGTCGTACATTTGCGCACGACCTGTAGAAAAGAATTTTTTTTCAAAAAGTTAACACACTCTTTAAAAAAGTTAAAACACTCTTTTTTGAAAAATTAAAAATATAATGATTGATTGTTTAATATACGTTATTAAAATTATTACTATTATTTAATAATAAGAATACCAAATGATTTATTTAAATTAAAAGATTTTGTTATGAATCGAAATATTTCATAACATAGAAAAATCTAAAAATGTCAACGAAAGTTATAATCGTGAAAATCATTTGATTATTTTAAGGTTGCGCGATAGCTTAATGGCTAGGACATTAAGCTATCGCGTAAATCGCATAAATATACCACTGCAATTTAATGTAAAAATTGTACTACTCTAGATTTAAAATTTGTATTTTTATTCATATAATTAATTAATTCAATTAAGAAACATTACTACATAATTATATATTTACGTAAATAAAGTATATGTAGTAAGAACGGATATTTCTACTGTTAAATCTAAGTTTCCTTTGAACTGTTAAAGAATTATATAATACTTCAGTTCAAAATAAAAAGCCTTGCAAATTGTTAAAGGAACAAGTCAATATATTGAAGGTCTCGATGTTAAAAGTTCCTGTTGTCAAGGTGATAAATTTTATTAAATAGAAAGACACGAACGATTATATTGTAAAATCGATGAAATTAATAAATTTGTAACGTAAATGATGCTGTAAAATTGTTTACAAATATTTTATTTAAAACATTTTAATTATATACTTAAACGAACCTACCATAAAAATCTATCAATACTCGAATTATTATATTTTTTCTTTTTAGACAAAAACATTGATCATCTAAATTTTCAAATCAATATACATTAAATAATAAATACACCGAAGAGACTACGGTAAGAAATTTTTACTTTAGTTGTGCAACATATTTGAAAGCGCAACACTAATATTTTAAAAGTTTTTTTTTTTTGATAATATTTATTTTTATATAATTTTTTAAGATGATTACGTACACATTGCTATTCTGGATTATCATAGTTTTAACATTTCAAGTAAGTTGGCAGCATATCCCCGAGTACAAGTGGTTGGATATCATTATTAATCGTCTTAATGCTCATAAAGCACAAAAACAAGTAATTATCTTTACTAACAGCAGCAAAAAAGTATGCGTTTATCAACAAAATATAATAACACAGAAATTTATACAAAAAATGCCATCAGTGTCCATAGACTTTGGTACAGTGGCTTATACTAGAGACATAGAAATCAGAGCTAAAAACTCTTTAATGGACAAAAGATCAGGATTACATCTGATCATTGAAATAGATGATGAAACCGAACTTTATACCGAACAGTTAAAAACTATGTTAAATTTTGTGGTTGAATTATTTCCAGTTTTCTCGCGTCCAAAGTGTTTAATAATATTGATTAGTGAGCGTAGGCTATGCGCGACTGAATCGTTAAGACAAATGCTGCTATTTGCTTGGACTTTGAAATTTTTGGACTTATCAATAGTCGTTGTGAACAGTAAAAATATAGCATATCTGTGCACTTACAATCCTTTCGAAAATACTTACAACACTTTGGATATGCAGTCTGTCAACTTGATCTTTCCGAACAAAATCATAAACATGCATCGGTACAATCTTACCGTACCTGTTTTTAGTTTAGTGAAAGCTATCCAGACTAAAAAGGACGATAATCCAACGTTCAATTATATCAAAGACTACTTTGAGATCATGTCAGAAAAGTATAATTTTTCACTGAAACTAATGCACTTAAAGTTCGATTCTATGCTCTACCCGACCTTGTACAAAAAGTTACGGTTTGGTGAAGTGAACATCTTGAACACAAGGCTTTTAGTAGGTACGAATCTTTTTAATAGGAGTATTATAATAGGCCGTATGACTAGCCAAAGCGTATTTAACGTCGTCGCACCTATCCTGCCTAAATTAAACTATTCCCCTCACCGAGTTGGGTAAGCATATTTTCCGCTTCTCCTTGATCGCCATTTTCTTCTTTGTATTTTCGAAACTAATAAGGCGCTTTGGAATCCAGTGGGAGTTGCATTTCATTAGTGAAACGCTCTTCGGCATCTCGACGACTCGCGTACCTGAAAGACTTAGCGAGAGAATCATTTTTCTGAGTTTAGTCATGATAGCCTTTAGCATCACTACGAATCTCTTCAGCGAACTCACGGAGTTCAGCCTGAGGTCCGAGGATCGTCCGTTCGATACCGCCCAGCACATCGTTAACAGTGGATTTCCAGTTTACATACCAGAATTCATTCATAGTCAAGTCTTTCGTGATCCTAGTGAGATCATCCAGGGATTAAACTCACGTATTCAGAGGATGCACTATGTAGAATGTGTTAAATTGCTCGTGAGCACAATGGCGTGTGTCTGCATCGCACCGGATCCACCACTCTCTAACATCATTCTCAACTACAACAAGATGCACGATAAGCCGGTGACCAAAATTTTCGGCACATCGTTTCTTCGTGATTATACTGCTTTTGCCTACGAAAGTGGTTCACCCTATTTCGAGAGGTTTGACAGACTGCACCAAAGGATTTTCGAAGTTGGAATACCATACAAGACCCATATGTCATTAAATACATTAAATGCAATAAGTACACACCGCGAGCAGGAGACCATCCACTTGCCACTACTTCTAACTATTTTCTGTGGAGGATGCTCATTAGCAAGTCTGGCGTTTGTGATTGAAATGATTTTTACTTCGATGTATCGGAAAATGGAATTATTATTTAAAAGTAAGTTTCGCTTGGAATACGCTGATGCATGTTGATGGACTATCTTCATCAGTTGCACTTGTAGTGTGTCTATATTGCAAATAAAATGATTTACTTAAATTTGCCTGATCTTTCATTTATAAATTATCGATCCTCACGAATTTAAAAGAATTTTTAAAGTTGAAACTCAATATTCTTTGTATCGTAATGTAGAGGGCATTGTGGATCTTCAAAATTACTTACACAATAGTGTTAATTTGCCACTCTTTTTGCCGGTTATATTCATAAAATCATTACAGAAACCGGAAGCAAACTCCAACGCCGATCATAATTTTCCCCATAAAATAGAATCATCGAACCATCCACTCCATCACTCAACACCCCAGGAAATTAATCCTATAAGCAATAACAAAACCCTCCACCGTATCAAATACCCTCGCTAATCATCGACAACACAACGAATTCAATTTATTCCCTTGGCGATTAACCTTGAACAAGCAGAATTAAGAACGCGTTGAAAATGACCCCACCCCATCTCCCTTCGCAATTAATTCGCTCGCGCACTCGAAAGTGCAACACCCCCTCTAATAAACAAACAGTGTGCCGATCCGCTGGATGCTCACGCAGCCCCAGCGTCACCGAAGCACATCGTCGCTTCGCACGCGCCCCCGTAAGAAGATTCTCTTTCGCACTGTTCGCGCGCCTCGTTGCGTGCAAAAAAAAAAAATCGCCGTGACCACTACCGTGAAATGAATGCCCAACCGTTGGAGCGAGACTGTACAATTAGTCGATTAATCGATAGTGGACTCCTGGGGTTTGGTGTGTGTTTACTTGTGGAATTTCTCGTTGGATGAAATACGAGTTAATGAAAAGACGAGAAAGAAAATATGGTAAGTTTGAGTACACTAATTGAGCCATTTTGAATTGAAATGTACACCCTTAAGGGGACAGAAAGTCTATATATGTGAAAATCCACGGCCAATAGGAAATAATTTAGAGGTTCCATTTTTAAGGCACACCTACCAGATCAATTTTTTCTTATTTTTAGGTCATTTTAAAAGAGAATAAGCACTTGTACAAACTAAATGACGCAAAAACATTGAGAAAATCTGATTTTTCGAATTCATTTTTTTTGTGAGCGATTTTTCAATGGTTCTCTAGTCTGTTATAAACCTGGGAACCCACTAAAAGTGGAATAAATGTTTAAACTTTAGAGAGTCCATGGTTCAAAGATCATTTTTTTGTTTTAGTATTCAGAATTTTTTACAATAAACGATTTACTTTTCGAGAAAAAACACAAGAGTAAAAAGTTCTTTGAACTAGCTAAGGAATATGCCTGAATTTTTTCAAAGCGTTTTGAGCAAATATTTGTTAATGTTACTTATTTAAGAAGATGCTTTGACCTTTAAATCATCACAAGTTTAGCCTGAAATGATTATCAGATTTCTCTCTCTTGAACATACAACTATGTTTGGATTATTTTTTATATTTTTTCTGATTTTAAAAATAATCCAAGTGACGACAATGCTATAAAATTTCGAGAATTTAATTTTAATGTGAAAACAGCATCATTCCTAGAAAAAATAACCTGCTCCATTTACTAGTATAAAGTAATTTTATAAAAACTTAATAAGTAATGCGATAGAAGTTGTTAATGTGCAAAATTGTACCACAAGTAGTTAATCACGAAGACACAGCCACCTCCATGTATTTATATCACATCCATCTACAATGTTATGATTTTAAATCTTTAGAAAAATTATGTGCAAATAAGTTTCTTCATCGGTGCATGCGATCAGAGCATTTTGCAAACTTGTGAATTATACGGCAATATTTTTCCTTTAATTTTTATTTTGACTCTTGATTGAAAAACGAGATATTTTGTAATTTTTTTTACAGAGCATAAATACTATAGACACACTTTTTCCATCGATACTGATTAACCCGAATAACTTATACGCCGAGGAAAAAGATTAATGTGAATTCTACTAACAGAGATACAATGTTCCGCGAGATGCAACGAACATAATTTATTTATCCCCAGTGTAGACCGAACTTTTGTAAAAATAAAATTCTTATCGACTCGAGTAAGACGTTCTGAGTCAGCGGCCGCGGTCATTGAGAAAATTATAGGTTTACTGCGAGATAAGGTATTTAAAATGACGTCAACGTTTTAATTCGTACCCGCGCTATAACTTAGTGCATATACTTTTCAATTGTTTTTTAAATAAAAGGTACCGCAAAATTTTAGTTCTACAATGTCAACTTTTTCTAAATTTATACACATTCGCAACGTAATAAACAGTTTTTATCTTTGATAAAATAAATAACAAGTTTATCGATGATTCATCTTTACCGTACCATTCATCATCTGAATTATCAAAGGCATATTTGTAGATTGATATTTATTTTGACACGAAAAGTTTATTGCTATAAATAAAATATTAAATTAAACTAAATTATTTAATTTAACAGATATTACAATTAATTATAACATTAAATAAGGTTTCAATATTGCGATCATCTAAATTGATAAAAACTATATTCATATAAAATCAAATGCATGAAAATCTATTAGCTTCGCCAGCTCGAATCGACTGTTCCACCAAATCGCTTACCATTGCTCTAACAAAATAATTAGCGAAAATTCGATGAATTCAGCAGCAATCTTAACAATCGCACTAAAAACTCTCTCCCTCTTTAAAATTACGCCAGCCATCCGTCGGTCGTAATTTTGAATTACCACCTAACCGATCCCCGCAAATCGAAACCCAGAAACATTTAGAAAATCGCTCGAAAGCAGTGCTCTCTGCACCCCAGACTTGAAAGCTCCCTTTGCCGGCATCTCCCTTCCGGGAAGGCCTCGAGACGACGAGAGGAAAAAAATGCGGACGCGGGACCGGGTAAACGAAGCTCGCGCCACGAGTGTACTTAAATCGCGATACCGAGCATGTCCAACTATGCAGATCACGGAGCGTGGTAACAGCTAGGCGGCGGCGATTCCTGAAACAAGCGTCGTTAAAGAGGAAGAGGGAAGAAGAGAGAGGGACGAAAACGTCCGAATCGAGTGACAGCTGCCCAACGACGAGGAAGAGGAGCGACACTACCGAGGATTAATGGTCATCGAGATCGACCCTGCAACGCGTACGAACCAGTGGATATCGCCAAGGGTCTCCCGAGCTTGGGTTAGTCTTTGTCCAAGTGAGGGAAGACGGAAGAAGAGGAAGGGATTGTTCCTGGATTTAAAGAGATCATTGGTTTGATTAGTGTATTCTTGACATTTGAAAATTAGCAACCACAAAAGGTTGATTGTCCTGGATATCGCCAAGGGTCTTTCGAGCTTGGGTTAGTCTTTGTCCAAGTGAGGGGAGACGGAAGAAGAGGAAGGAGTTATTGAAGGATTCAACCAGATCGTGAAAATTAGCAATGACAAAAGGTTGATTATACTGGATATCGCCAAGGGTCTCCCGAGCTTGGGTTAGTCTTTGTCCGAGTGAGGGGAGACGGAAGAAGAGGAAGAAGTTGTTCCTAGGATTTAAAGAGATCGTTGGTTTGATTAGTGTATTTTTGACATTTGAAAATTAGCCATGACAGAAGGTTGATTATCCTGGTAGTAACGTTCAGCAGCCATTCGACATCGGCGAGTCAATTATATAAAGTTTAGACAACTGTTGCACGAGCTAATGCCCAACAAACTCAAATTTTAAAATCGAGCAGTTGATGAAGAGCACAGCTGAACCGCTGGTCAATTATAACAGTATCCGTTACCCAAAGTCGTTTCCCAGCCATTGATGAATAGGCCATTTTGGTTGGTTTCTTTGCTACCAGGGTAGCGACTACTTTGATGTTGAATTGGCCACATTATTTTTCGTTTACCTAATTATAAATAGTTCAGAAAGTGGCTGTGCAGGGGATGAAATAAGCAGTCACTTTAAGAATCAATCAGAAACTGTTTACAGGAGATGAAATATACAAATATTTATAAGCAGAAATGCATCTACAGATATGTGCACTAAAGCTAGTTCAATGTTAATTAAGTGTTTGATAGACTGGATTTTAATTTCTAATCAAAGTAGTAGTGCAAATTTACATACTGATTTGACCTAGTAACGATGCACTTTTCCTTTTACTCTTATAGCAGTGATAGTGTCAGAGTTAATAGTTAAATTATGTTAGTTTTAAGTAATTAGTTTTTACTATTTTTAGTTTTATATAGAACTAGACCAGCAATCAGCAAGTCTTTTCCTCTGCTGGATCTTTTAAATAACGTTATATCTGTATGCAAATGTAATACAATTATATTTGTATATACGATACTCTGGTAATAATAAATAAATAAAATAAAATAAACATTGCAAATCAATCAGAAATTGTTCATATGGGATGAGATATGCCAACAAATTCCGAACCAACTAGAAAGGGTTCATAAAAGTATGTAATTACATGAAGAATCAACAAGAAATTATTCACCCATTTAAACAACTTCACATAAATATTCAATTTGGCAGACAATAAAATCTAATACGAACAGAAAAATTCATCAAAAAAAATGTTTAGCTAAATATTTAATTTAAATAAAAAGTTGTATGAAATTTCTTATTAATGAACTCGTATACGCAAGAGCAAACTCATTAACGGTAGCGCGAACAAAAAAAAAACAGAGAGCCTTAAATTTATATTCCTTGTGCACCGGAAAACATATTTGTAAATAAATGCATCGCGCATTCGTAAAGGAGGTAAGCATAACCAATCCATAAAGTATAACGAACTAACTGTACCGACACCTTGACTCAGAATTGGATCAGTTTTTCACTTTTTTTTTCTCTCCCAACGCGGTGTGAACAATACATATTTCATGAACACTAAGACGCGGTCAATGTATAAATAAAATCAGACTGTTACTCATTACTTAAAAAGTCTTCATTATAATCGATAAATTTAAATTAAATTTCCAGTACTTAAAACACATTTTATTACGAAACGTACAGTTACGCGCAATTGACTAATTAAAGCAGCAATAAATCGTCGAATTCGAAAGGAAAAAAAAAGAGTAATAAATTATTTTTATTATAACGCGCAGAATTAGCGATAAATAATATTGCGCGCGGGCCGTTACTTGAAAATTGAAAGTATTATCTTCGGCACATCTGTTGTGCTATGAACTATTATGTGAATTTATTGCGGCGATGTACGGACATTAATTAAAGTATTTCATCGCAGACTGGTATTTATTTTACTTAATGCACAGTACAGTACGAGGAAACAATGTCAGTGTAATTGCAGTTGAATCTGATAAAAAAAGTGACAAAATATAGCGAAAACAGGAAAGGAAGAAAAAGATAATAAAAGCAGACATACTTTGTTGGATGTTCAGACTAATCAGTCTCATACACGATTCATTAAAATATCCAACATTTATAATTGTCGTTAATTCTTTTTTATTAAAGGGCTCTGAATGCCAATTAACAATTCAAATTTCGCGCCATAATATAGTAAAGATTTTAAAATGAATTCAACTTGAAAATCCTTATTGGAACCTTACTTTTGCACATCCTCCCTTAAATTCGAGTAAAAACTAAGTTTCGAAAAGATTTTCTGCTATATCGCACTCTATCTCAACTCTATCCCATGTATTTTTTTGTTTTAAAGGTTTTTAGATTCCCCACAATGTGAGCGGAACAGAATATTAAAAAAGTTCAGGCCAGATTTTTTATTTTTATTTCTTTTAAATTCAAAACACAGGCTTTCCCCCTTAAGGGGATACCTAACTTAATTTTCGCGCTCTACTAACGTTTCCACCAACTACAAACGTCACCTTCAATAACAAAAAGTTATTGTTCGGTTATTAAAAAAAAAAAAAAAACACATTAGCCACTAAATACATTATCATCGACGCGCGAAGCAGCCACCGGTACGTCGACTCATCGGGCCGGATCAGAGGCTCGCTTGGCTGCCTCAGCCCGTCTAGCCGATACCATCGCTCGATTAGGCACTTTTCGCCATTTATACCGGCCTGACAGTGTAAAGGCACGCGAAGCTCGCTCGAGCGTCTTCTCCTTCTCTGCGCGTGTGTACAGGTATACCCATTGGTCGACGGAGGTATGATTGGTTACGCTCCGAAGGCGCCTCGTTACACCCGCGGACAATGTTACCCGCTCATTTTTATAAGCTGCGTTTTGTACGTGCTTGCTGCCCAATGGCGATTGTTGCATTATGGATCGTTCGAGTGCGGCGAGGATGCCCTTTTTTTTTATAAATTCTCCTTTTTTTTAAGGATCGCGCATTCTGATGGGATGCTATATAGGCTTACTGTTAGTATTGTATCATTACGCGGACTTTTAAAAATCACTTTGTTGCCTGAATGAAAGTTTCCTAATAACTGTTATTCTGCATTGAATATGTGGATGTAGATTTTGAAAAATGTTAATGAATAAAGATGCAGCAGTTGCGGCTGCTAAAAGAATACTGGACAGGATGTTCCATTTGTCATTTAATGTGGACAACGCGCTAAGTGAGATGGATTTATAAATTTGACTCCATTAGAATCAAATTTTCATCAGAAGCTTATATTGAAATGAACTCTCTGGATGGGAGTGAAATAGAGTCATTTATTGACTTAAATATAAATTGTCCCAAAAACGAAGCTAAATCACTTATGTTATCGATGCCAAAACAGAAAATAAAAAAAACTACATCTCTCCTCTCATTGATTTAAATTCCTATGCATTTACAAGACGGTGACTAATTCATTCTGCGATAAAATTATCTCGGAAAAATTATCGCGGTAAAATTATGAACCGCGCGACAAAGTACTTTCCAGAAGCTGCGAGAGTCAAGATGGTCCCGGCTAACATCCGGCCCCCGCCGATTCTCCGCTCGCTTGCTTGGCGACCCGTTCGACTGGTCTATTCCATCGCTCATAGAAACTGGACGGAGTGAAAAAAAGGTAAACAGAGCGCAGGTGGAGGAGGCTGTGGTACGGACTTGTCTGAACGACTTTAGTGTGTATCGACGAGAAACACTTTGGAGATCGGAAGACATGAAATAATTTGAGCACGAAGATACGTGAAGTGTTTTTTCTCAACATTAAGTTTCAATGCTTTATTTATTGTCCAAAAGAATATTGTAGATTGGGAGAGATGTGGATTGCACGGTTTATTTGAGCTGCGAAGTCGAATACGTGTGAGAACCTGCGTCATACTAATAAAGTTAGTCTGTTTATGAGAAAATTAAATGTGGTTATTTTTTTTTCGATTGAAAATCGATTTCTTGCTGTTAATGATATTGCTCCGTGAATCAGATTCACAGAAATCCGGTATTTTATTAAATACACTAAGTGCAACAGGGAATGGAGAAGCACATGTTTCTGAATTTATTATAGTCAAGGCAATCAAAACGGCAGCTTTGAAATTCTTCGTTAAAATAAACTTTACGTATATGTGGATTCAAAAACTACGTGGCAGAAGATTCGATTAACAAATATCTTGCAGACAAGATGACATAATGATGACATCACACTCTAACGAATGACATAATTAAAAAAAGTTCTTACAGTTACAATCCATTAGTATATGTATAATAAAAAATTTGTATTTCCATTCTTATTCAATCTTCAAATGATCAATCAATCATCACCCTAATCAAATAGACGATACCAACTATTAAAAAATAAGAGTATTAATAGATCTGTCTTTCAGCCAGATCGAAAGACCAGGAAGTTACATTGCTTGCCCACCGCCCGATAGATAATACCACTTTAGCATTTCTCGAGGCATCCGTGGCATAAAAATAAATGCGTCAAAAAGCAAATCCCATTACTCGGCTAGCCATCCTCCAATTACCTGAAACACAAAGCTAGCCTGTCCGCATGCAAGAAGCCGCGCGCATCAGACGAAAACAATTCCGATCCGGCAAAAAGCCCCGGCGGCGTGGTGTGCATAGGAGGTTGGCAACACTTGCAGGCCCCGCGGGCCGAAAAAAAGACGGAAAAATGCAAGAGGAAAAAGACCGCCCCCTAGGGGGGGGGGGGAAGAAGGGGAGCAAACGAGAGGGAAATCCTGGGGAGGAATGCGCTAATGGCGAGAGCCGCTCTTCCTTCCCCTCTTCCCCCTTTCTCTGTATACTTAGACTCCGTCGGCCGATTAGATTTTGCGCCGAGTCTTCCCGACTTCCTCGAGCGAAGATTTTCATGGGGGGAGAAAAAAAGGACGGAGGAGTATTAGCGCGGCGTGTGTGCGCGCTTCGAACTATCGTGTACACCACTAGCGCTTCCGCGATGCTAATATCGGACGTGCTTTGAAGATTTACAGGGTTCTGACGGATTCTGGACGGGTGCAGGCGTTTCATTGGGGTTTTACCGGTTTACGATCTTTGAGGTGATTGATGATTTTTCATTGGTGGCCAGTTCTGAGAATTGAAGATAGAAAATTATGGTGGATTGCTTTTTGCAATCATAGGTATATAAAAGTCGAGTTGTTATTTGCAAAGAAATACAATTTTTTACCTTAGATTTTGAATAAGTGAAAAAATTCACAATCAAATGTATGGTGTACTTTTCATGTAGTTTTCATCTTAAATTCAAAAGGTTATATCAAGGGCTTTAGCTGTTCATGTTGTGTAAACCCAAACAAAGGTTGCGTCCTGAAGACCAGACGAGTAAGCTGAGATGTGTCGCCAAAAACCTACAGATTTTTCCAAAGGATTTCAATATGACTCAAAAATACCCACAGAAATAATAAACTTGACCTTGAAGTGACTTCCAACCAGTGTTAATAGAAGTTTATAAACAATCAGACAATTTTTCTATATCCATAATGTATATTGATTGAAATCATCTAATCTCTTAAAATGTGGATAAGTGTCAGGTGAATTAGAAATGCCACTTGAATCCCACGGAATATTACATTTAAAATGATGTAATTCATATTTATCAGCTACGTGCCTGATAAGAAGATATGTATTGTTTTCTTTCTACATTTTTATCTTAAGAAGAATACCTTCGAACGATTAATAATAAAAGTAATTGACTGTAACAAGGTTTGTTATTCCATTTTTCAAGTGAAATAGAACTCTGTGCCGATGTAGTTAATGCCTCAATGAAAGTTTTTCCTTGAATTCTTGGACGAAGCGCTATTCTCCTTTAATTGCCGTCTGTGTCGCTACCGACGAGTCCACTGCGTTCGCATTTTCTTTTAAAGGTCAGTAAGGAGGAAAGTAACCGCATTGTTCCCGCGACTGGGAAAGCATTTTCGTAAAGTTGTTGAACAACTTTACTCGTCCAGATTATAGCGTGTTACAACAGTAATCAAGTTCAGCTATTCTTACATTTAACTATTTCGTTATGTCTTTGATTCAAATTTCCTACTAATATTTTATTTTCAACTTGTAGATGAGTGGCAATTTTTTTCTACAGAATTTAAAACGATCGTTAAAAATGAATTTATTCCCTTGAGTTTGGGTACTGCTAAAAATACAAGCGCTATAAAGTTTGCTTACAGCACGAGGTAACTGAAAACAGAATTACGTAGGAGAAACCAAAATGAAGCTTTTTAAGATCCTTTCAAAAAGAATGCAGAGCCGTGAAAGAAAAAAATCAACTTGGAAAGCAAAAGTTTAAAGGAAAGCAGTCATTAAAACGTTCGCTCGGCGATGTGTGCAATTTGCGTGGTGCGTCCGACCCGCTGCAGTTCGAAAAAAATTTACGCCCGCTCGTATTTTGCGTGCAAACTCGGACTTTCCCAGCCCTGCTGAGGCGATTGGCTGTAAAACAAGAAACGGAGCGAGAGACCCTTGCGACACGGCTATAAATTAGCACTTCCCGGTGCGATCTAAATGAGCACAAGGTCGACGATGATCCTCGACGCGGTGCACTGAAAATAATCACGCTATGCAGCCAGCTTAATGGTGGGTGCACTTGGGCAGAGTCTGAAAAAGACATAAAAGTCAAGAAGGAGTGATTGAGGTTGCGGCCGTGTACAATTTGTCAGTGTCGAGTTTTTAAGAAAGTCTTTCTCCACCATGCCGTGTATGGTTGCGCAATAATTCGGTAAGAAGGTTATGGCATACACGATTATTTAAATAGCAGTGTGCGTGCAGTGGCAGATACAACAATGATCTCAATTTGAAAAAGTGAACATTCATGAGATCCTTTAAAAATTTAGTTCAAGTTTATTAATTTGTAGTAATTTTTTTAGGGCGAACCTAAACCTACAAACCTACGTCAAAGGCTACTACACAAAGGTTATAAATGATGGCATCTTAGGTTCCAAGATATAATTTATCTCTTATATGTATTTTAAGTTATAGTTAAGGGGTTCCCACATGTAATGTACCTCAGGTTGAAGGCAAGAGTAAAAGGTACAATGATTTCTCCTTAGATTATCTTAGTACTGAACAACTTTTGAATTTAGATGTGAGTAGTTCAGTGAACCTTTTATTTAAGGTAAGAAATTACACCAAAAAAGAAATTGTAACAACCTAATATATACCTACTTTTTTTTGTTTCCACACCTAACTCAATAATTATTTCTATTAATGGTGAATGAAGCAAGTCGGTTCATGTCAATCCTTCCTCTTTTAAAAAAGTGATGACTGGATGTGTGAAGCCTCGAAAACACGAACTTGATTGATTCGTAGGTTAATTTCGGAATAGAGTTCGAATTAAAAATTTCTAACCTCAAAAATGAATCCGGAATAAACAGTAAAGAAAGGAAATTGAGTGCATCATTTCAAAAGCAATAGATGAAACTCAATAGAAATAGCAGAAAAGATATAATTAATTATTTCCACGAAAATCAGTAAATCATCTTTCCCACCAAGTAAAAGAAAATTTCACGAAATCTCAATGCCTTGTAAAACCATCCATCAAAATCATTCGAGAAAGAACATCTTCGATCAAGTTTCGCACATTAAAAAAAAAAAAAAAGAGGAGGGATAACAACGCAAGAATCGGTTAGATATCTATAGAGACCCAAGAGCCTCATCTCCCGCAACAAAGGCGGGCGCTTCGGAGCGAAGCGAATCTCAGGCTCCCGGGGCCGTTTAGGAGGCCAAAAGAGAGCAAAATCATTGCCATTAGAGGCGGCGGCGGCGGCGCGGCATATTCCGTTTCATCTGGCCCCGGCGCTGCTGCGGGGCAGCTCCGGAGCGTGACCCGGGGAGGCGGCGGCCTTCGCCGGCACGGCAGAAAAAGACTCGCGGAGATGCGCCGCCGGCGGCGCAGGCTGCCGAGTGCAAAGATCCCTCAAGGCCGATCGAGACCCTCTCCTCCTCCTCTACCCGGCCTTGCGACGCCGATGCGCTACGCGGGCCCTATATGCGCTCGCGAGCTGTACACCTATATGGTCGGGATGTGCGAGCCCATAACTTAAGCATTGCCAACCCGCCGCGAGGAGAATCTACTACTTGCGCATATACTTATCTACGGCTAAAATGCCGTGAATCTCGGCTACTTGTTGCCAAGTGCGACTGTAAGTTCGGGTTGCTTCGGATGAGGATTTTTGACTAACTATTGTTGAATTTTGGAGAGAGTAATTTTTTAGGTTTCCGTGATTTTCTATAACTTTTCGTAAACTTGAGGGATGTATTATTGGCTTATTGGATTATTCAAACATAATATTACGACTGTGTGAATTTATTATTTCAATTTTGGCGCCATTTAATAGGATATTTATCTTTTAACAATGCTATTGCGTTTTAAGAGACTATAGAGCAATGACATTTAAAAAGTAAAAAAAGTTGTAGGAGTACATATAAATCCTTTTGGTTCAATCAATGCTAATAAAAATACAAAATACACTAAAAACCTAAAAATACCAGGATCTTTCACCAGTTAGAGCAAAAAAAAACAGGTTGGCCAGATGCTAGTAACTCACAATTTAACATTCCCTAGATGACGTACTCATAGATAGTGTAAATGACAAACATTTTTTTTGCGATGAAATTGTCGGTCTGGAGTAAAAAGGGGCATCACATTTTTAAACGATATATGGCATTTTTCCAACTGAAATCCGAGATAATCCCTTTTTGCTCCAGACCGACGGAATAAACCGCACCTAATTTTTGTCCTTTTACTTGATAAAAAAACCCTAGTCTTACTTAATCTTTAGAAACCCGGCGTCATGGATTGAGTTGTAAACATTTGACCTCGAATTGACTCTAACTTAGAGACCCCAGAACACTTTTTTATAGAGATAAGAAACAAAACAATTTTTGTTTTGTTAATTCCAGCCCTCTAAAGGTCAATTCCAAGTAATTGTAGAAAAATATCTAAATTAATTGTTAGTTTAAAAATTTTATAACAATGCAGTTCAACTTACGATAACATTTAAGATTGTGGATAAAAGTTCTCTGGACTCTTACCTGAAACAAAAAATTTCAATCATTAACGCATTACTCATTGATTCATATTACATAGGTATTTTTACGATTTCTTTCTATAGAACCTCGACTGCGACTGCATTTCGTAACATTCAAATTTTATTATTTGACTTTGTTTACGGTTGTAGCTTCCTTAAGTAATAAATGTAACAGAAGATCGATTGACCATACGAGTGTTCAATTGACTCATAACTTATCCCCCTAAAAGCAAAGCAGTATAAGTCATTCCGTAAAAGGTTCCAAATGCACCCTGACAAGATGTTTCAAAGGATAGTAACGTACAAACACAAACGTTATTATCGGACGCTAAAAACACATGTTACCTTCAAAGCGCCTATAAGTGCAGAAACGCTAAGCAAAGTGCCGATTTGACCGTTAAGAGGGTCAACCGAACTGCAACCGTCTTTTCGCTGAGCACCGTTCATTGTAAACCCCCAGCGAACGGACGTTTTTATTGGCTCCTTAATTTCCGTGAGCGCATGCGCGCATAATTCTATCGCGCGGCGCGCTCACGTATGCGCGCGCACTACCCGGCGTCTAAGCAATTCACGAGGCGCGCTGCTTAATTCCCGCAGATGGGATGCGCTGGCGCTTCAAACGCACCGATACCCCGGTGTACCGTTTTTCCTTCTCCGCGCAAGCAACGTTAAATAATAACAATGGAGGACGACTTGGTTCTTTTTTTTACTTGTACATATATTCTACGAGGTGTGCGCTCTCGCACGCGAAATTACAGCGTTGCCGCTACAATCCGAGGAATTCGTCGTGGTATTTATTGTTGCAACCTTTTTTTTGCCGGCGATGGAAGAAGCGTTTCTCCTTTGTAGAGGGTAATGAAATTATTAATGAGCGGTCGAGAAAGAATGTGACGAGCAAGGCGAGGATTTCTACACCTTGTGTATAAGGTTAAACGTGTGTTTGCATGCAGAAACAAATTCTTGCTTTACTATTTAAAGGAATATAATTTGCAATAAAACTGTAAACTTCTATTACACGAGGGAAGAACGACTTGCGGTGGCTACTGAAAACTATCAGGTTTTTTTTTCAGTAGAAGTGTGATTGCTATGAGCAAATGTAATGTTTACAACCCTCTAACCTCAAAATAACAACTTTGATATGGCTTTTCGCATACGGTCATTGTTTTGACTACATAAGTATCACACTATAGAACATTAGAACCTCTTTCGTTAAGTGAAATTCACTATTTGTTTTGCGTGTCCTATTAGTAATCCGATATTGTAGAAACCATTAATCTTCGGAATCCTTTGCTTTTAATTTTCAATGTATACATAATCCAATTTTCGAAATTTTCTCCCTCATCAGTTATATAATTATGCCTGTTATACCATCACTGAACTATTCGAAGCATCCAAAACATAAGTACCGCTACCTTTAGAACTTATCCCTCACACGTGTTCCTCTCTCAGGCGTGAATTGCATACACATAGCATAGTGTGAATTCGTCGCGTAAACGAAGCACGCGAAAAATCCTCGCATCTCATACCTGATGCGGAGACTTGCGAGAGTCGGCTGGTGGATGGGGCTTCCCCCTTTTCTGTTCTCCCTCTCTCTCGCCTACAGATGCAGGCTCCCGCGCAATTAGCGTCACTCATCGTTGACTACGAAAGTGCAGCGCGGTTTTTCCCCTCGAGATTGTTTTCTTGCCTGTAGGGGTCGGACGCAGGAAAGGGAACTCACTGGCGTCGGGAGATTTACTCATTTCCGCGGGACCATCTGTCTGATATCTTTGAACTGTGATAATTATGAAATGCTTCTATGAATGTGTAATTTTAAACAATTTAACTGCAAGAATTTCTTGGAAAATTGCCTACATTCCTGGAGAATTGTACTATGTTCCCGGTTGGGGCTGTTGCCATCTTTTTTCAGATAGTCACTGTAGTTGCAAATTGTTAAAGTTTGAATATTTTTATGTCGTAGGTCGTTATGAAAAAGTATGACTCATCACAGAAAATAAACTTTGATACAAATTTAGATTTTAAAACTTAAAAATAAGGCTGACTTATGAATTAATGAGGTATTATTACCCGCGTCCTTCGTTTATGACTAGTGGCAAGCTCGGGGATTTACCACAGTTTCCTCGAATTGTCATTCCTATCTCTAACGGAATAACAGTGCAACTCATTAATTGTCAAGAACAAAGTCAGACTTTTAGAAAATAGCTCGTCGTCATTTTTTTGAGTTGTTGAGGGATCGAATTCAATGTCAATTGTTAGGTTCAAGGTCAATGAAGGTTGACCTTGTTTAGATATAAAATACAAATTTCTAGTTCCACCAATCGTTTTTTAAATAGTTTGTAGCCACAAGTTTAATTCCAGGTAATCAATATCATTGTAAAATATAGAAAGACAACAAAATTAAGCTTGAAATGAAATATTTTGAATTTGACGCTTGTTTAAAGAATATCAGTTTCTTGTCTAGCGACAAGAAAAATGTAAACAAATTGGACTGACATCTTTGTTGCTAAAAATTATTTTTTATTTGTGCATCTGTTGTATCCTTGTCATGCAATTAGAAGTAATATTTCTTACTTTATACCCAATTAGAAGTAATAGTTCTTATTTTATATTCAGAAGCCCCTCATTCTTAACTTAATTAGTGTGATCATAAAAAAGCGCTTCACGTGTACCACCTTGAACCAAATTTCCTGTGCGCAGTGCTTTTTCTCGACCTTTTGTTTCGTAAAAAAAAAAAACGAGGTCCAATAAATTCGAGTACTCAGTAATTTGAGTAAGGTATGAGATATCAATTGGCGGTGGTGGGGGAGTCGCTGCAGATTAGAGCAAAGTTGTCGGGAGCGCGTACCCAAGAGACGCAGTGTGGCACGACGACCGCTCAATGCCTCCGTCGGAGTGCATGACGGCTGATCGTTCCAGACAATTTCGCGCCGAATGTTATCTGTATAGATGGTCGAATGATTTCGCCTGCGTGATATGTGACTGTGGGTGCCATTTCCGGAATTACGTAATTACTGTAAGTACGCGGATGTTTTTTTTTATTAACATGATTCTAGTTTTATTATGTATTACTTAAGTGGCAAATTGTGTGAAAAAAGCGTCCAATGTTATAAAATTGTCGATGGTTTTAAAAATATTAATTGAATGTAGTAGTGTTCTGTGGTAGTGGTATAGTAAATTGATTAATAAACACTATCTGTACACATCAAAGAAGTGCATAAAAGTAATAAATTGTTTATAATGAAGTATAATAATACTTTTTAATCAATCAAGAGGCTTACAAAATTAATTGCAAAAATGTCATAACAGTTATAAAAATCACAATTAGTCATAACCGTAATAAATGATACACTCGATAAAAACACAATAGAGTTGTTTACACGATGATATATAAACATCATAATAACAAATTTCCTTTTGATTATTTATTTCAAACTCTTAAAATGTTAATTTCCCTTTTGACATGGTACAATCTTGATTAAATTATAACTTAAAAGAATCGTTGGTTGTCAATATAAAGAGCCAGCCAACATTTTTCGACCGCAGATAAATAAAATGATGTTTTTCGATAGCGTGATCTGGTTAAAATACTACAGGATAAAATAATTCATTCCCGCAAATCGAATCAAGGAACTTTTCCGTATGTGAATCACACACATGAGTATTTAACTTCTCTTTCAGTCGATGAGATAAACTCCTTGGTTTCTTTCTCGCCAATCGACTCAGTCGCGTTGCATCCTATGCTCGGGTAACATCTCGTATTCCAATATCCGTCAGAGCATGTCTCATGTAGTCTTTGAGCTAACATTTACTGTTTAAATGTAAATATAATTTTAGTATAGAGAAGTTGCTTGCACTGAACCAATGTTCCCATGGAAGTTTTATAGTTGAGATAGTGGACTGTGTGATATTAATTGTAGAGTGTATTCTTTTGACTGCTTTTTTCAAAAGTGTGTTTTAAGTTTAGTGCCAAGAAAAGTGACTTTCATTCTTATTGGATTTGAAAATCAGAAATTATTGAAATCTTGCGATAACATTGGGAGAAACTTTACTATACATGCGTTCTAAAATTACTTGTATCTTTTATTGTTGTATTTAGTACACATGCTAAGCTAGATATTTAAAAGTTGATATATACAATGAGTATATGTATTAGTTTCCAAAATTTGGTTGTGTAAAGGAAATATATTTATAACGGTTATGATATAGACATTAACGTTTTCAGAAGCAGAGAGTAACGTAATGGATGAAAAATCCGTTGCAATTTCAAAACAAGCAGATGATCTTCTAATTCGACTCGAAGGGGACGGTTCAATAAGTGCAATGGAAAGTCATAGTACACCCAGTAGCAGCAACACTGACAGTACATCGACTACCTCAACGCAGCAGCTTTACGTTGCTGCTACATCGCAAGAGGGTGGCTTACTAAGACCGATACCAGAAGACAATGTACCTACTACAACGCAAGACAACGACGGGCCTCTTATTAATATAGACGATGAAAGCGGTAGAGGTTCATTGCATTCTGATGACGATGCAATACAAACATCCTTGGAACAATCCACCATTCCTATCGACACATATTTTTCTGATGAAAGAATTCAGATACCAGAAGCAGAAGATGTAAGTTTCTAAAAGTAATGGACAATTGTCAAAGAAAGAGCAACAACTCAATAGAAGTTTATGTGAATTGAAAGTTATAGTTTACTATATCTAATTTGTTGTTGACTTTCAGAAATTATTCAGTTTTAGAAAATTGTGGGCGTTTACTGGACCAGGCTTTTTGATGTCTATAGCCTTTTTAGATCCTGGCAATGTAGAGTCTGACTTGCAGGCTGGAACCATCGCAAGGTATAAGGTAAATTAGGATAAGCAGAAATAATTTTTCAGAAAAAATATTGTGGAGCTATCATGAGACTTCGTTTCTTTCAGTTATTATGGGTACTGTTGAGTGCAACTGTTCTTGGGTTGGTCATACAGAGGCTAAGCGCGAGATTGGGTGTTGTGACTGGAATGCATTTGGCTGAAGTGTGTTACAGACAATTTAAGAAAGGTCCCAGATTGATTCTGTGGATTATGATCGAAATTGCCATAATCGGCAGCGACATGCAGGAGGTCATAGGTACTGCCATAGCTATTTACCTTCTCTCAAGCAAAGCGTAAGTGTTAATATTTGTATAAATCAAATCTTTGGAATGCGTCTGCCTCGTGATTAATGTTTTCCTTTTAAACAACAGATTACCAATATGGGCAGGCGTTTTAATTACGATTTTAGACACGTTTACGTTCTTGTTTCTGGATAAGTATGGTCTACGTAAATTGGAGTTGCTTTTTGGATTTTTCATAACTGTAATGGCTGTGACTTTTGGATACGAGGTAATACATTAATCCTGTACTAAAAGATATTTAATACAATCTAACGGATAGCTTTACTTGCATAGTACGTAGTATCGGCGCCACCACAAGGTGAAATTATGAAAGGATTGTTTATACCCTGGTGTGCCAACTGCGATAAAGCCGCTTTGTTGCAAGCTGTGGGGATCATAGGAGCTAATATACAACCGCACAACTTATACCTTCATAGTGCATTAGTCAAAGTAATTCGAAACCAGTGTAATAAAATTTAAAAACTAACGGCTAACACACGTTCAAGCTCTAAAGTTTCTTTATTTGTCCAATTTATAGTCTCGAGACATTAATCGCCGAGATCCAAAGAAAGTCAAAGAAGCAAATATGTATTTTTTAACAGAAGCAGCAATAGCCTTGTTCATCTCGTTTTTAATAAACTTGTTTGTAATGTCTGTTTTTGCTTATGGATTATTTGATAAGAAGAATTCTGATGTGGTAAGGAATAGTTTATTTGAACTTTATTAAGTAAGCCCACAAATATAACTAAAAACTTTGATTTTAGTATGAAATATGCGCACAGAATAATTTTACTATTGGAACCAACACATTCAATGTGAGTACATCAGTATTTGTAACATAAATTTAATTTCCATCTATCGTACACAAATAATTGGTGGGAATCAATTCTTTTAGAATGACAGCAAAATCTTTACAGCCGACCTTTACAATGGTGGAGTTTTCTTAGGCTGTAAGTTTGGCTTCGCAGCCATGATAATTTGGGCAATTGGTTTGTTGGCTGCTGGTCAATCCTCAACAATGACAGGCACTTACGCTGGTCAGTTCGCGATGGAAGGATTTTTGAATCTTCAGTGGCCCCGCTGGAAGAGGGTTTTGATGACCCGCTCCATTGCCATTGTGCCAACATTCATAGTGGCATTTTATACCACTATTGACAAGATGACAGCCATGAATGATTTTCTGAATGTTGTCATGAGCCTGCAACTACCATTTGCAGCTCTCCCGACTATTGCGTTTACCAGCAATGTTTATATCATGGGAGATTTCAAAAACGGAATGTTCGTATATTTCCATTTCAACCATTTTTCTTAATTGATCAGAGAACTTACGTAATAATTTTTATTAACGTTTTTTAGATTGAACAACATTCTTACCACTGGCTTATCAATTTTTGTGATCGCAATAAATCTGTACTTAGTTTCTCTAACGGTTCAAGATATGGTGCAAAGTGATGCAGCACACAGCCAAATCATAATAGCATTTGTAGCTATAATAGCTATTTTTTACGTTCTACTTTGTCTATATCTCCTTATCTATTTGGCTATAGGCATGGGAGCAACAAGACTGAGGTCGTTTAAGGTATTCTAATTTTATTTTTCCATTGGTTAAAAATTATAGTAAGCGATATCGATGTTTAATTGTAATTCTCTGCAGGTTATTGCTAAGTATGTTGGTGGTCCCGTCGAAAGAAGTCTAGGAATAGAGCATGAAAACGACCACATGGAATAGTTCTACATCGGTTAAGTCATCAAGTGATCTTTTTTTTTACTTTTATATACTGCTATCTAAATAAAGGTTGCATACTTAAATAAAGATATTTGTTGTACACGATTCGAACAAAATCCTTTGGAACGTCCATGTTTTCCCTGCCTTTTCCTGGATCCTTACTAAATCGTTGCTTTTTCTACGTAAGTTATTTCTAATTGTGATAATTCGTTTAATAAAAAACCACGTCACTCCATCATTAACTCATTAATGCGGACGAGAACATTTTTGGACAAAATTACCTATAGAAACATGTTTTGATCTTGTTTTTTTTTTTATATCCGCCCGGAAATATCGAGTGTCCAAAAATGTCCGTGTCGACACTAATGGGTTAAACTTGCTAAATGTTTGATTAAGCTTCACTCTAATTTACACTCTATTTCACTCCAGCTGATTTACCATGTACACGGAGAGAAAAGTCTAGTAAAAATTACTATACTATTTAGTAGTGAAGGGACAGACTCGACAAATAAAAAATTTTACTAGAAAGTGTGGTAAAATGTGCTAGACTTGTAGCAAAATTTACTGTAAATCTAGGAAATTTTACGATACCTTTTAGTAAGTTTTTTTATTAGTAGAGTCTGTCCCTCCATTACTAAACAGTATAGTAATTTTTACTAAACTTTTCTCACCGCGTATATCACCGTACAATAAAGAAAGTACAAGGAACAAGGAAATAGTTGAATTACGCGTTGATACGCGTTATGCAAAACCTCTAATATATTTCTGCATATAATCATCCGAATCTAAATACATTACGTTTTCATCCTCTACAATAACAATTACTCCGCTGCGTTCCCGCGAACCCTCGTCCACCCGATAGAATCTTATCGACATTTCGCCAGCGATCTTCGAGGCAGTCGCACAAATTCCGCCTGGCAGGAAATCAGTTTGCGCGGCGCGTGAGCGTCGAAAAGGGCATGTAGACAGGAAGTAACGGAGGCTCCGATCCGAAGCCACAAGCATGGGTTAAGGACGCCGCGCGGCGAACGGCACGCCGTTGATTTACATCTACGTGCATCCTCTCGGTTTCGCTATAAGGTGACGGTGCCGACGCGTCTCCCATGAAATATTAATGGCCGGCGGCCGCCGGTAATAACCATCGACGTCCCTCGCCTTGACGCCCGCCCGTGCCTCGGTCGGCTGAATTTATGAATCTATATAAAGGACTCGAGCACCGAGCTTCGATGGACATGTGCGCGCCAAAGGCGCGCCGAGAAATTCAATCGCGCCCTGCCCGAGGTCAAACGTCCGCATCCTTTTGTCGATGATTTAGAGTTCGGAGTTTTAAGGCCTGTTTAATAAGGTGTATCAATCTATCACCGGTTCTATTAATTTGTACCGTAAATATCCCTGCCGGAAAATTAAGGAGCTTTTAGGCAGAAAATGTTAAATCTTCTGTTCAGTGGGCAGATTATTTAACATATTTCGAACAAATATGGAGGCTGTGGTGTGACGCTAGCTGGTTAAAATCTGTTCTAAATTCTATTATTCAATTAAAGTTTATAACGGTATAGGAATCACGCGTTTATATACTTTATATTTTTTAACTTGTAACGTTTCCTTCTAGAGAACTCCATTTTATTTTTATATATAAAATAACAAATTAAACAGTATGTTTCAACGCTACTCCAAAATATCGAAATATAACCTACGATTCAGTATAGTAACATAACCGTTTAGGAGCTGTAAGCAGACATAAGAGGGAGAGAGAAAGAGCGTACAAACAGTTGCGCGCGCATCTGGCTCTTCTGCGTTTAATTCAGTGAACATAATTTTAACATAATATGTCAATCTATCAAAATAGTTGGTAGTCGAAAAATCTGGGCAGACGTTAATTACAACAACATAAATGATGGTTAATTTTCCGGCAGGGATACCCTTTTAATTAATTCGAAGGAGCTGCGTTTGAAAAACGTCAACTTCAAATGGCTTATTTATACTAACTGTGGATAATTTTAACTACTGGTCGATTTTTCTGAAAGCTGATGAACTATCGATATTAAAGCATTTAATGGCCGAACGTTTTTCGGTGTCAAGCTAATCAAGAAGAAGAGAAGAAAACATTTAAGAGCTTGGAAAACGATAAGAGCGAGTAAAAAATTTAAACAAAAAATGCGGATACTTAAAAATGATTTAGTTGTGTGAATATGTATGAAATACTGCAGTGGATCGATAAATAGAAACGTTGTGTAAATAATCTCAATTGACGAGCAAGTTTTCCTAAATTTATTTGCATCGTATAAAGTACTTAAGTAGTACCTGCACGTGACTTTATGACATTTTACGATTGTATTATTTGCATAATAAATTGTATAAATTGTCTTTTAATATTCAGCATTGGTTGGCCTTCCACAAGAATAATTCCATAACAAAGTAAACGATGTTTATTAACAACTGCTGGTTAAAATATCGAACACATTTAAAGAGTTTTTGGCTGACTATTTCTACCAGGGATAATTGTTTGAAAAATGTTTCCCGAAAGCTGAAAAAATGGTGGCAAGATGTCTTTCAATTATTTTACGACCATTTTTTTACGTGGTTAAGTATCGCAAAATACCACCAGTTTAAAACTAAGTGCAGTAATAACTTCTGCCCTGAAACTGGTTTCTGATCCTAAAAATATCATCGCATAAGTTATATTTAGTTAATAGCTTTAAATTTATTTCCACTCCGTCAGTAATAATATTGTACACTGCTGATTCTTTTAACTGCGCTCTAAAATTCTTGTTGAGTTTAGAGTAGAATTTATAATTTAATTACAAACATTTGAATAAAAAATTCTTATTAAACTTTTATCTTTTTTTTTACTTAGTATAGTGTACTCTCCTTAGTTCTTTAACGATCAGCTTAAAATACAGTTAGCTGGCTTCTTTCAATTTTGAAAAAAAAAAAGAGAATTAATTGTAACGTTTTGCTTGATTATTTAAAAGGCAACTGAAGTTGAGTCACTGTGGCACCAAAAGCTAAGGTAATGAAGCCAGTCATCTTAGAGGACGCAGGCCTTATGGGAGCAGAAATGCAACTCGTCAGATTCGAACATACGAGGTGCGACCGCGTGGTTAAGATGTTCTTTACGACGAAATTGTATATAAAATCATGGCGTTAACGCACCGTCGCCATCGCCGTGGCGAATGAAACGTCGGGAAAAGCTGCGGAGTGATGATTATACGGCCAAGTTGGCCGACAGTTACGGCAATTGCCCCTCGCGGAGGTACATATACACGTAGGAAGAATCGCGAGGAGGAAGGGTCGCCGAGTGAGAGGAGGAAGGCGGACGGATGGAAGTGCCTGAGACAAAGGAGGAAACTGCCTTTGAAGAACGGGAACGTTTGTTGACAAAGGCAGATTATTACGGTACGAGGAGAATTTCTGCGTTAGCTTGCTCCTTAGAGTTAACTGCGACAACTTAAGCTTACCGTTTCTGATGATTTTTTTTGTACACGTTCATCTGGACTCATCCATGAACAAAAAGTCTTCGGAACACAGTGTTTAACTTGTTTTCAATATTGTATTAATGATTTTGTATGAATTCAAGATGAAATTGAAACAATACTGCATGGAATTTGGTAAGTGTTACGGTCCAGACCAGAATTCATATATACGGGACTCGATGTGAACCAAATCGATTGTTCTGTGGTTCTGGTTATAACCACTAGTATAGATTCCATTATTTGATAAAGTTGTGTGGTACAAGAGGAACTTAATAAAGGATTTTAAATAAGGCTGATCTTGATTAAGCACACACTTTCTGACCAGTTCGTTAAGTACTGATCAGATATTTGACCATAACTTCAAACTGATAGTTTGGATATTAATTGACTGATGGAAGTAGGTCGAAGATAATGGGTAAACTGTGGGATGCAAATTAATTAAATTTCGTCGTTCACAATACTTCCAATTAGATAAAGAATTTGTTGGATAGTGAATTTTGGATGAATGACTTAACTTTCAGTGCTGTCAATTCAATATATAAAACAATGACTGGGACCAAAAACGTTCTAAACGAAGAAATGATTTCAAAAAGGTATTAACTTTAAAACTTCTAAGGATTCTAAAGCAAATAGGTAATAACTTAACAAGTGTTTCGCTAACACACCAGGAAAAGAAACTTTTCATCTTAATTTTATTTATTAGAAGTAAAACATCCAGGTAGTTAAAAGAGCAAAGCATTTAAGCATAAATTCCGGTGTAATCTTTTTCACATCTAAAGAAGAATCTTCATTTAAAAGAGTTAATTGTTATTAGCACCAAAAAGTAACGTTTTTGCTATTAAAACGTCTTGTTGCGCCTCCGTCCAAGAATTCGGTCCATTCGCAAGCAACGCACGAGGGTACTTAAGTTTTCACGCATATCTCCAATCATAATCGCTTAAACAGTAGGCATAAATTAACTTGGCATGCATCATTCATCGCAAATGCGATGTCACGACAGATAACCGCAAAGAAACTTGAGAAAAATCGCGACGACAATTGTCGCGGAATTTTTGTATGTCAAATTTTCATAAAGTAGCGTTAGTCCAGGTAATGAAAAACTGACGACTTTCCAGTGTTCTTCGCAGCCTCATCCCATCTTGCAAAACCTTCTCTAATGTTTTTTTTTTCGAGTAAATCTAACTGCGTCATCCCTGCGACTAGAATAAAGCGATACAAAAAAGCTGATCTACAAGCCACAATCTCCATGCATCTCCAACAACTCAGTATCTCTCATCTATTGTATGAACTCCTTTATAGACGTCGCTCTGAAAACAAGTGGAACAAAACTACAGTCGCGGGACAATAGTGCGTTATCAGCGAGTCCAGGGTGGGGGAAAAAGATGGGCAGGTGAAATCGTGCGCAAAAAGGTAGCGAAGCGACGGTAAGTACCTTATAACGGCGAAGGAAGAGCGAGAGATACAAGGAGCGTCGGCCTGTAGCGGGAGATTTGAATCGTGCCGCGAAACATTCCGGCGTCTCTAATCTGCTCGTTGTCGTCGTCGCAATTGCGCCGCGAATCGGCCTCACTTCCGGATTGTTCAGGCGTGTCTTCGAGTGTCTTAAGCTCCGCGGATATTAGCACGACAAAAGGTTGGGTCTTTTGCATGCCGAGATTTTATCTGGTGAATATTTAGTTGAAGAAAGTCTTTACGGGAGTCACGTACCTAACTTTTGCGTGATACTTTCATTTTTACGAGAGGAAAAATTATCTTTTGCAAGACATATTCTAAGTTCTAGGTGACGTTCAAATTTTGCTATTGACGTTTCACCTGAAAATATGTGACCTGAATCTAAGATGAGATTTCAGGAGAGATTTCACCTGAGAATTAAAGTGACGTATTTTCACGTAAGGTATCAATATCGAAACTTAAAAGTCTCTTGACATTTTGAACTTCTCAAGTCCATCAAAATATAAGAAAGCACACGCGGTATGTCATAATCGGCCAGTTAGAATGGAAGCAGCGAAGCGTCAGAAAGATCGGCATAACGAGGTATCGCATGCAAGCCTTTGGATTTCTGCTCGACTGAATTCGAATTCTCCGGCTGAATGGCATGCGTGCACGATCGCGCTCCGATCAAAGTCCCGACTTCTATAACGGTCTCTCTTCCCTCTTTAAAACATCTCGTCGATTTTTTTATTCGCCGCGATCGGCGAGCTCGCCGATTTTCCTATCCTTTCCTTCTCTCTCCACGCATTTCCTTTTAAGCTGCACATTCGGCGCTGCGCGCAACTCTCGTTCTTTCCATTTTCCTCGGGAAATAGGGATCGATTTGAAAGCCGATTTATTAAGAGGCTCCTGTTAGGCCTTATCGGTTGCGCAGCTGCGTAAGTACGCGCGCGACCCATTACAGGCTCGAATTTACTGCGTCCGTTATACATGCGGTCCGCGTTGCACAAACGTCCCGGCCTGGCAGCCTTGGTAATGTTACCCTCGATAAGGTTGCATATCTTAATAAGAAGGCGGTCGTATTATTACGTACGCGATTATTTATCGGACATCAGGAAGGGCGAAATATTTTTTTCCTCTGTTAAAAATAACTTTTAACACTCGATTCAGGCAAATGGCAGCAGGGAGAGGGGAGCGAGGAAGATTTTCATCGACGAGGAGAAAAAAAAATGAGGAAGATTACATGCCACGATAGGACGAACTGGTTCCGAGGCTGCTGCAGTATATAACTCCTAGAGATAGTCTATTAATCAATACTTTTTTGCGCGATCGAATCAATTAATCAAGATACACGAACCTGTATCGTGTGCAATTAAAGCAGCGACAATTAAAATTTAGAGGGCATTTTTTTTTTCATACAAATTATTGTTTAAAAGTTATGCGTAACTGATACGTTGAGTATTTTTTAAGCTCGACCTCGTTTATCCTACGATTACAAATTTATTTATTTACTTAAAATAATTCAAGGTAAAATAAAAATTTACTAAAATAACAATTCTGTGAGCGAATTAATTGTTAGCCAATGTTCAAACAACGAAAAGCTACATAATAAATTTATAAAGAAAACAAAAGTATCAAAAGAAATTTAAAGCCTTCGGTCAGCAACACATTTTTTTCGAACATTTCTATACATATTAACACGAAAAGGGGAAGCTGCATTGGATCAGAATACCAAGAATACCAGGAAACGCCATTAAAAGAAGCTTTATCAAAGCGCCTATTCTTAACACAAAATAAAATTCTCGCGAATGCCTGCCGAGCGCGCGGTTAACGGCAACGATTTTTCAACGGTACACTAATCCGCCTGAATAATCGCCAGAAGCGCGTATAAACTCCCCTACCTGGTCGCATCTCTCCTCGCGGCATGGGAGATCCCGGTGGAATCCATGAGCTTGCGGGTACCACGCATAATCAAACAATTAACGCCGTGGCGGCCCATTGAATTCGCACTGTTTCGCAGATTATTCGATGGGATCGGCGAGGATTATGAGGTGCATGCGAGGGAAAAAACGCCTTCTTCGCTAAGATCTTGATAAGCGAGAGGCGCAGTCGACAGGCGATCTTTCCTTGGGACAATTGAAGATCGAGGTGTCGGAAGTGGTTTTACCTCCTTTCGCGGGGTGTACTTACAGGAAACCAATGTATGAAGTGAATTAATTGGAATGCAAAATTGATGGTGTGAAGGAAAAGCTTCGTTTTCATGATGGGATGAAATGAAAGATATCATCGTGTAGAATCGTTAGAGCAGAATATTATGATGTGCATAAGTCTTTAAAGTTTTATATTGTATGTAATTAATTAATGTGGTGCGTATACGGACGATTTTATCTGCGAATTCATTCATTGACGAGGGTAGCACTTTCCCAACTTTCTCGCAGGATTAAATTTCATAGATTCACTTTGATCTCAATAGAATCACTCAAAAGTTTCCGGAAACTTTGTATCTATATCGAGTGATCTTAATCTTTTTTCCCTTAAAATTACGATCAGTTTGTAACTGAAGTCAGCTAGTCTTAATTTTGTTGCTCTAAAGTGACCACGTGGTTAGCCAGACATTATCAATGTAATTGGTTCTAAAGTGACCACGTGGTTAACCAGGCATTCTCAATGTAATTGGTTCTAAAGGATCATGTGCTTAGTAATCAGTTTCTGTCTAACACATGATCGATCATATGGTAATTTGAAGATCCAGCGTAGAAAACGACAGGGATTTTCATAATCCCGATCTAAATATGCAGAACAACATTTTTTGACATAAATAATGATGAAACCAATGGAGAGAGAAAATTCTTTCTCCGCTTGAAGAAGCAACCAACACGCAAATTAAAAAAAGACGTTACCCTAATCTCGTAACCCATTCCCACGATTCTAAAAATGCAATTCTATGGGCATAGCAAACAGTGAATTGTAAGAGTATGCACAAAACATCGCAAAAAGGAACGAACAATGCGTTCAGTGACCCGAGCGATTGCGGCCGTCGGTTTTTCCGAGCTTCACCCAATTCTCTCCTACTTCTTCTCCGGTATAGCCTGTGGTGCGATTTTTGTGCGAAGTGCTCGAGGCTGATTAACTGTCCCGTTGATAAGAAAAACTTTTTACGGTCATCGTAATGAGATATTTTTCAACTTCGAACTGCAAAAAAATTACTTTCTTTTGGTTGTAGAGATAGCCTTCAGGATAGACAACAATTTATCGTTGGCTTTGTTGCTTAGTAAGTTCTAAAGTGTTCTGGTTAGAAAATAAAATAAAAACATTCAGAGTAGATCTCTAATTAGCAGTTATTACAATTTTTTAAAGGATTGAAATGTCAGAATGAAAAATTTAAATATTTCATTGGTAAATTGATCTCAAGACTCTCATATCTTGTTCAGAAGAGATTCTGATATTTTTTAAAATAGATAAAATATTATTCCACTATTAGGAATCGAGAAATTGAAAACCTCCCCAGTGTGCCGTACGTTATTATGAATCTTTATTAGTAACTTAATCTTGGGATCTTACGATCAGTTTGCTAAAATTTGCCTGACATCATTGTAAAAACTTATAATAAGGCACACTACACGATCCGTAAATTACCACATTGTATAGTGTAATTTCAGTAAAAAGCGTGGGTTATTCATACAAGTAATTCTCTCCTTGTAGCGGATATACTGCATATTATACACACCGTTTCATTAAACTGTTACGATAATTATTTGCATAAATTCATTAACATTTTTATACAGAATCTGCCTAAGCATCTCCCAGAAGCAGTAACCATCATCGCTTTTTTAGCTCTCGGAATTTTTGCTTCGTGCAGAAACTCCAAGTGGGCAGGGACCTTTCCCTTTCCATCGCTCCTCTGTCGGGGTTCATGAACTTTCGCGCGGCCTGGATAACTTGGCAGAAGGTCAGGGCTCTCGCCTCTATTTTCTTGTCTCTTCCTGGTTCGAGGTGGTGATAATAAGATCTTCTTTTTTTTGACCCAAGCTGACTAATGCGAGGACGTGGCAGCGAAGCCCCGCCGAAGATTTACGAGCATAGTTATGCAAACCTTTTTTATTTTTGTCTATACAGAATGATGTAATGGTGTTCCTCGAGTCGATTAGGTAGATAATATTTTTCAACATAATTTGGATGATTACTTGCACGAGAATCTGTTTTTTTTTATCTTTACTAAGAAAATCTTAATACCTAACACCTAAACAATTTAAATCTTGGCGCCAATTTAATTTTACCGATCAATGCTTCATAATTTTCTACCATCATTTTTCAAAACAGAAATAATTTAATTGCGTATTTTTAGTTATACTTACTTAAGTCGTGCGTTCCAGTGTTTTTGATAAGATAAATCGGTTGAATGAGACAAAAAAGGTACCAACCTGAAACAAACAGAAAAAAACTCTTATCAATACTTTAGATGTTACTTGAAGTATAAAAATGTGTTTACGATGAAAACAACTGATTAAAATGTATCTATTTTTCATAAAAAATCTACTGACGTGGGTCGATGTTATTGTCAGAGTCAAACGAGTGAACAAAATAAATAAAGAAGAATTAAAATATTTGTTATGTCTAGTCAATTGAATCGACAGATCGGGATTGTTAATTTTAATTAAAACCCTTTCCTTACGCAGTGGTAACGGCTTCAGTGCCTTGTATTCCTTGACAAGCGGCCGGTGCATTCGCCGCCGCACATCTATATAACCGATTTTATTGCCCCGACGTTAAACGAGGCGCGTATGGGGATTTCTCGCCAGTTCGAGGTACATTATTACTCATCTAAAAACATCCCCCTTTCAGAGATGCCGACAAAGCCGCTCGAGATACTCGCTGGAAGTTCCGCATTTGGTTCGACGCCGCACACTTCGCCGCGAGTTTATCACGGTGGGATTTCTCTCTTAGATAATGATTCGTGTTTCCTCTGCGTATAGAACTTATTTTACGGCGTTTACTTTTTTTACCCCATTGTGAATGCTATCGACTCTCGTGTGTTCTGCGAATCTACTTTAATGTATTAATGTACGATGGTTAAGATCCTCCTGTACTTTTTGCCGATCGAAACCTGCAAGGTGAATTTGACCAATGATTTTAATTTTTAATGGGAGTTTTATAAGACTCTACGTCGTATAAATGAATTAATTTTATGGAAGTAAATGAATCTATAAGAAATACTCGTCTGTCATCGGCCTAAATCGGTAAAAATCGGTAAAAATCGGCAGAAATAATCATTAAAATTCAAAAGAAATTGATAAAAATCGGTATTAATTGATAACAGCCGCTAATAATCTCGAATGATCGTTGGGGATTAGCAGTAATCCTTATGAATTAGTAAAAATCGCTACATATTGAAAAAGTCAGTATGTTGTGACATTTGTACAGATTAATAAAACAAGTGGAACAATTTAGCAATGATCGGTACAAATCGACCATATTGGATAAAGTATAAATTGTCATAATTCGGTGTAAATCGACGGCAATCGATTGATGTTATCAACGATCGATTTATTGACAAAGATTGGTGCAAATTATTAAAGATTAATTCAAATAGACAATGTTGGACAAGGTGCAAACTCGCAGATATCAACACAAATCGGCAAACACGAAAAGCTACAAAAGAAGTCATAAAAAGTCATATAACAATAACAAATTTATTTTACAACTAAGGTCCTACAATGATGGCAAAGTTTCAACGATGAATTTCACGTATGTAAAAATTACTACATTGTTGTGTAACGTTGGGACAGACTCAGCAGATCCATAATTTTACTAAAAAGTATAATGGAAGCGGAGTCAAAGACTGCATTTAGTGAAAAAATTATTATTCTGCATTATTTTCTCTCCACGTAATGATGTGATCTTTATCTTCCACATCGCACATGCGTGCTGTTTCGAATGTCATTGCAATAAATTCCCCGCAGTACGCTCTGATGTAACGGCGGCGGAAGAAAGAAAGTCAACTCCGTCACGCGCACAATGAAGCTCCAATTTCCTCGAGACTCATCAGCTTGCGTCTCTCGATTCTCGCGCGAAACCTCAACGGCGTCCGTTGAACCTAACTGTCAGGACTCCATTGTGCAGCCATCGGCTAGCCATCGGTTGACCTTCGGCACAAATCACGTCATCTCGGCGTTCGGCTAGGAATCAAGGGGAATCTTCAGATCTTCCTCGACCAGCATGGGTCGTATCTTCTTTATTGTACCTTCACGATCCTTTGTTTTTTTTTCTTTTCTAATTTGAACTGCCCATGAAATTTTGGGCGGGTGACAGGACCCAATTGGAGCCATCATGATGTTACTGGCTTCGGTGTTGAATAGGATAAACGATTAAATGTGAAGGGTAAATGCTTGTTTCATGGTTTTTAATGTAACGATCAAAATTAATTGTAGAATTGGATGATAAAGTTTGAATAAATTTTCTGGAATTTATATTTTGCTAGATTATAAATGAAGGAGTTCGACAATGATTATTTAAAACGACTATACGTAAAATTTTGATGACGCATTTCTTTTGTTCTTTAAACCATGTGGATTTTTTGTTTCTTATTCAGAAAAGGATTATAAGATCACTGCTTATTTATTTCTTATACCTTTTTGCTGATGACTTTTTTAAAAATATAGCCCAGAAAAAAAAATTGAGCATTATACCATTTAAAAAAATGATTCATAAAACTTATAAAAAAATAATTCGTAATATGCATATTGTGTACAGATACATTATCCAGTAATTGTTTCATTAATGATCAACTTTGCTCACTCGTCCCATACGCGTTTCAAAAGGATTACGATACACGTATTAAAAAATCTGACCTTCGTAACTCCGATAGACAATAAATATGTTGTTGAAGCATGACTTCTTATAATTTTTTTATTTTGACATTGAAAGTGAGTGACTCTGGAAGTACGCGATTCCGACCTGATTTCCATACAAGATCCAATGATCCTCCCATGCTCGAGGTGAATAAAAAAATGTGCGTATCCAATAATCGATAATCAATTATAATGCTTAAATATTCAATATTAGATTATTGATTAACCAATCTCACAACAAATGCTTTAAATCGTGAAATCGAATAATCAAATAAATTCCTCGATAAATCAGATCTCGAAAAGACAACAAACAACAGCTTGATATCACATCCAAAAAAAAGCAGAACATTGTGAATTAATTAAAATTTTCCATTCTTTTTTAATAATTGATTAATTGATATTTCATCATCGACCAGACACTTGCAATTATCCACTGATAAATGAATCGCAATAACTGTATTAATTTCGTAACTGTAAAAATAAACAGTACACACACCCATATATACATCAACTCCCAATTAATCATTCGCGAAACGAAATATATCGCACGGAGGCTGAAATCGGTAAGAGGAAGAAAAAGAGGAGAATCGATTCGTACGAGAGCGGGGTAGCCCGATTAAAGTGCGGCCTTCGTAATTTTCGCGGTGCATCGCTTAATCATTCCGTGCAAAAAGTTAATCGCCGGTTGCATTTCGCGCGCTCGACTTAAGTACCTAATTGATTCGATAACCGAGTCAGGAAATCGGGAAAAAATGTGGAGGGAGGGATATAACCCGGCGGATTGCATAAATCCCGTAACCTATCGCTTATGAGAATCGCTGCGGGGATGCCCAACCGGGCCTTTACTTCCTTGCCTATAATTCAGCTGAGGCTCCGCCGGTGACGTCACGGACCTTAACGCAGGAGCCTCACTTCCACCTCCTGCCGGGAGATATTTTCTCGCGTTTACCTACGGCGACTACTTTATTTCTGTATTCCTCTTGGTGCGCTTGTATGCCGCGTCTTTTCTCGCCGGATGAAGATCTTGAGATGGAAAATTGATGATTTGAAGTGGTTATCGTGCTACCGTACGCGTTAAAAGTTTAGTTCCGACTGTGCTTCTTTGGCTGTACTCCACACCTCTGTTTTTGTAAGAACTTTTGAGTGTGCTTGCACTTACGCGCGCGCAGCCTCCCCTATTTGTGTACGCGCAAGGCGCATGCGCTTACAACTATAAGAAGTCCCTATGAAAGGATCTTATAAAAGTCCATAAAATGGTGCAAAAACTGCATAAAACCTGATAAACAATTTATCGGATTTTATAAAATTTGTACACTTTTATAGTATTTTATAAGATAGTTTCCACGGGGGTATTAATGAGTAGCTTATCAAATCTTATTCGAGAAATTTAGTATCTACACGGAGAGAAATGTTATAGTAAAAAATACTTTGTTCTACGGAACATAGTAAATTTGAATCTAAAATTTTTTTTACTCGTAGTCTCTAAAGTTGAATAAGTGAAAATTTCACTAATCATTTTAGTGATCAGATTTTCCACTAAACAAATTAACTCTATATAAAAAAGTAAGATAACTCAATATGGTCGTAATAACCAAACAATATTTATTGATAAAACTGGGAAAAATACAACTATTATGATAGCTTTACTCTAAAATTATAAAGCACTTGCTGCATGTGTGATATTTCAAGGATATCTATGAGTCAGCATTTACACTGACAATTTTGTCTGCATGTGATTTATGAGTCAGCATCTTCATTCACCAACGTTTCTTGCAGATTACATAAAAGAGTTGAATTGCCATTTCAATTGGCAAAAGTCTTCTGACTACCAGAGAGTATACACGTACATTTAATGTAAATTTAACATACGACAAGAGTATTGAAGATTGAAAAAATGAATCGATGGGCGGGAAAAGTGGCTGTGATTACAGGTGCATCTGCTGGAATTGGGTTGGCAACTGCTAAGGCTCTTGTAGCCGAAGGTTTAATTGTCGTTGGCCTGGCTCGTAGAAAAGAGAAAATGGAGGTAATTTTTTAATTATAAAATAGATAGATTTTTTAAACAATTTTTTTATTACTGGTGCGACGATAAAGATTAAAAAATCTACTATATTACTTTATTTTTAACACACTGGTGGTAAATGCATAATATGCAGAAATTTTCTTGCGAAAATTGCGTCAAATGATTTAATCGTCAAATTGATAAATGATAGTTTACAAGCAGTAAACTTTGTTGCAGAAAGATTATTGTAATTCTTATCTTTTTTAAAAGATAAGCTTCACATTTGTTATTGATAAAGCACAGTAATTTTTACAAGAAAATCCGCTCAACTTTTGCACTGGATGTTTTATCAAAATTGCAAAGTCTGCGATTATTATTTTTTATAAAAAAGTGCTATTGTGTAAAATAATAAAAAAAAATAAAAAAAGAAAATCAGCATATGTTGCGTATTGTTGCGCAATATTTGTTAAAATTAATGTTTTTTTTTTTAAATTTATTTAAAATTACAGAATTGTATTTGATTATCATATTTCAATATCTCAATTAATTTTCTATTTGTTCATTGATTCTATTATTTTTCATTATCACTTTTTGCTCTATTTCCCATTTTCTTTTATACTGCAATTATTTGCGCTACTATTTAAAAATAACTAGACAGAAATGATGAACATCGGAGGTCCAGGCAAATTTTATGCAAGGCAATGTGACATTACTGATAAAAACGCTGTCCAAACGACTTTTGAATGGATCAAGGAAACTCTCAAAACTGTACATATTTTAATAAACAATGCTGGTGCTATAAGAGAAGGTTCTTTAGAAGGTAGTGTAAAAAGTCTTCTCTTCTCTATTTCTTTCAAATTCTTCACTTTTACTATTTAATACCACTGTTTTTGCGCAATACTTCGTTTTTAGATACTCCAATGGAAGAAATGCAATTTCTTATAAATCTTAATGTAGTAGGATTAATTTACTGCTGTAGAGAAAGTATAAAACTAATGAAAGCTAATGGTGAAGAAGGTCATATAGTAAATATTAATAGGTAAATTATTTTTTTTAAGATATTTTTTGTTCGTACATTAATTCAATTCAAATAGTATTATTATTTTGATTATAAATATCTATTGCAGTATCGCTGGACAGAAGACACCAACAGTGGAGGGTAAATTTTTCAACGTGTATCCTGCAACGAAATTCGCAGTGAGAAGTCTGTCTGACACTCTCATTCATGAACTTAATGGAAGCAAAATTCGTGTTTGTGTGAGTATAAAAGTAACCAAAATTCAATGTTTTAATCGTACTTAACTGTCGCAACTCTGGATAACCGATTTAGATGAAACTTTACTTTTTTTTATAATAATGAATAGCAAAGTATACCACTTTTATAGTTAGATCTAAAGGGAATTTGACAACATTATAATTCTCTCTATGTGCAATAGTCTTACAATTTTAAATTGACATCTGTCATATACTCGTGGCCTAAACATTTTAGTCATTGAGACTGATTCGCGAAAAATTTATTTCGTTTTAAAGAAAGAATTTGTTCTACGATTCATAAACATCAAATGCATTTTTCAAAGCCACACACAGCTACATTGAGTATTCGAATATTCGTTAACGTATAAAAATAATTTAATATATCTGATTTTTATATAACATCCAAAACCTATTGATTTTTCTTTTAATTTCTCCATATTAGATTTTATACATAAAAAATTTTTAATTGCTTATTTCTTTGTTAACAGAATCTGAGTCCAGGAGTAGTTCAAACTGAAATCTTTAAAGTAGGAAATTTTGATTCAACATTTCTTGATTTAGTTCCAAGCCTAACATCGGAAGATATTGCCCAGTCAATTTTACATGTTATTGCAGTACCTGCACACGTCCAAATAACTGAATTAACTATTAAACCCCTCGGAGAACGATTTTAATGAGAATAATGTTTATCTTTCTTACTCACCATTTTTGCATATTATGTACAGTATACGAATAACATTTTAATATACATGTAAAACACAGGAAAAAAAATGAAAGTCTGAGCAAAGCTCTGACTATTTTTTTTCTCGTTCTATGGGTTATACTTGCAAATACAAAATTCGAAAAATTAATGTTTTCGTTATTCAAAAATGAATTTATTACTTAGCTGTAATTACTTGTGGGACATTTTATTTACAAAAATTTTTTTGAAAACAATAAATTTTGTCAAAATTATAATAACCCCCTTAAGGTAGTCGACGGTGACAATTTTTTCTTTTTTTTTTTTAACTATTGATTAATCTAATTGTTTTGTAACTATAGTTTGTTGGTTAAATTAACTTTGGTTTTTTTAGAAGCTGTTGATTGACATCTTTTTTTTTTTTAGGAAGTATTAATTTGTAATATTTTCATACTGGAATATTCATTTATTTATGTATTCTCGTTTTATACAAAAGGAATCCCTAAAATTCCAAAAATTGTTATGATTATTTAGCATTTTAATTTGAATAAACAGAATTTATAATAGTAAATGAAATCCATTTTAAAAACAATTGTTTGATTACTCTAATATTTACTAAAAGTATTTTTTTAATGAAAAATAAATCGTGATTGTAAAAAAATGAAAACGCCATATTATATTTTTTTACTACATGTAGATAAAAAAATTATTTATTGAGTCGGTATGTGCACAAGCATTGGATCCCTGGATGTTGTAATTCATTATATGAAAAATTTTTGGAATTTATTTCAATGTAAAGCTTCATTGGCATCGATTTAAATAGTTAGAGAACTCGTAAATTCCAGACTTTACTCGCGTAGTATCTAAATAAATCACCATTTAAGTAGTTTCTATAATATATTATACTCTGTAAATTATATATAAGTAAAATATATATAGTATAAGCGGTAAATTATAGTTTTAATTTACCGCTTTTTAAAAAATCTTTATTCGATTTCTTTTGATAAATAATTTGGAAATAATTAGTCGAGATATTTTTTGCTATACGCGCAATTAATAATACTGTCACTTCTCAGCACAAAGAACTTGCTACTTTAATCTGTCAGTTTTCTGGAAGAATAATTAATTTTTTTTCGCGACTAATTGAAAATATTCTGTTTTTTTCTCCATGAATATAATTAACAGTAATATTCAATTTTAGAATATAAAAAGGCTCATCATTCAGAATTAATAGCTATTTTTCCTTCATTAATTCGCTAAAAGAATCTTTAAAAAATCAACGTGAATCAATCTTAATCCACAGTGAAAAGCCAACAGAAGTCATTACAACAGATCCACGAGAATCTCATCCAATTCATACTGATTAGCTGATAAAACTTTCCGATATTACCGATAAACATTTATATCATTAATTTTCACAACGAACATATACAACATAGTAGAACACTTTTTTACTATTTCAATTAGTAAAATTGTACTAATTGATTAGTGAAATACTGATCACTAAAAAGATTAGTGGAATTTTCACTAATTCAACTTTATATATATATATACAACAAATGTAATAGGATTATACCGATCGCCGGTCACAAAACTCGTATATACTCACTGCTCGAATCAAAGCAGCGTGGTTCATTAGAGCCGGTGGATCGGAATTTCGAACACGAATTGTCGCTTCCCTTTATTTTTCCCCCTCGCGCCTCGGCATAACGACACTAAAACTCGTCAGCGCAGGGGAAGAAGAGGCCAGCCCGCTCGGCCGCAAACATCCCGGGCAATCCTCCTTTACAACTCTCTCCTTCCATCCATATTTATCTTTTTCCGGAGCAGCTCCTATCTTTATCGAGGAAACCGAGGAAGGCCGTACCCTAAGCGTGCAACTCGCTTGTATATATATATGTGTGTGTGTGTATCTGCGCGGAGAACACCAGGAGATATACCTGTATACAAATATATATATATACATATATATATACATGTATATATATAAGTATAGAACAGCATGAGCGAAGGAGAGGGAAAGAAACGCGGGAATCTTTTTCTACCCGTCGGCGTTCCCACACGCGGCTCCCGGGGCTTCTTCCATGCCCGAGTGTTTTACAAGGACTCGAAACCAGGCGGCCGGCACCTGCGGCTCCTTCGAATTCCACCGGCGCGTCATTAGCTCGCGATATGCCCCATTGTTTCGAGAAGCGAATCGAGTTCCTCTCTCACTCCAGGGTCTTCTCTCTCGTCTTGGCACCTCGTCCAAAGCAGATTCCCCTTTTTTTTTCTGCGGCGATTAGGACGAAAGGGAAACTGGAGTTCGCGCGTGCGTCGCTCGAATTATGCCGGTGCTGGGAAGGTTTTTATGGTGGAAGTCTTGTCTACCCGCGAGACTCGTTTTTTCTTTTATTTTTGGTAATTAGGATGAAAGAGAAACTTTGAATGACGGTCAGACGAAGACGCGGCGAGTAGTTGGATAGGTTTTAATGTGAGTCTTTCAAGATTGATCATGTGGTTGTAAAGGAGTTGTAAAAAATTTATATTTATTGGGAGTGATTTGAATTTCATATAAAAAAAGGAACGAGGAAATAACTTAATTTAGTCTCCTGGAAAAGCTATTATTTAACTGACTTAATGCCTGGGTTAATTGGTAATATTATATCATGAGATACGTATACCCACAGTTGGTTCAGGTAGAAATTAATTATTCAATTATGAATTAGAAAATCAAGTTTCTTTGTCCCGTAGTAGCTTATTCAAAAGGTCAATGTTTGTTCTCACAGATATTCCCTCGGAGAATAAATTCGCTTTACACTGCGACGTGAGTTACTGGCCATGCCATCAATGCAGTCAGCAATTAAACTGGTTACATAATTGGAATGACGCGCTAATCCTCAAACCTGATTAACATAATACCAAGGAATGAACCGCAGTACGAGTGCTGCAAGTGTGCAATGATTACGTCCATCTTTTACAAGGTCAATGACAAAAATCCCTCACTGATCTCGATTGATCGTGTACCCATGATCCAATTTTTCAATTACGCCGTCGCAATAACCTTCCATCGCAACAACGAAGTGCACAACCTTCAATTGGAGTGCGCATAAAATTCTATTAAGCATGTAAATGAATCCACTGGGCGGTGCTTTCATTGTTGTACATAAATAAGTACAATGTGCACCGAACGAGAGAATAACAGGCTCCGAATGAGTCAGTTGAAAAGGCACCAAACCGGTGTCATAATTTACGGCTTCGGTCTATCATCAAGATACTACCGGAGCACTGCAATTAGAGCTGCAAGTTTATTAGAACACTTACAAACAATTACATCGTCGAATGTTTTATACACGTCGGCCCTTAAAAACTGTAATCTTCCCACTGTGAAATATCCTCACAGAACTGTCATGCATCCTTTGATCCTGAGCAGCGTTAGAAGTAATCCTCCAGGACAGTGTAGAAGGATGCGTCCAAATTCAAATTCAGCAGTCCGAGTTTAGTGTCGATAGGATCAGCCAGTTTCCCGGGCACACGTGACGCGCCTATCGCTCCTCTCCATCGGCCATTCAGACCACGAGCGAGAGACCAGAGATGCATCTCGGGGAGGAGAGAAGAAAACGCTCGCGGCAGCGGCGATTCCCGTCATCATCGGGTCTTGGCGTCTGTGTGTGTGCGCCTCTGTGGCTCGAAGGTATGCCCGTTGAGATGTGCAGTGTTCAAGCACTTAGAGCTGCAGAGGCGTTGCCCTGTACGCGAGATCGCCCATGGGCCGGACCACGGAAACCTTTACCAAGCGAGCCGTTGTTGATGTCCTCTCATGAGCCGGTCGTTACCCGCTCGACGTGTACTCGCACGCAAGCACAGCAGAGTGGCAACTTTTTTATGTACTTTTTTGACTGATGATGAAGGTTTAATTGACAGTGAGGAGGGATTAATTATTTGGACCCGACTTGAGTGTAATTATGTTGAAGTTTCTTGAGAATACGTAACGAAAATTATGAGGATTCAAATATACTCACACGGAGAAGGCTTCTGTTTTATTGTGATTAATTTAATGGGGGTAGGAAAGATTATTCCTTCCTCTTTAAGTAGTCTTTAAACATAACTTTCTGGAGGTAAGAAACGCATCAGAGTTGTTTTACTTTAACATAAAATTTGTGCTTCCTTTAGCAATTCTCAAGATTTTTCTATTCACAATATATTTCACGTCGTCAATGTGTTTTCTGACCGACTCATAAATTACTGACCAGACGTTTCACCTTGTATTACAGTCAGCAATTGATCCAGAATCTGCAGAAAATCTGGATCAAGCAACTTCGTACTTTGCCAACTCCATTGGCGAACTACTGCTATCTACTTCTTCATTGCTGTTCCTGTTATCTACTGCTGCATTGCAATGTCATCATCATAGAAACATCCCACAGTTTAATAAGGGTCTGATAAGAAACTTTTCTCTGGGCATAAGGTTTCTAGTTAAAATTTTAACACCAAGTTGATCAGGAAATTAATCATCTTCTGACGAATCTGGTATTAAATTTTCGAAAATAGCAGTCAGGTTTTGAGTGAACATTTCGATAAAATTATATCAGACCTTTAGATATTCGTTACCAGTCACTTATAAAACGTTTGAAAACAAAAAATGAATACATATAATAATAAGAACCGTAAGCTTTGTGCAGTCGTTCCACCCAGATACCTTCCATTACAGAAACCACTTAACCGTTCCCTCGGCGTAATCCCAATATTTACGATTTTTTCGTGACCAACTCGCGTGCAGCCTTCTCCAGCTGTGCAATCGAGCTGGAGTTTCTTGATGCCCGGGGGTGTGCGCCCGCTCTCATTTGCATGGGCTTATGGGAATCTAGCGGCGCACAAGCGAGAGGGCACCATTTGTTGCGTCGCCGCTCGACTCTCCCTTTGTCGGTGAATCCACCGAGTGGACTTGGAGAGAATAAGGTACGAGAGAAAAAAAGGCGAGAACGCGTCCTTCATGGGCGCGAGCCTCGTCCTCGCGATCTTCATCGGCTTTTTATGGGGACGCGTCTTGCTGGACGTCGTTAGCGTCGCTCGCGGAAGATCGTCTTTTTTACGCGGCTTCCGTGAGATTTTTAACCGGTTTTCCGGTTCAAGGTCGTACGCGGGGCGTCCGCCGGTCTGATCGGGACTGCGCTAGTTAGTACTCGAAGGCTTTATTAGATGCTTCGCATCGATTTATGCGGAGATTTTTATTGTCAGGATAATACTTTGGGGTTGGTGCATTAAAGAACGATCGTAATGTAGGCTGATTTTATTTGTGCAACTTGCTTTGTCGCAAAAGCCAGTAAAGGAGATATATCAAATTGGGAATCGGTTGGAAACAATCCCTACTGAAAGAGTCTTATAAAACTCCATAAAATGATGCAAAAAAATATAACACCCGATAAATAATTTATTGGATTTTATAAAATTTGCACATTTCTATAGTATTTTGTAAGATAACTTCGACGGGGATATTAATTCAAAAATTGGTTACAGAACAAATTAATGTAATCTACTGAAGGTAGTACTACTCCTAACTGAGATGATAGTTGAAAAAAGCTAAATTGGCTGTCGATTAATAGATGATTAATAGACTAACTAAAAAGTTGGTTGGAAAAGATGTGAACTCAGATGTTGTTAGAGCTGCAGCAAACGGATAAAAGATACTACTTTAGAAATCGTTTAGAGAAGAAATATTTTTCAAAATGTCTCATTCAAAGTAAAAAGTATGACGCATCCTTTTAGGAAACACTGATAAGTTTCCTTCCTATAAATAAACTTGAACCAAATAACTTTCAAAATGAAGAAACTGAATTATCCTTTCTCATTTTTATCTAATAATCCATTGCATTCACAATTACATTCGTACAATAATTATTCACTGGGTTCCTAGAATCATTAGACAAATTAATTTTCAAAAAATCAAATTCAGTGCCCCAGCGCATCCTCTTCGCCTTTGGTTCTTCTCGTCTCTAATTCAATGAACAATTCAGAGTGATTTCGTAACAAATCCGTTATTCCAGCAAACATTTTCCATTTCCAGTGAATTCCAGTGCTTAAAAGACAAGCGTCACGGTGGAACAAAGCGGCAAGGAAACAACTCGAGTTCGAATAAATCTCGAGATTAAAATTTCCTATACACTCCAACGGAATTCCCTGCTGCAGTCGACGAACTCCAACGAACAGGCTCTATTACCATATAATCGGCCTGTTTGCGTCGCGATGACGAAGACGTTCACGCGACAAAGGGATCAGGTCGATCCACCTCGACGGAGCGGCGATTTTTTCTCTACCGTTCGGAATCACCGTTGCCGAGGAAGAAAGAGTGAAGAGGAACGGAGCAGAATAAAGAGGGCGAGAGAATGGAGGCGGAGATCCATATCTACGAATGAATTTACACAGCCTTTTAGCTTTGGAACAGTGAAATACGTGCGGACACATAAGATACATTCGACCAACCGATTTCTGTAAAATTACCGATCCTTTGCTTGTTAATTATGCCAATGAACATCGTGGAAATTAAAATATTTTGTATAGGTTCGCACAGATGTAAGAAGTTGACTGTTTATGGTCATTTTAAACAACTCAGTGCCTACTACTTTGAACGATTATCACGAATCTAGCGGAGCAGTTCTTGGTAGTAGCGTTAAAAAGGCTTGACGTGATCAAGCGAAGGATCGGTTGGGATTCAAACTAGTCATGCTTTAGTGCAATTCGGAAACTCGATTCTGAAGTAGCACGTCCTGTTTGTTTAACGACACTGCTTGTATGTGCCCTTTGAGAAAAACACTTGGGAATGATAGCAGTCCGGTATCAGGTTACAAAAAGTTAAAAGTCCACGCGGTATAGCGTATTAAAAATGTAAATAGAGACGTGAGGTACGTCACTGAGGTTGCCGAGCATTCGTGTAAGAATTATTTACGCATTTAAATGCTATTTAGGAAAGTACGAAGGTAAGCATTAGCACAATAAGAAGGTCGGACAACATCAGTTTACAGAGACCGCACTTATAATGTGACGTTGCTTACGAGTGTCTGCAAAGGTGTGAGAAAAAATTTGCTCACCTTCGTGGAATGTTGACTGTAAGTGTGTTAACAACCTGTTCTTCTTGGCATATATATTTTTTTTTAAATTTATCCTTATAAGTGTAAACTCTTTGACACTTGAATGTTACTCCGCTGTACTGTATTATGGATGTAGTTCAAATTATTAAAAAATTCTCGAGAAAAATAGTATTACTCGGTGAATGAGCTACTTCGAACTAAACATATTACCTCATAAAACTCCAATATGAATCCTTTTTATTTCTCTGACTGCCCCTTCCTTACTCCTAATCCTTTTCTTGATGCTAGCCGTTTCCTATCCTTCTCATTCTCATACTCTCTCACTACCTCATTCTCTCTCACTCTTTCGTTCAGTCTCATTCTATCATTCTCTCACTCTCTCGTTCTCTTGTATTATGTCATTCTCTCTCACTCTCTCATGTTCTCTTACTTTCACATTCTCTCTCACTCTCTCATTCGAAAGAATTTCTTTTTTCTTTTTCTTGTTCTCTCCCACTCTCTCATTTTCTTTCATTCCAATTTCATTTTTGTTTGGTTTCTATCTTTGGTTGTTAAAGATGAATGAAAGTGATGGAGAGAGATAGATAGATAGATAGCCTTTTATTCGCTTTTAAGGCAAAAAAATAAATAAATACATATAAACATTACAAAATTGTATAAAAAAAATATTTTATTGTATTTATTTATTAATACCAGCAGTTACATAAACTCAATTATAAATAATTGTGTTATATAAACTGTTACAAAGTAACCCAGCAGAGGAAAATTTTTCCTATATGCTAGCCTGGCTTGATATAAACTAAATACTTAAATCTAAAATAGAAAATAGAAAATATATCATCACAACTTAGAGATAGAGAATAATAATTTACAAATAGACAGTCGGTGAATTCGAGGTCCTAGATTATTAATTAAATACAAACTTGAGGGACTAAAGGTAGTTATCACAAATAAGAAATTTATCACAGTCAATGAAGAAAGAGAAGAGAGAGAGATCACCGTGCCCTGCATCAATCTCCTCTCCGATTTGCTCAGAGATGAACGCATAAATCGTCCCCATATGATTCGACGAGAGCTACCTCCTGATTGCAGGCGGAGATAAGACCGCCTGTACATAAGCGAGAGGTCAGCGGAGGCGCGAGCCATTGTCGAGTGGTGGATGCACCGTTTTGCGATTTGCCGATAGCGGATTATTACCTCCTCGCGCCTTCTTTGCTTCAACTGGCAGACGCGCCGAGGGTCCGCACTCTCATCATCAGGTGGATGACGCACTTTGCACCGCGATGGTATCGCGTTTTATTATCTGCGCGCATATTGTGTGTTTTATGGGTGCAGGAGTTCTTTTTATTGTCCTAGCGGTTTTTATGCTAATTGCTTGAATAATATAGCTTCCGAGGATCGACTAAGAGGAAACTACTGTAAAGGGTACCAGAGGAAGCAGTTGTGACCTAATTGTCAAAAAAATGCTCGCACTTATCTAATTAGTTTTTATTCCGGAATCAATTGAAAATTATACAACAATTTTCTGTCTTTTAGGAACGATTGCATGAATGTTCCAGGTTTGGTATTTCACTTGGACAGATGACTGGCATATTCCACTTTTCAACGCATCTATTTTTAGATCATTGTTTCTGTTATTCATCATTTGCAATGTATAGAAGTATGTTTTGATAATTTCATTGCTTTTTAAAACAACGTTTATACGTTGTATAAAGCTATTCAATTTGTACGTTTAGAGGCGAATCCGAACCATTGCGGATATAACTCCTCCCACACCAATGAATAAAAAGTTCAATTAATTACGGATGTAGCTTTCCACGAGCGGCAGACTTCAGTAATTGTGCAGATCTGTCTCAGTCACGCCGTCATGACTTGCCTGTTTATGCCGTAACTCGATAATTTAATTTAATGAATTGCACAACGTGCAAACTTTCAAGTGGTACAAAAAGTTAAGTCATTCATAATTTGTGCACTCGTGCAAGAATTCATTTGCTGTTCATTCACCCAGCGATTTATGAAGTTCACGTTCATCCTTATATCAATGGATTTTTGTTTTAATTATGAAGGTTCAATAGGGAAATAAATTATGGACGGGCATTGACTAGCCTGCTGTTTCTGCTAAATAAAGGTCTTGTACTTACAATAAAATGTAATATTTACTATATAAAGGTAAAATCAACCTAAAGATAATTTGTTTTACAATTATAAATTGAAGAACTATTTCTAGAATCTCATCCAAATCCGGGATCTGAAGATTCCACAATTTCCAATATTTCATCCAAATCTAAGATATTCAACACAGTCCTGGTGAGTAGTTCCTTACAGAAATAAAATATTGAACAAGAAGAATTTTAAGAATTACTGCTTCTACTGAAAACTACCGATGAAGAGTATTTGATTCCATATAGTAACTTGGCATTACTAACTATCTTTGGAAATATTGCTAAACATTTTAACAGTATTTAATTATTAGGCAATATTTACCAATTTACCGCAGAAATAGTAAACAAACAATAGTTCATCAACAACTGATCAGTGGAACATCAGCAATTATGCAAAAGTTTCGTAAACCGGTTTTTTTAGCAGTTTATTTTCGCACTGCAGTTGCTCAGAGTTTCCTGTTCATGCTAACCCTTCCAAATTATTAGAAAATGTTATGCAACTGATAAAATGAATAATGACAATGTGGAGTAAAGATCGAGCATTGCATGAGAAAATACAAAAAGTTGGGCCGTAACTGTAAAGTTAAAAAGTAACAGTTACATCTTGTTAACGTAACAGTATCACCCGCATACTCTTACTTTTAAAAGCATCGAAAAGGCGACCGTTACAAAAGCCGGTGATTACCTCCGATAAGCCCCCTAAAATTATCCTTGCGAGTCTAAACGACGTTCCATTTTCATTTAAAATCAAAAGCGGGAAGTCGTTTATCAGCATGCGAAGTAATTAAAAATCCTCGGGTCTTTAGTAATATCTCAAAAATTAAAACTGTCCAGGCCGTTAAGACTGTCAGCGTGCGGGAAAGACGAAGGTGGTGCGAATAATTTTTGCCGATGTATTGGCGAGAGAAGAGGAAACGATTTCGTGGATGCGGACGACCAGAACGGAGCAGGTGCTTTTACCGTTAGCCGCTTAAATTATAAGCATAACATAACCCTGAGAAGAGGACAACTTAAAAATCACGTGTCTGTTCCTTGTTCTGACGTCTTGAATTGATTTACCTTTTAAGTAACTGTATGCGCGTGGAACGTTCTTATATATAATGTATCACTTTTTTTTTTGAAGGAATTTAAGTTGACGCACTCTTATCTTGTTCGCAAATTAAGGGGATCGTCCGTAACAGTATTTGCAAACTGTTTCAGTTTATAACTACGTTATCAAGCCATTAAAACTGAATATTCATCCTGTGACAGAATGTGGATTGTATATAAATAGATCTTGATGAAAATTCAATCGCTTACATACTTTACAACCTAATTTCAGCTAAAAATTGGTTAATTTCTGGCCAAAATTGTTAGCTTGTTATTTCTAACATGCGCTGAAAAAATTGATAGTTATCAGTAAATATTTAATTCCATAGTCTTGTTAACTAGTTTTTTAAAACTAAATCAATTTATACTTTATTCTAAATAAGCTCAGTAGTTTAAAAAAAATAATTACTATAGATGCGAAGAAATATTTAATAACTATCCTATTAATTAAATATTTCTTTGAAATTATAAAATTGGTCTCTCAGTGTTTATCACTCTAAATACAATCGATTTCTAATGGAATGACTGTCACGAGCATAACTGATCGATACTAAATGACTCCTTAGCCTTAGAGCTCATTCTAATCTCCTTCCAATATTTCATTAACATTCAAGATTAATGGGCATTTTTTCCGTTCTTTTATTAACCTCATAATTTTGTCAGATTTTCAAAGAGCTATGCAATCCGTTTGATAGCCCAAGTAAAAGTCAACATCGACGTTTAATGGTCCAAAATAAAAGCATTGCGATCTATAAAATTTCTTGCAAATTCCATCTCCCCGGCAATTATATCCCCATAAAATCCAGGCAAGAAGTAGCCTTTTACGTACAAGAACCACCCGTCGCATCAACCTTTTTACCGGCGAAAAATTGCAAATGGATCCCGATTCCCGGTGCGTTGCTCCCGGCGCGTCCCGATTCCGGGCCCAAAGGTGGCACTGACCTTGCTCCTCTCGCGTGGGCCTTTCTCCGTCTCGCTCGGCTTATCGCCGTCTCTCTTTCACGGGCGCGGGAGAGTACTGTTATGCGCGTGTTACACTCTCCACGCGACTGACACACTTGCGGCCCCCGCGCCTCGTAACGTCATTATGAGCGGGTCCGGCTGTCTTCTATTATACGGGTTCCTATCAGTCCGGCCAAATCATAATCTGACGTAACTGACCAGGTAGTGCTCACCTTAGCGAACCCGCCGATAACCCTGTTAGGCCGTGATGGCGCTTACGTTACGTCTGTGGGTAATTGTATACTTCTGGTGAAGGATTATCACGAGGAAGCAGATGAAAATGCTGAATTTAAGGAAAAAAGTGAAATAGAAATTTCAAGAATTAAAAAAAATGATTAATCCTCTCTTAAGGGGATGCCTAAGTTAATTTCCGCGCTCTACTATACCGACGATTCTCTATGTTCTTTGCTAACCTCTAAGGCAAATTTGATTTTTCAAATAATTTTGAAACGGCTTTCTTAATGGAACTTCTGATTGCGTCAAAACATTAGTTATATTCGTAGAATATAGTAGAAGTACAGTCTCTCTCCAGGGAGTAAAATTAATCTAGACAATAAAATATGATTTTACTTCCTCGGAAGAGGTCAATGAAGTGGACTTTATGGATGATTAGGGTGAAAACTTATATACATGATAACTCTTAAAAAAAATTTGTTTGATTAATACTAATGATTAAATTAATTATAATTGGACTTTACTAAGTAACAGGAGCTTGAATAGTGTAGGTAAGATGCCTGATACTTAGAAATAAGATTATTATCTAAATAAAAAGTGTATTTTTTTAATGTTTCAATTGTGATGGATTATTAACGTTTAGGATATTATCTAATTTATACCTTTTCTTGCTTCTGATTATATATTTGATTCTTGATTTTCAATTCCACGTTTAAAAAGACATCAATTCGTCAGAAATGTCAGAATCCTTAAATTAATACTGTAAAAGGTGATGAACGACGCAGTAAGCATTAACTGTTTTAACGACAATAGACATTGAAAAGCTGAAATCCTCTGCCTAAGTACCATAAGGAGTTTGAACAATTATTAAATCATTTTTAAAAATCCTAATTTGAGGGCACTGGTTCCCAACGGCCTCCCAGGATTCCGATTAACTTGGCAGCTTATTCAAACAAACATCAATAAATCGTTATTAAAGCTAGATAGCCAGAGCGAGGATGAATCATAAGCCCCTGGCGGATGGGATGCATGGTTATTAAATCCTATTAGAATAGGGGATAATGACGCGTTGTAGAATCCCCGTTGCTGTATAAACAACGAACCGCCGTTTCCCTTTATACGAGGCTTCATTAAATTGAAAAATGATTCCTTTACACTTGAGATCGTACACTAAGTATTCAATCAGCATCAAGATAGGATTCCACTCGCGCATCGGCGCGACCCCGCGCAGGCCTCTCTGCCCATCCTCGGTACACTCATGCACACACACAGATGAGCGCACCTCCTTCCGAAGAGATATCCACCTCAATTACGCCGATAGGAAACATAATTATAATCTTGTAATGCTATTTTGCAACTCGTCTTCGCCGCTGACTTGCCAACGCTGTTCATTGTCCTATTACCGACCCGTTCGATCACAATAATTATTGTGTCGATTTTTTTTATATTTGGGATACATTATTACGAGGTTCGTCGCAATTAGCTCATTTAGCGATTTGCCAATAAGATGAGTTGGGGTATGGCAATCGTTGCGCATGCGCATTGCAACTCGAATTGTTTATAATTATTTATCTTGCTGGGTCTTTCAACGATAACTTGTACAATTACAATATTTTTATTTACTGTGCGCAGGAAACATACCTTGTGTTTAAATTATTGAATTTAGTTGCCCATATCGCAAATCGTTTCAACATGAATATAGAACTTGGGTAAACAAATTGTGAATTTATATAATATGTAAAATCTCCTTGCAATGATATTTATAGACACGATTAAAATTTCAATTTTAATCGAATTGAAATTTTAAGAACCTAAACAAAAGGTGTGAGGTTTCAAGTTTTTAAATTCTGTTCAAAATGGAGTAAGACCTAAATTTACGACTTAACTCATAAATAGGTTCGATGAACTCTAATACAGCACATTGGAAATCCATTTCCGGAACGCTTAAATAATTTAAAATATTCAAGCTTAAATTCTCAAGTACTAAATTTCTAATATTTTAAGGCTAATTCTAAGTACACTGGTTCAATAAATAAATAAGGAAAACAAATATGATCAGCGATGAACTAATTATTACCAACATTTTGACACTGTAGTTAATGCATCCTTCCGAGCTTTTCTTAGAATGAAATATTAAAATATACTAAAAAAAAAGATTTTAAATTATGTATACGGTCTAGAAACGATCCCATCGAACGTCCAGACAATTAGCGAGGTCAAACATCAAATGAGCCACAACCGTCCTTTTCATCAGCTTCGCGTGAATGAGCAAGCGACCCTCAACAGGCCTCGCCACCTACGAAGCGAGTGATCCTTTTTCGAGATAAAGATGCGCCAGCGACTCCGAGGCGATATGACGACGCTAATCGGGAATTTCAACTTGAACTGGAAACACGCGACGGAAACCCGACTCTGGGGTGCGTCTTTATCCAAGACGTGTAGTTTCGAAAGCGATCAGGGAGGGGGGAGGGGGGGGGAGGGTCGAAGGTTATTGGGTTAAAGCAGGATGCACTGAGATTATCGGATGGGACGGGCCTTTTAATTCCAAGTATACATAAAGAAGGATCGCCAGCATAGGCAGTGTCTTATCTTGGGGAAGAAGTTACTTTTGAACAATGCGGGATTGCGATGCTAATTTATTGCATTTTCTCTTGTATACTGAATGGAAACTCATTTTAATCGCTGCGAACTTATAATGCGTGCGGTGCATTGTGCAGTAATTATTTTTTAATTTGTTATAGTTAATTAACGAAACTTTTGTGAAGATTATATTCATTTTTCTTCTTTGCCTGCTGTGAAGCCCTGTTTTATCGCGTTGTCATCGTAAATTTTCATTCTTAAATACTATAACGCTAATCTTTTTTGCGCAATAAATTGGATTTTAAAAATGTTACTTAAGTTTTATGCGCTTATCTTTACAACAGGCGGTTGGGTTGATTGTTGGAATCCCCATTAAACGTAATTCGTCATTATTTGTAATTTATGCAACGATGAATGTTTCATTAGCTTTATTAAATTATTTGCATTGCATGCGGTGTGCGAATTTTTTAAACAATAATTATTCTTCTCTTGAAAGAGAATTTGAGCTATCAAAAACATTTATCTTGGTTGATAAGACCATGGTACTATGTAATTGCCGAACATCCAAGATTTTATTGATATAAATTTATAACATTGTTATATCGTATTTATCCTTCCAGAAAGTATTAAAAAAGAAGCTCAAAACTTAATAGGCGAAAACATCAATTTTTCGCATAATATAATTAAGAAAAATATAAATAAATAAATTCATAAAAAACTTTCATCACAAATTTGGGCCTCAAAAGAAACGCTAATGGTTTCCATTGAAAGAATTGCCATTGCTAACATAATAGACCAGTCATTGAATAAAATACTTGCCACCAATGCTGTTTTAAACAAAGAAAAAGAGACGGTTAAAAACCAAAGGTTATGGTTTCGTCCCGTTAGGCTGAAAAATATTTTTCTGCCCTCCGGCCCCGAAAGTGCAACTTCCGGGCCGCTTCGCAAGAGGAAGTTGTAACTTTCGAGGATCGTCGAGCAGAAAAATAATAAGAAATTGTCTCAGATCACATAATATACTACTTATAGGTTTCGTTATTGAATTACCTATTCCTACACAATTCTCGTCACACAATGCACTACCCACGACTTTAAAAAAGACTTCCCCAAACCATTAAAGCAGACCCTATGTAACGCGGGTCAGCCTCCGAACAAGCAAAATTCCCAACTCGTTAGGGCTCACCGCAGCATTCGCGGCGAGTATATATAGCATACACACGCTTATACGCGATGGCTTATCCTGCGCGCGGTCTAGAGACAATGGGAGATAAGACTGCGCTGACGCCGCGGAGGGGGGGATTTTCTCGCGCGAGGCTACTGCAGGAAGCCTTGGCCTTGTCGCGCGAAAGCGCGTTACGTAAGGGGGAGCGCGCCCACGCCGCCGATCTTGAAATTCCTTGCCTGTCGGCGGCGACGCCTCCCGCCTCGTTTGTTTACTGCCCGAGCCTTCACAGAGAGTACCTACACCTTATGGTGCCCGTTAGTTACTGGACGCTGCTGTATTTTAGGCGGTACTGTTAGGTCGCGTAAAAACGGTCGCCTGGGAGGATCATTATTATATTTAGCTTTTATTTACTTCTTCCGGGGCTGCTGGGTATTGGCAGGAAATATTAAACTGCGATGAATTAGATGGATAATTTCGGTGCAGAAGAGGGCAGGGATTTGATATAAAATCGAATAGAATAGTCGTTTATTGTAAATTACTGTATTTACAAGAATCTTTATTATATGATAAAGATTCACATTATCCCGTGTAGAAAAAGGCAGGGATTTGTCAGGGAAACAGTAGGGAAAACTTGCTGGATCCAGGTCCGATTTTGTCCGTTTCTTATATGAAGAGTTTAGAAGGAAGGTTTATGAAATCTGCGTAAGGGATAAAATCATTTTATTAAAATGAATGGTCAATAATTGCACAATTGAAAGTGACTTTTTAAGCAATGACCGTACGAAAATAAAATGCTGGAAAAACTATTTGCAAAAGTATTGCGGAATTACTGATGATCCTCTAACGTAGCAAATGAAAAAATGTTTGGAAATTTTAAGTAAATATTTACTTCAATAATACTTGTTAAATATTTCTTTAAAACTAAACGCAGTTATTTGTTTTTGAATAAATTTAGCAGTGGTGAAAATTAATTACTTGATTCAAAGTAATATTTAACACATACTATTGTAATAAATATTTACTTAAATTGCCAAATTCCTATTTCATCTGCGGTTACTAATTTTTTCTATCGGGATAAATTAGTATCATTAAACTGACCAGTGACTGTTTATCATTGATCAAATTCCTATCCAGGGTAGTTGTAGCAGTTCTTATACCATTTTTTTCTTGTCTTGCAGTTTCGTAAGGAAAACTTGGAGGTACTGAGAAAGAAAAAGTGTTGATCATAGGAGTAGTTTTTAAAAAAATTTGTATAAAAATGAATAATTTCATTAACGATAAAAAAATCAATATTCTAAAAGTCGAAGTCTTTCACTACACGTCATCCGTTAACAGCTGATTAAACGAAAGTCAAAACGATTTGAACTTGGCATTCGCAGTAAATTCCGATCTTAAAGCATTTTCCCATGGCAAGCCGCGTTTCTTCATTCATCGACTCTTTTTTTTTTGCGAGCAATAAACTACTCTCCTCGTAATTCATTGGCTCAGCCCTCTCGGGCCGAACTTTTTTCTTTGGTCCGGCGATCGCCGCCTCGGGGAGGTTTAATGATCGGACTTTGGTGCTCTTGCGGTTCCCCCCGAGCTTCTTGCCAAGCAGCCTTTTAATTCTTTTGCACGGCATGTACACAGTTCGTCTCTTGCTGCGTTCAAATCTTATTCATTGAGCTTCGCTCTGTTACTAACCGAATCATGGGGTGATTTGTCATTGTCGAATACTCGACAAGATTATTTACTCTGAGAAAAATACGTGAGAAAATTACCAATGAATGAATTACTTGAAATATGCTAAAAATATAATTGAACTTTAAATTTGATCAGCCGTTCAAAAAAATTGACTTAAAGCAAAATTATTTTAACTTGTAATTTGCGATTACAATCGAGGGATGATGCTCTTTGCATTCGAGTATCGAGATTGCGTTACGATGAAATCTCATTATTTTATCCACAATTTTAAGTTCTAGGCCAAAAAACCTTGTACCTTGAAATACAATTAGCAGGCAAAAATTATTTTCTTTTATTACTACAGTCTGTTACTACTAGGTTCTCTTACTACACTTATGTATTTTAAAAGTATGATATGCACTGAGACTAAAGGTCGAATTTAATTTCAAAAGATCCTTTACTTATTCAGAAAAAAACAAGTATTGGGTGTCTTACTATACTCGTCTGTTATCACTGCTTTCTCTTGCTATACTTATGTACTTCGAAATTATGGCACCTACTGAAGCTAAAGATCGAATTTATATATTTTTAATTTAAAAAAATGCGATAATAAGATTCTGAGAGATACACGTACACACATCTACACAGACATTTTCAAAAAACATAAAATTCAGAAACCCTTAAAACGAATTTCTAACATGTTTTTAGAGCAACTTTTTTTTACTGTTACAAAGCTTCCTCTATAAGGAAGCAAAATTGTTGGCGCACGAAGTTCAGTCATCCTCGATACAGCAAGAAACAGATGCCCTTTGTTAAGAAAACGAACCAGTGGTAGGTCTATTGTATGTTTTTCTGAATAAGTCCAATGATTGTAAATCAGTGAAGAGTAATCGAGATAACTACCTGATAATCGATTCTACGAAATCTAATTTTTTCAGGTGACATTTATCGATTAAATAGACAATCATTTTTGGAAATCTTATTCATTGAATTTATTGAATACAAAAGTCTAAGGACTGAAGATCCTGTATGACCTTATAAAATGGTATTAGACAATAAAACCATGATAAAGTAGGTATATTGTTAAGTGATAATAGATAACATTTCTTCCAATTTTAGCACATTTACTTTGCTTATATCTACAATTATTAGGCCAAAGCAAAAAATTAGGAAAATTTGAGTAGCACAGGGACGAGTCTCGACCTCCGATTGGTTACGCATTTGCGGTCACCTTTTTACCGCCAAAACTGTGCAGGAGAGGCCAATGGTAATTGCACAATTTGACCCTCAATTGTCGATGGAACACCACGTTGAAACTTACATATCGTCGGTCTAGACTAAAAAGGGGTCATCTTGGAGTTCAGTTGGAAAAGGTGCCATCTCGAATTGCGGTTAGAAAATTAAATTCTCCGAGATGACCCCAATGACTCCTTTTTACTCCAACCTGACAATACACTTAACCCTTTCACGCTCAAGGGAAATATTTTTCCCTTCTACAAAAATCGTTATCGATCATTCAATTATTATTGAATCGATATTTTTTTAATGAATGTCAAAATAAAACGTCTGTCCAAGACGGCAAATGTGTTTCTGAACGATTAGATAAACAAAGAACTGTCAATGTATTCGCATATTTAGTCTCAGCCATCTTATGATCCTGTAAGGGTTAAAATAAAAACCCATTTTACTCCCAACCGCCTGTACAACATCCAAATTGTCTAAATGGCCAGTAAAAGACCTTTGCTGATACACCGAAGAGAGGATTCCCCCAACCACTCGCATGGGACGCGAAAGATAAGCACGACTCGGCGAACGAGTAAAACTGGAAGCCTCGGCATAATATCCTACCTGATAAGGGTAAGCTCCCGGCCTGTAAAAGCTGCCGGTCGTCAGCGCCGGGTGGCCCTTGCTGCTTCCGCACATCGATGCCATTGTTTCTTCCTTCGTCAACTTTGATCAAACAGTAAATAAAACGCACTCTCACTGTACGATGTGACCGTCCGAGCGCAAACTGTTCCTATCACTGATGCTAACCTCGTCAGGGGCGCATATCGCACCTCCGACGCAAAGTATTTACCGCGGCACTGATCTGGATACTTCGCCTCTTCGGCGATCACATGTTCGAACGCGACGCGCGGCAACGGCGGTTTTCTCGGAACTGAGCGTTAGTCTGGTTCTGCGCACCCCCCGCGTGTCCTTCGGCCCGAAGCGGCGCTGCTGCGGTGCGTCCGGCCTGCGAGGCGGCTCACCACCGACTGACAGCCAGCGATGTTCCAGCGCCGCCATTCTTCATCTTCATTCCTCTGCCGCGCGCTTCTCCCCTCCCCTCTCCGAGTGGACTCGTCCTCCTTCTCCTCCTCCTACTCTTCCTTCTTCTTCTTCTTCGCTTCTTTATATATATATATTCTGCGCGCCGCCGTTTCTTCTTCTTCGCTTCTTCTTATATTCTGCGCGCTGCCGCCTTCGTTTCTTCTTCTTCTTTCTCTGCTCCTTCTTCTTCTCTGCGGCCTTTTTGTCGGGCCCATCGCGGGGATGGGTATATACTATGTGGGCTTCAGGTAGACGCGAGATAAGCGCGTGGAGATAGAGGGACAGTGCACGGCTCTTTGGATATGTATATATGTATATACCGGAAGTTCGCAGGATAGGAGGCATGGGGGTTTTTTGAGCTTTCTTTTTAGGGCCTTTCAGGAGGCTCGCTTCGGGGAAGCGTTCCCTCTCGATTTTTTTTTCCTTTGGCGCGAGGGTTTCGACGCTGAAGGTTTATTTAATCGTGAGAAACACGATGTATCTTTGAAAGGGACTTAGGATTTTAAAAGATTAATAATATAGCGATGCTTCGCATTCTAAAAGATCTTCTTTTTAAGAAGCACTGACACTATTTTAAAATATGAAATTCACTCTTTGATGATTAAGAAGAAGTTTTTATAAAAGATAGATTTATTAAAATGTTTTAAAATTGTAAGTATTTTTATCTTCTAAAGGTAAATTTTAAAAGGAAACTATTTTTTATCGAATTATGAATTATTGAATACAAAGTGAGCTTATATAGCATTTCAATTTGAATCATCAAGAAAATAGATTCTTCTAAAATTAAGCTAAATAATAGTTTAAAAGATTGCATTATAGGTCTTCAGGTTCCCACGCGCGATTTCTCGACTGCACAATTTTAAACTAAATTAAGTCAATTGCATACTTAATAAAAACTGAATAAGAACACAACTTGTCCATAGTACCCGCAAAACTGATTATTTTTTAATATCAGACTTCTACAAATTGCTTAATGTGTATGGTTATTAAACGTGGCTACCTCATTACGTGACAATTGAAATTGCAGCACGCATGATGACACATTGCGCAAAAGGAGGAGAAAAATTAAAGTGTCCTCGAAAAAAAAAATGTAAAAACTGGACTTGACACGCCTTCAAAGTGACCAGTCTTCTTTCTCGACATTTGTAATCTAGTTTAAAACGAGTTCAAGGGAATTAAAACTTAGGCAAAAAAGAACGCTTTCTATATACTTGGAAGTAAGTACTCTAGGGCTGTTTCGCGGGTTCCTGGCTGCTGAGTAAATGTTGTATTATAATATGCATGCGAAACGGGTAGTTTTAAAGGGTTGTATATCTTAAACAATATTTTTGTATTTTCTAGATATATGTATGAAAATGGATTTTAGCGAAGTTAAATAAGAAAATTACATAGAAATACATTTGGATTCTATATGCAATTTTCGTACCTTCTGGATGAAATCTATGCGAGATCTATAATATACATGACATGTGGAATTTACGCGAAATCTACGCATATCATGTTGAATCTGCAAAAACCCACATTGAATTTATGTGGATTCAAGATGAATCCTTTGTGGAATCTATGTGAATTTGTATGGGAAATCTACGTAGATCCTATGTGGATGCTACCTGTATCCTACGTGGATACTATAAGGATCCTATACGTATGCATCCTATGTGGATTCTATGTGGAACCTTCGTACATCCTCTGTCGACTTTATGCGGATTTTAATATGTAAGCTCCACATAGAATATATATCCGATGTAAATTCTATCCAGAATCTTATACGGAAATTAGGTGAATCCTATGTGGAATCCACAGTAAATTCATCCGACGTTTTAATATAATATGTACATGGACCCTATACATGTACTCCACATCTATTTCGCAAGAATTTTAGCTGGATTTCCATACGCATTTCAATGAACAGTCTATACGAAGGTTTTTCATTTAGACTAAGTGCGTTGCCATTCTCCAAATAAGATGTAAACGAATGATTTGACCCTGGGTGCCCATCAAAATCGCAAAGGATACAGACTTTTTTTTGAATTTGAAGAAGATACAGCTTACACAATAGCTACTTATAAAATATGATTTAAGAACAGCAAAAAATCCTCTTCCAATCGCAACGTTTCCATCGCCACAAATCCTGTAATAACAAGTTCATCGCCCCTAAAGAAGAAAAAAAAAGACACCTGTGAAATCTGCAATCTCATCGGCCAATCTATCAGCCAGGCTGAAATTCATACGCAATAACAGCCGCTGGCGTCCAGGGAACACTGAGATCGCTTTTGCTCGGTATGACACATATCTCCTTCATGTATACATGCATACAGCGACGCATCCCTCCCTATTGGCGGCGAGAAAACTCGCTCCGCGGAACCGAGCGCCGCTTATTTCCGTCTTTTTGCGCCCCGGCCGCGGTGCGCACGCGCGTGTCGATGACCGCGCGTGCGCACGCTCGACACTTCAATTAGCGTCGAAGACGCCCTTTCGCGAGCGGAAACCGCGAGTCGCGCGGTGGCGGGAAACGTAATTAAAAAGCGCGCCGTATGCACACCCGCGCGCCGCTCGTAATTCAAACGCCGGACGTTATCGCGCGTGTTACCTGCTATAAACGTCCGAATATATACATCTTTAATTTTTTTTTCTCCCCTTTCGAGCAGCTCCGCTGGGTGCAGGTATGTGTGCCTTGCCGCTGGGGCCTTTTGAGAGACGGCGCGCTTTTAAAAAATGCCCGGTCGGTTGAGCGTTTACCGGCTCTTTATGGTTCGAGCTTCGTTGAGCGTAGATCGATCTGTATGTACCTACTTTTGACGGGTGTAATCTGAGCGGTGTAATGTGGTGTAATTGGTTATTTCTTTTAGTAGAAATTAGCATTTTTAGTTCCGTGACTTGTGCGGATGATGCTATTCGATTAAATGCTTTTATTGTTATGTTTAGTTCGACGAGGGACGTTCCGCAGATAAGATCGAATTTTTTCTTGAAAGCATTCAATTTTATGTGCATAATTCACAAGGTGTTGATTTTTTTCCATTATAATAAAGATTTCCTATCATCAGGTTTTAATTTAATGTTGCAGGATTTTTAGCCAAATTATATAAAATTACTTGTCCTTGTAAAGTTTTTGTTAAACTATATAGATGTTACTTATCTACATGGAATCTACATAAATCCTAGATTCTAAGTGCGTGTATCTTATGTAGATCCTACGTGGATTCTATCCCAAGTAGAGTCTATCTGGAATCTATGTGAATCCTACATAGATCCTATACGGATTCTACACTACATAGAATCTCTCTAGAATTTATGAGAATCCTACATTGAATCTATATGAATCCAATGTAGAATCTATGTGAATCCTACGTAAAGATCCTATATTCGTAGATCCTAATTTATATATGGATCCTACAGAGGGATCCTACAAGGGCATCCATATAGATCCCTATATATCCTCCTATGCGGAATTTAACCTTCTTAGAAGATATCTGCGAGATCCTACGAGGATCTGGGCAGAATCTGTATGCAATCTGTATAGATCTTACATAGAATCAAAGTGTTAATTTAATATTACTGGATTTTTAATTAAACTATGAAAAATTCTTAAAGTCCAATTCCACATTGATATCTATAAATGAATATATAAATGAAGTCGATAGATTTCACATGTTGGGCAAAAGAATGCGATTGGAAATCAGGCACCAACCATTGGTTATGGCGCGGTCGCAAAATCCGCTCCCAATTATAAGCACCGCGCTGCGAACAGACAGGGGAAAGGAGCCGCGACACGATCCCATATAAATGACAATCGATGATGCACGAGATCGCGACTCCATTATTATGCAGATTTAATTGAGGAAAGAGCACCACGCGCCTCGCGAATAATCAATTTAATGGGCCGGCGACGCTGTGGGAAAAGCGGGACTCGATTCTGATTGATTCCTTCAGATCCTGTCAATTTGAGCAGGCTCCCGAGATTATTGCTGTGCTTGATTTTCGTCGGCCTCTTGGAATTTACGCGTCGAGGATAAATTTTTATTTTTATTTTAGAATTGATAGATAATATTGCGATTTGAATGTTATATCTCCCTATATTATACAGTCAAAACTTAAATATTTAAAAAAAGCAAACGCACTCACAGCCGCGTATTCCCTCGTTGTAGACGACGGCAGCGTGAGTTCCATCGTCATCTTCTGTACCTTATCGAGTGCTCGGAGATCCCTTCGAATCCCACAACATTAAAGAGCTCGAATTTTTACCGAAGACCGAGATCAAAGGTACATAGAGACAACAAAGTAAATTCGCATATGATGCTCCCTCTATAGTTGAATGAGTGAAAAAACGCTAATTGCACCAAAGAACTAGTGAGATTAGAGAATTATCATTAATTTAACTACAGTGGGTACGTTTTTTTGCATCAAATACATTAATTTACATTGATGTTTCTACTTTCGATGCGACACCCAGAAGACGTTGACGCCGTTGACGACAAAATCTTGATAGGCTGCAAAATATAAATCAATTTAAGCTTTCTACTTATTTGTAATAATATATTTAAATTAATTTCAAATATAAAAAAACTGAATGATAGATTATGTAAAAAACGTTTCTATAATTTAATTTTTTTAAGTACACATTAAATCCTTTTGTGTTAGAGAAATTTTATAAATCAATTATAAAAAAGCATTATAACATTTACATTTCTATCAGTGTCAGAATTTGATTAAGAGAGTCTTACACCTAGGCTTTCTAATTTCAACTAAAGTAAGAGCCTTACATAGCACAAGGTTTGCTCCGAGAATCTTCAGGGTGGTATCCGTTGATTCAGATTAATCAGTATCAAGCTAAAAATCAAAAACGTATATGATATTAATAAAAATTTTAAAAGTCGTATAAAATTCTATATCCTCAAAGTACCTATGTTTTAATCTGAAAACATCAAGTGAATACTCCATGTTTTGCAAGCCTAAGCATTCACATTACAAGTACTGCTACATTTAGTTTGGTCGGGGTCAAATTGATTTCAATCCACTTCTTTGGACGATGCCAAGTATGGCCAACCTTTATTCTGTAAAAGAAAAAAATTCATAATTAGTACAAAATTAGTATACCAATACGATTAGCATACTAGTGAATACAAAATCTTCTAAATAAAGATGTAACAATCAGAATTTATTATAATCTGCAAATATGAAAATAAAAGTATTATTACCACTGGTATTTTGATGTATATACACGCACTTGGAAGGCCACCGCATCTGTTATGATCATCCAAGTCAGCAATAATCAGCATTTTACCAGCATATTTAATGATTTAGTAGTGGAGAAGCTGCAAGGAACCGAACAGTACCATCTGCTAGATTTTTTCACTGCAAGAAATCAAAAGAATCATTTAACCTTGTGATAGAGCAAAAGAAACCAAAGTGCAAGATGTGTTTATGATAATAAACAAATAACTGAATAATAATATGGAGTTAAAACTCAAACAAATAATAACGTAAAAGTTAGGGTTAATTACTTATGATTTTTTGTAGACGCCGAACCACTGATCACTTGCATAAGTTGAGCAACTCCAAGTGGTTCCAATAACTTCCAAGTGGTTCTGAAAAATAAAAATTCTAAATTACCATTCGATTGAATAAAATAACTCGTCTTAACAAACTAGACAATTTCCCAATATAAGATTGATTAAGTTATAATATATTCAAATTCAAATAATTGTAAGTAATAAAACTTTTTAACAAACTGTTATTAGGATTAAGCTATTGTCATGACAATTTTCTTATTCTAAAAATGAAATTCGCATTTTGCACACATCCAGAAGGCAGTTAATCAACTATTATTCATGGATAGTATAAAATACAGTACCTATTCCAAGGAAATAAACTTTCGTACATAATATACTATTAATACATAATCATGAATTTGTTTTCGATAAATTTATACCATAAATTTGGATCAACTAAAGAGACTCAAACATTTTTATAAAACTAAATAGCAGAAACGTGTCCCTTCGACCCAAAACTGAGAACAATAATGGTGTAATTTAAGGTATTTGTTAATGCGCTCGTTTCTCTTTCTATCCTTTTGCGGTAGGGTATAATCGATGCCTTAACATTTGCTGGACGAGTGTAAAATGTACATTATAAAAAATGTCATCACAGTATCGAACACAATTTTTTCAACCACAGTGCATTAAACGTTTCACTCTGTCCTCGTGTAAGATTAATTTACATGTGCAACACTAATTAAACAATACGTTCACTTATCGCAATAGATATTCACTCTTTCCGAACTACTGGAATAGACGTTCCAGCTAAACCTTGAATTTACTAACTAACATTAAAAAATATAATCACTAAAATGCATATAATACCTAAGTATCCATTAAATCCATTTCAAATAATATATTACAGGGTGCTTGACGAGTTAACATTTTTACATAACTTTAATATTTTCTCTTATTAATTACGCGAAATCGTTATTTCTTTCATTAAAATAGATTTTGAAAGAGTAACATTACCTTACATTAGCATTGAAGTGAAATGGAGAAGAATCGGACTGCAACCTGACGCAGACCCAAAGTCCTACTCGGGCGCCGGCCGGGCGTCGAATGAGGCAATTCTGTGGTAATTTTACGTGCAGCGGCCGCTCGGGCTCCTCCGATTTGTAGCGCCATCTCTCGGTGACTGTTCGAACCCGCTAAAAAAAAAATCGTAATTTGCATTTTTTTCCCAAATCTTCTTAAATTATTTTATTGGATGCTTTATAATTGAATGTTTCTTTAATAAATGCTACTATTTTATCGTATAACTGCAAAAAAAGCATAAATAATTAATTAATGGTTGAAAATGAAGAATACAAAATTACCTTATTTTCTCGAATAATTCATCGATTAAACTGAAAATAAGTAAAAAAGTGAATAAAAGACCATTGCTAGAAGCCCCCTTTCATGTTAGATCAAAGTTTTGAGGGTCTAATTCATCAAAATATCTCGGTAAAATTAGCCTTTTCATGCCTCGATTTAACGCATATCGAGGGTCGTTTTGAGGCAGAATCTTTCGTTTTTAGCCTTTAGAACGATTAAAAGTTACTAATAATTAAGGCAGCATTAGTATCTCTAAGATTATCGTTCAGTTTTCGTAAATTGAAAAACGTATACGTATGCCTGGGGCTAACCTACTGTTAAGGGTTACTCGTATATACTACTCATGTATACATTTTCCTTTTTTAATTCATTGATAATTAACTTTTTATAACCGGTTTACTGAAAATAACGAAAGAATGAATGAAAACCAACTGCTAAAAGGCCCCCTTGCTGTTAATAATAAAGATTTAAAGCCTAATTCAATAAAATATGTTTGTAAAATTCGCCTTTTCATGCCTTGATTTAATGCATATCCAGGGTCGTTTTGAGGCAGAATCTTTCGTTTTTAGCCTTTAGAACGATTAAAAGTTACTCATAATTAAGGCAGCATTAGTATCTCTAAGATTATCGTTCAGTTTTCGTAAATTGAAAAACGTATACGTATGCCTGGGGCTAACCTACTGTTAAGGGTTACTCGTATATAGTACTCATGTATACATTTTCCTTTTTTAATTCATTGATAATTAACTTTTTATGAACGGTTTACTGAAAATAACGAAAGAATGAATAAAAACCAACTGCTAAAAGGCCCCCTTGCTGTTAATAATAAAGATTTAAAGCCTAATTCAATAAAATATGTTTGTAAAATTCGCCTTTTCATGCCTCGATTTAACGCATATCGAGGGTCGTTTTGAGGCAGAATCTTTCGTTTTTAGCCTTTAGAACGATTAAAAGTTACTAATAATTAAGGCAGCATTAGTATCTCTAAGATTATCGTTCAGTTTTCGTAAATTGAAAAACGTATACGTATGCCTGGGGCTAACCTACTGTTAAGGGTTACTCGTATATAGTACTCATGTATACATTTTCCTTTTTAATTCATTGATAATTAACTTTTTATAACCGGTTTACTGAAAATAACGAAAGAATGAATAAAAACCAACTGCTAAAAGGCCCCCTTGCTGTTAATAATAAAGATTTAAAGCCTAATTCAATAAAATATGTTTGTAAAATTCGCCTTTTCATGCCTCGATTTAATGCATATCGAGGGTCGTTTGAGGCAGAATCTTTCGTTTTTAGCCTTTAGAACGATTAAAGTTACTAATAATTAAGGCAGCATTAGTATCTCTAAGATAATAACGAAAGAATGAATAAAAACCAACTGCTAAAAGGCCCCCTTGCTGTTAATAACAGAGATTTAAAGCCTAATTCAATAAAATATATGTTTGTAAAATTCGTTCTCATCATGTATCTCCCTATATTATATAATTATAAGGTCAAAACCTAAATTATCCTCCTCCTCCGCCCTCCCCAGTGATATTCCTCAACCCTTCCTCAGTAACATCCTCATTATTGAACCCCTCCTCAGCCCCTCCTCAATTTGTATGAAATTGTAATTTTAGCTCCAAAAAATGTGGATAAAAAATTTACAATAAATTTCTTAATAATAAAGCATATGACGATTAAAACTTGTTGGTACTAGAAAAAATCCTATTTTAAAACATCTATGAATTGTTACAGTTCACTGACCTCATGAAATATTTTTTTGATCATATAACTGTTAATAGAATTATTCAATATCTACATGAATAATTAATACGAATCTTTCGACCAGAAAATCGTATGGCAATTGAGTATTTCAATGAATTTCTAATTACATTAATTCAATCGATGATCGGCATACCGACGAGTTTCAGCAAACACAGAACGACTGCTTCATAATTTGTTCTAATACACGAAGAAAAATTATGAAAATTTAAATAAACTTTGCTTAAAAAGTTAAGCAAACATAAATTATGGTTAGTAAAATTTACTTAACAATTTTATCCGTGTAATTAATAAACATTATTATCTATTCTTTACTTTGTTATCTTGAAGGCATTCAAATACGAAAACGAAATTTATCAATTGTGGGAGTATTAAAGTTGGAATCAAGGTGTATATAAGTGTCTCGTGTGATGATCTTTCAAATGTACCGTTATATAATGTGGCAACAAATGTAATGAATCCAGTGTTTTGATGGCGATTATTACGCCGAAAACTTTGCATGCGAATTATATTTTGACTTCAGGATGTAATTTATGGGTAAGGTACGTTTTAATGAGGAAGTCTCACTAGCGAATACGTGACGAACTCAAAATGTAAATCCAGAGGAGCGCCAGAGTTTGAGTGATGTCTTTAAGATAAATGTGAGAATATTTCATAATTACGTAATGCTCCTTTCTTCGTATGCACATCTACTATTACACTTATTTATACCTTTTAAATTGAACAATATTTTTCCACACTTTGCATTCTATCCAGCAGTAATACCATTGATTTATCTATAAGCGCCACTTAGTTGCAACTAAGTCTACGTAATGAAGAGTTAAAAACTTTTGTAACGCGTTCATAATAAAATTTCGATCCGAAAAGAGTTAACATAAAATTATACGGCATAAACTCGTTATTCGTGGAATATAAAGTAAAGGAAGGAGTATGAAGATCTTATACCGGATAATCAAAATCCGTTATTTTAGAATCTTTATCTCGTCACCTAAGTACCTAACTCTTCGAGGCAAAAACTGCGTAGTAGTAAGATCTAATCCACAAAAAAATCAAAATACAGATGTAACAAAATTGGCTTTGATTATACGTTGATAAAAATTTTGTATTTCCTTTTACGACAATAACTCATCTTGCGCATGAAAATTGATTCTCGGAATCGTATGATTATCATCATCCTCGCCACGCTCGGACGTTAAACTCACATCCCTCCAAGAATAAACTTTTTTGCACTTGTATATCGAAAACTACTATTTCATTTGTTCTAGTGAACAATGCGCAGTTTCGTGCAAACTACATAAATCGACTGCCCGATAATCGACGTTCACTAAGTAATAATACTTCCTCTGCAACATAATTCGAAACATGTCCAAACAGGGCAGTCTACAATTTAACCGGATGCCCAGTTTGAGGACGGTGGACCCTGTGAACGTCGTAAAAACGTTCGCACGTCCCCCCCGTTGCCGAGAGTTTTTCCCACATCCCGACCCTAATGAAAGTCTGCGCGCCACAGGTATCGAGGAAAAACACAGACCCGCGACAGCGGGATTTGAGAGATGACACGTTGCGCGGCCCCAGGCTCTGGAATCACGCGCCGAGCGCGCATGTACGCAAATGCGCTCTTAGGAAAAAACACCGTTGGCTTCGGCACTGCGTAGGTGTAGCGTAATGCGCACCCGCGAAACTTTTACCGTTACAGGCGCCGGCACCAGGCTGCAAGGTAATTAGGCCTGGCGAAGTGTCTTGCGTGCGAAAAGTCACAAGTTTCAGGAGTTGACGGGATTTTTATATAATACCTATATGCAATCCTATACAGGATTGATGGAGAAGATTATTAAGCTTGTAGAAGACCAAGACCAGATCGGAAATTAATCAAGATCAAAATCAATATAAATCCGTGTAAAAAAATTAGTCTGGCAATAGTCTGGCCTTAAAGTCTGGCCAAAGTCTGGCTATGGAGACGATCCCAGACTTTATGCCAGACATAATATTAGTTAAATTTAAATCTGGAAAAGTGTCTGGTAAGAAGTCCAGCATTATTTGCACGACTTTTCGCCGCACTATTTCTCAAACTTTTTTTTTTTTAAACAGTCTGACAAAAAATCTAGCAAAATATTATGTCTGGCATAAAGTCTGGGATCGTCTCCATAGCCAGAATTTGGCCAGACTTTAAGGCCAGACTATTGCCAGACTAATTTTTTTTACACGGGAACTGATAGAAACGATCCTTTGACTCAAAGTCAGTGTCTTTAATATAAATCAGTGCGCATTTAATATAGTCCAAAGGCGTAGGTATTAAATGTAAAGAAACGGTGTGTTAATTATTAAGCCATCCACGGGATTTTCGTCATTAAAGATGATCGCGCATTGAGTATTAAGAAATATTTCTTTAATGCTAATGCGTATACTTCTTTATTTCAAATACCATGAAAAAAAGTTTCTAAGGCGCGAAGACTTTGGATCAAAGGATCCTTTCTATCAATATGTAACAACTAACAAATATTACTGAGGTACACGCTAAAACGGTTCACATGAAATTTCACTCTTAGTTTATAGTGAAACACTCGTAGATTTAAATTTTACTATATTGGCGTCGAATTTGACTCTACATGAACAGAGTGATTTAAATGCACTCTAAAATTTAGTAAAATTCATTCTAAATTAGAGTAGGATATTACAGTTTATGACCCTACCTTTTGCTCTACTTAAAAGTTCACTCTGCTTCATTCCATCAAGGGTGTTAATTTCACTAGAAAATTAGAGTGAATATTTTGGTTCCAAGAGAGTTAATTTTCAGTCTTTTTCTCTCCAGCTGATTTAGCGTGTGGATCGTACATCGAATCGGCGTGAAATCTACGTATATCCTATAAGTGGACTCTTTACCGATCCTATACGTATATTTTATGTAAATTTAATGTGGATCCTAATATTGAGGCTCTAGGTCCGTGGAGGACTAGGTGAACCTCTTCACATCCAACGAAGACGCAATCAGCTAGACCTTCAGGATTCTCCGTTAGACTTATGTTGTCACCCTCGGGTGTCACAGAGACCAAACCAAAAATATAATGAATAGTCTAAAAATAGATGACCAAGTCATTCACTACGTGGATAATTAGTTAATTGCAAAACACCATCAAAAGCAAATAACCGGACAGCTCAAGTAGCATCACCAGAATTCCATGTTTCAACGTCGACCATCAAAATATCGACTGGAGGAAAGACCAAATCCTGGAATAGTGGCAAAAACAGTCCAGTTTCTGCTCACCAACGTTCGTTCGGAGCAAAACAAAGCGAAGGGAACGCGAACGCACTGCTTTTTCCTATCTCTCCGTTGGTATAATAACGCCGCTCGGCGACTTTTGCTCTCGGTTCGCTCTCGCTCTTGCTGCGCGCGTGCTTCCTTACACCGCCGCTCGTCGGGTTGCCGCGGTTTTTTGTCCCCGGCAACACGCGTATCGCGGCATGCCTTTATCCGCCACCGACGTAGAACATTTATTATGGCATTCTATGCCTTTTTTCTGTAACGTGTAAATCTCTCGATGACGAATTAAATATATCCCTTGTTAACAATCACCCCATGGATTTCCTGAAAGAAATGTATGTGAAATCCACGTTAAAATCTATTTACAAAATCCACGTAAATGTTTATGCGGATTTTCACGCGGATGCCACATGTAGATGAAATAAAAATTTCTCAATTTTTCTTTGACAATATCCACGTAAAAGAAGATTCTTTTGCAGAGAAGTCAAAAAAAATTATATTACATCTACGTGATAATACTCATGAATTTGGATTTTTCGTGGATTATACATACATTTCCTTGTGGGAATCCATCACAAGGTCATTTTCAATGGAACATACATTAAGAGTCTTAAAAGAGTGGAATTTCGAACCCAAACTAATCATCAGTTCATTTTTATTTTTAATTTTTTAATGAAGTTTACAGAACCATTGTTCTATTCGTAAAAATAAAAAGTGGAAACCAAGGAGATTTAAACTAGATTACTGTTGGAAAATTAAGTTAAAAACTTGAGGTAAGTCTCAGAGAAGCATCAGTTGCTATTCTGCGGATCTTTTCAACTGCTATTCCTGACCAACTTCCGTTGACTTTTTGTAAATATTCTTTGAAATTTACCTGCTGGAAAATCTAGATAGATTTCTAGTTGAAAAAATTCGGGTGAATCTCTAGCTGTTAAAAAAAAAATTAAATCTTCCCGGGACATCTACATGGAAGATGCATCTGGATTACTAGAAAATTAAACTGGATTTTTCAGCTGCAATTTTAATTTTAAACAAGAATATTAAGTGGCACAAATTTACAAAAATTGATCGCGCATCCATCTTTAATAATTTATGAAGGGGATTCTACCGCAGTAATTGATCACAAGTTAAGAATTTTTTGAAATATTACAAGGTAAAGTACAAGGTGAAGTTAAATTTATGGAATGCTTCAACAGAAAGAAGAAAGAAATGTTTTTATACTCTTACACTTTTAGCATTGTGCCTTGCGGAGTGCGACCTCCACATAAAAAAAAATGAAATAAACTTAAATTAAAAATTTAATGCAAAATTACAGATTTGTAAATTGAAGATTGATGACGGTAAAGTTAAATTTACGGAATGCTTCAATATCTCAGAAAAAAGAAAAAATATATTTTTATATTCTTTTAGTATTGTGTCTTATGGATTGTGACCTCCAAGTCATAAAATTAAAGAAATTAAAATTAATAATTGTATACAAATTTACAGATTCGTAAATGAAAGCTTGATAAAGCTACAGTTAAATTTTGCAAGCCTTCAGTAGCTCAAAAAGGAGGAAAAAAAATAATCAGAATCTTAGATTATCTTGCGACGTATGTATATTAGTCTGGAGTCGCTGTTTTGACTAGTGTAGCACCAATAAACAAACTAAAATAATATAAATAATAAACAAACCTCCTTGAACGAAATATCATCTAAAATTAAAAAAAAAAAATAACACAGTTACACAAGAAATAAATAATTAAAAATAACGTGAAATGGAGTGACTAAAGGACGCGTCAAACGCGGCTAAGTTAGCGATTTCGTTAAACTTCTCGTCGCGATCGCAGCGATACTTCTCGCCGCGGGTTGCGTGCACTCGTATGGATACGAAAAAAAAAATCGAGTCGAAGATAAATCTCGGAAGGACCGTGAGCGCACAGAAACCCACGGGGGACTTGCCGCTCGGATAAGGGCTATTATTCATCCCGAAGAACGGCGGCGAGACGCCCTATTCGAAGATCGATATATATATATATATGTATATAAATATTACTCGCATCATCGGCGGTCGTATGACTACCGATTTGCTCTCGCGGAAGAGCGCGAACGTAATATAAAATTTTTACGTACATATTTTTTTTTAGCCGTACGATATATGCGCGGGTATCGATCTTTGTTTATCCACCCGAGCTATCGGTCGACGGATTATATCTGAACGTTTGATGCACGGAACATTGCACATCTTAATCTTATCCGGAAATTTATGGTTCCCGTAATAATATCGCAGTTGAAATATTTTAATAATAACTTTTAATTATTAATAATATTTTTCCCAAATATTTTAATAACATTATTTGTTTTACGTTCTCTGCAATTTATACTCTTTGTTTTTAACTTAGACAATTCCTTTTTTTTATTATACATTAATTTATTGCAGTAAAGAATTAATACTTAAGACACATCAATATTGTGGTTACATTGTTAAAAAGTGTTATTCAAAAAATTCGCCGAGCAATTGTTATGTAATCAATTATGTTAACGTAACAACAAATTATAAAAGCTCGCGCAGCAAGCTTTCATTATTTTTCAAATTTTCTTGAGTCCAAGTGTCGAATTCTTCGATGACCTCACTTGTCATCGTATTTTTCCATTGACCAGCCTCCCCTTTTCTCATGAACTTCTCACCAGATCCATCGTCGTCCACTTTAACTACATTTGAATAATTTACTGATGCATTCTTACTCATGCTCGAAAAGCTCAAATGATTCATCAACTTCGAAATCTGCTCGTCGTCCAAATTTTTACCAAGAAAATTTGCGGTATCTTTCAACGCAGAAGAAAGATCCTGAAAACGACAATTTCGTGTTTAAAAGTGTTATTCATTAGATGATCAATTTCCAGAAAAATTAATCTATTTCCGGATAATCGTCTGTCATATAGCTTTCAGTAAGAAAAATCATGCTTACAGCTTTCATATCTTCGTATTTTAATAATAACGTGTTCTTTTCCTCTCGTCTGTTCCAGAATTCAATTACGTGACTCCAATAAGGCGAGTAAGGCACTGCAGTTTAAAAGAAATTGTAGAATAATCCATAAAATAAAATTTATTCTTGCATTTAAAATAATGATTGGATTATAGATTTACCTGTGTCGTCTAAAAATAGTTGGCAAAAATCCGGGAAGTCTCCCTTGTAAACTCTGACCCATTTTAAGAAGTGGAAGTAAGAAATGCAAACGTCCTTTGGATTTCTCCATACGTACACAATTTTTGCTTTCGTTTCGTTCCTTCTCAATGCGCGAGGGAAAAGACGAAACGGAAGGTGCGTGTGAATCAATCGAGGTCGCGGTAAATTTTTTGCAAATTCAACGCTGTCCGTAGCATAAGCAGGAAGCGACAGGATACTTTGAATCAACCTTAATATTGGCGGCGGTTGATGAAACGGTAGTAAAGAGATGCTACAAAACAAACAAATTTTAAAAATTACTATACAATAAGAGAAATTTTTGGAAAAATTATTATCCAGTCTTTATGACTATTCAAATTGTCATTGTCAATTGTTCAATTGTCACTTGTCTGTCCAAATTGTCATTGTCAATTGTCAAATTGTCACTTGTCTGTCCAAATTGTCACTTGTCTATCCAAATTACTATTCTGTGTTATAAATTTTACTAGAATTCTAGTAATATGTATATCTACAATTCAAGTAAATATCACTAGACTTCTAGTAAAATTTATGATATAGAATAGTAACGTTTTCACTAGATAATTCGCTACTAAATAGTATAATACTTTTTACTAGATTTTTCTCTCCATGTATTTTAGTGTTTAAATTTAAGGGTTCAACTTGCTATACTTACTCTAAAAAAGCAACTCTTTCAAAAATGTCAATTGTATTAGCAGCTTCGAAATTTAAATCGTTCACTATATTCCAGATCATTTCCCGAGTCCAAGTTGTACCTAAACGTATGTTAAATAAATAAAAAAATCATATGAATTTTTTTACCCACACTACTTGCAATGTGTATCAAGGAAATTTCCCTCAGAAGTCCCCTCAGAAAAAACTGCATAAATTCTTGTATATAAAAAAAAATATTTACTGAAATTACCTGATTTAGGAAATCCGCAAATCCAAACGTCATCGTCGTATACTTCAAAATTTTCTATGGCGTCTTGTTTGGACAAAAATGAATTGAACAGTAACGTTTCTTTGTAAATTATCTTGTTGTCATTTACACCCGAACAATATTTTTTCAGAATCTCTTCTGTTCTTTTCGAAGTCATTCTTTCTGCTGATTCCTAGCACTCGTCAATGAATTTTTTAAAAATATAAATTGCACGTAACTGGATTCTCTGCACAAGTTTATAAAAATAACGACAAACAATTTAACTACAAAGAAAGTATTATTTTGCATATAAGCAAGGCTGTATTAGGTAGAGGCAGTTGAGGACAAATGGTATCTTATCTGAAGTTTCTGGGTCTTAGACAACATTAAAAATGTTATTTTGTTGTTCAATTTAGAAAAACTATTTAATGTATTTAAAAAAAAATACACTTTTAAATATACTTTACTTAAACCAATATAAATTTTAACTGAGTAGAACAGGCGCGCGCCACGCGTGCGGGAATGTGGTTTAGCTTTATCAATAGCGTCAAAAATTAAATAACATCTACAAATTCTGACTACAATGAAACCTCCATGGACTTTTTACTTATTGATGATTTGCTAAACCAGCTAACGATTCCGCAATTATTCTTAATTTTCATAATTGTGCAAAATATAGAAAAAAAAAACAATAATTTTTATTTTTTAGGGCGCTAAAAGATAAAAATTGTTGTTTTTTTCACTAAAAGAGATATTATTATTTTTTTAAACTAAAGTAAACGCAATTATTTAATTTATAGTAGATAATGCGCGCGCCACACGCGCTATCAATAGCGTCAAAACAAACAATTTGAAAAAATTAATAATATTTACAGCTCGACCAATCACATCACGAGAAATACGGACTGCTATGAAACCTCCATGGGTTTTTTTACCTATTGATTACATTTTATAATATTTTCTAATACTTGTATGCTTCTTGCATCACGAAAAAGTCATTTTAATTTTTTATAAGAAAAGCTCCGTAATTTTCACGGGAAAACCTTATTAATTAAAATTTTTACCTAAAAGTCTCGCTCTATTTTTTACGCTAAAATTTTCAAAAATTTTTAAAGAACTTTTCGTGCAAAAAGAAATGCATTTTTTAGAAGCAGATCAAATTTTTACAAACCTTACTTAGCAATGTCCTCTGCAAAGGGGCAAAAGATATCCATGATTTTCAATAAGAAATTATTTCATTATTTATAAAAACAATAGGAAAATAAGTTAAAAAGGCTTTTTTTGCGCATAATACTTACGAATATTACAAACGATTTCCTTCAGCGTGAAACAAGCACTTTAAACTTATTACGCAGGTTAAAAACAAATTATTCTTTCAGTAAAATATTTTTATGTTCGGTCAATGTTAACGCTATTTATTAAAACGCTATCTCAAAAATATTATACTTTCAAACTATAATGCTCATTAAATTACTTACGCGTTAACATATATATATATGGAACTTAAAATATAAAAAATTAAGCATACATCTTAAATAAACTGATATTTTTTTTTTACAAAAATATGTTACTAAATTTTATTTCAAATTCGCACATAAGTAAATTGATCCAGGCTCATCACAAGTACATAAATAAGTCGGTCTAATGAAATTCTCTAGCGATGGCATCCAATATCCTTTGCAGACTTTCGGGCTGAAATCCAAAGTACGGCCGTTCACTGGGCGGCAGATCTCGATCGACGAAACGTCTCCTTCGTCTTAACAAAATATCATCGTAATCATCGCTGATCTGCGGATTCACCTTGGCGTAGTAAAGCGCCGCGAATCCACTGTAAATGAGCAGCGCGGCAGTGGCAAGCTGAACAAAATTTAAACATCATATATTTAAATAAAAAAATTCCATATAATTAATTTTTTGAAATATATATATATATATATATACAAAGCTTAATCGTACTATATATACGCAGAGAGAAACAGTTTTAGTAAAAATTTCTATACTGTTTTATGACGCAGGGACAGACTTGGCAAATAAATTTTTTGACTATAGAGTGCATAATAAATTTAACTATTAGTAAAATTAAAATTAGGAAATTTTATATACTTTTTAGTAAAATTTTGTATTCTTTGAGAGTCTGTCCCTACGTTACAAAACAGTCTATAGTTACTTTATGTACTAAAACTTTACTAGAACTATCTATATAATTTTTTTTGCGTGTAAATAATTAAAAAAGTTATAAGGCACGTACATTTAAAAACATATTTTTCTATAACATATATAATAATTTAAAAAAATAGATATATATATAGTATGAAGAATTATGTATGCGTTGTACGATCGAATTTTTTTATTTGCAGATTAGACCGAAGTCCAGCAAATGCATCATGAAAAATAGTAATTATATTATGCGGAATCACGGCGTCGGATCTTAATTTGCGAATTAACTCCAAATTAGTTTCCTCGCCTCGTGGAAGATGCGCGAGTCGTGCGAAAACTTTTTAATGAGAATACCGAGATTTACGAGCCATTGTTGTGTAGATGCTCTCAGGGAAAGTGTCAGTCTGAGAGCATAAATGAAACGAATTCGTTTAACGACTGTTAAATTTTACGGAGCTCCCGTATGAGAGGTGAAGTCGTTTATGAAAATTTAAAAAAATTTTATTAATTTTTTTTATTAAAATTTCTCGCTCCGAACGATCACGTTGATCAAACGATAAAATGATCTTCCTTCGTGAAATACTTAATTTTTGTAGTAAAATATACGCGTTTTTTTTTTATTTTAATAATATAAAAGTATAGTACGTACACTGAATTTATAATAAATATAAGAATAAATGAATAGAAATTGAATATATAAATTAATAAATAAAATGAATATATACGATGAATTTATAATAAAAATTGTATTACATATACTCTGAAAACTATTTACAAAATTATTTTCTTAATTTTAACTGAATATTTAGTTGAATTAACAAAATTTAAGATAAAAAATAAATGTATTATCAATTTAACTATTAAAACTTAACAAGCGAAACATTTTTTTATGAAAAATAGTAATTGTTAATACGGAAATTGTAAAAATTACTATTTTAATAATAAAAATTGTTATTTTGTGTATTACAAATTACTATTTTTCATACTAAAATTTCTCGCTTATCAAGACTATCACTCCTTTCCTAATCACAATAGCATTTTTCATTAAGTTTTTTCTATCGATGTATCGCTCTAAAGTTGAATTAGAGGAAATTCCACCAATCTATTTAGTAATCAGATTTTCCACTAATCAATTAGTAAAACCCACTATCAATTAGTACAACTTTACTAATTGAAATAGTAAAAAAGTGTTCTACTATTTAATTAATAAAAAACACTTTTAAATTAGTGGAAAATACACCTATAGGTTCTCTCGTTTTTTCTTTTATTTAGACCAACCTGAAAAACGGCCCAAAATTTATAGCTGCCCTCATTGATGAGGAAATCGTAGTATCCGCCCCAGTAGTCAGTCTTGGCTTGACCGACGGCCTTCATTTCATTAGCCTCTTCGTGGTGATGCTCCGGAACTGCTTCCTCCTCCTGATACTCAACATGAGACATACGCCCGTAGCCCTCGCGATCGTGATTCTGCCATCTCGATTGCCTTGTTTTTTTAAATTAAATTACCAGTTAATACATAAAATGTTTATTTCTTATGTACATACCTAATTTATTTAGGGATTTTGTTAATGGGTTGCTGATAAAATATACTTAATCTGTAGTTTATTTGCGGCTACATAATATTAATTTGTATATTTTAATAGACAAAAGGGGCATTTCCTCCGTTTATTACAATAAAATAAAATAAAATGAAATAAATAGGTCATCACAATTTAAAAAAAATTCATGATTATACTGAATAAAAAATATTTTTTTCACTGTTTTACCTAAACGATTGATCGGTAGTGGCAACAGCCGCGTACTCCGTCGTGAAATCGGCAAAATCATCGTCCCTGGAGATCACAGCGAGTTCACTGAGTCTAGTATCGTTCAGCGCAAAAACACGCCGCGCACACACCGCCAGAATAAAAAACTGCACCAAATCAGCATCTTCATATTCAGCTGTATGCTCCTTTCAAATCTACCCGCAGACCGCCTGACACAAAAATTCCGTGGACGTACTACTGATCGTCGATTCGACTCTCCTTTATCTTACTTTCATCGTAAAATCCACCACCTCAGTTCCGCAGCTGCGTCCTCGTCGATTCCCTAAATCTCAGCATCTTTGAAACGCTCCATAAGGCCTCGACCGTATTTTTCCCAAAGTATTTTCTATATGCTAATTCGAACACTTCGCAGGTGCGCTCGGCCAAATAAAATTGACAAAAATATTTAAATAAATTAAAAAAAAAAAAGAAATTAAATCTACACAAAATCTCAATGATCAACGATCTTCGGAAAGACGCTCTCCATGGTACCGATGTAAAAAAAAAATTGTGCAAAGCTGGGGTGTCTCTTAGCGGGACGAGGTTCTACTGACGTCGGATCTCCTCGTCGCGGGACGTTGGCTCGTCGGTAGCCGGGCAGAGCTTCTCGTAACTGTATCAAGGCGAACGTTAAGCAAACGGCCCGGCGCAGTGCTAAAGGCTCCTAATTGTTACCGCTTACCGATCCAGTGCGCACCGGGTGAGGGGCAAATTTATTTATTTTTTTTTTTTATGCATCCCGCGTCTGAGGAGCCCATATGGTTGTCCGTCGGGATAGACGCGATGACTGGGTGCAACGAAAAATTCGCTCGTGTAGGGATAAATAAATACCGGCGGTATAGGCACTTATTACTTTTTCTCGTAAAGTTACGGGCGTCGGTGGTCAATATTGGGCGAAGGAATTAGGACCGGTTCGGTGAATCGAACTTCAAGACGGTGGCTTTTAACGTTACGCGTGTCCGCGGCTGATTGAGGATAATTGAGAAAAAATTTCTTATTGATTTGTTTGTTCTTCTCTTTCCTTTGGCTCGCGATGATTTATGGACCTTTAACAGTCGGCGCTTCCTGCATCGCCGGCAAACAGGTTTAGCCGATTTTTTTTTGTAAGTACTTTTGGCGGTATTGTGTAACGTCACGTTCGTTGGATTGATGGTGACTTTCGCTCGACTTTTTTAAACTTAAATTGTTTATCAATTATGATTTGACTTTCTTTCGTATTCTTTTCTGTGAAATTAAATTATTTTTATATTCCTGGAACAAGTAGTTTATTGCCGAATCAAGCAGATGTTATCGAAGTAACTAAAGATCTGACGAAATGAATATATCTTTCTTTAAAACTGTACATTGAAAAATTTTTTATAAAAATTGCAAATGATCCGACTAAACAAAGCTTCCGTCAACATTACAGCAACGTTGATGTTGAATCCACCATGGAAGTAAAATTTTATTTATTTAATTTGCAGTCGTGCAAAAATTTAAAAATGTTATTTACTTAACATTTTTTAGAAAAAATCGTGGCTTAATATTGATATATACTCGAATTCATCAAGTTCAGCATCACTGCACCGAGTGAACTACCAGACAAAAAAAAAATTTTTTTTCTGATTAGACCATTCAGCGTAAAAAAAAAGAAGCACTCACTGGTACATATCCAGTCACTTCTATACATAGTTCAGAGGCACAGCCGAACGGGTCTTTAAAATTCGGTTAAAAACGGGTGCCCGATGATCAGCGGCTCGGTTAAACGCGAAAAGCACATATTTGCCCTGCATACCCCCGTGTTTTTCCGGTCGCAACGCCGAGCGTATTAGAGTCCCGTTGAGACAATAATCTAATCAGGGAAGCGTTAATCACGTGAGCCTGAATCGCGCGGCTTGAGCCTACGGTCGACATTCGTTAAAGTAGAGTTGCCTCTTTTTTTTTGTAAGTCGACGACGGTAATTGTTGGGTTGTCTCATGGTTTGGACGAGATAATTAAATACTGTTCTCTAGGATAGAATAATTTCCAGTTTTCTTAGACTGGAGTTTCACTACGAGGATCTCTGTTTGTTCAGTCCTTGTTGCATTTGAATAGATAAGATGTGCTGGATGGAAAAAACGATGTTTAATTGCGTGGATTTGATTTGATTATCCTATCAGATTTAGAAATGGTGTTGTTCCTTTTTATTCGAGGAAACAATTCATTTTTTTTATATAACGTTGTGGACCGTAATTATTGTCGTAGAAGGATCTTTTAAAGTTCGGCAAGAATTGGGCTAGTATTATTAAGGAAATAAGGATTATAGAAAAGATTTATCGGTTAAAAATAATTTTTTTATTTTATTTTGACAAAAACGACTCGAGTATACTTTTCCTCGACAAAATTCTGCGTTAAAATAAATCTCAAATTCATTGAAAAAGAAAACAATGGAGTTGCTGCTTTGAAAATAACGTAAATATATTTATAACACGACTGATTAATTGAGGATAACGCAATTTTCTGGTAATTAAATAAAAGAAAGTGGAAACAGTGTGATTGATATATTCAACTAATTGTCGTAGTAATTATCAAATAAATATATTACTTTATTTATTAAATAATCAAAATGTTTAATTTCAATCAGTACGGATACATACTTTTTTCTTTTTGAATTATTTAAATTATTTACACTTCGTTTTAGAATATTTTACTGAAACTCACACAATACACATATAAATAAATTATCATCTAATGCATTTTAGTATATTTACATTAAATTAACAATTGCCTCAAAAATAGGTTTAAGAATTCACACGTCTTAATTTAACAGTGTTATATAAATGTTAAATCAATCAAATTACAGTCCTAGACCGAGAAAAAATTGTTGTAAAAGATACTACCTTTAAGGAAATGCAACCGTAGATTAAACTCTCATAAAAAAATTGCCATACTTTATATCAAAATTTACTACACAAAATTTTTTATACAATTTATGTACATATTGTATACAGGAAATAATCCTATACATGCAGCAAAATTTACTACGTTTTTACTAAATTTTGCTATAGAATGCAGTAATTTTTATCTGAAAATCCAGTCGATAAGGATAATAATTTTTATCAATATTTTTTTCTCGGTGTAGATATACCCTGGACAATCATTCCTCTCTACATTCGCACAACCATCAACTCATCTTTCCGTACTTCTCTATCCCCTCCAAAACCATCACCACGTAATCCATCCATCCAGAACCATTCTTCCCATCCCCGGCCATCCTCGCGCTATTCTCGCCGGCAGCCAATGCCGCCAGACTCGCCGGGAAGTTGATCTTGTGCCTGGCGACGCTCTTGAGCACCAGCGCGGCTATGTAGATGATGAAGTAAATGCTAAAATACAGCGGGATGTACCAGAGCTTCTTGCCGATGTAATAATAAGAGTAGGGCCTCTTGTTCAGCCGCTGGTCCATCATTTCCGGCTCCGGGGTGGTCGTCATTGGTTTGGGGTGGTGGTAGTGGTGGTAATGGTCATCAGGAATATGGTCGTAGATCACTTCGTGGTAAGGCTCTGGATGCTGACCATAGGGAACGTCGTCGAAGGGCTGGTCGTAGTGTCCCGGGAACTCCACTGACTTTGGCGGATGGTCGAAGTCGAAGGTCGGGATTTTGCTGTCGTACTCGGAAGGCTGATCCGGTGGACCTCCGTCATCCGACCCGCCGGGAAAAGAATCTGGAACCTATAAATTTCTAGCGGTTTTAACACTGTCATACATTGGACTGTTCAAAGCTTTTTTTTTTTAATTTCGTAAAACAAATCCATGGAAACGATTTTTTTAAAATAAGGTAAAGTACCCGAAACTGGGACACTTTTTCAAACTAGTAAATAACAAACGGCGACTACACAATAAAGAAACGAATTGTTTGGAAAATTCTTAGTCTAATCATTAACTTATCATCTATTTCGCCGATTTATAAAAAAAACTACTTATTTTCATGCTCTTTTATATTAAATAAATAACTTAAAAAGTATGTACGCGATTCCTAAAGTTGGACACTGTTGTTGTTCATCTTTCGGTACCATTTTAGAAGGTGTCTAGATTTCGAGTACTTATCTTTTATAAAAATGTGTAATGTTAAAAAATTCGATAAATTATTAATTGATAAAACCCTTTCAATAGGGTAGCTAAAAACAAACATATGGACCAGATTAAGCAAACATAATTTTTCATCTCGCAGTGGGACTTTAATTTATTCTACAGACTATAACACAATACAGACGTTGAGAAAATTAGCATTAAAGAAATAAAAAGTAGTTTCATAATTTGAAAAAAAAAATGAATATTTATCAGAACTTCTTCGTGGTTGAAGAAAAATCAGTACTGAAAGGATTAAAGAAACTTTTAATTTGTAGGATGATTTTTGCTTTTGATAAATCGATAAAAAAAAATATAAAAAAAATAAGGAAGTACCTTCGACGATGAGTAGACTGGAAAGGAATCGATAGATGGGGAATCATTGTTACTGGGTTTGGAGTTGGCGTCAAAGCTTGGATAGTCGAAGGTCATGGTAGCAACTGGTTTGGTGTAGACAACGTTGTTGCTGGAGGATGAGCCAACTGGGATTGAGGCTGATTGCTGCTGGCGCAAGGCGTTCGAGTGCGATAACACGTGCTCAAAACTCGCCGGAGGATGGAACCTTTCTTGGGCTCTCGTCCTGCCCGATATACCATCCAGTTGTGCTACCATTTCCTCGTCCAGCGTCGAGTACCTATTGGTAAATGGTTTCAATATTTTTTATATATTTTTTTTTTTTCGAATTATTTAGATTTTTTATTGAATCCCCTGTTGAACACGAAATTAACATTAAAATCTGTGTAAAATCTTCGTGTAAATCTACTTAGAATCTACCTAAAACTCGTGGAAATTTACATAAACCTCGCGTAAAACTTATGTGTAAATGTCATGTAGAATCCATGTAAAATTCACCTGGAAATCCACATAAAATCGTCACGTTGACTTTTATCCGGATTTCCATGTCGTTTTCCACGAGATAAAAACAATCAATTTTTTTTCAATATTTATTAATATACTTAATATACTTGCCAATTTTTTCTTTTATCTTCGTGTAAAAGGAGAAAATATACCGACAAATTTTAACTTTTTATTTTGAATTGAATTCTATATACTGATTAATATCGAATGTAAAAGAAACAGTCATCATTAATTATGATGCAGAGTTTAAAACTTCCAACAATATTTCCTGAATTTCTAATTAAAAGTTAAAAAAAAATTAAAAGTAATTATACAAAAGCTTAGTAGTTCTATAATAAATCTAAACTTCTTCTGAAATCTTCGATTCTGCAGATTTCGATACTGAACTTTTCAACAGATTCCCTTTCGAATTAATCAATATAAAATTGACTGAAGCATCCACTTCTTCTGTTTAAATAAAAAAATGGAGGTAGTTATTACTATTTCGCAACATTAATATCTGTTAGACTATAGGAAAAAGTAAAAACTGCTTTGCTAAATCAGTAAAATTATAACATTTCTTAAAGTAAATCCTCCTGTGTGCATAAAAATTGATTCGACAGATCTTACTCTACAAAGAAGTAGATCAATTTGGTATTTCTGCAAAGAAGATTCTACCGGAAATTCGTCAAGTTAAATTCACTTCCAATTTCACAGTTAAATCTACTACGTAAAAAGTAGAAGTTGCTTCTTTTTTTTTCGGTGCCTTCTTCAACGGCTAATCTTCGTTATCGTTATTATCTACATTTATAATTTCAATAAGTATTTTATTTTTAATTTTATAGTAGTCTAAAAATATATCATTATTGTTACATATTAAAGTGCTCCTTACAGTCAAAAAGTAAAACTTTATGTAGTAAAGTACTGCATACAGTCAAAAAAAAAAAGAAGATATTCTCACTTGGGCGTTGATGGATGGTTGATAACTTCCCCAGGCCTGAGATCGACGGTCTTCGGCGTGGCAACGTAAACAGGAGACACAGTAAAAGCGATATCCGAGGAACTGGCCCTCGCCTGGCCGTTTTTCGTCACCTTCGAGTAGCCAAGCACAAAGCTCGACGTCAAAAGCTCGCAGCAAACCAGCGTCAATATAAACTTCATCTTAAATACTTCTTCAACCCAGTTATCAAATAAAATAAAAAAAAATGCCGTAATTAATAATTAATCATCTTCGACCAGCAGCTTATCGTATTCTATATTGACGGACCGATTATCCGTCGGTGGATTTTGCAAAGGGAGCAACTAGGCGCAGGTGTGGGTGACGTGCGCCTCGAGGGCTAAGTGGCCGGGGCATGCCAGTCGGAGCTCACCTATATAGACTCGCTTAACTGTAACTTGGCCGTTTATTTTGTTGATTAACACGACAAATTGTAACGGGGCGCCGAGAAACACGAGCGAAGCAACTGCAATGAGCGACAATAAATTAGCGGCTCCCTTTTTCTCCGGGAAGAAACAAATTTATCTTGAATATTTTTTTTATACTTTTCGAACATCACTTGACTTTTTTTTTGTTGTGTAAATCTGAAAATGTGAAATTCACTTGAAAAATATGAATAGTGACATTTAATATGTGAAAAACTGTTCACATTCTAAATATGTGAACGATTTTCTACATAAATTTTGTTACTATTTATGTTTTCCAAGCGTATTTCACATTTTCAGATTTAGAGATTTCACATTTTAAGATTTTATAAATTCGACTTGAGGGTATTCCTTTTCCTTAAAACGTGGTTATAGACTATTTGGTTTCAGTATTTGTTAAAAAAAATATTTAAATTTATTGTATAAAATGAATTGCGAAGGAAAAAGTTGCATTAAAATAAAATGAAAAACAGTGAGTGAAGCTTAAATTTAAAAAATAATTCAGTAATCCTTTAATTTTTTTGGAAAGCAGACAAATAGTATTACTGAAACATTTTTAAAATATTTTATTTATCTATATATACTTTTTTTAATAACATTGATGTACTAAGTAGTGAAATTCCACCCACAAATAAGTGCATTTTGTATAAATTAATTAAATATACATACATAGAAAAAGTAAATACAAAAATTATTATGGTATTAAAAAATCTTCACAACATTTGGCTACATAATATTGCTTAAAAAAAATATGGAATTTTTGCTTGACAAACAGAAAATACTTTAATAAAATTAATTTAGCAGTGCCATCACTTACAAAGAAAAACATTTCAACATTTATTTTAAGTTTAAATTAAAATGAATACAATTTATATTTCGAAATAATATTGTTGGACAAAGAATATAATTTGTTAATAAAATAGCTTCCTTTTAGTAAAATATTTAACAGTTAACATTACGTTGCACACTAAATAATTGAATTTCCCAATATTTTCATCGCTAAATTAAGCAAATAGATCTAAAACGACAGGAGATATTATGCATATGCTATTGTGAATGCAATTAAAATAAGAAATTTTTTAAATTAAAAAGTTAGTAGTCCAAAATCTTCCAAAATAAAGCTATGCAGCCGATTTAAATTGCAAGGCCAAATACTGACACAATACAGTACATTGTTTTATTTTCCCAACGAACTGTACAGCTTCCATCTGTTGAATTATCCCAGTAGCACGAACTTGCAGTATGTAATCCTGCTCCATTTTTTTGCATAATTGTACAAGTGACTATATACTTGTACGGCTTCTGGAGCTTGGTCAAATTTCCAAGGCAACTTTCAACCACATTAGAAGTCCATTGATTCACCTTGCTATGGGAATACACATTTCCTCCAATGGACACTTCAATCGCTTCCTTGATAATCTTACTGACATCATCTACTACGAATTGAGTTTCTTCTTGCATATCCTCCATTATGAATGCTTTTGTGGCTAGATTACTTATAAAATAACCTTTTTTTATATTTCATAAACACTGTAATGCTTCTTCAAAGTAATAATTTTTATTCTGAAAAACAAAGTATTCAATCAATGATGAGAAGGACTGTTTCTATTCGTAAAATGATGGTTACTTTTGAAATTGACCAGTAGCTATTAAAGAAGCATAATTATTAAAAAGTAACATCAATTTTACACTAAATAGTTCATTGTAATAGAGAGAAATTATTCAGATATACTTCGAACGTCATACTTTTTTTAAATATTTATGCAGTAAGGTAAATGAAAGGTTATGATTCAATTTTATTTACGTATTTTAAAAAATTATATTTAAGTTCAAATACTTACAACATGTTTAGATCACTTGTTTATTGAAATCATAATTTAATCCGGAATGACTTAAAAATCTTAATAAATAAGTTATATAGCCGCACAGCCAATAATTACGAATGATCAAACATTTACTTCAAAAGGCCAAACTAGTGTTACTATAGAAGTATAAACGTATACATATGTTAACAATTACAAATACAAACATACAGCACACACTTACACATACACCCAAATATACAACCCTAACCTTAGCTTTATCCCTCTGGTGGTTGCCGTGCAGAACTAAATTAAAAAAAATTTATGAATTTTTATTTTTTTAATAAAACGAATTCAAATTAAAATAAAAAATACAAATTGTAAATTCGAAAATAGATCAAATTATTATTCAAGAATTGTAAATTGTGCATTAATTTGATAATAAGAGTCAATGGCACGTCATGTTTTTTGTACTTATGAATACTAAATCGATATGTGCAATTTAAAAAGTTTAAAGACTGTGAATGACAAAGGTAAATTTAAACAAATCAATTATAAACTTGTTTAAAAAAAAACAAATATACAATTCAACAAATATTGCTGTAAAAACATTCACAAAAAATCGAAGTTTGCGACTATCAGTTCATTTACAAAATTAAGCTCCGATTTTTTCGATTTCGTCCGGATCCTCAGCATTCAGATAATGGATTTTTTTCTTAAAGTGACGTTCGATGTCTTGGCACATCTCCATGGAATGATTCGAGTCAATCAAATTTATAGCTATACCCGATTTTCCAAATCGACCTGTTCGACCGATTCGGTGCAGATAAGTTTCGCAGTCCGCCTTTTTATTCTGGTCCATAGGAAGATCAAAATTGACTACTATTGTGACCTGCTCTACGTCGATTCCTGCGAAACAATCGTTTTATCGTGTTTTTATTTCACATGGTTGTTAAATTTGAAAATAGTTATAAAAAATATAATAAATAGTTAATACCTCGTGCAAGAACATTGGTTGTAATTAATACTTTTTCTAGGCCTTGCCTAAATCTATCTAAGACGTTGATTCTTTCTTCAACAGTGAGATCTCCTGATAATATTGCCACAGTATGTCCGTCTTTCGTCATTTTATCCGCCAACCAGTTTGCCGTTTTTTTCGTCTGCAAAAAAAGTACAAAAAAAAAACGTTGCAGATAAATACTTATTTAATCCTGCAATGTCTATCTACTCTCTTTACTCTTTTAAAGTTGAATAAAATTACGTTTTAACAAAATGTTTTCTTAAAAATTCTATATGACTCTACATACAAAATTGATGAATTTATTTTTATGTAAATAAATCAAGAAACATCATAAGAATATTCTAGAAAAATAAAATTAATGTAACTGTATGTGTACATTCACAGAATAAATGTAAGTAGGAGATTTATAACAGAATTGAAAATATGAACCGTACATGACAAAAAATCATTGCTTGACCAATTGTGATTACTCCAGTAAATATTTGTAATGGCTTGATACTTTTCATCTATATCACGGCACTTCACATAATATTGTTTTATGTTATCTAAGCTTTCTTCTTCCCTTTGGAGTCTTATTACCGTTGGATTGCCAACAATAATTTCAGCAAACTCCATTACTTCAGTTTCATAAGTGGCAGAGAAAAACATCATCTGACACGTTGGTGATAGCATCCTGATTTAATTAAGAAATTAATTAGCTGATTAAATAAATACATCCATTAAAAAAATTAAAACATTAATTTTACTTGTGAATTCTAATGCACTGATCCTGATGGCCTTGGGTTGCTATCATTATGTCTGCTTCATCGAGCACAAAAGCCTTCACCTTTTTTATGTCGAAAAATTTGAATTTAATGGCCCAATCCATTAATTTTCCTGGGGTTCCAATTAAAATGTGATCCTCCAATCGTGTACCCCTATCCACTTAAATAAAAAAGTAAAAAATATTCTTGCAGTTTAAAAAATTAATTATTTTGTAATTTTAAAAAGGAATATAGAATTACGTTGTTCTCCTTTAAGGGCGAATTTCATTTTTATATCGGGACAGTATCTGGCCATTTTCGCCGCCACCTCGCCAGTCTGTACGGCCAGTTCGTAAGTCGGCGAGAGGCAAAGTACTTGTGGATAAGATTTGCTCGTGTCCACTCGACTCAACATCGCCAGGACGAAGGCTGCCGTTTTTCCCGTTCCCGATTGGGACTGTGCTATCATGTTTTGAGGTCTACCGGAAAAAGAAAAAAATTGTTGTTCATTTTCATAAATTATATACAATTATTTTATTATATATAAATATTTATATTAATTTAATTATAAAAATAAAATTTAATTACAATACCACAAATGGAAAAAATTATGGATTAACGAGAAAAATAAACTCACGGATTAGCCAATAAAATGGGTAAAGCAGTTTCTTGAATTTTGGAAGGGGCGTTAAATCCCATTTCGTAAACACCTTTCAGCAATTCTGGTTTTCTGCAAAAAAATTTATATTTTATTGATAAAAATTTTAAACGATAAGTAAATTTTTTCGTAAAAATTTGTAATCATGGGATATTTGCAAATGAGTATATATATATATGAACATCGAACGTACAGATTTAACGCCTCGAAGGATTTTATGCTGTAGAGTGGCGAGTTCGGATCTTTGCGCTGGACGTCGACCGTCTTCGTGGATTCCACCAGTCCCGTCCTCAAAATTTTTTGGTACAGCGACTTTTCCGCTGCAGTAACAGTTTCTCCCGTTTGATTGTTATTCTTGTTGTCATTATGAGACTCCGTTTTATTGTCAACTGAGTTTTTTTCAATTCCGAGGCTCGTCACCTTTGCCACAAAATTTATAATAATTTAACGTTAAAATGTAATTTACGTTAAATAAAAAATAAAAAACGTTTGAGAATGTTTTAATATTCTTGTTATTTGTTAATAATATGTAGTAATATAAATAACTGAGTATAAGTTATTATGCGAATAATGTATTTTTTGTAATACATAATATTTTTTATAATTTATAAATTGTTATTCAAATTTTTATCATTTCCTTTTATATATGTGTGTGTATAAAATAATTGTTAAATAACCTTGAAACAAAAAATGTACAAAATTTATGTTGCAGATTCCAAGTTTTTACTTTATTTAAACAATTTAATAAATTAAAGTATCAACACTATTTAATATTTCATACAAAAATTGTGTATGTAGTTGATAATAAATAAACAATAAAAAATTATACATATATTATATATAAATAAAACAGTTTCGAATAATAGTATTTTTAAATAAACATTTTATATTGTTTAAAGTAAAAATAATAAAATATTTGTTTACACTCAAAATTATAGTAAAAAAATCTAAAATTGAGTAACTCACCTGAGACGTTAACTTATCTAGCGACTCCATAATACTTTATGTATATATATACTACAATTTTCTAATAAGTAGGGTTCAGTGTTCAGTATAAAATCTGCTTAAACTGTTGCTTCGTACATCTACAATCCAGATGAGATAAAATAGTATCTTATATATCCTCGTGTGTGTATTCAATCAAAGATTAAAACGCACCAAAAAAATCACATGCAAAAATTATTTCTGCAGAAATGATACACGAAAAGTAAAATAAAGCCTGGGAGATCCTCACTGTTTGGCCATCGTTTTGCGTCTGCTGCTGCGGCACTGCTCTCAACTCGGCGCCTCTTTCGACCGGCTTTGCTTTGTTTGCTTGTGCAAAGTCGTTGAACACTTTTCTGTGTGTATTGGTATTGGTGTTCGGCGATGTGTTTTGAAAGCCACTTTGCGACGATTCACTGCTGCGGCCCTGTGGGCTGAAATTCGTAAAACGAAAAATTCTATTGACCTTGAATCTTCCCGCGCGAAATTCAAATTTAAGTAAGTTATAATAAAATTATAAATACCTTGTGTCTGTATATTTTTCATTATAAAAAAAAACGTAATAAATTTTTAGTTATTTGTACTCGAATGTATTTATAATTAAAACAAAGATTGGTTGCTTAATTTCTTTTTTAAATAATACATTAACTAATGAAATACTAAAAATTTAAGGTAATGCGAGGTTTTCTATGAATTGTTAAAAAAGTTTGCAAAATCGTAATTCGTACGCGCATCTTTTAGTCAAATTACATGGATACATCGATATTTTTATGTATATATGTAACAATATTCGTGCGATAGAGGAATGACTTTGTAGCTTGTAGGTTAGAGTTACTCTAAGTTTCCTATACGAATTTGTAGATTTATATACAGCGATATATCTTAATTTTAACGATTGTGGTACAAACTTTTAGAGAATAAGTAAAAAAATATGTAAGTCGTTTTTAATATCGGGTCCATCTAAAGGTTATTGCGAAAATTGATACACCAAGTCTGAAATTAAGTATCTAAAGTTGCATTGTCAGGTTAACTTAATTTTTAGTAATATATAATATTCTGCAGTTTAGAAATGTCAAACATATGAGCCTGTTTTTATTTGCTTAATTTATTATATAAATAATTAAAATAAATTTATTTTGCAATTGAAGCGCACTAGTTTTTAGAAAATAAGTTTAGATCCCCTTAAGTAATTGTTTTTTTATTACGTTTCAGATTGTATGCAGAGGGAAACTAAGTTAAAATGGCAAATAAAACAGTTACAGTACTAACTCCTAATGGTCGAAGACCCACCATCAAAATAACTCCTAACACAACAATTTTACAAGTAAATTTTTTCTAAACCATAATTCAAACTATTATCGTAAGCAATATTGATTATTTTAATTACCAGCAATTTTCTTTTAGGTTTTAGAAGAAGCTTGTCAAAAGCAAAATTTTAATCCGGATGAATATGACTTAAAGTAATACATTATTTATCTTAATATATTGACTATTATTTTTCTGAACGATTGATTTATATATTTTTTTCAGACATTATAACAGAGTGCTGGATGTAAATTTAATTTTCCGTTATGCTAATATATCTAATAATGCATGTCTTGAAATGGTCAAATGTAATACTCCAAGAAAAATATCCAATGTAACAATTTGTATTCAATTAGAAGATGGAACTAGATCTACAGGTGAATTTCCTCCGACATCTAATATAAGTATAATTCTGAAAGACTTGAACATAAGCTATAGTTTAGAAACTGTGGTTATTATTTATATGCAAAGAGAGGTAAGTTGTTTAATTGGATTTCAATTCAAATTATTAAACTGATTTGAGTTTAATTGTAACTTTTTTTGTAGATATATGGTAAGGAGTTTGAAAGTGTAACATTAAGATCCTTAGGATTAGGTAGTGGGAAGGCTCTCTTTAGATTGCTTCATCGAAATTTAGAAAACTTGAAAGAACAAGCTCACGTATACGTGCCGCCACAACCTAAAGTATCTAAAACTGAAAAAGATGAAGAGAACAGGCAGATATCTAATACAAATCAATTTAAAAGTAACAATTTAAATCCTATTTCTGTTATCAAAGCAGAGAAACAACAATTGCAGAGCAATGTTTGTGTTGAAAAAAAATCCGAAGATAAAACAGAAGAGGCTTCAATTACAAATGGAAATGAAATAATACAAGAGTCTGTGACTCTTATGGAAGTTGACGAAAGTAAACCTGTTGATGAAGAAACTAAACCTGCTAATAAAGAAGTTTTTGAAGAACCAAGAGTTGAATTTGTAAGTTTACAATTTAATATACAAAAGAAAGATGAAATAATAATAATGGTTATTGTAATTTTAATAATATTTTAATTTCCAGCTAGGAGAAAGAAATGCATTATTATTCAATCAAGCTGGTGCCAAAGCAATACACGAAGATGATATTCCTGATTCATTTTTTGAATTAACTGTAAAAGATGCACAAGCACTCTTAAGAGATGTCAAAAAAAGTCAGTCTATACTGGAAGACTCCCCTCTTATGACATCAGCACTAAGAGAGCTTGAAAAAGATAAAGATAAGTTAAATCGCTTGCATAAATATCAACAAGCAATTATTAGAATACAATTTCCAAACCAGTTAGTTCTACAAGGACTTTTCAAACCACTTGAAACAGTAGAAAATGTTAAAGATTTTGTTAAAACGTATCTTGAAGAGCCAGAAACAGATTTTACACTTTGTAAGTATAATTGTTTAAATGTTTTAATATTAAATATCATATCAACAGTGTAAATAAAAGCTTAAATTAATTTATGTCTAAGGGAATTTTGGCCAGAAAAATAATTTCCTTTTTAACATTATTAATGTAATTTTTATTGCTTAACAACGCAATTAAACCAATGTATTACTCTTAACAGATACTGCACCACCTCGTTGTGATTTAGAGACTGAAAAACGATTATTCGACCTGGATCTTGTGCCAAGCGCAATAGTTTACTATTCAGGTAAATCCGATCTCAAAACGGAAATCAAATCAAAATTGACTGATCCCACGGCAGCCAGCTATCACGCAGTAAAAACGAGGTAAATACCGCATTTAATTATTACATTAACACAAAAATAGAAAATAAATCCATAAAAAAGTATAAAAAAGTTAAAATTAGACTACGGTACATATTGTTTTTATTGTTCGACGAAAACTTCATACTTACTATAATTATTTTTTAGAATTTAGGAGTTTTTGTTAAATAATAAAATTTGTTTAATACAGTCGTCAGAACAAAAATACTTTTTAAATCAGCAGAAAACAGAAGTCCATATGATCATTCAACAAAAACAATAAATAGCGCATATCTTAAAAAACTAGGCCTTAAAGAAACATTATACAATTAACGACCACAAATTTTTCAGAGTAACATCGATGCGGGACGACAAGGGCTTGCTGGACGAGGAGCCCGGCCCCTCGAACTCGACGCTATTGATGCCGGTGCCAGTAGCCTCGACCTCCACGTCAAATTCAAGGAGCAACGGCGTTGCGGCACCTCGAGCTGGCACCAGCCAGTCGACAGGTCAAAAGACGCAAGTGCCCAAGTGGTTCAAGCTCTCGAACAAATAGCCCCGGCGCCTACTGAAAATCTGTGGTTTCTCTCGTCTCGAATTACGTACGACATGTGTATACGCGAACTACAACGTCGATCGCAGAGCACTTGTATTTTTTTTAATTTTTTTTCGGTTTTTTGACTATATACTTTTTTTTCGTCCTCTTTTTACAACGCTGCGCTGTTTTATCTAAGATTCGAAGATTGTTTTTTTTTAGAAAACGAAAGTTGTATATATTTGTAACTTTTATTCATTTCGATCGTCATTAAAGTATTTACAAAAATTTAAAGTTTAAGCGAGTTTCTTTTATATATGAATACTTTTTTTGCGATTTTTTTATATCCTTGTTTTTATTATAAAAATGGGCATATATATCGAATTCCGAGAAAAAAATTTGCTCAGTCTTTTAATCGTACTTGGTTTTTTTTGTCTCTCATTTTTTTGGAAACAATTAAAAAAAGTGCATCCAATTATCATTGTACAATTGAGTTGATTTAGTGAAAATCATTTTGTAAGACTGAAAAAACTTTTTCTTCGGAACTTTTGTACGCATATACATAAGTTTCGATTTCGATTGAGCTGCTGATTAATGTCAAGTCTATCACAGTTTAGCCGAGAGATGAAAAATGCGATAAACACGATTGCGTGTCGAATGCTTGAGTTTAAAAATTTGCGAAACAAGCCGAAAATTAAATGCAATGTTTCTGTTTTATCTTAAACCCTTACATACATGAATCGTATAATAAATGTCGTTGAACCATTTTAATAAGACATTAAAAAATTCTTTAGTATACCCAAAGATTTTTTAAATTTCTGGAGAAGCATTTTATTAACTTAACTATGAATTGTAAGCGTTCTATATCGGCCTATCTAGCTAGCATTTTTATCCTAAATTTTAAACAATGGTATCTTTACAAAAGAAATTCCAGAAGTGCTTATTATGGCAACTATTTATGGCATCTATAACAGCAAAACACGTTATAAAGTCTCTTATATCTTTTTTCTTAATCAATGATATGTTCTCTTTTTATATTTTATTTAACAATTGAAAAGCAAAATAATTATGGTGGCGTCGTATATGAACTGCGACTCGAATTCTAATTGTATATTATTATATAGTACTAGGGATAATATCATTTGTGATTGAAAATTTTAGAGGTAGACCATTGCTCTTTCGTAAGAATTCATGAAAATTATAAGTGCGAGTATGGTCCATATCCTTTGAACCATTTTTAAGGCCTTATTTTAATTTATTTTTAAAAAATGTTTCTTTTTATCTTATTTTTACTAATTATATCAATGAAACATTTATATGATTAATTGTTAATATTTTATAATGAAAAATAAAATGTTAAATTAAAAATAAAACGTTTCTTTTTGTGATAAAGCGAAGTTCATCTTGCATCTATCAGAGTAAAAATTTATGTATAAAACCACTTCTGACAGAAATTAAAATGAAATGACTATGTCATTCTTTAAATTTCAAATTGTTTTTAAAAAAATCAACATTGCAACTTGAATTGTAAAGATTACATTTTTGGTACTGTTTAATTATCAAATTTAAAAAATTCTGTTCAAAGTTCCTCAAGATGATTACTGTGTGCATACAGATTGTTAATTTTTTAAGTTCAATAATAAGATATAGAATATATCAAAATTTGTTAACGTATATCTTCGTCAATATTATAATCACCATCTGTATATTTATCTTCATTGGTCAACTTTTGAGGAATTGTTTCGAACAAATATCACTAGTCAGCACCAAAAAAGCAGTCTTGCGCTTCAAGCATAAATGTTACCATTTAATTAATGACTGAGAACTGTCAACCTAAGAGTATTTTTTCAAGGATATGTCATAATAATGAGCAATTACATTGCCTCAAACTCTGATCAGAGTTTAAATTTATAAAAAAATTTAATTTATTTACTATATGTCCACTTAAAAGTAACTATACTTGCCTTTCGAATTAGACACGGGGCCTTTTAAGGCACCCTTTATTAATATCAGATAACTGTAATTATTTCGCAAAAGACTTAACATTTGTCTAAAGTGATGATTTCCTTTGTTTATAGTGATGATTGCTTTTAATGTGTGCATAACTTTGCAATGATTCTCTTCGGATGAATATATATATCTTTCTTGAAATAATTAAAGTTATAATGCAGTTTGAAAATTTGATTAAAACCTTTCGTTATAATGATACTCATTTTATTAAACCAAAATTCTTTGGATTCCTCGGATTAAAACGAATGATAAAAAGTTACGCAAATGATGAAGATGAGATCTAATTTTATCGATTGTCTAGATAATAAAAAACAGGACTTTTTATAAAAATCTCCGACAAATATAAATCTTAATGATAATCAAAAAATGATTATCATTATTTTTAATCAAACTTTCAGACACACGCGATGAAAACATCGCTTATCGCTTTATTCCTTAGGCTCTTTATTAGTCTCGGTAGATTTCATGTGTTTGAGCCTCTCAACAGGGCCGCCGAGTATGTTGCCGAGGGGTCCAGAACCTCCGGCTTCCTCTTGAATACTGCTGACGAGGTTGGCCTCGATCGACGAGTCACCCTCGTGCTTGGCAGCGCCGTTACTCACGAGCATCTGCTGCTGCAGCTGCGAATCAAGCAGCCGCATGTACTTATCCATCTCGCCACCCTGATCTTCGTCGTCACCGCCTAAAGAGCCTTCCGAGCTGCCATCGAACTCGCCATCGCCGCCGGGTACCACTAGATCCAAAATGTCCCTGAGAGCTGTATCGAACACGTCTGGGTCGAAGTCAACGCGACCATTGTCCTCTGGTTCGGCTCTTGGATCGGTTATTTTGACACTGGAAATGGATGTAAATAGAAATCATTAATCAAAGAAGACTGATTGATTTGATTGAGAGTAAAAACTATTACGTTCATCTCATGACATCTCTGACAAACAAAATTTATTTTAAATTAAATTTTATTCCTTTGGCTTAAGATGAAAGGCTTAATAATAAAAACCTTAAATGTGAAATGTGAATATAGTCAAGTCTGTCAAACTTAAATTTAAAAGAAAAATTGTAGTATGTATAAAATATGCTTCATACCCAAAGAATTGAACTCCTTCGATTCCGCTTTTCTGATTGATAAAAGTTTTAACTTTTTCTTGAAGGCCCATGGGTGGATCTAAACCAGTGCCACTACCATATTGTTGACCTAACATTGCTTCAAGTTGTGCAGGATCTACGTTCAACCAACTATCACTGTCTTCTGGACTTAACGTACACACTTCTTTGGCTGTAAATAAAATAAAATAATAAATATTGATATAAAATTTATATTAAAATTTATGTAAACAATGTAAGAATCTTTTGTTTAATCTTTATTTAATATTTTGCTTATCGTCCTTCGAAAAATCTTTGGTAGACCGCATCCCTCACCTTCCATTTCAACGTCATTGCTCTCAATGTCTCTATAAACTTCCAGGAGCCTGTCTGCCTCGCTGCCCTCGAGCCTACGACTGGCCTCGCTTGGACTGACGTGCTGCTCGTAGTATATCCGAGCCTTTCTCAGCAGCTCCTCCCGCTCTTTACTGCCCTCCAGAAGCTCGCGGAAGTAGCCACTGGCCTCGAGGCGTTTGCAGAAAGCCGCCCAAGCTTCCTCGTTTACCGAGGGTCTGTCGTCCTCGTGTTTGTCGCGCTTACGTCGTTCTTCGTGTGCCTTCGCCACCAACATTTCCAAGCCGCAGGCTATCTTAATACCCAACACATTGGCGTTGTATTTTGAGCTGCTCGCCGGCGGTAGGTTCCAGCCCGTTCGAGGGTCACCCGTGTACCTGCAAATTTATAATGGTCAATTAATCGTATAACTTTTTTTTTTAAGTATTTTTTACGTTGAAGATGGATGCATTTTGATTGGTTTAATGTAGTATTTGCAAAATGTGTATGGTTATTTTAATGTTTGCTAATGTTTTCTTGATCAAATTAATATTGATTGTTATCTATTAAAATTATTTTTCGCTAATTATATTGTTTCATTTTTTTAGAGCCTACATTGCACCTAATGTGCAGACAAACTTAAGGATTAATTTGGTACACACACTTATTTACTATGTCCTACTTATTTGTAATCGATGGATATACTTATAAACAAATTTTTCTATAATCTAGCAATTGTATAAGATTATATAGGCAAGTTTTTTATTAGTTGTCATAAGAATCACACCAACAATAAATAAACAATTATGACGTCAATTTCATAAATTTATAGCAAATAATATACACTAAGGTGAAGTATTCATTTCTGACAATTTTCTATTTTCTATTTGGTCTAGTTTTTTTCTCTAATTTTCACTTCTATTATAAAATAACATTACTGATTGTCTAAAATTTTTCTTGTAACTAAAATACACAAATGATGTAAACCTTGAAATGGATATTTGAACATATAAATAAACAAATTCTATTCTAACAAATAGTCAATTATCACAAGCTTCTATTTTTCCAGTTTGCCTAATAAATTCACATCTATCGACTCACCTGTTACACTTGCAGATCACCATAAAGCCACTAAAGTAATTTTAAAACTGTTAAGAAAGTTTATCCAGATTTAAAAATTTTACAATTTATAACATTAATTTTGTTAACAAAGTTTTTTTTTTATTGTTCTCATATTTATGTCATCAGACAATTAATTTGAAAACCATATGCATTTGATTTGTGAATGATACAGTGATGAATAAATTTATTATAAAAAAATAAAGTTACTAAATCCTACCTGCAATGCATTGCCATTGCATATAAACACCTTGTCATCTTTACATTTGCCATAACTCGCTGCTCAGGTGGAAAATACCTCATAGCACGACAAACTTTTCTTTCAAGTGGATCAGAATGTATTACGGTCCTAATGGCTGCTGCTACAAGATCAGGTTCTCGACGAAGAATATAGGCAGCTTTCTCTGGCAAGTAAGCTCTTGCTTTATGTTTCCTTTTTTCAATTTCTTGAGGATAAACACTTATTTTTTTCTTTATAACTGCTTGAACCTATGTGTAAAGTAGTAATAAATTAAATATTCAAATAAAAATAATAAAAATCAATATAATAAAATGCATATATGCCAACCTTATCAGACATTTTAAATAGATGAGAACGCTGATAAACACTATTCAAAATATTAACAAAGATCTTTTGTTTATCTTGAACAACATGCACTGCACCGTTCATAATAAAAACACGATTCTGACATGTTTCTGGAGTAGCCCAAACAGGGAGTTCGTCTGCTGCTTCGATCAGCAAAAACTCGCCGTCTGAATCTACCATTCTCGCAATAAGGCCTTCGTATTTATTTGTAAGGTTTAAAACTAGGAAGACAATGAACCACTCATCTCCTATATCTTCATCAAATCTTAGTAGTATATGTATATGTGGCAGTAAATCAAAATCTACAAGAAAAATATAACAATCGATTAAAGTAAACCAAATCATAATAACACACTAAACTAAATCACAAAAAATTCGTCATCTACTTTGAACTTCTTGATATCAGCTGTACCCTCTTACGATGTACAACAATTTAAAAGAATATACACCTACAAATTAACGATCTAACCGACAAGAAATAAATACAAAAACAAACGATAAAATTAATTAATTACTATGCGTAAAATTCAAAGAAAATAAACTGACCAGTCGCTCTGGAGTTTCCCTCGATGACACTGTCGAACTGCAGTGCCTGCTTGGTCCTGGCTCGAAAGCTCAGACTGTCCCTGTGCCACATGTAGTCCTTAACGTAGGGTTCGACGTCCCGCGTGAACTTGTCGATCTCCTCGCGCAGCATCTCCTCGGTGACCTGCTCGGGACTCAGACTGTAGCAGAATCGCGGGTACAGGTAGCACTCCAGGAGGTCCTCCTCGCGCGGCCTCTTGGCCTGCGTCCCGCTCGTCGTCGTCATCGCGTTGCCGCCTCGAGAATTCCGCGTGTCGCTGGTTCACCTCCTCTGAAGTGATCCTCGTGGGACCTACGCGCTCATCTCTCCGGGACGACGGGGCTGCGATGTCCGTCCGAGCGAGACATAACCTAACTTTTTGCCGTGGCGCGCACCGCGGTGAACGACCCGCCGCCAATACACCTGCACATGGGCCGCACTTAGCGCGGCGGCTGACATGATTTCGCGGAAGGGTACAATGGATTTGAGGGTATGTAGTTCTCGTGCGCGTATGTATATTTTACGGAGCACTAATGATACCCTCCTATTGTTAGTTGCGGCCTCGCGGTGGGTCTATATGTGTGCAGCTACAACTGCACGGTGAAACTACATATGCCAAAGGCCGGAAGAATATTTTATTGTTACCATCACAGGAATTTAGTAAAGAATTCGACACGAAAACAAAAGGTACTTACATTGTTATTTTCGAGTATAAGTCTTCTACTTTGTTTAGCTACGAATTAAAAAAAAAAAAAGAGAATTTTTAGTAAATTGATCGACCAGTTTAGTTGATCACTCTTTTATCAATTTTTATATACGGTGATACTAAAGAATTTGTTTATATACTTATCTGTTTATAATTATTAGATTATAATTATAATTACTTATGGTTATAAGTACAATTACAAGTGTAATTATTATAACTTATAATTGTATTTGTTATATTACTTATTTATTTATAAAGCAGGTGCAACTGAGAAAAATTTAACTTTTTGCGCCATTCCTGAAGACACCAAAGGCGCATGCGCTTTAACCAAAGTCGCGCTTTTTCGCGGAACAAAAAAGATTAAAACTTTATAATTTATAATTATATAGATCTTTTGAAAATAAAATTTTGTACTTTATTGTAATAACAAGAAAAAAGAACCAAAAACTCGTGACTTTATACCTTTTTACTAGAAAACTGACGATATTTATTGTCAATTAAAATGTAAATAAAATCATATTAATCTTGGTATTTATAAAAAATGTGTAACAGATTTGGAGTAGTTTTAGGAAAATCTAAAATAAGTTTATTAAAATGAATAATAATAAACAATAAATCATAAAAATAATCTTCCCAGAAATTTAATAAATGATCGATAACATAAATATTGGAGCGCTTAAAAACGCGTCGGGCCGAGCTTTTTTACATCAATTTATTAATTTCAATTTATACAAAATTATTTCTTAATTTTTATACTAATAAATTATCGTAAAAAGAATTTTTAAGCTCCTATAATGTTTAATAAATAAATAAGTAAACAAATAATAATAATAAAAATAAATAAGAATATAGTAACCTAAAATCCAATAAAAATATTCTCCACATTGAATTTGTTATTAAATGAATTATAAGTACTTTATTATATATCAATATTTGTGCGTATTGCGTGCAATAAAATTTAGGGAAACACTGTTGGTAAAATGGACAATATAAAGCTGCGAATTGCGCTGCGACATTACCGAGCGAAAAGTGACGAGCACATTGGGTTTGTTTACCTCGCAACAACAACAATGTCTCTGTGATTTTCTTACACTGTTTCGATTAATTTATAATTTTTACGGACCCCTGTCCGTATGTAATTTTCATAATTTGACAATGATCCCAGCGGCGCATGTAAATATGAAAATATTGGTTAACATTAGAGCGTTAAAGGCAGCGTAGTATTTTTTAATATTTATATTAAAATAGCCTTTTTCAAGTACGAAACATCGCTTTTTTTGCAATTCACCTGTCGCCAAATTTATTGTGGATCATTGCAGAATGAAGTCGACAGATTTTTTAATATTATGAGCGTATACACTATGCTAATTAGGTTAATTTATTTTGGTGAGTATAATTGTTGTAGAAATAGTACCATTTGTAGTGTTATGTTAGTACCACTTAAATAGACAGTTTGAATTTTTTAAATATACTCCAATTTATCTGAGTTTCTTATTATATTTTTTTACTCAGTTGAGTGTGCGAAAACATGTATTTCGCTTAGGTTGGTTTCTAAAATTTTAGTGAAAAGTGTGCTGGGAATGTCTGATGAATGAAAATTTTAAGTAATCAATGAATGGTGAGAGAGTACAACATCAAAATTTTTTGAGATTAGTTTTTTGAGTAAATACTTTTAAATCTTTACAGAAATTTAGACATCCATCGAGAATCTTATGTTAAGAATTAAATCGCCATGTCTACCTGTTCAGGTTTGTATATTTTTTATAATTTATATTTTTATTTTTTGAATGTTTACTTATTCACCTGCTTATTTACAGATGACAATGAACTATATCACACAAATGGATTTAATAAAATCGAAAGAAGTGATCTAGCTTCTGTCTATTCGAATATGGGTAAGTATTTCAGCTTATAAAATCATGATGCTGTATTTCTTTTAAACTTAATGAAATATTTCAAATATGCAAAATACATTTATAGAAAATGATTTAGTTGGATTGCACCAATTATACCTCAAAGGGGAATTAGCCTTTCCTCGTCTAGGAATCACAGCTGATAATTCTGGTTAGTAATTGTTAACAAGCATTTCATTATATTAATTATTAGATAAAAAAAAATGATAAAATCCATAAATACACACATGAATTGTTTTCAATATTCTACAGCCAAAAGAAGAGTGAAGAACTTTTCTTTACAAGAAAAAGTCAAAGTATTGGATGATGTGAAGCTAGGCAGACCTAAAGCTGAGGTACGCAAGGAATATGGCATAGGTGAAAGTACATTAAGAAGATGGGTGCACGACGAACAAAAGATACGAGATGCTTTGCAAGAAGAAAATGCAAGCCGTAAGAAATTGCGCATTGAAGACAATCCTTATGTGAGTGAAGCTCTCATTGCCTGGTACAATAGCTGCAGGCAGCAGAATCTTCAAATGTCAAATCTTATGTTAAGAGGTAACTAACACTCAAAGAATCATTTAAAAACCATTTATCCTACTGCACTGAACTTCTTACTTATTGATTTAATCAGAATTCAAATGGAAGATTATTTATTTATCAAAGAAAACCAAACTGAATTTTTTGACAAATCAAACAAAAAAATTCTACATTTAAAAGCAAATGACTAAAACGAGCTTAAATTGTAGAAAAAGCGTCAGAGTTCAACAAGCTACTGGGCGTGAAGGAGAACATCGCGTCGAGCAGCGACTGGCTGGACAGCTGGAGCAGACGCAAGCACGAGGAGACGGCTGGCCAAAGCCAGAGCCCGAGCTTGGAGCCGAAGCAGGCTGCCCTGGACACGAGCGCAGACAAGGAGAAGGAGGAAATCAAAGAGGGTCCGATCGAGGACAGCGCGGTGCGGCAGCTGAGGATGACTCTGACGTCGGCGGTGGAGGAGGAGTCGCTTCTGCGTTGTCAGATTTTCAAGTGTGACAAAGCAGTGCTGCAGTATCGCTCGGTGCCCGGCGAGGAGCATCCGGACGACCGCGACAGAATCAACACGATGACCTGCAGCAACGCCGACGGCAGCCTCAAGCTGCCGCTGGTCGTCCTCGAGCCAGCCCTGCAGACGCCTGCGCTCGTCCGCCTCCAGGGCAGCCTGCCGGTCTTCTACGCATCCCAAGGCGCCGAGAAGTGGCAGGAGGCCGACGTGCTCAATCAGTGGTTTGACAACGAATTCACACCTCGCGTCACTGACTTCCTTAGGTGCTTATGCAGTTTCTTCTTTCACGATTAGCGCTGCCTTTTCACTGACAAATATTATTAAATTACAAGAAGGCACTGTAATAAATTTAATAATTTCTGTTTCTTGTCTGTATTTTCTACAAGCATTGTACTACAAGCACAAACTTGTTTGTTATATTTGACTTTTCAGTTGTTTGTTGAAACTTGTAATACATTGTTACTTATTAGAGAGATCTAAAGGCCACAGTAAAACTGTCAGTACGTTATGCTAAATTTACTTTAAAATTAATTTGTAATCTTAAAATATCTACACGCACAAGTCATAGAAAAAGATGTCGCATCAGAAAACTAGATTAACATAGCAATTTAGATAAGAATAAATTAACTTAAAACAAACAAAAAAAAACAAATATTACATAACTAATTATCCACAGGTCTCGGGCGCTGCCTTTAAAAGCAATTCTAGTAGCCGAGAACGTGCCGTCAGACGTCTTCCAGGATCGGCCAACGAGCGAGCTGCAAATCCACCTGATCCTGCACAACCTGAGCCTGGTAATCGGTCCAGTGTTGGACGAGAGCGTCGAGAGCCTCAGGCTCAATTACCTGCACAAGATGCTGAGGTCGATGCTCAGCGCGCAGGAGGACGGCGAGGCGGCGCCGCGGGTCGGCCATCGTGACTTCCTGTACTGGGTGAGCGACGCCTGGGACGACGTCAGCACCGCCAGCATTGTCGCCTGCTGGAAGAAGTTCCTCGAGGGTGGCGACGAGGACGACGACGAGGCCTGCGATTTGTCCAGGGACGAGCGCGAGGTCGACGCCGCCGTCGTCCACGGCATCCTCAGGAGGCTGCGGGGGTACCGCGACATCAGCGAGAGCGAAGTCGTCAGGTGGATCGACCGAGCGAACAAATTAACCGCTCATACGAACACGAATGAACGCCTTCGCGAGGACGCCGAGGAAGCTAATAGAGACTCCAGTGGCGGTAATCAGTCCTTGGTTCTTTTTGTGATTTAGTTTATTTAAACTTTTAAGCTCTGCCTTTTTTATTCTGTACTTTAAGTCTGCATGTTCAACTATAAATAATTCTTAATAGAAAAAAGAATAAGTAGCGAATTTGTACTAACTAAAGGGTGAACCAAATGTTTGCAACTATTCTTATTTGTAGTTTTTTTTTTTAATTTATTTTTTATTTTAAATTATTAAAAAGACTAATACTGTGTACGATAATATAAAAGTAAATGCAATTAATTAAAGTAAAAAATTAATCTGTTTGTAAAACTCAATTTATGTTACTTTTAAATTAATTAACATTCAATTTATCAAATTTGTCATTTTATTTTTTCACTGTGTATTTTGCAGATGAGGAAGCTGTGAATGAGAAGAGTAAAACTGTATCAGCTGGGGATGCTTTGAAAGGTTTGAATAGTGCCATTGCCTTCTTCGAACAAAATGGACTAGCTTCTGTTACAGAAATGATGGCGCTGGTGAAACTGAAAGAAAAAGCCCTGACGATAAAGATAGACTCCAAATAATGGGCTTAAGTTGAATCATTCAACACATATTTAGTGGCATTGCAATTTTTAACAAAGACGATATTGATTTATTTTAGGGATTTTGAATGTTTTTGTATAAACATTGAAGTGAAAGCTTTATTTGATCAATTGTATATTTAAAATTTGTGCAAAAAATAAACATTTTTTAAAGTAATTTTAACTGGATTTTTTTTCTTTTTAATTATTCCTTACTGTTTCTTATAAATTATTATTTTTTTTTATTGTAAATCGTATGTGGTTTTATTTATTTAAGAAACAATATGATTTTGACTTTAAATAGAAATAAAATTAATTAAAGCAATTTATCCTTCATTTTTTTACTAGTATCATTAGCATAAAATTTTTGTAAACTTCTTATGAAAAAAGTATTGTTTAAAATGTTTCAGGATTTCCGCAAACAATGTGCTATTTGTTTATTATTAAAAAATAGTAAACAGCTAAAAATGACAATATGGCATTTAAATTTAGTGCACATGTGCAAGTAAATATATGTGCGTGTGTGTGTATAATATAGTAGTACGCATGCGCATTACGTAAAAATTATAAGCGTCGCGGCAGCGCGAACCTAACCTACAAAAAGTACGAAATGTTGTTTGACCAGAAACAATTGTCATATTAAGTAGAAACAAAGTGCAAGAAAAATTATGAATAAATTGTTAATTTTTAACTTATCGACTTATTTAAGAAGACATTTACTTTAATCAAGATCTAGTAATATTGAACGTATAATTCAAGTGTCTACGTTTTCTAATTGTTAGGCTGTGGTTAAGACATACATTGTGATAATAAGTACAAAGTAAAAATGGAATTGATAGATGAATCTAACGTTGACCAGTTTAAAACAGAACATGAATGTGATGAACATTGGGAGCTTCGCAGGAAGTTTCTCTTAGCACATGGAGATAAGTTTCCCCGGGATGAGCTCATGTGTCTTGCACAAGTATTTACGAATGTAGAATTTCTAGGATGTAGATATCCCGGAGAAACTATGAAAATGATTTCTGAACTTTCAAAAGATGTAGTGAAGGAATACAGGGAAAAGCAAAAAAATAGGCTACAAAGAACTTTTGTTAAGGCTTCAGATGCAGCAAGCTCTAAAGCCAAAGGTACAACAAAAAATTGTGAGTTTTTTTTTTAAAATTTTGATGAGTATTTTCTAAATCTTATTTTCTTAAATTTTTATTTGCAGGACAATCTAGACAAGAAAAATCTACAAATCAAAATACCACAGGAGAGTGCTCCCGCAACAGTTACCATCAGCCTTTGTCGTCTAGTTTCAAGCGAAAACAAGAACCAGAATCAAGTTCAGAAGTAAAAAGAAAAAAACCTGTAAAAAGAATCAAAGAAGATGATGTTGTTTTATTTGAGTATATAAATGACTCTGCACAAAGCATGATTTCTCGAGCTGCTAGTGCCTATGATATTACTTTAGACTGGAAATATGACATTGTTAAAGACGATACCTTATGTACTGTATTTTTTAATAAGCACAAAGTGGCAATGGCCAAGGGTCCTAATCAGAAGGCAGCTAAAAAGGATGCTGCAGAACTAGCCCTTAAAGAAATGCAAAAGATCTACTACACAGTTAAGGTGACTAAAAATTTGACTCCTACAGTCACTGACAATTTAGCAGAAGCAAAAGACTCCAAAGACAATTCCAACGTGATAGGAAATGATAATGTAGGAATGAAGATGATGAAATTAATGGGTTGGTCAGGTGGTGGACTGGGTAAAACCTCACAAGGAATTACTGAGCCCGTTAATGTCCAACAACAAATGACAAGAGAAGGCCTTGGACTCAAACCAGGCATCTTCAACAAGCAAGCATTCAAAAAGAAGTGTACAGAAGTATTACAAAATTTCATAAACGGTGACATGACTGTGGATCTTGTTTTTAATCCCAGCTTCAGTAATGAAGAGAGAGCTATGATCCATCAAATAGCTCAGCAACTTGGTCTGAAATCACAAAGTTATGGTCCTAAAACACAAAGGACACTGACAATATCGAGAAAAGTTAATCCTTATATGCTGGTCAATGAATTATTAGAGGCTGGTGGCTCAACTGAAAAATATCAGCTTATTGAACCAACTGGAAAAAAATGATTTTTTAAGAACATTTTGTGATCGATGTATGTGAATTACATTATACATTTGTAGATTATATTAAAATATAAATATATATATATTGTAAGATTGTACAAACTACTTTTCAAAGTAAATTTTAAATAAAAAAGTAAAAGAATTATAATTGTTATTCTTTACATTAATCTTTAATAATTAATAATTATATATACTTGTATTTGTTTCTTGAATTGTAAAATTTGATTATATATTGTTTATAATCTTAATAGTAAACCTTCAAGGAAACATTTAAGTATATAACATATTTAAAAAAGTAATATTAATTTCAAAATATATTTTGTTCAAAATAATCTCCTGCATATAAGATTTTTAATACTCAATAAGTAAAATATGTATTTATTAAAACATGTACACATACACATATGTATAATTATAATAATTTATTTTAAAATAAAAAAAGATCCCATTAAGCTAATTTCACGCGAAATTTAAAGTTCAAAACTCGTCATATAACAAATTCAATAAAATTTAATTTAAAAAGTAAAAAATACAAAAATAAACGTATAATTAATTTCAGCGTCAAATTTTTTTATAATAAAAATTACATACTTAAACCTAAATAGAAATAACCTTGTAATATCTTGCATATATATGCAGTCGTAGGAACCCAGGAAGTATATTGTTGCAGATCCGCCGACGATGCCAGCAGTCTATATATCGACTGTATGTTGATGTTACATTTTGACGTTTATACAAGCACATGCGAGTTTGTGATAAAAGTGCGGGCACAAAACATGCAAATATTATTATTTCGTAAACGTCTCTCAAGGCTCTAGTTATTCGCCAACTAGCTGAAATGCCTCAGTGTAAGTTTAATTAATTTAAATGCCCGTATTCGACGAAATTCTGTGTCGATATTTTTTGGAAGGTTATGTACCCTTCGGACTTGTTCTTCCTTTCAATGGAAAATAGTACAATCTGCAATTTTCTTTTACTCAAATTTGTTAATTCAAATAGATTTACGTGGCTATTGATTGTTGATCGTTCGAATTGTCCAGATAGTAAAATAGTAACGTTGAAAGCAGAAGTTCTGATTGTAGTCTGCATGTACTTTTTTTTACGATTGTTATCTAAATTATTGCGATTTGACATTTTTTGAAGAATTTTAAGAGATGTCACGATTATTTATTTCAGCCAAAGCTAGATTGTTGAGGGGTAATCATAAAATCTTGGGTGCCAAACGGAAAATGTCTAAGAAATTGAAAGGTAATCTTTTTTATTACGAATAGCACTTGTCAAACGCACTCGTTTTTATTGAATGTTATATAATTATTATAAGAATACTAATCAATTTGTTAATTTAATTGATTGAATTAATTTATTTATTTTAGCTAAAGATAGATTACCACGGTGTAAGCAAAAAGCTGTAACTGTTAATCAAGTTCTCTCTGAAACACCAAAAGGTAAATTTAATTCCATAAATTAAGATAATTTAATGATGGTACAGTTATTACAATTATTCATATTAAAATTATTTTTGTAGGCAATATCAATAAAGTTCCAGCAGATACAAATAAAATTTTTTGTACACAGAAAGATATATCTCACATTGAACCTAATAGTCACGGTTGGTATAGTTCAATCCACTGTGTAGTCGCAGCAAACTAACTTTATATATATTAAGATATTTTTACATAAAATATTTATTTTTTATCTTTTAGATAAGCTGCCTAAGGATAGAACGAAGATTTTACTGGATGAAAGTAAGCAATCTCAAAATAATGAATTGTTTTTGACAAACAAAATGTACACAGATAATTCATACAAATTATCTACTAAAAAGGTTACAAGTAACATAAATATAAATCCAAATTTAGGTAATTTTGAAACTGAAATATCTTAATTATTATTGATTTTTTATTAACGTGAAGATATTGTTATAGGTATTACGCCAAAAAAAAGAAGAAAGCCTTTTACTCATATAAATGAACCTGAAGATTGTTCATTATCACCAATAGGTAAGTTTTTTTTTCAATTCTTTTTTTTATATGGTTTATAAAGGATTAATTTCTATTTAATAGAAAAAATAAAATAAAAATTAATTACTATATATTCACTAATGATTCTTTCATAGTTTTACTGGAAAGATTGTCTATCGACAAAATAAAACCAAGTATTTTCACCAATGAAGAAAAATCTGATACAATTAATTGTAGTAAAAGTATAGGTAACAGTTATATTAAAATTCCTTTTCTATACAAATTCATTATATTTTTATAAAATAAATATTGTTATTTTAGATAATGATCTTTCAACACAAATAAGTGAAAACATAAATCCAACTAAACGAAGAAGGAAGACTTTGCATCGATCATGTCCAAGAAGAAAATTACTGTCCAATTCTGGTAAATTTAAATTTTTGCTGTCTTTTGTTGTGAAGAATATAAGATCAATATCTAAAATTAATTTATTTACTTTTAGAAAGTGGAAATGAATGTTTAATTCAAAATGTAAATTCAGTCGGACAAGAAACTAAAACAAACGATACAACAATCAATTTTGAAGAAAAGCTAAATGAAAAATCCACTTTTAAAAATGTAATTAACAAAGATAATACAGAAGAAATTAATTTAGTGGAAAATAAGCAAAGTCAAAATAATTCATCCACTTCTGCATCTGTGAATCACAAAAATAAAAATGAATTTGAGAACGAAACAAATGAAAAGTTTGAAAAGAATTGTGTAAGTGAAAAAATTACAAATAAACTTAAAAATGTGAAAGAAAAAAATGAATGTGAAAAAACGTTGCAAAGTTTGAGTGGACTTAAAAATGAAAAAGATAAGCCTAAAATCGATGATAAAAAGTTTGAAAAAGGACAAAATTTAACTGAAACTGATAAAAAACTTCATAGTGCACCTGTATTAAAAGAAAATATCACAAATACATCTACAAGTGAAAAAGATCTAAATGAAGAAGAAGAGAAGAAAAATTATTGTAATAAAGAGCAAAAGTATCTTAACAATGGTCAAGATAAACCTGCACACGAAAAATATGTGGATGAATCTATAAATCAAAAACATCAAAATAAATCTGAAAATTGCAATAAGCAAAAAAAGGCTGAAAATACAATATATCAAGATGAGCAAAATTTTAATGAAACTATTACAATTAAAACTGAAATTGAATCTGACGTTGATTCTTCCGATGAAAATGATATATTAAATATTAAAATATTTGAAATGGATGATACAATAAACATTGATGAGGAAGATATATTCTTCTCTCAATTAAAGAAAAGTATGCGAGTTGAAAGTGAGCCTTTACAAAACAATGAAGTTGTAAAAGTTAAAATATTTCAAATTGATAAGCCTTTGGATATTTCAAATTGTTCCAGTCAATTTAGCTTTAAACAATCTTTGGAATATCAAAATAACACAGAAACAACTGTGACTAATAAATTAATTAAAAGCAAATTAAATGACAAAGAAGAAAAAAATTTGATTGATTGTAGTAAAAAAAATAGTAGTAAAATGCACGAAGATAATAATGACATTGAAAATTCTACATTTAGTGATGAATTAGCTGATGGAAGATCAAAGGATTTTGAAAAAGAAATCTTAATGTGTGAAAAAGTAGATGAACAAGAAAGAACTGACTGTTTGAGAGAAAATGATAAAGAAGATATTGAAAGTTCCCCGCTTAAGGACAAAGTAGTTATAAAAGTCAAAATCATTAAAATTGACAAGCCATTAGAAATTGAAGATGGTTTAAATCCATCTTGTTTGTGCGAATCATTAAGTCATAAAATTGCAGGTGAAAGCATTACAAGTGGTTTAAGTTATATATTAAATAGTGATAGTAAGCTAATGGATGTCAGTGAAAAAAGAGGCAGTAAAATTAGTAAAACAATTGAAGCAAAAGAAATAACTTCCTTAGATTTTTTTAGGAAAGAGAATGAAATTGAGAAAACCACAAACTTCGAACAATTGTCCATTGACAAATCCAGGAAAATCAGAGAAAAAATTGTAACTGAGACTTGTTCAAATATATACGATCGAGAAAAAACTGTATCCAAAGAAAATTTAGTAGAAAATGAAAAAATGGAAGATGAATATGATCCTCTTATAAACAATGAGGTTGTAAAAATTAAAATATTTGAAAATGATAAAACATTGAATATTGAAGATTTCCTTGAAGAATCTCCTATAGAAAAAAATGTGAAAGATAATATTCAAGTGAAGAATTCAAACAGTATTGAATTAAAGAACGATAAATTGAAAAATACTGAAGAGAAAATCATCATTGACTTTGGTGCAAAATGTTCTAGAAAAATTACGAAAGATAAAATTGAAGGAGAACAAATTGCAATTATCAATAAACTAAATATAGTCAAGTTGAAAGATACCAGAGAAAAAACGCTTTTGAATTCTCATGTGAAGAGTGTTAATACAATTATTAAACGTGTGGATAAAGAAAAGATATTACTAGATTCTCGTGCAAAGAATTTCATTAAAAATATCAAAAATAAAATAAAAACGTTGAAGGCTGCCAACAGTGAAATTTCAAATGATAGTGAACCAAACAGTGTTGAAGAACTGGTACTCAATAATTCTCTTTTAAATATTGTTAATAAAACTGGAAAGATGAGAATAGAAAATAACAGTAACAGTAGTAATAAATTAAATAAAGGAAAATTGTCAGATAATTTGTGTCAACAAAATATTCGTGTTGTGGTAGAAGATAAAACTGAAACAGAAAAAATTAAAAGTAGAACTGCATTCAGTGAACTAAAATCAAAGATTATTAAAGAGAAAGCAGTAGAAGCACAAACAAATGTCAAAATTATGCAGAATAAAAAAGAAGCAGAAAAAACTGAAAGCACAATTGCATTATGTGAACAAAAATCAAAGACTATTAAAGAGACAACATTAGAACTAGAAGCGAATGACAAAGTCATGCAGAATAAAAAAGAAGCAGAGAAAACTGAAAGCACAATTGCATTATGTGAACCAAATCAAAGACTATGAAAGAGATAACATTAAAAGCCGACACAAATGTCAAAATTATGCAGAATGAAAAAGAAGCAGAAAAAACTGAAAGCACAATTGCATTATATGAAACAAAATCAACCACTATTAAAGAGAAAACATTAGAAGCACAAACAAATGTCAAAATTATGCAGAATGAAGAAAAAGCAGAAAAAATTGAGAGTAGTAATAAATCAAGTGAAATAAAAACGCAAGTTGCTGTCGAAAAATTGTTAATTAATTTTTGTGAAAAAAGTTTCCTTACTGCAAAAGATCAAACTATAACCGGCAATGCATTAAGTGAGGACAAAAGTAATAATGAACCAAGTAATAAAAAAGCTAATGCTACTCAAGAAAAACCAGCAAATGATTACCATATGAAAAGTCGTAATACTGACAAAGATAAAATTGAAACTGAGAAAACAAAAGAAAATAAAGTTTTAAGTAACAGCAAAAGTAATTCAAAAGATACTATCAGTACAACTTTACCTGACATACTTGAAAAAAGTGTTGGTAAAATTATAAAAGATAAAATAGAAAAAGAGAAAGCTGCAATTAATAGGGATGTACATAAGAAAAAATTGAATGTTGAAGACAAAGTTGCAGTTGATCATTGTATAAAAATTAATAATGAAAATGTAAAAAGAAACATAGAAGAAGAGAAGACTAAGAGTAGTAATAAAATTAGTACTGACGATAAAATATTGCCTGATTCTTCTCACAAGAGTGTAAGCAGTTTTGACAAAACTTTATCAGACAAATTAGATGCAGAAAAAACTACAACTAATAAGGATTTACTTAATAAAAAATGGTTTAATGTCAAAGAAAAAGTTGGATTAGAATCTTCTTTAAGTGCAGTTAGTAAATCTGGAAAAAACAAAATGGAAACAGAAAAAACTGCAAGTAGTAATGATAAAGATAAAACTGAAGAAGAGAAAATGTTAAAAAATGGACTAAACAATGATAATGCAGAAGAAGAAGTACAGAAAATTATAATTGATAGTGATTTACATAATAAACAAATTAATAATGATAAAGAAATAATTGCAGTTGATTCGTGTCCACAAATATTTTCAGAAAAAGTCAAAGATAAAATTGAAACATATGAAACTGAAAGTAGTACGAATTTAAGTGATAAAAAATCCATAGCTTCTAAGGAAAAGGCTTCAACTGACACTTGTGAAAAATATGTCAATAAAATAATGAAAGATAAAATTGAAGGAGAAATTAGTTTATCAAATGAAAGCAATTTAGAAGGTACCAATAAGGAAACATTGGAAAATTCTTGTGTAATAAGTGTTAATAATCCTGAAAAAGATAAAAATGAAGTAGAGAAAACTTTAAGTGAAAGTAATTCACATGACAAAAATTTAAATAACATTAAGAAAAAAAACTTACTTGTGTCTTCAAAAATTGTTAGTCAAAGTGTAAATGATGAAATTGAAACAGAGAAAACTACAACCAGCAGTGATATAAATTATGACAAATTAGAGACTACTGAAGAAAAATTGTTATTTGATTCTGGCTCAAAACGTGTTAATCAAATTATAGAAAATCAGCAATGAAGCAATAGAAAGTATTAGCAGAAAGAAATCACAGACCAATGAATCAAATAATACTGAAGGAAAATTAGTAATTAATATTGATTCTTGTGCTATGAATGATGATGGAACTATAAACAATCAGTTTGTAGAAAAAAGTACTGATTGTAATGAATTAAGTAATGAAAAGTCGAAGGAAGTTGAAAAAAATTCTTTACTTGAAAATGCAAAAGTTATTGACGCAAATGTAACAGTAACGGATAAAATTGAAGCTACAAAAAGTAAAACCAGTAATGTACTATCTGAAGTACCACAAAATATTGAAAAAGAAACGTTACCAGATTCTACTACAGAGATTGATATTCCAGAGAAACATATTTGTTCGAAAAAAAATGTAGAAATGAAAAATATAAGTTGCAAACAGTTACCTGCTCATCAAGAAAATAATTTAATTACTACTTGTACTTTGAATAATGTTTCAATTGTTGGTAAATCTTCTAAAAAAAAAAGTAAAAAGAAAAAGACTAACAAATATAAAAGACTAAAGAAACATATGATACGTAAAAGAAAAAAGAAAAATAGAGTAAAAATTCATAGCAATGAATTAGTAATGAGTAACAGCAGTAAAATGATGAAATTACTAGGAACCATATGTCTTAACAAAATGCAGGATAAAAGTAAATATTCTGAACCAGTCGTAAATCCAAGAAACATTAAATTCAATACTGTACAATCTGGACACACGCGAAAAAAAATTTTGAGGGATCCAGTTACAGGCAAATTTATCTCAAAAGCTTTTTTAAAATATAAGGCTTTGCAAGTTTTTCAAAACACACTTCCAAAGAACTCTGCATCTGATCAAACTGAAGTGATTACTCCAAATAAAATGATTTCTGACAGAAATACAAGTAGGAATCAATTCAGTAGCAGTAGAGTTAAAGATAATTTCTTAAGTGAGAATCGTACCTCTATATCTACACTGGAAAATGTTGTTCATGATGAGATAACTATAGAGGAACATGAAATAAAAATAGAAGACGATCCAGAAGTATTGGAAGTTCCTTACCCGGAAGAAGAATCCAGCAATGTAAATTATGGTAATTATGCTTTATTTTTTAATGGTTTCAAATTTTATGGGTTTTTAAAAATGAATCATTTTTAATTTTTTAGTTACAGCTAGCGAAATTTTCAATGGCATTAATTCTGAGACAAACCAAAATACTTCAAATGCAGGATTTTCAAAAAATCTCAGAAGTGCAGTACCTTATAAGAGTCCTTCTGCTTTATTGAGGAACAATTGTATAAATGTAAATAATGAACAGAATATGTTAGAATTTAATGAAGGTAATTGGTAGAGTTTATTTATCAGCAAATATTTTTTAAATCAGTTATTAAATTCTAATAAATAATCCATGATTTGTTTATTTAGAAATGCATGAAGCTGGTAATACTAGTAGGAATTTTCATGGATATTCGGAAGTATGTAATAGAGGAGCATTGTCTAGTCAGCACTTGTATAATCAAGATTCCAGTGATATTAACATTAGTAAGTGTCTATTAACTGTAACATTTTTTTAATCGAGTACAATTATTATATAACAAAATTTTGATGATTACTTTCAGATAACATTAGCAGTGATCAATTGTACAACAATATTCAAAGAAATGATTGTCAATCAAGAAACATAAGTAAGTATTCAAATAACAAAAATAAGGATCAAATTTTTTTTTAATTACTCCTTAAAATTTCAGGTAATAATTCATTTGATGAATCAGTTGCAAGTACAAGTGCCAATAGCAATAATACCATGAGCATCAGTGTGAGAGAAGCTTACGAAAAAATTTCCTTAGACTGTAATTAAGTTAAAATTTTAAACAATTTTTAATGTCACATTAAATTTAATAGTATACAAATATTTAACATTAATTCTTAATTGTTTCATAGTATTAGGTGCTTATGATCCACAAACTGAGATTGATGCTCAAGGTTACTCAAATAGGATAAACGATTTGTTGCATATAAGTGATTCTGGTATGTATACAAATTATATTATTTGCATTAATTGATACTTTATTATTATTAGAAAAAATAATTGAAAATTTTCTATTTAGATGATGAACGACTAAGCGAAAATAATGTTGATTCCGATTACTTCAACCAACACAAGGGTCAGTCAAATATGCAAACTGGAGGTCATTCTTCCAGTGCATTTTATCCAAAGCAAAAAAAGAAAAGAGGTAAATCCACAATTGTTTTTTTACTTTACAAAGATCAAAAAAAAAAAGAAGACATTTTAAGCTTGTCATTAAAGCTAATTTGGACAAATTTGTTATGACTCCTTAAAAGTAAAGTACAAATACATTCAAAAAAGGAAAATAATTGCTTTCATTTCAAAATTGTGTTTAAACAGTTAAATTATTTAAAGCAGACTCAGAAAATTCGAAAAGTATTTATAATTATAAATAAAAATTCTTTTTTAAGAACATCTGAACGCAGGCACAAAATGTTATGTTTTACAGATAGCAATGATTTTGAAAAGAAAATACATTTTTTTTAATGTATGCATCCCTTTGCTATTCTCGTTAACTAATACTGATTCTGTTTTTCAGTGAACGTAGACGAAAGTTTGCACATGTTGCTGCAGTGTCCACGTTGCTTCGCCGAGTGCCTGGGGATGCGTCGTTTACAGAAGCACTACGGTCAGTGCGGCGTTCCTGTAATGTTCACTTGTTTAATATGCCAAATGAATGTGAAGCAGAAACGCAACCTGATGGGCCACTACCTCAGCTACCACGCGGATCTATTCAATCGGCAAAATGTGCGCGACGTCGTCAACGACACCATTAGGCAATCCATCGACGCAAGTAAGATTTGCCTTTCTCATATCAATTATATTAATATATTTTTATATAATTTATGAAATCCATGAATGCAAATTAATGTTTATCTTCGTCGTTGCAGGAAATAAGCTGATGGAAGATGTACAATACAGTAAGTAATAAATTGAAAAATTGATTTTAAACACGAGAGTGTTGATTAAAAGCAAATGCTAATTTCATCGTTCTTTTAAACGCAACAATTATAGTGAATTCACTTATTCTGTGTAATTCATTCACGCACAAACTCTAGTTAGGCCGAATGAACGATACTCCTTTGAGTGTGTTTAAAGGGTGCACAAACACGAGAAAAATTCTTCTGAAAATTGTAATAGACCATTTGAAAGAAAAATTACAAGAGTTTCTTGTAAGATTTAACGTAGTTTATTTGAAAAATTACTGTGATTCTAACAAGTTTTCCTACGCACTGTTCCATTCAAAACACTTATTTTGTGTTTAAAATACATAAAAGTCATACTTTATTTTAATAACTTCAGAAATTTATATAAAATATTGCATTTACTACATTTTTCGCTTTGTAAAAAAAAAACTAGGCTCTCCAAGCTTACTAAGGTTTTTTGTAAAGTTTTGAGTGACCCAAAGTTTTACTTATAAGAAAAAAAAACGATAAAAAATTAGGCGCATCCAATTGCTTAGTTTTATTAAAAATTTTATATACCATAAAAAAGTATTATAAGCCATTAACAAAGCCATTTGTTTCAACAGCGATGCCGAACCACGTGTCAGTGTTCTGTGACAAATGCCAAGAGGACTACTCCACGGTGCCGGACTCGCACAAGCTCTCCTGCAAGCATTGCCATCAGCCTCTGACCTACTATTGCAAAAAGTGTTCACGACGACAGATGCTCTCTCTGCGGGTGCAGATCCACGTGCAGGCGAAATGCACCGAGAAGCCGAGGTGCCCGCACTGCGGGTACATCGCGGACGCACCCTCGGAGCTGCACAACCACGTGCTGAGGCACCACACCGAAATACCGCCGGAGGACTTTTTATACTGCCGTGCCGGCTGCGGCCTCAGCTTCCGTCTCTCCGACTCGAGGCAGAAGCATGAGGCGCACTGCGCCAATGAGAAGGACCAGCTCTGCAGGTTTTGCCCGTTCAAGACTAAGCACAAGTCCGTCATCAAGGTGCACATGCAAAAGCACATGATAAATAACGAGGTGTCGCAGGATCAGGCTGCAGCGGTTCAGAGGAAGACCGACGGTAGATTTCGATTGTATTTCATTATTTTTAGCTTTGCTTAATTAATAATTGACGCTGGAGAAAATTATTTGAAGATCCTAAACTAAAATTCTCCTGGCAAAAATATTTAGTTTAATTAACTGAAGTTTTAATTATCTGAAGTTAAATTGAATTGAACATAAATTTTATTAATTTTACTACATGTTTTGTTGGTTCTGTAAAATTTGTTTCTAGTGTAGTGCTGTTTTTTTTCTCAGGTAACTTTTGAGGGCTTGTGTTTTTAAGTACGGGACATTGACGTTTTTTTTTTAAATGATTCGCTTTGAAAAAAGACTCGTTTGTTGAATGTCATTAAATGTACAATAATTTTAGATTTAGTCGATGAGTCAACAGATTTTGCATTTCTTTTTAAATAATATACATTTTTATGTGAATATTGAGAAAATCAATGAAATGAATATTACATAGTTTTGTACACAAAACAGAGCGATCAAACGTAACTGTTAAAGAATCTACGAGAAAGATGAAAAGATTGTATTTGAGTACTTAAATATTTTTCAGGATGCTGAGGACGCAAATTATAATTAGCAGTGGCTACTTAATAAAATTATTCCAGTTGTAACGACTTATTTAAACTGCTGACCTTTTTAATGAGCCATTAGGCAATAAGTTATTTTTTAAAAACGTTAGTAGATAAATAATTTTACTTATAGTACATAGTTTACCTCTGATCATTAAAGTTTTATCATTCTAAAATACTCTCTGTAACTACAAACGTCCGAGTCGTTTACTCGCTTATTGACAATCACACAAAATAAAAGTTTGAAAACGTATAATATTTTCAAGAGGTGTCAAAGTGCAAAAAAATCGTCTCTACATCGATTTTTACAGTAAAATCGTCCATTCAGTAAAACTGCATTGCCTTGCAAAATATTTATTTACTTAAAATTCTCGTACAAAAAAATAGACAGTCCTATAAACATTTTTGTATTCTATCTAAATACATATATATAATACTAAATACATAGTAGTAGTTTAATATACTAAAAAAATTTATACTACTGTAATGAAGCTCTATTAAGCCCGTATTAATAAACTAAAAAAAAAACATATAAAATTCAAAACAAACTAAAATAAGAAAATTCTCCACAGGCATTTCGAAGCTGATCGAGGCGTACTGCCAGGCGTGCCGCGGAGTCTTCGAGTCGCCGGTGCCGTCGGGCACGCGCTGCCCCCGCTGCCACAGCGGGGCACTGTACCGCTGCCGAAAGTGCGGGGAGCCCGACACGGTGTACCGGGAGATGCGCCGCCATGTGGGCCAGCTGCACATGCGATCGTCTCGGGGCCGACCGCCCGTGACCGACTGGGTGTGCCGAAAATGCGGCGAGCGCTTCAACAACATGGTGTCCTTGAAACATCACCAGCGCACGGTCGGCGGCTGCCGTCCCAACTGCCGGCGCTGCCACAAGACCTTCTACAACGCCGGCAGCTTGAAGCGCCACGTCCTGATGAACTGCGGCGTGCCGCCTAGACTCCAGTGCGAACACTGCTCCTTCATCACGAAGAATCGCTTCAGCATCGTCCGGCACATGCAGACGATCCACGCCGAGGTGTACAGCGGCAGCACCTTGAAGTGCCCGGGGTGCGGGTGCAGCTTCAATAATATATACGTGTACGATAAACATGTGGAGGACTGCGCGGTGACCGAGCCTGTGTGAAACACTGTGAACTGTTCTTTTGTTGAAGGGCAGTTTAGACTTGAGCGTACCTTTTTTTCTTTTCTTTTTTGACAATTTATGTAGATTGCAAGCGAGTTTGTACAGTATTTTGCTTTGATTTATTTATTAGAAGACTCGTTTTTTATTTGTAACTGCTAAATTTTGTTTAGTCGTGTAAATGTTAAATAATGTAAACTCGTTTTTTGAGTCGTATACGTGACGAACGAAGACTGGAGAATTTTTTATTTCGAAGTGTTTCATTTTTACGTGTTTAGGGATTTATCAGATATTCCGTGGTTTCTTCGTTCAGTGAAATAACTTTGAGCTATCAATAACTTTAGTTATTATGTTACATGTATTTTTAAACAGTAAAGAAAAAGAAAACGTGGAGTTACACGTTCCTTCGAGAAGCTACGGTTACATAATTGATCCATTATCGATGAGTCGCTTTTTGTTTTAAAGTTTATATTCGCATAATGTGGCTACTTATAACGACTAAAGCTTAATTGGAAAATGTAATTACTTCGTTTGTACTTTTCTTCTGTTTTTTTATTAAATCGATTTTATAAATTTTACTTCGATTAAAAAGTATCATATAATTTTGAAAAAATATAAGAAGAATGACTGTATACTTATTATAATTTAAATATTGTAGCTTTGTGAATGCAAGTCTAAATGTTTCTAAAGTTGTACGCCTTTAAAGTAGATAAAAAGGGGTTTAAAATTAGGTTTTTAAAACATGATAGACTTTTTTTATTAAAACCAAACTAAACGTAATGTAAGTTAAGTAAGCAGTTCTTTTTCAATGTAAAAATACAATCCAATGAAATAATGTCCTTACGATAAATTAAGGAATAATGAAGAAATTTCATTATAATATTTAAATTTTATTTTTTGATCTTTAAATAATTTAATACTTTGCGAAAATGTGAGACAAATTAAACACTTTATGTTTTGTATATATTTTTATAAACCATATAAAAAGTGACTGTTGATCTTAAATTTTGTGTAAGTATATTTAAACTTCAGGCTTCAAGATCATTTCAATGTACAAAACTTTCTTTAATAAAATTTAAGAGGCTTCAATTAAACATTGCAGTGTTTAAAAATATGTTAATCTGTATCATACTGTTTGAGTCTACCGGAAAATTTGAAAATTCGTCAAAAATATCGCGTATAATAGGCACACTTTTACAAATATTTTGTTCATTTATTTATTATACATTGGTACACAATCTTACGCTTTTTCAAAGTTTCACTGCTGCATACACATAAATTCGTTAATAATGTAACAACCTAAAATTCCGCATAAACAGTACCACTCGCAAAGAATGAAACATTAGACTCTCGAGCGAATCCACCGGTCCGGCATAAAATTATACCAGCGCGTCTCCTGATGGGGACGGTTATTAAAAAAGACAAAAAAAAAGAAAATTAATAACAAACCGTCGAATTCATTTTCCGCCGATTGTCCGGCCAATTTAATGAAAAAATTCCGCGTCCCCGTTATACGCCGCTTACCCCTCGCAATTAGCCACGCTCGTGGCCTCGCCCTGTGAGCGTACACCCCGCCCAACCCCCGGAGACGGCGCTCTCTCCGCTCCGAGGCGCATCAAACGATGACAAGATAGATACCCGCGGCCGAGGGACAACGATGGAATAAAAAAAATCAAAATTGCTCATTCCGGCCGAGGGACATCAATAACATTTTTCCGCGCTCCACACCCTTGCATGAAGCAACCCCCACCCTTCTGCGAGGGTAACGGGCGCACGTGCGCGGTTTAAAAGGAGGGGGAGCGCCGCATTCATAACATCCAGTCGGTGCAATAAAAGTCACCGTCGACGCAGGTGGAGGAATAGAAGGGGAAAGGGCGACTTTGATACGGGCACACGCAGGAATTCAAAACGCGCGGAGATGACGAGAAAATCGTCCAGCTTCGGGATCGTGTCTTCTGTTCTTACGGCCCAACGGGTGAGATGACGATGACGCGAGACTTTCTCTTTTAACGAGGACCTTGCGGCTCTCGTGATTTTGTTTCGAAGTTTATTTCTTGTTGGCTCTTGGGGAGATTTTGATTTTTTTTCTATTATCTATAGATCCTTTTTTTTGATAATGCACCCCTTCTTTTATTGCAAACGAGTGACTAATGCATATACAGTGTGTTTTCTTTAAAATCTGCAAATTGAGCTTTTCTGTCTGGATATTATTGTTATAAATTGATATAAATATTATTGTGTCAATTAATTATTGATATTACGAGAGTTGTAAAGTATTGCTCTAACAAATATTCAATTTATTATGATTTTTAGATGTAGTGAGTATACAATGAGAATTTTTTCCAAAAATATTGTGGTGAGGCTCCATAAAAATTATGAAAAGAAACTGTAATCGTGAAGAACGAAAAGCTCTATATTAAAATAATGAGAATTATTTATTTACTCAGAAAAATTAGTTTAAAAACCCTGATATCTACTAATAGCAGATTAAAAAAGAACTCTATAAAAGCTTCGAAGCTTTATAAAAATTAAGAGATTCCTTTTAACAGCAGAACTTTTTAATTTTTACACAAACATTAAAAAAAAAAATACCGAGAACTCTTTCGTAAAAATGATAAAGCTATTTCCACAAAAATTATAAAAATATTCTCGTAAAAATTAACTAATTTTTCTAATTAATGAAGATATCATCGTAGAGCTTTTCGTTAAACAATTACGAGATTTTTCTAATTGCCAAAGATTTTCCCCTCAAAAGTTTGTTAATCAGCTAAACTTTGCAACTTATACAAAAAAAAAAATTGTTGAAATGAAGAAATATCAAGCATTGATTCCTAAGAATTACGAAACTTGCTTCGCAAAAGTAATGAAGCTTTTTTCTTTGAACGACAAAAGTTTTCCCAAAAAATCCACATCGTCGCCTTCAAAACAGCTCCTCTGCCAGATTAAAATATAAGACCCACTCGAAGCAAGCCCACCGAATAAATCACAAAGCCGCTAAACCGCAATTATTCATCTTAATTAAAATCTCACCGCAATGGCACTTATCGATTCCGCCCGATCGCAAAAAGCTCCCCCCCCCCCTCCCCTCCGCTCGAAGGAAAAAAGGAGCTTTAATACACGCCGATCCCCGGGCAAGAGCTAATAATCGAGCGCCGGCGAACTGCGCGGCTTAAGTAAGTTTTCTAATTATCAGTATATCACCCGCGTCTCGTAACTCTCCCAAGATCATAAGGGAGAAAATCGCGCGCACATCCACCCACACACGCACTACCATCACCCAATCCCTAGCCCAACCTCAAATTCCGGTGTGCCCACCGCAAAAGCTCTGGTACCCCTACAGAATATACATACATATATATACCACTAGGACTCGTACACCTACAAAGGACGAGTAGTCGAGGGACGAACATTCAGCTTGTATGTGTGTGTACGTGTATGCGTGTATGTGTATGCATGTCTATGTGGGGATGTTAGGCTCACGCTGGGGTATAAAAGCGCCTCCTCTTTCCGGGGAGCGAGGGCAAAATCAATGTTTGCCGGAGCTTTCACGCACAAAGAGAGCTTTCCCGGATACCCATTAGCCTCTTCGCCTTTCGCCTCCCTTTCGTCCCGTTTCCGCGCCTATACGTGTACCCCCTTCGGCTAAAATGGCTGGGGGTGAGGGTGAGGGGTTGGGGGGAGGAAAATTCGCGATATTAGAACGGGACCAATTAACGTGCGGTATAAGCCGGAGCCGAGACGCCGCGTTGTGTATATGCAACACTGTATGGATATGTGTATATACACCGGTATAGTCGAGAGCTCGATAGATTGATATCGAGGGGTATGCAGAGGATTAATTGGATATTGGAGAGTACGGAAATTGTTTTCCTCGTTTTTATACTGCTAACGAGGAAATAGCGCGATGCTGGAGAGGCGAATAATTGGAAGCTTGGGAAATCTGAATTTTTTTTAATAAAAAGAAGACTCGGTTGTTTTTGTTAATTATGAATAGAAAGTGTAACGGATAGATTTATCGAATTCTTTTTGTTAAATAATAATTTGACTGAGAATATTTTCTTCCAAAAGTAATTGCAGTCGAGCTTTGTATATTTTACAATTAAAGCTCCCTATCTTTTACAAGAAAAGCTCTGTTAGTTTTACGAGCAAAGCTCCGTAAGTTTTACAAGTAAAACTTCGTAAGTTTTACAAGAAAAGCTCCGCAAGTTTTATAAGTTAAGCTCTGTAAGTCTTAAAAGTAAAGCTCCGTTAGTTTTACGAGCAAAGCTCCGTAAGTTTTACAAGCAAAGCTCCGTAAGTTTTACGAACAAAGCTCCGTAAGTTTTACAAGTAAAACTCTCTAAGTTTTACAAGAAAAGCTCCGCAAGTTTCACAAGAAAAAAGTCGTAATTTCTTTAAATAAGTAATAAATGGAATGTTTAGCAGATATATTCATTTTTTTTCCTGTCGAATAATTACGTTATTAAGAAGATTTTGTTTTAAAAATTGCGGTGGAGCTTTAATTAATATTTATACAAATAAAGCTCCAGAATAAATTGCAATTAAAAAGTATTTTTCGTGAATTCCTCTGAAAAAAATTAAGTACATTTAAAAATGGCTTCTTCTACAACATAAATTTTAAACTGCACGTAATACTCTTTTTCGAAACTGGAATTGAGTCTTTTCGCGGGTAAACTTCAAAATACGCCAATTCATTCGCAGCAAATCTCGTACAACATTTATTGAAATACCTTTCATCTCGTTAAAGAAAAAAATCAAAAGGAGCTTTTTTCTCAGCAAAGTCGACGATGCACGTTACATCCACAATTCCAAAAAACAAAAAAAAAAGCTTCGTTTTACTGAACTAGTCGCGTCGCCCAAATTGGTCCCAATAATTGCAATATCTCGAGCGGCGATCGGCGCAGCGCAGGATTCCCGATCAAAGGATCATCGGTCCGCGCCGGCAAATCCCAACTAAATTATCGATGGAGTGGCCCCGGCGCATAATAACCCGGAAAATCGCAGCCGGCCGAAATGAAGCCAAGAGCGAAACTTTTTGCCGACAGTGTAGAACGCCGGGGCTGCCGCAAGCTCCCCCCTCCCACCGCCGCGAAAGCTCCCCCGCTTCGGAGGGGGGCGGAGTAGCGGTGGTGGGGTGATGGCCTTCGCGGGATTGGCCGAGCTTCGGCTCCACCCACGCCGCTCGAGGGAACGTCTCAATTCCCTCCTACGATATCGCTCGGCGCTCGCTTTTCCTCCTTCACTCATTTTTTCGCAACTCAATTCCGCCGCGACCATCTTCGCCTCGTTTTTTTTATTTTTTTTTTATTTATTCATCCTGCTGCCGACCCTCCACGGCCTCGGCGTCCTCTTAATATACGCTCGGTTGTAATAATTCGCATTTTTCTGCCGTTGGGTAATTTCGCCTTTCTCAGTATTTTCGGTAGGGGGAGGATTAAGCGACATGGATATTTCAGTGCTCTTTTGATTATTTAATCGTTTAATGAGTTTACCGCTGACGGAGGTTCAGCCGTAATTCCTGGAATTTATAATATGAAGCTTCCTATTTGTGTTACGTGTTTTTGTTAATTATAAAATGGATTTTATGAAAGGCCTTTGGATTAAACTGACTTATCAAAGAATACATGGAGATTGAATATTGTAAATAAATTGAATGAGTCAATGAACTGTAATTATAAATAGGAAAAAGAAAATCTATACGATTGTATAAGAATATGAGCGAATTTTTTTTTTCGATTAAGAAAATAAAATGAAAAAATATTCATCGACTGTTAACATTCGATAATAGTCTTTGATGATTCGAATTATGATCTAGTATAAAAAGATATAGTTATTACTTTTAACCACATAATTTTTATAGCGCGGCTACAAAAATTTAGCAATTGTCCTTAAAAAATGTGATGGTGACGTACTATCAAATACAAGATCAAATACAGTAGGTAGTTGTTTTAGAAAATAAATTATAAAGGCGATTTTTTTTTCGTTGGTTAATTTAAAAATGAGCTTTGCTTTGACGAGTGAAGTTTGATACGAGCTTTTCGCGGGGAAAAACTCTTATCGCAACTGAAGCATGCATTGTTTCATTGAGAAAAGTGAGAAAGAGCTTTTTTCTTATAAAACATCCATTACATCCGAAATATCAAATAAACTTTGTTCTGTCATTAGAAACTTTATAGATAATCTCAAGAAAATAAAATTGCTAAGGGAACCTTATAGGAAACATCTGTTTATGGAAATGGACGAGCACACAGTTAAAATGTTTAAATATGATTAGGGTGAAAAAGTTTATACGCATCTCGTAAATATCCTAATTTAAATGCACTAAAATAAATAAATAAAAAGGGAAATGAATATAACTTTTCAGCAAAGTCCCTTCGACAATGTTAAAAGCTCTATTCTCAGAAAAAAAGGTCTAAAAAAATTCTCCAGCCACTCGCATCTGCGAATCCCCAATTAGAACGAAAATTGAATCCGAATAGCTCGATCCAAACGCCAGACGCAAGCTTACTCAAGAAAACCTCAAAGCTTGGTCGCCGTACAGACGCGTAGCCAATGAGCGACGGACCGCCGGCCATTTCTGAGCTTATTATTTCATAAGCGGCCTCGGGGAGGCGCGGCGCTTACCCCCCCCCCCCCCCTTCCGCAGCGAAGAAATATTGTTTCAAATCGTCCAAAAAGAGACGAAAGCTCCGCGCCTTTGTCCTCTTTTTACGAGTGTCCTCCCCTCCTTCTCTCTATCTCTCTCTCTCTCTCTCTCTCTTTATATTTCTGTCTCTCTCTTTCTCTCTCTATATATTTCTGTTTCTCTTTTTCTCTCTTTATGTATATTTCTGTGTGTATATATATATATATATATATATATATATAAATTAAATCTGTTTACTTTTTGAGGTCGATGAGTAGAAACTCATTTTCAATTTTCACTTTTTTCCCATAGACGATGCTTAAATTAGTCTACCCTTTTGTTTTACCGATATCTTTGAATCTATATATTTTTGAATTCTAGAAAATAATTTTTTACAACCATTATTTGTTTTAAAACCATTATTTCAATTTCAGATTTTCAGCAAGATAATAATTGCACCTTTTTTAATTTTAATTTATGTTAAACTAATCCATTAGGAATGAGTGTAAAAATACCGTTGGAATTATATTTGCTACATTTTCATTATTATCGTTTCTATTCCGTAGATGGTATCGGTATACGATTGAGAAATTCATTGTTAATTTCAATGATATCAATATATATATTTCTGTCTCTCTTTCTCTCTCTTTATATATATATTTATGTTCCTCTCTCTCTATCTCTCTCTCACTCTCTCTTTCTCTTTCTGTTTTTGTTTCTCTTTCTCTCTCGAAAGAGAGAAAGAAATTCTTTTTCCATACGTCTATCTCTCTTGCTCGCTCGCTTAATGTGCGTTTGGTATTCGCCTCATTGAATTTTCGCGCTGTTTAATGCGCGAGTTATATTACCGGGTTTGTACTGGTCGGGGCTCAGGCTTTCTTTCTCTCCCTACTGTCTGGTTCGGCTCTCCCTCTTTTTTTTTATATGCGGACTACGGGACGAGGATTTTAATTTATTTTCGTTGGCGGAGGAATCTTTTTATGGTTTCGGTGTAAATAGAGCGAGCTTGACGTGAAATTTATCAGTTGTAATAATGTATGCAAGAATTTCAGTTTTTTTATCTCTATTTTGTCCGCTAGCTCGAATTTTTGTAATGAAAATTGCCTCGATCTTTAAATGAATATTTACAATTTCAATAAATAAATCAGGAAAAATTTACGTAATATTTTAATTGATGAGTTTGACGAGACGATTATTACATAATGATAAAATGATGTAAAGTATTTTTTTGACAACGAAATGAAGTACTTGATAATTAAAATTTTCATACAATTGCCTGATTTTTATACAAGTTTAATTAAATTCAATTGCATTGAACCTTTTTTTCTGCAGCTCGATGCGCGCCATTCTTTTGGATTTAAATTAAAAATACCTCGATATAAGCAAGCTTAAAACAGTCCAAATGCTATAAACATTTTTAAACGATTTAAATTTATTCATTAATTTCACAAGTGTGTTAATAAAATATAAATTATTCACTCTGAGTAGGAAAATTAATATTATTAAGTAAATTAAGTGTTTGCAGAAAGTTTGTTAAAAAATTTCAGTCAAATCGACGATATTCTTGGAAAAGTCAAGAACGATTAATAAAAAAAAGGTATATACTTTCAGATTTCAACCTTGACTGATCTCCTTAACCAGCAGAAAGCACTGATCTGAGCGAACGGCACCTCGATAACGTCCGCACAGCTTCGATTCATAGCCGATCGTCGCATCCGACCATCGACGTATCCCAGGATCGCGCGATTAAGCAGCCAAAGGGTTGCGACAATCCGATCGTCGGGGCGTTTCGTATTCCCCTCCGAACGGCGCGATAACCATCGGCGATTCTAGACGCCGAGATGCGCGATCCCTCACCCTGCAACCCTTCCATCGAACCTCTACGTTGTTACCGCTCGGGCACAGAAAGTTTAATCTTCAGCGGATCTGCTATTTTAGATGGATTATTGAGCGGATTGTGTTAATTAAGTTCAAACGGATAAAAGAATCGATTTACTATAGCGTGGTATTGAAAGGAAAGTAAATAGTAAATAGTAAAAGTGAATAGTATTTTATTTGTAGAAAAAAAGGAACTGTTGCATATGAAATTTACTGAAACTTCACTGTTTACTTCGTCTTCACTTTTACAAATTTATTTTTACGAAGAAAAAGCAAATTTCAACGCTTTTCTGAGAAGAAAGAAAATAGATTGGAGGTTTTACGTTCAGGACGTATCCCTTTTTTATAATGACTTTTCAAATAGAGCTTTTTTCGCGGGGAATTTTCAAAATGATTGGCGTTTTTGTCAAATTCATATTTTAAGTAACGTTTTATCGTAAATAATAATAATCCTATCCATATAACGTATAACAATTATCTTAAACCATACAATGAGGGAAAAAACTTAATAAAAATTACTATAGTGATTAGGAAAGAAGTGACAGTCTTGACAGGCTAGAAATTTTAATATGGAAAATAACAATTATTAGGACTCAAAATAGCAATTTTTAGTATTACAATAGTAATTTTTTAATTTTCAGATACTGAAAATTACTATTTTTCATATAAAAAATTCTTACTTAATAAGACTGTCATTCCTTCCCTAAGCACAATAGCAATTTTATAAAGTTTTTTCTCAATGTATAATGCTTTTTCCGCGCGAAATTTTCAAATTGTCTCTATTAATCGGTTTTAAATCTCTTTGCGTTCTTTCACTTGTAATTTTTAGTTTACTAGTTATGTTAATTAGTTTACGTTTCTTTAATATTCTTTATTTTAAATTTGTATTAAGGACTATTTAGACCGTTGAATTATTAATAATTAAATAAATAAAAAATTGCGCTATTTTCTGCGGCAATTTTTTATCTACGTCAATTTTTCAAAGTATACATATATATGCTTTTTTACAGACATTGTTTGGATTGTGCTTTGTCCGCGTGAAAATTTCAAATTATGTATTTTTCCGCGGATTGTCATGTAATTTATTTTCGAAAATCATCCTGTGGTACAATAAACCATCGAACTGTCAATCGTCAGTAGTCGATTTATCACCATTTCTGTTCAAAACACTACTCAGCATCATAACCAGATTACCCTCGTCACTTTCATCCACGCCGTTTAAAAGATCCCCAAACCACACTTGACCGTGACGAAATAATCGCCATTCATACTTCCCCACCCCCTCGACCCGATGTCAGCTCGGCAAAGCAACCAACCCCCTGACATCTTGTCCCCCTTATTATCCCCGATAAAATTAACAACTCGTCATGCGACATCGCCAATATAAAATCCACTCTGCAGAAAAACAAACCCCCCGCGGGGGAGGGGGTGTCGTACAAATGGGCCGAAAAAGACAAGGATGAGGGTGAGGCCACTTATCGCGCGCGACGCTATGGGAACACCCTTTTGGCCGTTCCGAAGAATCGCAACTATTTCATTTGCAGCAGATTAAACGGATTAGCGACCGACGATACAAAAGCCCACACCGCGTTCCTCCTGCACCACCCCCACCCCCTTTGCTACGGACCAAAGTGACTGCCGGTGTATCAAGAGTCAGGAGACGCTTGTCCCCCGTTTATTTCGCTCGTTCATTATTCGCCTCCCTTAATTTCCAGCGACGGCCGTAAGAAACGCCAGGGGGTGGTGGGGGTGGGGGACACGCGGCGGCGCGCACTTGTTGTCGTCATTGACTCGATGCTGGAATTTCGGGCTTCCTTTTTAACGAGTTTTCGCTGGGCCGATTTTGTCCGCCCTTGTGCACCACCCCCTCCGTGGGTCCTTGTTCGTCTCATCGCTCGCTTGATGTATGTTTGCCGTCGCGCCGGATTATTGCCGACGGCAAAAGTTACTTCGAGGAGGCATTTTGCACTTTAAAATTTATGGTCGAATTTTTTTTTCTGTCGTTCGACGGGCGATCAGCTCTTTGAGTTAGAAGATTTAGATGTGGTGTTATTAAAAAAAGTGCTAGAGGGGCGATAGGGGGATAATATGAAAATGATTTTCGTTTAGTTTTGAATTGAAATTAATTAAATAAATGGGTTTTATAATTTATATTCTCTCAGCTGGTGAAACGTGAAAAAAATATTATTAAAAAATAATCGTAGAAAGATTTGCAGCGAAGAAAATTTTTACCATTGAGTCATTAATTTTTTAGTGAGTAGGCTGAATAGTTTAGAAAAAAAGCTTCTCAGGCGGAGTTCTATTATGGAAATTTTTCATTTAAAAACTCTTTAATTATTACATTGTTCTTAATTTACAATTTTTGGTTTTTATTTCTTCAAAGAATTTTAATATTGAATTTTAGTCATTTGATAATGCATTTTATAAAATTTTATTATTATTTTACAATAAAATTTCAAGAATTTCCAGAGTAAAGTTTTATGAGTAAATTCTCTCAGTACGTAATAACATTGCATTTACATACCAAGAATGTATCCAATTAATTATTTAGTTATCTATATCGATTATACATATAAAAAATCGCGAAATATCTAAAAGTATATATAAATTGTATTCACCACTGAAAATATAAAGCATCCACTCCAATGTTAAATTATTAAAATACCAGAAATAATTGATGAAATTTGTTAAAGAAAATGTGAAATCACGCATGATTGGCGGAAAAAAATCGTTAATAATTATCAATAATGAAAAATATATGAGCGCGAAATGAAAGACCCTTGAGCGTAGAAAATTTCATAAAAAAAAAAGTAAATACGACAAACGATTTTTGCAATTTTAATTAAATTCAATCAAAGCCTTTTTTGCAGAATGACGCGGAGCCGGTGCTTTTGAAAATTAATTAAAAAATACCTTCATAAGCCGAGAGGGCTAAAAACACAACGCACAGTGTATTCCACAAAGGACGGAAATTTAATTGTTCATTTTGAAAGCCTGCCGTCGGGTCGCCCTGCGACGTTAATTATATTCGCGGGTCTTTCTCCGACTCCCATACTTATGCTCTCTTTTTCTCTCGGCTCGCGATATTGTTATTAAAATTAGAGAATTTTACCTCGTGCTTCGTGAAAAATTACATAAATTACGTAATTTCGTGTGCAAAAATCCATATTTAATTGAAATGTAAAAATTATATCTCATTCAATTATCGTACGCCTCATTTATATAAAACTTATGAAAAATATTTTAGGTTTCGCTTTTTTTACAAAGGCTGTTAGTTTTATTAGAAGGAAAACATTCTTTTTTTTGGCGAATTATGTTGTGACTATGGTAGACATAGTCTGAGTATTTATAAGCTTAACAAATTAATTTAACTCATAAATTATATTTTTTTATAAATTAAAGTAAACCAAGGAGATCATCAAGTCAGGAGAAATCAAGTCTTTCAAAGAAATTAACATAACTATTTAGAAGTTTTTCCTGACGTAACATTATTTCTGTGTAATATGGGCGAAGCGTAATGTAATTCAAATAAGCGAGTAACGTCTTTTTGATTACGTAGTAAGGATTTACACTTAGATTTTGATATTTTTTTGTTAAATGATTTCATACCGCAGTCTAAAACACTTAGTTTTAATGGATTTCGCATGTACTTTAGATGGAAGTTTACACTTCTGGAAAACGTATGCTCCAAGCTCACATTATGCGTGAATATAATCTTAATGCATTTTATATTTATTATAAAAATGGCAGATAATCTTCGCTACGAAGTAAAATATTCTCATGAAAAAAACGCAGTTTGAAATTCACCCGCGAAAAGAAAAGACAATTTGAAATTGACAACATTCGAATTTTTGTCTCTCTTGTAAATAATTCTTTCCAGTGTTCGCTCAATTGCACAGATTACTCCTTAGATTATTTCCTTACTTTTAATTCGGGAATCATTTTTGAGATTAGAAATTTTTAATTAACCATCGAACCATCAAGTTCACGTTTTCGAGGCTACATAACATCCGACCATCACTTTTTTAAGAGAGGATTCTGGAATTAACCGACGAACCAATCAAGTTCACGTTTTTGAAGCTTCACAACATCCGATCACCACTTTTTTAATCCTATGAACTAATCAATGAACCAATGAATCCACCAATCAATCAAGTTCACGTTTTTGAAGCTTCACAACATCGGATCATCGCTTTTTTAGGAGAGGATTAAATGAATCGCATTTACACGGAAAGGTAAAAAAGATGCCATCTATTACAATCAGATCTTTAGAAGGAGGTTGTTGTTTGATCTAAATAATAAAAAAAACACTTGCAGCGTACCAAGAGCCCTAATTACCCCTAACGTCTCACTCGGCTACGCAATTAAATAACCCGAATGATCGGACATTAAAAGACGTTCCCCGGCCAGAGGAGGTACAGTATCGCATCGGCGCGTCACTCCATAAAGCAATCCCTGAGGGGTTGGGGGTGGAGGGGGGTTGGCGAGTACGATCAAAGAGCCCCGGGCGATTTAACCGACGCCGGCGCCCGGCAATGTCATTAAAGCGCGGGGAGCATATAATCGATCGGGCAGCCGCGCGTACGCATCGTCGAGCCCCAAATTGGTATGCGCGTATCCAACGTTTGAGCGGGTCGCGCATCCAAGCCGTAATAGGCGTCTCAAGGTGAGCGTGCGTAATAAGCTTTGGGACCGCGTAAGCCGGTTATGGGTGGAGGAAATTCCGGGAGATGCTACGTGTGTACGTATGAACAGCTCGATGGAGCTTCTTGAACTGATTTTTTATCGAGCTTTTTATATCGAGCTTTTCAAAGTGATTTTGGTTGGGAATGATTTATCAGAGTGCAATTCTTGTCGTAAAAATTGCAGTGGAGATTCGCGTAAAAATTATCGTGAAAGAATTTAGTTTGCAAGCTCTGGAAAAGTTAAAAGAACTTTTACGGAAGCTTCAGTGTAATTTTTACTTCAACCTCTGCAAGCTTTGTAAGAGAGGCTTTGGAGATTGGCGAGGATTTTCTCGTGAAAATTTACAGAACTTTTGCCGAAAAATTTTTATGGAGCTTTTCTTGTAGCTTTTTTGAACGTTTGTGATTCCTGAAAAAATTAGTGACTTTCTCGTAAAAATTTTAAATATTTGCGAACTTTCCGTGTATTTTTCGCAAAAAGCTTCATCGTTATTTTGACCAGAAATTTTATTCGGTGTACGTTCATATAAAGCTTGATGGAACTTTACATTGATTTCGATTAGGGATGATTTTTCCGAGTGCATAAAGAGAAATATTCTGGTCAAAATTATTCTACATTTTCGGTAAGTGATCACAAATTGACATTCTGAAAAAATTGAAAATTTCATAATTAACTAACAAAGCTTAATTAGCAGCTTACTTGTGGTCTAGGGAAGACTAGATTTTTTCACCTACCATCATTGTTGTAAAAGGAGAATAAATTTATAATTTACAATATAAAAGTTTTATTTCAAAATATTTCAATGTGAAACGTTAATTTTCATGTTGTTTGTTAATATTTATTTCGAAAGATACAGGAACTAATAAAAATATTACTACAGAAATAAATAAATATTGATAAATGGCTTTTGATTTTGCTTTGAGAATTTATTACAACATTCATCATTTAGTTTTAGTAGTTGTTATTTTTGTTTTTTAATCCATTCCTGTAAAATTGTGCCAACAAAATAATGATTGATTATTTTAATATATATGCACTGTTATTATTCTTATGGCAATTATAATATACTTACATTTCTCGCTATTTGTATAAGATTTTGATAAGTGGCATCATTATTTTGAAGAGCCATTAATTTAAAAAGTCCATTTTCCTTTTGTAAAAGAATGTAGGGATGATCGAATTCCGAAACCTGGCCATTGTCCATAACTAGTACCTTATCACTGTCGATAATATTATTCAATCTGTGCGCAACGGAAATCACAGTGCAGTCCTTAAATTTTTCTTTTATGACATTTTGTACAGTAATATTCGTTTCGTTGTCGATATTGGCAGAAGCTTCATCTAGGACCAGAATTTTATTCTTTCTGAGAATCACACGTGCTAAGGCAAGTAATTGAATTTCACCTACACTAAGTTGCTTCTTGTCTACAAGTGCATTCAATGAAGTGTATATACGATCAAGTCCAACATCGCGTAGCGCAGACCAAATTAATTCATCGTTGTACTCGATATTTGGATCGAGATTTTTTCTTAGAGACATTGTGAATAACACATTGTCTTGAGGAATTATAGAAATTTTTGATCTAACATCTTCGAGGACTTGGTCTTTTATATTTACATCGTCGATGAATATGCAACCATCAAAGTCAACAAGTCTGAATAGAGCAGCTATTATTGATGATTTTCCAGCACCAGTTCTCCCTACTATACCAATCTGAAAATGATCAGATGAAACATATTAACTACAATATAAATCATTCAGAGAATGGAAAACGATCAAATTTGTTTTATATATGCACTTTCACCTTTTGTCCCGCTTCAATACAGATATTGAGATTCTTCAAAACTGGATTAGTCCTTCCTGAATACTTCAGATACAAGTGGTCAATTTCAATGCGTCCATTGTTAGGCCAGGAGTAAAGAGATTTTTTAGTAAAACGACATTCAGCTGAATTTTCCTGCTCGACTTCAGTGAACTGAAACATTCTCTCGATATTGACCATCTGAATCAGATGTTTTGTGTACCACAACATCATCAAATTAATCATGATCAACATAAAAGATATTTGATTATATATTGTGTTGACTGTGTTGGGACTATTATCAGAAACAAGAAAACCGTAAGAAATTAATGCAATAAGGAGGTTTTTCAGCATCTCTGTCCAAAAGACAGAGACTGACATTCCAGCTAGAACAAGATAATAAGCCGATGTATGTAGATTTTGCAAATGGATGAATTCTTTGTAGACTAATTCTTCTAATTTCCGTGATCGAATAGTTAAGAGCCCAGAGAAACTTGAATTGACGTAAGAAAAAACTGGACCTTTGCCTAAAAATGAAGTATATTCTGTAAATAAAGTACCTTTATAAAAACTATTAAATAAAGTTACGAAATACTGCAAGATTTATTGCAAATTTGATATTCTGGTTTCATTTACTTACCGATCCCTTCTAATCGCCTAAAGTCTCTTGCAGTTGCTTGGTAAATGTATTGTATTTTTATGAAGATAATAATTATTAAAAGCAAAGGAAAAACTATCCACCATTTAACCATACTAATAAGAAACAGCAAAGCGAATAACAAAACAATAATCTCGATAGGATATAATAATGATAGTGCCATTTGGTCTTCTACCGATCCCAAATCTTGAGAGAATCGATTGATAATCCGACCTTTACAGACAAATGATAATTTATTAAATTATACCTTTTAGATTGTTTACTGTCTTACCTGTATTGTTCAAGTGAAAGAATGACAAAGGAGCTCTTAATAAGCAAATGAACATTTTGTTATGAATATTTTTACATGCATTCATGCACACACTGAAGAACAACAAAGTCCTTATAAATAGGACCACTATAGAACCCTGTGACTGTAGATCCATACATATAAAATGCTTTATGGATTTTATTAGTCATGTTTTCGGAAATCATCTTCACAGAGGATACTTCTGTTTCATTTGCGTACGAGCTAGAATTGGCGCTGTTAATATTGGTACTAAAACATTAAGTATTATATTTTTAAATTAATATTCTGATGATACAATTAAAAATTGCAAACATAGCTATTAAGTAATTGAGTTATAATACATGTGTATTACGCATAAGTCGGTTAGGGCAAGCGAAGCTTGTGCCAGAAAAAAAGTGACTAGTATAAAGAAAAGTTTCCAGGACGATCCACCGGCCCTGAAATATTTCCAGTACAAACTTGGTGCAATTTTTCCTTTAACTATGAGATCTTCAGATTCCTTCGACTCAAAAGTTTTAACCAGGAGTTCCTCGGTTTCATTTGGTTGTTTATTTTCATTTTCCTCAAATTTAATCGCCAAATGTTCATCACATATTCTTCTTGGAGAAAGAACCTTGTTATGATAAATATTATGTTCTCCAGTATCATTATTATTTTCTCCAGTGTCATCGTCATGTTCTCCATCGTCATTATTATTTTCTCCAGTGTCGTTATTATTTTTTCCAGTGTCATCGTCATGTTCTCCATCGTCATTATTATTTTTTCCAGTGTCATTGTCATGTTCTCCAGTGTCATTATTATTTGCATTCAAATACCTAGAGTACTGATCATCTTTCTTAAGATTCTCGAAGATTCCTTGATACTTAATTATTCCCTGGTTAATAAATAAAAATGTGATTGATCGTAAATGTAGAACCGGATAATTTTGCATTGTGTATACATATTAAATAATAAAGCATATCTATACTTCGATAGAGGTATTAGGAGGTAGTCAGACATTTATGAATTCTATGCAACCTATCTCAAGACAAAATAAAAACCTAGACATTATTAATTCCGTCTAAATTAATAATGTCTAGGTTTTTATTTTGTCTCATTGTCAAGAAATTTTCAAAAATATCCCGAATGAAAAAGAAAGAAATTTTCCCACAGTACAGAGTAACTTGTATTGTAGGGCTAACTTGCCCTAAAAGACTCAACAATTTTGAAAAAGAAATCTACAAAAGAATTACAAGTTTCAGCAAATAGTTTTTACCTAGTAAAACTGTTAGCATTCTAGCATTTACTTTTCTTTCTATTTTCTCTTATCTTTTCGTTCAGTCTTTTCTATTTAGTTTAAGTATTAGTATTATATCGAGCCATGACATGAAACAGGAAAACAATTTTCCTCTGCTGGGTTACTATTGTAACATGTATATGTATATACCAATTATTTTGTAATTGAGCATGTGTAATAATAAATAAATAAATAAATAAATACCTCATTCATCAGTATTACATTATCTTTATCGTCTAAATATTGAATATTGTGGGTGACTAAAATGCAAGTTTTCTCCTTCAAGAAAACTTTAAGGCATTTTTTATAAAGTAACTTTCCAACCGTAACATCAATATTAGAGAAACAGTCATCTAAAAGGTAGAGATCAGCTCTTTTGTATAGTGCTCTAAAAAAATATGTCAGTTACATTAATAGCCACGTTTCATTCGCTTTTTTAATTACCGTGCCAAACTGATTCGTGCTCGTTGCCCGCCGCTTAATATTGAGCCTCCGTCACCAACTGGAGATTTGTCTCTAAACTCCAATTGGTTGAAATCCTCAGAGAGTTCACATACATCCGTGACGTTCCTGTATCGAACCTCATCGTAGGGTTCTTTAAAGAGGATGTTGTCCTTCACAGAACCAGGAAACAACCACGGCTCCTGACTTGAATAGGACACTTTACCATACACGGAAACAGTACCTGTTTTTGACCGAAGCTCTCCTAGAATCAGCTTTAATAGTGAACTCTGAAAATACATGGAAAATAACTAAGTTTATTGAAATATTAGTTCCAGTTTTTAGTTTAGTGTGTATACACTACTTTCCCTGCTCCTGTTGGTCCAAGAACTACGTACAATGTTCTGTCAAACATTTTGATATTGATGTTTGATAATTCATTAGTACTGGGAACAGTACCCCATGAGGCATTTACATCTTGTATAGACAAACTTAAACTGTTGTGACTACCTTTTGGATAATACTGGACGGTGTTTTTTATTTCCTCCAGAAGTAGAAATTTCTATTATTTGAATAACAATAATTACTGCGATGAATTTACTGGACATTGTAATGAATATATAAGGTGCAACCTTTAGTCTTTTCGCTGCTACCCTGGTCTCAGAGACGCTGTTTATTGTATAAGGCATAAAATAACATAGAAGTTGCAGGATTACCAAGTATCTCCAAATGCTGAAAATGTTGTCAGATGCCATCAATTTTCCTTTAATGAGGAAATATGACAAATTGGTCACGAATAAAGAAGCATGTGCACTGAATATATAAACAGACGCAGAGATGCCTTTTGAGTATGCTATGAGCTTCAACCATTTCATTTCCTGCCTAAAATATCACGGAAATTCTTAACATCGGTTCAAAAAAGTGATTGGAGTGGATTTTACCAACTTTCTTAAAGAAAAAACAAATTTTTCAAAGGCTTTCTCCCAGTGGTACATTTTTATCAGTTTAATCCCATCAAAGACTTCTTTTAAAAATAGAATTCTTTTGTCAGTCGTCATTGCAGCTCTTAGTCTGAACTTGTAAATCATCTTGTTAAAAACTCCTGGAAATTTTTAGTTAAATACGTTTAATGACAGTTAAAAAGTAGTAGACGAAAACTTTTGCAACCTTGGATTGGTAGCCATTGTAGCACAAATGTCAGAAATCCTATGAACAAAGCAGTCTCAGCTTTCCTTAGCATGATATAAATGACTCCTAGCAATAAAACAGGTACTATCCATCCAAAATGCAGGTACAAAAAAAAATCTTCCCACTTCATAACGTCATTCGACAGTAGGGTGATAATGTGGCCTTCGTCTATTTGAATCAGTGCAGCACAAGATAGTCTGGTCATCTGCAATTGAACTCTCAAATCTTAAATGTTTCTTTTTGGAAACTTAATCACATTAATTTGTTTGATAACCTTTCGATAAATAAGACTAGAGCAGGCGATTTTCGTTTGCATACCCAACTCTTGCAACTTGAATTGGCTGTGCACTATCGCAAAAGATGCGACTAAGTACGTTAGTGTGACTAGGGTGGCTGAACCTATGCCGTTCCAGATTGAAACCTCCGTTTGAAAATATTTTACGTGAATATCTATTGCCATTGGTTGTAGTATGCTGTTTGTATCCAATGAAAGTTAGAGTATTTATATTTTGAAAAAAAAAAATAATTCAGAGTACCTTAAAAATAATTGGCCGATCGATAAAACAAATCCGTAACGAATTGTAGGCCAGAAAAAGGTTCTTGCAACAGCTTTAAATAGACTAGGCCTATACCGCTTATTCCTTGCCTTTTCTACCTCATCGTGCCAGAATCTTCGATCATATTTAAATTGATTGAGAAATAAGTACTTTTTTATAAGCAATAAATAATATACCTGCTAAGCATTTCACTAAGGCGATTACTTTCATTTTCCGGTAGGACATCAAATATGTCTTTTGATTCAAGGTTGTGAGTTCGCCCATACCAAAATAAGGGAATGAGCCAACTGGAAGCAGTCGAATCAAACGAATAATTACATTAAAAATTTTATTAAAACGCATTTGAAAGTTATGAGTAAGCATACTGACCTGAAAGTTAATTTATTCAAAATGGTAGCGGATAATTTTGGATTCGGATTGTTGGGACTACTCTCAAAATCCATTTTTATTTTTTGACGAAAATTTAAATTACACTGTGAACGGAAAGCGCTACGAATAATTAGTGCAGTGAATGTCGTGTAGTATGTTTTACATTCCGATTTCCTTCACAATTAAGAAAATTGTTTGCGATAAGATTACAATTATCAATCCAATTTAATATTTTTTTTGTAATGTAATTATTCCGCCTTTATTACAGTCTTTAGCAATATTTTTAACATTATTCACATTTTTTTCAGAATGGAAAATTCATTAATGCATTATAAATTATCAGTAAAGTGACTGAGAAAAAGCAGGATAATAAAAGATGATACTGCCGCTGTTTACATTATTACTTCATGGCCATAAAAATACTATCGTATCAATTTTAGCTTTACTTATCTAAAAATGTTTTTTCCTTATGCAATAAAATTATTTAATTTCTAAAATTATTTTTCCTTTTGCAATAAAATTATATTTAACCTTATTTCTTTAAAATAAATTGAGAAACAAACATCTAATTTACGTATTATCTACGCAATTTATTTAATTATTAACGTATTCTACGAACTACAATACAGCGAAGAGCTTTTGGCTGTCGGACAAATAGTTTTTGTCCAGTTACATTTTCAATTTTTTTTTGTGTTGACTTTGTGGGATTTTTGATGAAGTATTGTAAAAAATGGATAAGTGGATAAGGCGGAGTGGGGCAACGGAGTGGAACTGCACGCACCGCGCTAGTATGACTATATACATTTTTCCCCGCATCCGCTGTTCCGCCGCTCCTCCCCATCACTCCTCCATTATCGCGTGCGCGGCCGTTTATACTCAATTTTGATTACAATTTTCGCCAATTCACAATACTTTATCGAAAATCCAAGACAGGCACATCATAAAAATTAACTTTTATTTTATAAATCATTTTTGAAAAAAAAAATCCGAAACATAGAAATTCTAACGGGGAAGAAGCTTTAATGACGTCTTTTAGTTTTTCAAAGGAGCTGCTTGCGTACTAGTGTCGATCAAGAAAATTTTCGGTTTACTATTCGCTATTTTTTCGCTTGTATGGGGATGATTGTTCCAGTGACGTTTTAGGGGTTCGTCTGTTCTTTTATAATTTATCAAATCAAATAAATATTATGAATATAACGCAAGAAATTTACAAACATTACGCTAAACAAACCAAATAAAAAAAATAAAAACAATTATTTTACAAGAAAAAATATAACATCCCAGGACGATTATGCTCAAAAAGTTGACAAATTGCTGTTTCCCCTAAAAAAAAGGGAGAAAAAAATAAAAGAAGAAGAAAAAGAAGCCAGTAAGGGGCTTCTTTCGGATTTAATGACGCGAAATACCTCGGCGAAGGCACAAAGCCTGGGCGCGCCTGTCGGAAAGTCGAGGAATGAAGCCGAGAGGGAGGAAATTAGCTCGGGAGGGATAGAGAAGCGTCTGAGTGGGGAAGGAGGGGGTAGGGGGGCCGAAGCAGAGGGTTGGCGGCTAGAAATTCGCTCTGGCGCCCTGACACCCCGGAACGAACGGAACGACCTCGTTCCACGCGTCTAAGACACGCCGGCTTTTAGGTAATTAGGTGCCAACTAACGACGACAAGGTTATTTAATTAGGGCGCTTAAGCACGCCTCGGGGCACGCCCCAGCGGGCGGCTCTTATTATGACGCGAGCGAGGCGACGACGCGGCCTTTTTTGCCGACGAGTTGATCGTTGCTGGGGTATTAGGCGACGGAGGCGTTTAATTGAGGCGGAATTTTCACGGGATATTGGCAGAAAAAAATGTTGTGGTTTGCGATCCCGTTGTTTTTTTTTTTTTTTTTTTTAATTGAGATGCTTTTTTTTCAGGAGTGCAAATCAATATTTTAGCAGACTCGAGTATAACTTTATTTGCATTTTCTTTTTCAATTACTCTGTTTTTTATGAGAACAGCAGAAAAAAGTTTCGCATTGTAGCTATTTTTTTTTTTAGAGAAGAAAATTCGAAACTTTTAAGTAGTACGAGTCAGTGTGATGTCAGACTCGAGTTAATTTTATTTTATTTTTTAATTATTTTATTTTTCAAATATTTTATTTTTCAGATACTTTATTTTTCATTTAGAAAAGGGTTCCATATTATTTCGATTTGATGATGTCTTTTTTGTGAAGGTGATTTAGTATTTTTTTCAGTAGTATAAGTCAGTATTACAGCAGGCTTGAGTTGATTTGACTTTATTTTTTTTTCTTTGATGAGAATTGCAGGAAAGTGATTTACAGTTTATCGATTTGAATTATTTTTTGGGCGAAATGAGTTTAGTAATTTTGTAAGTAATATAAGTCAGTGTTAAAGAAAATGCTTTATTTTTTTTTATTCTAGTAGGACCTATATTCATCATGTTATGCCGATTTTAATCTTTTTTCTTGAATGGATGGATTCAGGTTTTTTTCCCAGAATAATAAATCAACATTATATTAGGTTTCCTTTTTCAATTTTCATTACTTTACGCATTATTACTCTAGAAAAATTCGTAGTATGTCGAATTTTTATTGAAACTTTCGACATTTCTTTTGGAAAAGAAGGATTGAAACGTTTTTTTTTTCAGTAATATAAATCTATATTACAACCGACTATTTTCTTTATACTTATTCTTTCTTAACTATCATTTTTTGTTGTATCTTTTTTAACAAAATATTTCATCCTTTTAGACTACTAAAAAATCTAATAATTTTATTATTTCTATTAACTACATAAAAATTGCAGTGAAAACTATACTACACATTTCTAGTTATTTTTAAAATTTTTTTTTGTCACTCTACAACGCGTGTGTCGGCTGATTTATTTTTTAAATTATACTTAAATTCTCGCGATAAATTACAATGTTGTTACAGCCAAAGACAAAAATTAACACTAAAATAAAAAAAGTTTCAAGCATTTTCGACCTCTCCAAACAAAAATTTTCTCTCGAACGAGACCTCGGAGATTCGACTGCAAAAATAAAACCATCAAAATTTTCCCTCGCAGTTCTCGTGCAACGCCGGGCAAAATCCGCCGAGCGCCAAAATAACGCATCCCCCGCCAAGCTTAATTACTTTCGGCCGAGCAATAAACATGGAAATAGAGACGCTGCTCCACGCCGCAGCCGACAAATCGCAGCCTTCCGAAACAACAATCGCGAGCTCAGGGGAGAGCGGAAGGGGTGGTGGGGGTGGGTGGAGGGTCCGAAAAAGCATCTCGGATCCTACCGGGTCCCCGAGGTGTACAAACGCAGCGCCGCACTGGAGGGTTAAAAAATGCAGGCGCATAACGGACTCGCCGCAAATAAGCCTGGGCTCGCGGGGGCGTGGCTCGGCGCGATGGCGGCGCCGGCGGTGGGCCAATCGGCGCGAGCCTGGGGGTGGCGGGGGGGCGCGTCGAAAAAATATTGACCGGCCGCCCACGTATTACGCGGTCCATTTGGGGGCTGAGAGGTGGAGACGATTTTTAGCGGGGGTGCCGCGAGGGGCGCGGAGGGGATGGGGGATGAATTGACCGTCGCATACCGTACCGGGCGGTGACGGCCGCTCGCGCCGCGGCTACAGGAGTCGAGCTGTCTTCATTGCCGGAAGGGCGGGTAATGATTTTGGTTTTGCCGCGGGATTATTATCGGTCTTCGTTGCCGAGGCTAGAATTGCTGCATTTTTTTTTGTAATCTCCAATTTTTTTGGCTTTGTTTTTGACGTATTGCAAAGTTAATGTGTGATTATTTAGAAGAATTTAGAATTGAATGAAAGGCAGAAATTATTCCTATGAAAATATCCTACAGGAATTTTTATAAGTTTAATTTCTATACGGAATATTTTATAGATATTTTATAGATACTTCCGCAAGTGATTATTTATTAAATTGACTCTGTTGAAAGACTAATATAGAAATAGTTTTTTATTTTGATTTTGAGTTAAAAAAAATTATCCTTGTAAGTGTAAGAGAGATTTTCAAATTATTTAATGTATTTCTTTTTTATCTTTTCAACATATTTCGGAGACTCGTCCACTCATTTAATCACCTCAATTATAGAGATAAAAATTTAAGGACATTTTTAATTTTTTTTAACCAATTTACTCTCCATACTTCAATCTTAAAAATTTTCAGATTATAATGTACAGAATATCTTATAAAAAAAAGTAATAAAAGTCAAGAAAAAATCCGTTTATTTATTAGATATCTAATCAAAAAGTCAATTTACTTCTACCATGTAAAGTTAAATTAATAAAAAGCTTCAATTATTTCCTCTAATCTTAGTAAACTTTTACTAATTCAATTTAAGTGGATCAACTTCCTTACTGTAAAAATCCTTTTTCAGAAAGTTACGTTTATTTAAAATAAATAACTTTTAATCAACCATCACCAGACTCACCCCAAAATTCAACCCCCAAATAGTCCTCGAGAAATCCCTCCCCTACTCACACACAGAAATTCTCTCACGTGTATAAACACACACGCACGACTCCAGCACAGTAGGTATATACAAAAAAGAAAATCTCAGCGTCGTGACGGTCGCGTTACGGGTCAGTCCCTACCCCGGCGGGGGTGGGTGGGGGTGGCGTCGGGCGCGTGCCGGCGCCCCCCCCCCCCCCGGGGATCATTAGCGGGCGGCGTCGGCGGCGGCCCCTGACATCATTATTCGCGGCCACTGCATGAGCCTGGACGCACGCGCACACACACAGCAAAGGGAGAGAGGCAGCCTCCTCCTCCCCGGCAGGCTGCGGTCGCGGCCCCGAAACCTGCGAGTCGCTCGCGCGATGTCACGCCCGCCGCCCGAGCTGCCCTGATTGCGCGCCCGAGATTTCACCTGGGGTTGTTACACTGACGCCGACGTGCCCGCCAACGCGAGGACCTGCCACTTCGCCGCAGGCTGTGCTCCGTTTTTTCCTTTTTTTCCCTTCGACGTCCCAACGGGTGTGAAACTTTTCTACCGCGCCGAGGCTGTGCTCCGTGGTTTTCCCTTTTTTTTCGGTCGACGTCCGAAGGAGTGCGGAACTTACTACTGTGCCGAGGCTATCCGACGTTGTTCTATTTTTTCGGTTGGCTTTTGAAGGAGTGTGAGATTTACTAGACTGTGCCGAGGCTATTCGACGTTTTTCTATTTTTTCCCGTCGACTTCTGAAGGAGTGCGAGATTTTTTTGGCTGGTCGACGGGTGGACCTACTGTACTGTGCCGAGGGTGTGTTTTTTCTTCTTTTTTTTCGTTCGGTAAGAATTGTTTTGCACACGCTGCCGAGAGGAACTACTACAGTGTGCTGAGATTGTGCTTCCTTTTTTTTTAACTACGAGTGGGTGTGAATTTTTTATTTATATCTGCAGTCTGTTTTTTATTTTCGGAAAGTGCATGTACGATTGTGACTTTTTTGTGAAGATAAATAAATATTTCGTGAGAGGATTTTCGGCGAGAGAAACATAATTGAACACTGTCATTAGGTGCACATCATTTTTAAGTAAATGAAAACATTTTTTTTTGGTATGCACAATTTTTATTTAATTCCTCGATTATATGTATAAATTAACTTTCTGTCTATGAAATTGTTATCATAGAAGATTAGTGCAGGAGTAAAAAAATTGATAATCGAGTGAGATGCAAATTAATGCGTAAATCTATTTTATAATTAAAAAACCATACCCAATTGGAAAAAAGAAGAATAAAAAAATAAATAAAAACATCGTGTGGTTATTGATCGACGATTTGGATGCGGCTCGATTGAATAATTACCTTAGACGTACGCTAAGGAGTGAAACAGTGCGGGAGTGCGATAGCTGGAATTCAAATTAAAGTGGACAGTTGAAATTTTCTTCAATAAAATTGGAATTTTCGTCTTAATCCCGGCGAATAGTTTGGACACTGCAGCACCGATTGCAATCCCTGTCATTGTGAGAGATTTAAATCGTCCTCTGTACATTTCACAGATTTAAATCCGCAAATCAATTAATATATTTTAAAGACGCTTCAAAAGAATAAATTATAAATAATATGCTGAGTGACTCTACTGCTTTGAAATTTTAGTAATGTAAAAACAAAAGATGAAAATAGCTTTTTTTTGTTAAAACACAGTGCTTTCTATTAAATTTCTCGTACAATTAAGCGAATAGTGAATAACGGATAAATCGAATCTAAATAAAAAGATCGGATTCTACCAAAGAAACTGATATCTCTTGCATAACTTGGGACAAAATAAAACAAATAATTAATCGACAAAATTTTATTTTAATTTAATTATTCGCTCATGAAATCTTAAAAATGTACATACAAAATTATCAAAAACAAAAGGGGACAACTCATCTCTGACTAAATTGAAAAGAAAGTGCACTAAATAAATAAAAAAATATTGTCAAAAAGTGTAAATCCGTGACTAACTAATTAGAGAAATAAATTACACTAAATAAACATAAAAAAAGTGTAAAATTATCATTAACTAAATTGAGAAAAACATTACACTAAATAACTATAAAAAACAATACCAAAAAGTGTAAATTCATCACTAACTAATTTGACAAAAAAAAAAAACACTAAATAAATACAAAAAAAATATATTATCAACAAGTGTAAATTCATCACTAACTAATTTGAGAAAAAAATTACACTAAATAAATACAAAAAAAAAATATTATCAACAAGTGTAAAATCAACCGGACGAGATGAGGTTGTGCACCGGCTGGTGAGCGTCGCGGTTGCCCAGCAATGGAGCCGGGCGAGTTGTCGTCGTCGGCCGGCGAGCAGATGGCGGAGGATTTGTCTGACCGCAGCGAGAGTAGCCGCAGCAGCAGCAGCAGCGGCGGCGGGAGCAGCGTGGCCGAAGGCCTGCACCCAGGCTTCCAGCCCTACAAGGGCCTGGAGGCGACCAGGCCCGACGACGAGGCGCCCAGGTACGCCGAGTACGACGCCGTCGAGATGCCCATGGCCCTCGACAAGCCCAAGGATTATGCCGTCCATCGTACCGACGGTAAGTTTAAATTACGACGCCCTTATGCCTTTTAAATAAACAATTCAATTTATTGAAATGATTGTGCATGGAGAGAAAAATTTAGTAAAAATTAATATACTATTTTGAAACGTAGGGACAGACTCGACGAGTGAAAAATTTTACTGAAAAGTGTAGTAAAGTTTACTGTAAGTTCAGCAAAATTTACAGCAAGTCTAGCAGATTTACTATGCTTTCTAGTAAAAATTTTGTTTTGTCTAGTCTGTCCTTGCGTTAGAAAATAGTATAGTAATTATTACTAGACTTTTTTCTCCGTGTGTATAATCGATCATTTGGCATAAGTAATTCAATGAAAGTGTAGTAGTAATTCAATGAAAGCGTACTAGAAATTCAATGAAAGTGTAATAGTCGATTATTTGGAGTGAAAAGTGTTCTACTATTGTTTATTATGTGGAAGAGTTGTGAAGTAGAATAAATGAATAGTTAATCATTTTTTAAATTAAATTTTCAATTAGGAATTCAATTTTAAATGAATTTTCATTAATGTTATTCAAATGAGTGGGTATAATCAATTGTTTGAAGTACAAAGTGTTCTATTCTTGTTTATTGTGTGAAAATTTTGCAACGTATAGAACAAGTGAATAGTTTACTTATTCTTATTTTTAAATAAATTTCTATTTATACTTTAATTTGCTATCATAAACTTCGATCAGTGCAACATTTATACAAAGAAACTGATAACTATTTGTGTTTGATCAAACGCAGATTATAGTACTTAATTTGCAGTTGCAATTAAGCTGCATCAAATCTCTTGACGATTCACAGGATATTCGTTCAATTAGTCGTTTACCTAATTGCTATTGCACATTTTCAGCATTTATTTTTAACAACGAATAAATTGGTTTTATGTAAATGATTTGTCTGACAAAAAGCAATTTGTACTACTTGGTTAACAATGTTACATACATTAAAACTTAATGAAATAAATTTATATCTAAAATTTATTGAAATTTTTGTTTATAAAAGTTTTTTCTGTAATTCTGATGGTGCGTATTCTTATTCTATCGAAAGAATATTTATTTATTAATATCTTTTATCTACCATTTTATTTAATTTTTCGCCTTTATCCAGAATTACATCACCAAAAGACAGTATGTCTGACTAAATACAGTCTACACTACTTAATTAGAAATAGGATTTGAAATAATTAACTGCAAGTGACAAACTAATGGCATATTTAAGAAATATTCAATTAGTAATTATCGTTACAAGCAAAGAGCTTACAATTGATGCATAAAATATTTTTTCCAGAGTTTTATAAACTGACGTCTTCGATTTATTTATTAATATTATTTTTATAACTGCACGTAGCCGCGACGTTGACACTTTTTAAAAACCTTCGAAAAATATTACTGACCCAAAGTTCATGTCTGACTAAACACAACTTGTACTACTCATAATTCTTAAACTTTCAAATCTGCGATTAATCAACGTGACCTTAGCAATAAAAAATTATCAACAACATCTATTTAGACTATTACGTGAAGAAAAATGATCCTTAGTCGCGACGTTGATGCTTTTTAAAAACATTTGGAATAATATTACGGACCCCAAGTTCACGCCTGACTACACACAACTTGTACTACTCATAATTCTTAAACTTTCAAATCTGCGATTAATCAAAACGACTTTATCAATAAGAAATTGTCAACAACATCTATTTAGACTATTACGTGAATAAAAATTATCCTTAGTCGCGACGTTGACACTTTTTAAAAATCTTCGAAAAATATTACTGACCCAAAGTTCACGTCTGACTAAACACAAGTTGTACTACTCATAATTCTTAAAGTTTCAAATCTGCGATTAATCAACGTGACCTTAGCAATAAAAAATTATCAACAACATCTATTTAGACTATTACGTGAAGAAAAATGATCCTTAGTCGCGACGTGGATGCTTTTTAAAAACATTTGGAAAAATATTACGGACCTCAAGTTCACGTCTGACTACACACAACTTGTACTACTCATAATTCTTAAACTTTCAAATCTGCGATTAATCAAAACGACTTTATCAATAAGAAATTGTCAACATCTATTTAGACTATTACGTGAAGAAAAATAATCCTTAGTCGCTACGTTGATACTTTTTAAAAATCTTCGAAAAATATTACAGACCCCAAGTTCACGTCTGACTACACACAACTTGTACTACTCATAATTCTTAAACTTTCAAATCTGCGATTAATCAAAGCGACTTTATCAATAAGAAATTGTCAACAACATCTATTTAGAATATTACATGAAGGAAAATGATGGCGGAGGAGGTAAAAGTGATGAAAGTAATAGAATGGACGACTTGTCATTGTGCGGCAGGTTACAGCGAGTCTTCAGGCGGCGAGGACGGACCGCCATCGGGTCTGCTCCGTGGCAAGGAGGCGATGTACAGCCTCTGCCGGGATCTGCGCCAGATGAGGCAGAAGAGCTTGCACGCGGCGGCGCCGCCGCTGCCGTCGGCAAGGACCTCGAGCTCATAAAAACCTACGGTTTACCCCTCGAACGCATCAAGGACTTCGGCGGACTCACCGCCAGGATAGGCAGCATCGCCCTCGACAGCCTCAGGGCTGGACCACTTCATGGTATACTTTTTTAATCTTCTTTGTTAATGAATTTTTTTTATTTTTTGTTTTCTTGAATTACTATAAATCTTGCGGTGGATATACATAGTGATCGGGCTCGAGTTGAAAGGGTGAATGAAAGGGATGTTTTTAAAATATTTATTACTCTTTTTAAAACTTAATATTTATTATTAGATAATGTGTGTAGACTGACTTTTTTCAATAATCTTTGGATTAGTTCAGAAGATAAAGATTTTTATAAAATAATTTTTTAAGTGTAATATTGTTTATACAAAAATTAATATTTCGACAATACTTGTTTACAAAAGAGTCTTCTTCAGGAGCTTTTTTCCTTAATTGTTTTAAAAATTCACGAAGAAGGTGGACGAATAGTGAGAAGAAAAGAATTTTCTTATTAATGTTAAGCTGAATTGAAACTCCTCGTAAAAATTTCGGTAAAAAAATAAAAGTAATCTGTTTTATAGGAGAGCTTGCAAGCACTAGATATTTTTATGGTCAAATTCATGTATAATTTTTACTTAAAATCTTGACGATGTCAATATATAAAGAATTTGCTTCAGTGAAGCGTCCCTTAAAAATTCCAAAGAAACTTCTCATAAAAATTATGGAGCTTCTTTGTTTAAATTTCAAAGCAGGCGAACAGTCACAGTTTCGAGTAATAATTCCAGAAATTTTACCGTAAAAATTTCCGTCCTTGGAGCTCATTTTTTATTGGGAAGGTACGTATGCCTTACCTTCCCAATGCAACTTTATCCTTTACCGCTTTATTGTAAGGAATAAATCTCATGAAATTACTGAACTTAGTGGTCCGCTACTGTCCACCTTTCTATCCCAGTACCATATAGAATCTCCAACTTTAGGAACCGTGTACATATATATTTTATAAAAATTATTTATTCAATATAAACAGCACAACAATATGTTATTATTTATATAAATCGGCAAAGTAGCTGATAAATTGATGATTGCATTAAGAGCTTTCAAAGCATTTCAAATTCTTAGTTCTGTACTTGCCGTTTGTTTTTCACTAGTCCGAAAAAGTGTCCCGATACTGGGCACTTCATCTTAATACACCAAAATAAAAATAAAAAAAAAATCCAGGCGAGACGACGGCGAGTCTGGAGCCCGAGGAGCTAAAGAGCTTGCAGCAGCTTCAGTCGCGCGCGCCGTCGGGTCTGCCGGGCGTGGACGCGACGATGGCCTTCGAGCGGCTGAGGCACGCGCATCCACTCTGCTTCCAGTCGGCCGAGTCCGGCCAGGGACCCGGGGCCGGACCCTTCGTCCATCCCCACCAGCACCAACAGCAACAGCAACAGCAGCAGCAACAGCAGCAACAGCAACAGCACCAGCAGCAACAGCAACACGCGGTGACGCAGATCACGCAGATGCAGCACGCGAGTTCGCAGCACTCCCAGCATCACCAGCAGCAGCCCAAGTCCTTCACCATCGACGCCATTTTGGGCCTCAGAGGTGGGGTACAGAGGGAAAAGCACCAGCGGCATCATCAGTACAGAAAGCAGCAAGGTATTTTGGCTGATGGATTTAATCGATGGCCTCCCGCGTAAAAAAAATTTAAGTTAGGATAAAGTTTACCCGATGTCCATGTTTGGTGGTCGCTGATATTTGATATGAATTTACCGAACTTGCTTCTTGTATTTTATAGAAGTGTGTACACTGAGGGAAACATTTTTTTAATTTTGAGCGAACGTTTATTTCAATAGTACTTATTAAATATATTATTGAGTCAAAAAATGATTTTTTTGAAACTACTATAAATTTATTTAGAAACAAATAAATTCATTTAGTTTTGGCATGATCTTTAGTTTGATCTTAAATGCTTTTGAAGAATATTATACTAAGTAAGGCCGTTTATGAATATAAGTTTTTTATAAGAAATGTATTTAAGAAAGTTCAGAAAATTCAAGTGGGAAAAATTTACCTAAACATTGAATATTTATATAAATTATTTACCTAATTTATAACGCGTGCAGCTCCTCAATTGTTGTTGATTGTGAAAATCACGATCTCGGCATAAAAATTAGTCGATCAAACTTTGTAAACGTAGGAAGGTTAGATAATTGTATATTTCATTTGAATCTTGGAAAATTTTATAAAGCTTTAAAGTGTTTATGGGATAGTTGAAGCTTTTATAAAGTTGCCGAGCTATTATTAAAAAGACGGAATAATTTCATGACATTTACAAAGACTATCATGTAAACATGCAAAGTTTCTCCTGCAACAAAAAATTTTCAATACAAGTACGAAACTGTTCCTATACAAATTACAAAACTTTATTTCTGATAATCACAAAGCTTTCACTGTATCAACTAAAAAGCTTTTACTTTATCAATTTTAAGAAGCTTTTCCTGGTAAAATTACACCGCTTCTACTGTAAAAATTACAAAGCTTTTCCTGTAAAAATGTAAATCCGGCAAATAATGTAAAGCTTTTCGTCTAAAAAAATACAAAGTTATTCTTATAAAGAATGTGAAACTTTTCTTGTAAAAATACGAAGCTTAATTTTTCTCTAAAAATCACAAAGCTTATTCTTGGTAAATTCAAAGCTTTTCCTGGTAAAATTACACAGCTTCTACTGTAAAAATTACAAAGCTTTTCCTGTAAAAATGTAAATCCGGCAAATAATGTAAAGCTTTTCGTCTAACAAAATACAAAGTTATTCTTATAAAGAATGTGAAACTTTTCTTGTAAAAATACGAAGCTTAATTTTTCTCTAAAAATCACAAAGCTTATTAGCTGTAAAAATGAAAAAAAACTCTTTCTGCGAAAATCATGAAGCTTTTCGTATACAAAATTACGAAGCTTGCATTAAGGTTCAAAACCAATAAAAAATTAACTAGCAAAAAATACTTTTGATAAGCAAAGGAATCCAGTTTAAAATACATCGCCCACTACATTAACCATTTTCAGGGCAAGAAAATAGCGTGAAAAGCTTGTCGTCGAGCTCCTGTTCGAACGGGGGTAACGGCGGCAACAACGGCAGCAGCGCCGGCGGAAAGCTCAAGCGGGTGCGTACCATCTTTACGGCCGAGCAGCTGGAACGGCTCGAGGGCGAATTCGCCAGGCAGCAATACATGGTCAGTTCTAAATTTATTTTTACCTTTCACGAATCGAAGTTTCATACCTCATACTCCGAGTACAATTTTACATTTAATTATATGTATTACAATCGCAAATTAATTATTCATTATATTAAGATAATTATCTTGATTTGTTTTGAAATGCCCTACTAATTATATCTTTGAATACAAAAAGTAGGTAATATAGCAGTTAATTATATATAATTACAATTTAAATTGGTACAAACGTATTTTCAACATACGATTAAACGGACATTGATTATCGGTGGAATTCGACTGTGATGTTAAGTATGCAATTAGTCTATCTAATTAATTAACTATCATTAATTCAAATAACTTAATCTAAAAGGGAAAATTAACTTAATTGTTACTTTAATTATTTAGTTATTTAATTAGGGTCACCTACATTTATTTAACTTTAAACGTTTTCATTAGCTCAAAAGTATCTTGATAATTGTTAATTGTCCCACAAATTTAATTCTACATATCAACTAAAATGTCAAGCTACTTATATCTTGAATTGGTTAACAAAGTAGTATCATATTTTTTATTTATCATAAATATTGAAAACTGTATAATAGCATATTATATATAGTCAATTTATTAATTATTTATTTCTTTAATTAAATGAGCCATGTATACAACCATCTCATATGATGAAATTATAATATTATAAAAAAATCGTAATCTTATTAAATATCGATCTTTTGTACACAGAAAACTTGTTGCAACTCGAAATTTCTCCTTACAAAACCAATTAGCTTTTTCTTACTAAAAATTTAATTAATTAATAAATAAATAAATAAATAAATAAATAATAAACATGGTAACGTGAATCGCGGTATCGCAGGTGGGCCCGGAGCGTCTGTACCTGGCGCACGCTCTGCGACTGACGGAGGCGCAGGTGAAGGTGTGGTTCCAAAACCGGCGGATAAAGTGGCGCAAGCTCAACCACGAGCAGCAGAGCCAGAGGCTGCACGAGCTCGAGCTCCACCAGGGCGGCATGTCGGCTGCTGAGCGCGACGACAGCAACGAGAACGCCGCCGAGTGGTGAAGCCCGCCGCCGCCCCCGCAACCCACCCCCACGCCCCCCATCGTACATCGCACGGCGCATGCGCGCTCCAGCCGACGAGCCGCGTTACCCCCCGCACATGTGAAACTTCCGGTGAACGCGCCCACGCGTTCCTGCAACCGTGCACCCTTTACTTCGCTTACTGCTTTCTTAATTGTTTATTTAACTATTGCATTAATTTTATAGTTGTCTATTTATTTGAATAATGTACGAAGCTATAAATAATACATTCGTTATTACGTTCTGGCGATTTCTTCTTCTTACGCAGCTATAAAACAATTTATTTGCACAGTTATTTTAGTTACTTATTTAATTATTAGTAAAACTATTTATTTAAGCAATTGTTTATGCAGAAATTTAGATGTTTGTTCAATTTATTCTGCAATTGTTTAGGGGTCGATTTATTTATTTTTAAAAACAGGCTAGAAGAATGTGTTGATAAATTATGTATATTAAAATCTAGAGTCAATGTACTTCGTCTTTTTTTTTATAAATATATTTATTATACATATTAAGCAGTTTTCGTTGTAAATAATTAGAAGTAAAAACTTTTTTTTTACATAATTTTATCGAAGCGTATGGATCGATCGATTTATTACGTCAATGTGGATGTGGATGTTACGTTGTAAGAAAAATGATTTTGTTGACTGCACAAACTGTAAATGAGCCGAGAGGCTGCGATGTATCGAGGAGAGCCGAATTAAAACAGAAAAATGTGAAAATAGCGTGAGTGTTTAGATAAGCGTAGTGGATCGACCCAATAGCCGTGTAAGTGTTGGTTGACTTTTTCTTGCGATTTCAAAGACTTCTTTTTCTGCGAGCGTAATGCGTACGTCTATATGTAATCGATATTATGTATAAGCTCATAAAACAGGGACATTATTAATAATTTAAACAATTTATTTATTTTTGCACAGCTGCCAGAGGAGTATACTGTACGTTTTTTTCTTTTTTTTCACATTTCCATTAATCTACGAGTGACTTTTCTTTTTGTAAAAATTTTTTTCTTCATTTTCATGGATTTCTCATTGTACTCCGTGTTTTATTGTGATAATACTTATACTAACGCACTATATGGTTTTGTAAAATAGTAGACCTTAAATATTGGCGAATTTGCGAGAATGGAGGGCGAAAATGACACTCTTAAATGTAATCCACAGCAATCCTATAAATTTCTGGAATTTCAGGTGGGATTGTCGACTGCAAAAATATTCGCTATCAGTCAGGAATCGTAAATGATATTATTAGAAGGAAGAAAGTAAATTAGTATTACGCCGTGTTTTCTCTATGAAAATTTATGGTACGTTTGCTTCTGATTTGTTTTATTAAATAAATGAATTAATTAATTGGACATTTTTTTGAACAATTTACACAATAGAAAATTGATTCAATGCTTGAACAGAATTAAAATGTAAAAATTTGTACGTTATTTATTTTTGAATAGTTATTAATTTAAATAAAAAACGTGCATTTATTATTTCTATTATTTTTTTATTAATTTAATTCCAATTATTTGTTACAGAAGCACTCAAAAATAGGACCCAAGCACCAGTCCGTGCTGACACCCAAAGAAGATTAAAAATGAAATCTGCGGAAGCTATAATTGACAAAATACGATTTGTCACTTTTAACGCATAAGATACTAATGTGCAATGACATGTCTGTGAGCTTTCAAGTATCGTCGTTGATTTCTTTGTTTTGTTTTTGTTTTTGTTTAAAAAATAGATGAATAATATGCACCTTTGATTTTTTAACACGATTTTTCCAAAGTAATATTTGAGAAAATAGGTAAAATAAGCCAACGATGGACACTTTATTCCTTGGGAACGATGTAATTTTCGAGAATTATTTATTAATGTAATAAGTTACGACGTCTCATGCTTTTATATTTGGATAATGAAATGAAAATGTTGTTCGCATTCGAAAATGTAATTCAATTTGAATGGTTATCCAAAGACTTTTCAAATAAATTATTATGAAGCTAAATTAAATAGTTATTTATTTACTTTTTATTATTATGAATATTTTATAATTTTGTGATTAAAATTAGACAATTTATCTGAAATATCAGTATTAATGAAAAAATTCCCGCCTTGTAAGAATATGTAATAAATTTTATTGAGCTTTCTAAGAATATTTAAAAATTACAACTTTGAAAAATATCACAAGAAACATGAATACCTTAAAACAATTTTATTCATTAGGGACGACGCACATCAGTAGTAAGAGTCCGACATGGTAAGACTGTATAATATATTTTTTCTTTGTTGAAAACTTATTAAAAATTTTTTAAGAGAGGATTGCACAATTTAAAAATATTACGAAAATGAGTTACACAACTCATCAATCTATTCTCATTAATTAATAATGCAGTGAATATAAGTAGTAAAAGTCCGTCTCGGTAAGACACTAATACATGTTTTTTGATCGAAAATTTGTTAAAATTTACAAAATTTAAAAATATTATAAAAAAGATCTACACCACCCATCGTACTCATTATGATTCATAAATTACATTACATTTACAGATATATTGATTCATAAATTACAACATAGTCCAATTAAGTAGTAAAAGTCCTTAATCATCGCATGCAAAAATTACATCAAATTACCTTCATTTTAAAATCAATAAATACGTAAACAAACAAACGAAATTATTGCTTATAAAAAAATAGTTTAATTTGTTTATTTATACTACACTCCAAATAATCAAATCTCCGATACACGAATACTTTCGAGTGATCTTTCATTATCGAAGATTCATGGAAATCAATAACTCACGCAGTGCACAGTAATAAAACAAAGAAGATATATATAGATATACATCAATAACATAATAATTATCACTTACTTCCGGAGTCTACAATTTAATTTTTACATAATTATAATTATTACTGTATATTTACTAAAATCAATTTCATTAGTTTTCGTTAGATGTCGCCTCGCCCAAGTGTTACACACTTACACGCGATGCACATACACACACACACACATATAAAAATATATTAAATTAATAATAATAAATTATAATAATAAATTATATAAAAACATATAAAAATACGCGCAACGGCAGTATAAGTGTATACAGATATATCGATACACACACGTAAAAGTACTGACACCCACACGTCCGCAGGTGCATATTGAGAGGCGAGCCGCGAGGAATCCATAACGACGTGTACTGGTCCGCTGGCGCGCAATCGCACCGCTCCCCCCTCCGCGCCCCTCACGCATACACAGCGGCGACCTCCGGCGCGTGTCCCGCGGACGTCGCAGTAGAGTAAGGACGGCCGCGAGTGGTACTATGGGCCGCCGCTCCGGATAGCCCTCCCCGAAGAGCCCCGTGCCCAGCAGACGCCCGCAGCCTCGCCGTCAAACGCCGCCCGCAGCCAGCGCCCAGGGCAGGATGTCCGGCTTCGACGAGAACCCCTTCGGCGAGCCCAATATCCACGACCCGTTCGCGGTGAGTTCTTGGCTTTTCTTCGTCCAGGGGGTCTTCGCCTTGGAGGAGACTTTGTGTCCGCTTGCGAGGACCTCGGCGCGGGTGGTTTTTTCTTTTTGTTTTGCTTAGCTGGGGATTCGGAGCGAAGCGCATATGTCGCCGAGTGCCTCGCTGGCGATGACGAATATCTGCACGTCAGGAGTTTGGGAGGTTAGGTTCACCTGGAGGTGGCTTTTTTGGCGATTTTGGAGTGTTTTCGTTGAGGTGGGCAAAAGTATGGAACTGACGTCGAGGGGAGGTGTGTACGTAACTTTTGTTTACGTCGGAGTTTCGGCGGTGCTGGTGCAGGGGTGGGCGTTGATTGATGAATTTTTTTTGCTTCGAAGGGGATATCTTCCTTATCTTTCAGCTGTTGATATAGGTAAGCTGAACTTTTAGATGTACAGGCTTCTGCAAGCTAATTTATTCAGGAAATCAATTGAGATTTACATACTCGATCAATACGTTGTGATCTGTTTTTTTTTTTTACATTTTTCTGATGCATCGAGATGAGTAGTTTGATGAAAATTTAAAAGCTAGAATAAATGTTTCTTTTAGGTTCTTCCTGTGAAGTGAAGTGATTGAATAGTAGAAGATAATTGCCTCATGTACAGCAACATTTACTTATTCATGCAGTGGTTTCAAAAAACTTTAATTTAGATTAATCAATACTGCAAAGTGTATTTACGTGTATTATTACTATTTTGAAGTTTTTTTATTTATAAACTGTTCTTAAGAATTCCTTATTAATTATGGTGCTATGACTCATATTATTATCAGACAAAAATAAGATAAATGAGCTTTACAATTAATGAGCAGATATTAATAAATTATAGATTAAATTTTTAAAAAAACATTTATATTTAAATACTTTTTTAAATTACAATTAAATTACTTTTAAACTTTTCGGTCAAAATTGTCTTCTTGCTCAATGGTACATAAGATACCTCCTGAGCAAAATCTTAACTTTCCAGTGAAACATGATATATCTGGTGAAGCTGGGTGGTTAGTTTTTTATTTTAGACATAAGCTTGAAAGTTGAGACTGAAAGGCATAAAATAATTATTATCTAGACACTTCAATAAATAAAATATAATCTCATGAAATTATTAATTTTTTTTTTACTGAAAATTGTAGTACTAAAGATTGTATCAATTTTTAGGATCCGGCAGTAAAAAAAGCAGTAAGTTCGATACCAAATAGAGGAATTGAGGATTATAATCCATTTGCGGACCAAGGTGCAAATGCCTCAACACAAGTCAGGGGAGCATCAAACCCTCCTATGTATGGAGGTACTTCTACGACAACCCAACAACCTGCTATGCTGCAAACATCGAGTCAAGAAGCTCCACCACCAAACTACAGTCGCACCCCTCAGCAAACTGTTCCTCCGTCCAGTAGTAGCGGAATGTTCTCACCTACAAGTGTAAGATATTTGGATCAAAACTGTTTTCTGTTCAGTAAAATACACTTCTGCAGTAGTAAATAATGTGCTTTGTCTGTTTTAGCAACCACCTAATGAGCCATGGAAAAGAAATGAACAAGATATGAGTAACACTCCTTACTATCGTAAGTTCTATTTAATGAATTTTGGTCTTTTTTTTATAGTACCAACAGTTTTTATAGCAATTGCACATAATTAAGTAAAATATTATGTAATTTGCAGCTAGGAGAAATAATTGGCCACCATTACCAGAAAAATGTTGTGTACAACCTTGTTTTTACCAAGACATTGATTTTGAGATACAACCAGACTTTCAAAAAATTGTTCGACAATTATATTATTTATGGATGTGTAAGTTTTAGAAAAATTTGTTACTCAGTTTATTTACTTATTTTTAATACAATTGAATTATTGCTATAAAACTATTTAAATGTTACAGTTCATGGATTAGTTTTGGTACTAAATGTTATCGGTGGATTTGCCTTGATGTTAAGTTATACAAATTTCGAGGTATTTGGACTGGGTATACTTTACGTTGTGCTTTTCACGCCATTCTCGTTCCTTTGTTGGTTCAGACCAGCGTATCAAGCTTTTAAGTATGTGTAGATAAAGAATCTTATAATCAAATTAAACATATATAAAATAGTTTAATTATCAATATTTTTTTCAGAAATGACAATTCTTTCAACTTTATGGTCTTTTTCTTTGTTTTCTTTTTTCAAATTGTGGTCACTGTTATCCAAGCTATTGGAATTCCAGGTTCTGGAACATGGTAAGCTGAAAATGTTTAATTATCTAATCAATTCTCTAAATAATTCTAAAAATATATGTTTCTTTTCAATTCTAGTGGAATAGTTACAGTCATCGCAACGTTTACAAATGCAACTACAAAAGACATATTTGTTGGAACTCTCTTGCTTTGCATTGCAGCTGCGTTTATTATAGCGGCTACTGGTGATATTGTGCTACTTTCAAAGGTATTTTGAAAAAAATAACAATCGTGAATTCCTTAAAAAAAATTTTATTCAGTATAAAAATACTATACAAGATTTTAAAAGATTAATACATTTAATAGAAATGAAAAATTACTTAAGAAACTAAAATTAATGACTGTTATAGGTGCACCGTATCTACCGCAGTTCAGGCGCTAGCTTCTCGAAGGCGCAGGCGGAATTCACTTCGCAGTTTTTGCGAAATGAGCATGTTCAAAACGCAACGGCCAACGTAGCCGCCACAGCCGTCCGCGCTCAAGTGAACAACATGACGCAGCCGCGCTACTGAAGTTACGACGTGCGCTCCGGATAATCGAAGAAATGGAAAAAATAAATAAAGCTCTGCAGGTAAGCTAAAAAGAAGCATTTTAATACGTCATTAGAAAACTCAATTTTTATTGAAATAGAATTTTAAATAATTTGTTGCAGCGTTTATGATATATTTATTATCGAATGTCTAGCATGAAGAGCACAAGAGGATGTATTTACAAAAGAAAAATAACGTAGAAAGATACCGACTAGAAGACGTCTATGCTGTGTGAGATAAGGTGTTTCTTTAATAACTGTTGCAACGAGAAAACGTAGCGCAATGTTTTCTTTCTATCTATCCTCTCCATTTTGTTTTTCTCTCTTACATAGTGTACCTCCGCGTATCTTAACGTATATGTTTTTTCTATATCCTTATTTTATTTACTATTCAAAAGATTTATGGAACAAAATTGTTGCATTGGTTTTTAGATGTATTTCTAAGGAAAGCTTTAATTTATGCATAAACAAAAATCATGTTTTCTCGAGTTACAACAGCATTCCATATTTTATGTTGTATATACCTAATTAATGTTTAAAAAAAGGTGAATACTATTATACAAAAGACTTGGCGTTATAATGATAAAAATGCGTGCGACATACAATTATCTATTTTGCAGTATTAATATTATAAAGAAATAATGCTGCAAACTGAAAGGAATTATTTAATCATATAGTTTGAATATCTGCACTGTTGATTTTACAATTAATTATTATTAATGAAATGATTTATTATTGCTAACATTATCTTAAAAATTTAAGTGCATACTCACGAAATTTTTACTGCTCTGTCTTTTTAAAAAGAACAGATTCAAATAACTAGATCTGCATCAATTGTAGGACAACAATTTTATCTTTCTTTTCACGTTTAAAGAAATTCAATGAGCTCGTCTAAATTAAGCGTAGTGAGTAGCTTGGCTCCTGCAAAGTGTTATATTTAACTTATATTTCTTTAACGTCGCTTTAAACGTTTTGCCATGTATTATATTAAACAAAAAATATTTTGTATTCACATTGATTGCATACGTCATTAAAATTATTTTCAAAATGTTAATAAAAAAATTCTTGATAAACTTATTCTCATGCTGGGAAAATTCTCACCTTCTGTTTTGTATGCGGCCATCGAATCCGTTGGAAAAGTGCTGCACTCGTTTCCTATCCCATTCGTTAGGTTGATTAAATGCGAAGCGAATACAGCATCCATCATTTGAACCTCCGTTCTGTACATAAGCTTGGCATGCCCTTCAGCCAATCTGCAAATATTTGACCACTCTTAATTTGCATTTTCATTTTTCTCTGCAATTAAAGGACAAAGATTACTTAAAAAATTATCTTAATGTAATAGAAATAACTGGTACTCATGTAATCGTAATGAAATAAACTGTCAATGAGACTTGGTACTAAATCACGTAAGAAATATATCAATTTAAAGTGGCACATTTTTAAAACGAAACTAATTACAAGCCCGTTGATTATGTAACATTACACATTAATTTTTATTTTCTTCTTAAAAATAAATAATTCATTTTTCTATGAAAAAATATGTGTTATCATTGATCAACAAACTGGCGAACAATTAAAAAAATTTTAAAACCTGACTAAGCTATCCATAAGTCGAACGGTAGTGCGTTCCTCGCGTCTCTCGGGTCGATGCCTGTGAAAGAGGTAACTCTCACGTAATACTTGCTCCGCATGCTTGGTCATTGCGGGTCTGAAGCTGTGTATGTGCGCAAAGTACTCGCGCAATGTTTTTTCGTCCCATAGACCCGTCGTGTCCAGCAATCTCAGATTACCTGTCGTATTTCTGCGAGCAATCGGTTTACAAATATAACAATATGAAACAATTAACAATAACAAACAATTGATGAAATTATGAGCACTACATACATTGTAGAACTGTCTGCACTTGATGTATTCAGATTCGTTACCTCCTTCCGCACGCTTTCAGACACTGAGTAGTTTGTATTATTTTTTAAACTCCTAAAAGAACATTATTTATTTCGTCAATACGCTTCTTAATGTAAATGCATCTTTAAATTAAATAACAATTTTACGAATCTGAATGTGTGAAATTCTACTTTCAATTATTTCCTTAGTGCCATTCTACTGTACAATTATTATTTATTTGTATATTTATATATCTTAATAAAAAAATTAACAAAGTCATTTTTCATTTACAAGGCTTCAAGCATTCAGATTTGAAGATTAATATTTAATTTTTGTTTAATTAAAACTATAACACGTAATAAAAAAAAAGCAATTACAACTGACTCTGGTCATCTCCACCGGAGATGGCAGCCTGTAGAATGTGAGTTGAGACGAGTTCGTCCCACTGGGGATCGTGCCTGTCTCTGAGGAAGAGGATGAGGTCGAACCTGGACAAGAGAGGACCTCCAAGTCTCATTTTAACTTCCTCGCCGTCGACAAATCTACCACCGACAGGATTAATAGCAGCAACAACCGTACATCTCGAATTCAATGTGCTAACGAGACCAGCCTTAGCTATCGAAATGGTTTGCTGTTCCATCGCTTCGTGGATCGAAGCCATGTCCTGAGCGCTCATAGTTGTTAACTCATCGATGCAGCACACCCCACCGCTAGCCGAAACGAGCGCACCTGCTTCCAGGTGCCAGCCGTCAGAGTCCTGAAGGAAACGTTAATTTAATTTAATAATTTTTTTTTGTTTTTATTTTTTTTAAAGGTCGACGGACGGTAGAACCTTTATTGCAGCGGCGGTGAGACCTGCAGCGGTGGTCCCGACTCCTGTCGTCATAATTGAACGAGCGGCTAGTCGCCCTGCTGTACGGAGTATTTGGGACTTTCCTGTTCCTGGATCGCCGCAAAGGAGTAGATGTGGATCACCTCTTACTCTTGTACCTATGGGATAGATGGGTTTTAAGTTTTTTTACTGCCTCAAGTTAAATTTGATAATTTTTATAGGTATAGTTAATACCTGATTTAGACGTTTTTGTTACTCCACCTGCCAGAATAACAGCTAAAGATAGTTTTAAACTGTACATTCCATATAACTGCAAAATAAATACTTATTTAAAAAATAAAGCAGATAATAACAATTGGTAGTCTTACTTGAGGACATATCGAGGCAAGAATATTATCTCTTCCATCGAGAGGTTTCTCTTTGTAGCCTTTCCAGTAGTTACGAAAAATCTTTGTTATTTCTTCTCTGCAAAAATCTGACTCTGCAACTTTTCTCTTGACCAACAAACTGTTGGCTAGAAGAAAAGTATTGGCTGTAGATCTTTGACTTTCAGCTATGTTACTCCACTTTCTTATTAAATAACCACTAAAAATTAAGTTTTTTTTATAATTTATAATTGCAGTGCACATTTAAATTTATTTTTACCTGATATTAACATGATCACCCGATGTACATTTGTCAACTAAGTCTTCCAACAAAACTATTTGCAGGGCAGAAGACATTGAGCTATTGGCACTGTGAGACTTATCCTAAATAAAAATATCAACATCAAATTAATGTATACTTTTTAGTTCGCTCAAATTTAAAATAGTCTCATTAAATTAAATAAGTACTTGAATTTTAATTTCTTGATAGTCTGAACATTCTTGCTCTATTAACGAGGTTTCTGGGTGTAAACTTCTTTTCTTGCAAGCTTCACATTCTCTGACATCAGGAACTTTACCTTTCTCCCATTCCAGCTAAATTAATGAAAAAAAAAAATTATTATTTTCTTACAAACAAAAAACCAAGCTGAATCCTTATTTGAAAAGTTATTCGACCTTGACAATAGTAACATGTTTGCACTTTTTGCATAGAAGATGTTTAGAAATAATTGAAACTGATGGTTGAGAAATTCTAACTACTAAACCAGTGGTAAAAACCAATTCTCCAGTCTCTGCTTGTTCGATATTTTCAGGAACTCCATGAATTCTGGTTCGCACCTAAACAAATAATCGATATACATTACTTATGAAATGATTGAAAAGGAAATATATAAATTTACAAACCTTTTTCTTAATTATATGATTTGCCTGAGCTAGAGATTCCTGAGCTTCAATAGCCGATGCATCACACTGGGGTAGGTGCTGCCTTGGCCTCTTTAATATTTTGAAAGCTTTCTCAGGATTGTCCTCGAAAAGAACTATAAAACTAAAATTAAAAAAAATAATAAACAAATAAACGAGTACAGTGCAATTTGATGATAAATGAAAAATTACTGTAAAATGCCTTACTCAACGTAAATGGAGAATATTCTAAATTCATCGGGATCATTCAATATTTCTTCAAGCTCCTCAGCATGATTTTGGAGAAAGTATTCTTTCAACATTGTTTATCAAATTTTATTGTATATAATGTAAGAACCTTTAAATGCGGACATGCGTACCATACTAAACGCATCTTTATTGCCTATGTGACGAAATAACGTCATACCTAACTCGTCACGTTGATTTGGTTTTAGACAGCGTCAATATTAAGTAAAAAGAACCGCGATTATTCGAATATTATATGCATACAAAGGTCACGCGATAGAATAAGGCTCGGCAAGGGGGTCATTGGTTTGGCAATAATAAATGAAAAAAGTGAGTAATATATATTTTGAATATAAAATCTATGACGAAAGCAACAAAGTATTTTTTCTTTTTACTAAAAAATCGTTACCCTGCTTTCATGATCATAAAATTTATTATTAATGGTACACTATTTAAAAAAAAATAAAATGTCAAACGGGTGCTTGACTTTTCTGTGCAATGTCTACTTTAGTACTGAATTTAAAGTGATAACATCTAAAACGATCATGAAAATTAGTAACTATGTCTACCTGAAAATTATTTTTGAAAATTCAGCAGCTAGAGTATAGAGTCTTTGGGTCACTTCGAGCTCTCTTTATTTAATAGAAATACATTTTTCCTTCAGGAAGTAGGACAACGAATATTTTTTCTCAAGCAATTTCTTCGCGAATTACATTTTCCGCAATGATCTTAAATTTTGAACTCAAATTGAATATTCTTTATTATCTGTACATTTACATTAATACTTTTTTACTTCGTCAACCCCCGAGTGCACTCGCATTCAGTGGAAGGAAAAATCTGGAAGACAATACCGCAGGAGTGTACGATTTGACCGTATGGATTGGTATCAAAGTGGTCTGCCATTTTATAGCCGACAATTTAAATATAGTCTATTTTTTTTTTTCAGAACAATTTTACTGAGGTCTGCTTTGAATCAGCGAACATCTTATACTTTCAAGATCAAAATGTTAAAAGTAATTTAATTCCAAAATCCTTATACACATCGGGCAAAGCAGTTATAAATATTGACACTAGTTTTAATTTAGTAATGGATACAGAGAATCAGTTTCCTGCAGCAGACATGCTAATTTTAATTTCGGCAAATTTTAGCTTGTCTCCCTTACTAAACCGGTTAAAAAAATCTGTTTGGTGGAATATTGACACACGCTTTTTGGTCGTTAACAATGTCTTGGATGGTTGTTCTCTAGCCAACCAATTGTTACTTGAGATATGGAAGTTCAATATTTTATCCGCAGTATATTTATGCAATGATATATATAATCAGTCTAGTTTCTATACTTTTCACCCTTACAACCGAAACCCATTACCAACATTTTGGCAACGAACTGAAAATGAGAAGAAGTCCGATGGTTTTTGGACGCTGCTGAAACACCAACATACTGATTTTTTAAACAAAACTTCGACAAGAGAAGGTAAGTGATCTGTATATGAAAGACTAGTAACAGTAAACGTTATCGGATACGTGGTACATATATTTTCTTTATTTTTTATTTTATAACTAATTTTTTAATTCAATAGATGCTACAAAATATTGTCAAAATATTTTTATGGATAAAACAAACGATTTGCAAGGCTATCCTATTAAAATTTTCGTTGCACAAATGTTTATGAATGACAAAAGTATATGTGAAAGAAGTAAATACACTTTTAATTACACAGAAAATATGTGCAGCATAGTACAGCACATGAATGCATCATTGATTGTAAAGTATACTTACGATATGAGTGGGAAGGATGTCCTGGAAGGCCCAGTGGAGATTACTGGAGAGCGATTCTTTTTACGATATTACTTCAGGCAGCAACTTTATCCACTTACCATTTCAGTTGCTAGAATGGCAACCATGAAGAAAACATCTACTGCTGCTTTTGAAGTACTTCGCGAGTTTTTCGGCCTAAAAATATGGCTGGGTTTTGTCTTAAGTAGTTTTATCTTAATTACATTGATAAAATTTTCAATGAAGCAATCATTTGGTTCTGCAAGTTACCTCTACATTAGAACATTTTTGAAACAGCCCTGCAATGAAATTCCAAGCAAAAGCTCCAAAAGGTTATTCTTAATCATTCTTATGCTGACTGCATCAACCTTGAATTCAATAGTTTCGAACACTTTGACAGCGGAGAATATAGCTCCAAAGCGTGTGTTATTAGTAAATTCAATTAGAGACGTTTTACATTCAAACATCACAGTGTATGGTTGGCGGAATCACAAAGATATTCTGTACTATAACAAAATACAAAATTTTCGTACCCTTACAAGCCACGAAAACTGCGCAAGAAAACTTATGGGTAATTACGATATGGGCTGTTTGTTCATAACTAGATATGTAGCTGCATATAAAGAAACGTACATTCATATCTCTAGGGAGAACATCATTGAAACATACGGGTCTGGTATCTTCAAGAGCGATTTTCCTCTGAAAAATAAATTTAATCGCCTGCTAAACGCTTTATACGCTGGTGGATTTATGCAAGATTTCAAACTCACCGATAATAAAAATAATCAATCTGAAACTCAAAATAAAAGTTTCACGGTAACTGACATGCTCGGTGCATTCTATAGTCTCATCAGTGGATGGGTCATTTCATTTTTAGCATTCTGTATGGAAGTCTCAATATTCAAATTTGTTACATATGCAATGCAATTCAATGCAATTGTATCTGCAACTTTTCTGCGTTGTTTTTGCAAAAATTGATCATCCAAAGAGACTACATCATTGACTATAAAGGCCTATATTAATGCTATCAATTGTGAATTTATAAAAAATACATTTGAATATAAAACCTGTGACGAAAGCAACAAAGTATTTTTTCTTTTTACTAAAAAATCGTTACCCTGCTTTCATGATCATAAAATTTATTATTAAAGGTACACTGTTTAAAAAAAAATAAAATGTCAAATACATACTTGACTTTTCTGTGTAATGTCTACGTAAGTACGCATAATTTGAAGTAATAACATCTAAAATGGTCAGGAAAATTAGTAATGTCTACCTGAACTAAATCTACCTGAAAATCTTTTTTTTTTATTTCGAAATTCTTACACGCACATAGGGCAAAGCTGTTACAAATACTGACAATAGTTTTAATTTAGTAATGGATACAGAGAATCAGTCTCCTGCATCAGATATGCTAATTTTAATTTCGGCAAATTATAACTTTTCTCCATTACTAAACCGGTTAAAAAAAAATCTGTAAGCCTGCGCGTATTACAACATCGACCATATTACTCCAGTCGGTAGACACCTGGAAAGAGCAAAATGACATATATTAAAATTAGAATTTTGAAAAATTTTGAAATGGATATATTATTAAAATTCAAGTATTTTTTTATATCTTGTATGTGGAATTTGTTTCCTCGACGTAAAATGATTTATGTTGTTTTGTTAATTATTGTACAATTTCATCTCTTTTGAACGTTTTCGTCTACTCCCCTTTGGGGCCTTGACCTTTTGCTCCCTTCCCTGCGGAGGGCGCATAGGCTTTTCGATCCTTCCCGCCATGGAGGTTAATTTATATAAAGACAACCTAACCTCAATGGTCAGTGCGCATTCTGCAATCATAGTAAGCCGGTACTTATTTCCTATAATAATAATAGACGCATCCAAATATTCTGAAATAGTTGAAAGATGACCAGTTAGCCCCGAATCTGTAATTCCAAATATAAAAAAATGAAGTAGCGTAGAAATAATGGTCGCATATAGAGGTACTTATATATATAGATCAACAGGTGTTTTTGGAACGATTTTCTATTATATGATTCAATGCATACTATTCTCGTTCAAAATTAACATTTCCCGCAATTATGGGAGTCAAAGATTTGTGGAATATATTGTCACCAATTAGCGAAAGGAAACCCTTGTATGAATTGCAAGGTAAAACCATAGCCATTGATCTAAGCTGCTGGGTAGTTGACAGTCAAACTGTAGCTGATAATGCAGCTAAGCCAAAATTGTACCTGAGGTCAGTCAAATTATTCATTATTAACATTTTTAAGGCTAACGAATAAAATACAATAAAGAGATATTATTTTTGCAGGAACCTTTTTTTTCGCACTTCTCATTTTTTATTGCACGATATTTTCCCAGTATTTGTTCTGGAAGGTGAAGCTCCAGCATTGAAACATAAGACTATCGCTAACAGAAATAACATTCGTCATGGGAATCACAATGAGAAAAAAGTCAAAAAAGGTGGGAGATCCCGCTTTAATTATATACTTAAAGAATGTGAAGAAATGCTGCGCTATATGGGTGTAAGTTGTGTTAAGGGATATGGAGAAGCAGAAGCTATGTGTGCTTATTTAAATAGTGATGGGGTAATAAGAAATACCTATATTCTATTTTATAAAATATAATATCGTTAATTTTTTTAAAAAATATATTCACATAAATTTTTCAAATTTAGCTAGTCGATGGATGTATCAGTCAAGACAGTGATTGTTTTCTTTATGGGGCTAAAGTTGTTTATCGGAACTTTTGCACTGCTACACAAGGAAATCGAACTACAAGTGGTGGATCTATAGATCAATATTCCATGGAGAAAATTGAAAATGTTTTTCAGATTGGTAGACATAAAATGATTGCATTGTCTCTAATATGTGGATGTGACTATGGAGAAGGATTGAGTGGAGTAGGAAAGGAAGCCTTTTTAAAGTTTTGTAAAGTAGTAGAAGATGATGAAATTTTGAACAGGTAAATTGTTAGTCTATTACAATATTAGTTTCATAAAAAACTTAAGTAATTTAAATTTTATATTTCATAGAATGAGGCAGTGGAAAACTGATGACAAATTTAATAGCATGGAATTGGAAGTATCAAAATCAAACATTTGTACCAATTGTGGACATAATGGTACATTAAGATCTCATGGAAAATATGGCTGCGTGGACTGTAAAACTAATATCAAATGTAATGATAGTTATAAGTAGGTTTTAAATGAATATTCTAGAAAATAAATTGAATGAAATAATTATTACGACTAATAACGATGATAATCTTTTTAGAGAAAAACGCTCTTTAATTTTGAATGAATTAGCTATTAGAAAAAAGGCGTTACAGGTTGAAAATTTTCCTAATGAAGAACTTATAGATGAATTTATGACTCGTAAAGGACCTGTTCCATCTAAATTAGATTTAACATGGAAGCAGCCACTGATTATAAAATTTATTGTGAGTATAAATTGTAATCGTTGAAATGGTATTCTAAAATTTCTAACTAATAATGTTCTAAATGCAGGATTTTATGGTAAAGAAAATACAGTGGGATTCAAGCTATGCATTTGCAAAAATTTTTCCTTTAATGACAAGGTGGCAACTTATTAACTTCACGGAATTACCTCGTGAAATCGTTTTGAAGCAATCAAATATTTTTATACCTGAAGAAATAAAAAAAATCAGGAATGTTCGCAGTGTAGCCAGTTATGAGATTTTATGGATAGACAAAGACCATTTGTTGGATAATCTAGATTTAATGAAGCAAGATACTGAAAGCGAAAATGACGAGGAAGATGAAGCTTGTACTTTATCTGAATTAGGTATTTATTTTTTTTTAAATAATAATCAAAGAATAAATCCTTTATATTTGAAAAACGTATTTTTTCAGTTTCTATTGAGCCTCAAGATAAAGTAAATAAATGTTATCCAGATCTTGTGGAAGCATTTGAAATGCAAAGAAAAGCAAAGAAAAAGAAACCAGTTCGAAGTCGAAAAAAAGAAAAAGAAGAAAATGGAGAAGAAGTAAAAGTTAATCGAAAACGACGAGGAAAAAGCAAATCAGAAGATGTAGTAAATAACCGAAAAATTAAAGATTTTTTCTCAAATGAAAAAAAATGTGAAGCAGACACTTTAGAGGATTCATTTAAGCAAATGAGTATTGCAGCCAAGCGAAGAAAAAGTCAGAGTAATGACAGAAGAATATCTGGGGCAAAAAAAAGGGGTCCACAATTTGACAAAGTCATGACAGCAGAACGAATGGATTCTATATTGAATGGATCACTCGAGATAATGTTTAATGAATTGACGCCTGCTGATTTTGCGACCGACGTTGAGGATGATTCCATCAACATGACACTCATTGTTGAAAGCATTTGCAAAAAGAAAAGCTATTCACAGAGTATTTTCACTGAAGACAAAGAGAATACAATAAGTAATAAGCAAGACCGCAAAAGTGATGCGTACATTGATGAGTTTGATGCCTTAGAACAATCATATGTGCCTTTGGATAAGAGAGTTAATAAAGAAAGAAGAAGTAAAAAAGTGACCTTGCAAAAATCTTCAAAGGCAGGTGCTGAGGAGGAAAGATTTAGTTTTGGCATAGACAGTCTTTTGAATGGCTCCGACGATTATTAATATTCTTAGTTCTTAAACAGCAATTTATGGCTACTGTTACTTTAACTTTTTTTTGGTAATATTTTTATTTGCTGTGCTGCAATAGTCAAAATGTCATTTAAATAATCAAAATTAAAACTGATAGAAATTTGAGCAGTGCTTAACAGTCACTGGTAACTTTCATTATAGGAACTGGCCAGTAAAATTGAAATTTTTAGAGTAAAAAAAGAAATTAAAATAATTGTAAATAGTTGTACAGAAATTCTCTTAGTTGAAAATTAGTTAAAAGATGAATGAAGAGCAGTTCTATTGTAACATCTGTTTTCAATGTAGTAAGAAAGGGACAACAGCGAATGTTACAAAAAGGACTGTAAATTTCGGAAGTTTTTTAAGCACGATTAAGTCTAAGAAAAATTTACGTGATAGTATTTTTTTTGTATTGTCTAATTTTTTTTTTAATTAAAATAATTTTTGCAATAACAAATGTTTCATTTAAAATCCTTAATGCTTTATTAAGTACAAAAGTTAAAAAATGATTCATTTTTTTAATGGATTAACTCCTAAAAAAAAACAGAAAATTGATCGATTTTTAATAATTACATTGAAAATGTTGAAGAATACATCTTTACGAATTCAAATAGTTATTTTACTGTGCATTAAATGATAGTATATCCTTTTTTATTTATCTACAAACTTTTATATGTATAAATAACAGTAATTCCTCATTTATATCAAGTGTATATTTTATTTATAATACCTACAATTTCGAGAGAGATTCATTCAAATCTTACATTCTGCAGTGCATCCAACCTCGGCGTAATTAAAAAAAATTGTAAGTAGATATTATTAATATTATTAATATCAATTAATTATTAAAATAATAATAACTAATTCCACATTCTTAAATTAAATAAACTTCTTAACCCTTTTTTTATCCTATTATAATGCCCTTTCTCACTGCTGATCGTTCTATTAAGTTTGTCAATAAATCATTAACTTTATTGTTGTAAATATTTAGTATTGCAAATTGCAATTTATATTGTGTTGGTGTCCGTTCCACCTTTCTAAATTGTAGCTCCACCAATCGCACACACACGTGCGCTTGTACACACGCACACATATGTTCCCACAGAGTAGGCAAAGTTTCATACATCTGCATATAAATTATGCATATAACTGCATGTACTATTATCTACTTTGAAGTACTCTAAATATTTTTCTTGCATCGTGGGCAAACTCAATTAATATATAAAGTAGTGCATATATCGCGTTAATAAAATAATAAATCAACGTACTGACGGAAGTACACATACGCGTATATATTAGGTGTACATACAAATTAAATGCACCTGACTCTGACTACCTGTAACCTGAACCTCAGAATATAAAAAAAAACAATATTTATAAGTATAAGTATATTAGTACGCACGCAAAAAATCTCCAAAAATCAATAGATATAGAAAAACTAAATACTTTATACGCATATAGCATATAATGCAAAAAACAAATACCTTCATACATGTGAATTACCGTAATTCGTAAATTCAGATTTTCAGAATCGGACTATCAGGTACACACACACACACACTCGCGCACCTACACACACGCAGCGCCGTGCGGCGTGCGCATACGCCGCGCCGTTCGGTCGGTGTCGGTGTATTGCCCTCCGCGCGTGCCTCTGAGAGTGCATCGGCAGCTCCTCGCGAGTTGTTGGTTAGACCGCGGGGGAGCAGTGCCCCGATTCGACCGGCGTCACCGTCGGCAGCTGCGGTTCTCGCCCTCCTCCAGGGCCGCTCTCGGTGAGCACGAGACAAAAGAGCTGCCGACACACACTGCCAGGCGCAAGCTGCACGGGATCCGAGGACTGACAACGGAGCCCGAATGACCCTGCCCGAGGGTCGCCAGAATCGAGCAGAGCAGCAGCAGTCGAGCCGGCGTGAGCCGAAGTCGTCGGACACCGGTCGCCAACCCCGAGACTGAGGCTCCTGAGGCCAGGATGTCGGTCACCGACGAGAGGATACAGGACCTGAACCGCCGGTTCCTGGAGTTCATGGGCAAGCCCGAGAATGTGGAGGGTGCCACCAAGGAGATCTACGAGGATCTGCTGGACGAGGTACTCATGGGCTTTGTCTTCGATGTGCACAGGATGACCAAGACTGGCAGCTCGGATGTGGAGGAGGGCATTCCGGACGATGAGTCCTACGCTATAGTAGGTAAGGTCGAGGGTGTTGAGAGAGGGTCAGGGAACTTTAGCTTTGTTTTCAGATTGGAAATACTTTCTGAGAGTCTGGTTTTATTATTTTTGTACCTGGTGATAGTTTATTGTTCTGCTTCAACATTTTTCTCTGTACCTTAATGTTCTTTTTTTTAATGACAGGATCTTGGGTTCTTTAGTGGAACTGTTTCGACTGCTGTTTGTTTTTAAAGAGCTTAAAGATGCTTGCTTATTTTTATTGCGAACTACATTTGCGGAATGTTGTTAATTATTCAATTTTTCTTCGAGTTATTGATCGAGATAAAATTATACTGAGTGTAGTAACACTAGTTATTTGAGAAGGTTTTAAAGTTTAACTATCTTATTAACACTTTATTTTATAGATTATTTACCATTTCATCCTAAGATTAAGTGAAAATAACTTTATTCGTTTCAATGTAGCATCTTTTTTTTTATAAATAATTCTGAAGCAATTTATTGTGTAAAGTAAACATTATATAATCATTATAAATTATAAATTATTTTTATCATTCACACAAAAATATTTCTGTATTCTAGTATGGATTTATTTCAAGAACCACTTATATTACCATTTATACTATACACTACACGACTCCAAAAGTTATAATTTATGTTTATGTAAAAGAATCAATTTTCATTAACTGCATTTATGTAATAACTTTCTTTATCTTTTTACCAATAATTTAATGTTACAGCAATTTATTGCACATTTGACCATTAGTCTTAAAAGACTAGTCTTTTATCTTGCCAATAAATAACTTTACTAATCAGTAACAAATTGGAATTAAATAAATGTCTTGATGCTCAACTATTCTAAATTCTTGTCACATCACAGTTTGAGAGAATAAATTTTAAACAAACAAAAAGAAGAAATTTTAATAGGAATAAAAAATTTTCGTAAGATCTTTATTCACACTCTATTTTACATATACTCATATTATAAAAATCAATACAAATTTCTATATATTTCCATTGACACGAATAATCATAAACATAATGAATCCCCAGATACTCCTGGATTGGACGTGTTTGGTCAGCACCCCATCAAAAAATCCCAAGAGTGCAACTGCCCGAACTGCGACCGGGGCGTGGCGGCCAGCCGCTTCGCCACTCACCTGGAGAAATGCATGGGCATGGGCCGCAACAGCTCACGCATAGCTTCCCGGCGCATCGCCAACAACTCCAAGGATCTGACGACTTACAGCGGCGTAATAAGCGACGACGACGACGACGTTGACTGGAGCGTGACGAACGATAAGCGCAAGCGCCGCAAGGACCGCAACGGCCTGAAAAAGCTGAAGCAGCCGCGCCTCGGCAGCGGCCAGAAGAACGGGGGCGGCGATTCGAACCTCAGCGACAACCTCGGCCTGACAAGCAGCGAGAGCTCGCCGTCCAACTACGAGAACATGACCTTCGACGAGAAGAAGGCCCTCCTCCAGCAGATCTGCGGCGTCGTATCCGAGCACACGAAGAAGCTCTGCACGCGGACCATGCGCTGTCCCCAGCACACCGATGACCAACGCAAGGAGATGCGCGCGAACCTCGAGGCGTCCATGGCCGGGGGCCAGGGGAGCAACGGCCCCGACTCCGGGCTGCACATCGACATCGACACCTACGAGGAGGCGGACGGTCAGAATCTGAGGGAGACTCTGGCCAGGTGGGACCGGGAAGGCTCGAGCCACTCGAGCCCCGCCGACTCCGCCTCCACCACCTCCACGTCGTCCATCAGCCGGAAGCGCGAGACCAAGTCCAAGGGGAAGGGCAAGGCCGGCAAGCGCGACCGTAGCTCGCCTGTCTCCCAGGCCGACTGAATGCGAGCCTGCGAAGCTCACTTTATCGTTATTTATATGATCCACTTTGTCTTTTTAGCTGCGCGCTGGAAGAGAGATTGTGATTTTTTTTTTACTTTTTCTTCTCTTCATCTTTGTTGTCGCGAGTCGTTTATACCTTTCTGTTCAATTTCTTTTTTTACTTTTATGATTTATTTGCGATGGGCGCAGCAGCCCTTGGCGTGCGGGATAGACTTTACTTAATGTTAAGTTTTTCTTCTGTACTTTCATGGAGTTTGACGTAAATTTACTTAGCAGGCTGTACTCACAGGTGAATCGCTAAAGTATTATACTCGAAATCTATATAAAAAAAAAGGAAAAAAATTGTGGACTAAAAAGATTGTAGATTTAATCGACCGTGTGTCTGTGTCCTCTGCCACTGCATTATGTTTTAAATGTATTTTTATTTTCCTTTTTTTAGTGTGTGTGTGTGTGTGAATCAAATATGTCAATATAGGAAAAAAAAGAAACTTATATATTTAATGATGTTCCTATGAACTGTGTACAAAGTACTTTGCGTTTTTAGATAAAAAGAATTAATAAATTGTAAGTAATGATTGAAATGCGGCGATTCGCATCCGCAGCGCGAACATTACACACTTGTACGACTTTTTTTAGACAACGCAGCGTGTTTTATATTCTATACATAAGCGATTACACGTGAATGTGTATCACACGTCATAAATCAACGATACTTCCGTTAGCCAAACAGTCCTATTTGATTTTTTTTATCTCGAACGACGTTGACCGTAAGCAATCAAAGGCGTATTTTTCTGTAAATTATTTTCTTCGACGACGAGTTGATTGCGTATACTTCTTTTTTTTTTATCGACTGTAACAATCTTTTCTGTTTATCTTTGCAATATCTTATGATTTTTGTCCAGATCGAATAAAAAGAACGAAATAAACATTTATTCAATCGAAGCAACGAAATTGTTCAACTTTTATTGTGTCACCTCACTCCTTGTCTTAAATTATTGACATTTATTTAAATTTATTTACAATAATCGTGATATAATTATTGCACTTTTGTAACAAATAGAAAAATTATTTTAAATTAGGTTTATTATTTAGAATTTAGGTAATTAATAATAAATAAATACAAGATTGAATAGTCAAAAATTCAAAAGTACGATGCTCTTAAGACGCATGCGCGACAACAGCTGATTTAGGATTAGGATGCGCGCGCACTGCACACGTTACTATACCTATATATATAATTTGTGCAAGAAATGGAAGAATGCATATAAGTTTTGGCGCAGTATGCAGTCAACAAGTATCAAATGCAGGAATATAAACTTTTTGAAAAATTAATGTTGATTTTATGTTGATGAATACTTAATAATTTATGAAATACGAACTTTAATTTTAATCAAATTGTATTACTAGTTAGAATAACACTATTGTTTGAAAGTTCCGTTAAAGGCCCCGTTTTGAGGTTAGACAAGCCAATTTGTTTACAGTCGCCAACTAATAATTAATGCAACATGAGGAATCAGGAATATCAAGCTATACTCAAGACTATTCGAAAATTTCAAGGACTAACAAAGTATTGCGCCGAGATGATAATCGCAAAGTATCCACGGTAATTACTTTATTTTATTGAATTATTTGTACAATTTCATTTTTGAAAAAACAAAATTTATATACACTTACTGTATTTTATAAATAATGATGTACTTTTAGTTTTTCACGATTGACATTGTATAGTATTTTATCACAAGAAACGCAGCATAAAATGAAGATAACCCATTCAAAAATTTATGGAAGGAACGTTCAATATTATGACACGTAAGGAGTAATTTTATAAGTGTATTGTCTGTATTATTTAGAAATAAGAAGTGCAAGGTATTTATTAAAAAAAATTTTATAGGTATCTGACAGCTCTTAAAAATGGAGAATTCTCTGGAATTTTACTTAGGATGGCTTCCGAATTGAATACATGTCCAGCTTTACTTGCCCGCAAAGTATTAGAACAGTATATGAGCAGAGAAACTAATGTTGATGACAATAGTAAATAGAAATAAATATAAACAAATATTTCGTATGATAACTTGTGTTTAAAACTTTTTTTTTTTATTTCAGTGACCCGAACTGATCTCAACAAGATGTTAAGAGATACAACTCTTATCGGAGATAAATATTTGGCTTACGAATTATATTTGGTAATTATTAAATCTTATAGCATTTATTTTTTGTTCTATTAAATTTTTTTTATCATCTTTTTAAAATTATTTTTCAGTGTGTCATATATGACGATCAATATGGCCCAGTAGCTAATGCTTTTAGTCTGTAAGTAAAAACTAAATGCTGAATCTGTTATTTTTTTGTTTTTTCTAAAGAAAATAACTAATACTAAAGCTGCTATTATTTTTTTTAAAATAGATCTATTGGAGAAGAGTACGAAGTTAAGTTGGAAAATTATCTCAAGGAACGGAATATTCCTTTTTACAATGAAGATCATTTAAGAACTAAAGGATATGATAAGACACCTGACTGCAAATTAGAAGTGCCTATAGCCGTAAATGGATTTGTAATTAATTGGATTGAATCAAAAGCTCAATTTGGTAGTCCAGAGGTTCACAAAAAATATACAAATGAGCAATATCTCAGTTACTGGAACAGATTTGGTCCTGGTTTGGTTATCTACTGGTTTGGTTATTTGGATACCATTATAAACTCAAGCGATACCAAAATGATAGTGCTAGATCATTTTCCAGACAACATAACATATATGGACCCTACTTCAATAAGATCAGCGTCAATAAGTTAAAACAATTTGCGATATAAATAATCTACTACTTATTTTTTTAATGATAACGGTTAAAATCAAGTTATTGTTACAAAAGACGTAATTTAAATTTGTTTAAAATTAATTTAACAATCCATCCAATGTTATCTCATTAGTTAACTAATTGATTAATGACCATGTACCACTTTGTAATAAACGACATTATGAATAAAATTCGCTTTTAATGTCAACTAATTGGATAAAAAATGTAAATTTCATAAAAGCGAATTTTAATCAAATAGACTGATACAATAGTATTAGCGAAAGTTTGTGAACGGAGTTTGAGTCTTGCGTTAGAGCCAAAAAGCTGAGACTGCGAAATCCGCCGACCATCCCCGGCATATTATTCATGTGGTTAGAAACGAGTTCATCTAATTTTCGCGGCTGTGCTGACATGGCCTCGCCATCGTCTGTTTATTTATAAAAAGCGTATACTGTGCACGCGACGATCTGAGCATTTCAATTCGCTGGGGAAATAACTTAATGCCTACCTTTAAGTGGAATGTATTTTTTCATTTTTCAATCGATTAAGCAAATCATTTTATTCTATTTATTTCTTTTTAAAGGAAAAATCTCTTTGTTATTCCTGATATGAATTTTTTATTTCTTTAGAGAAAACGAACATTAGGTTGCTTGTTTTTTTGCAAGAAATTTTAAAGTTTATATCAGTCTAAGACACATGAAGATACTTTTTAAATACTGTAAGTAGGCAAAGTAGAATGAATCTGAAATAATTGAATGAATAAAAAGTATAAGAAATAATAGAAGTTTTTATTTATTTAATAAATAATTTATGAGATTAATGATTTAATTTGTTTATTAAAAGGAAATATGTATGTGTTAAGTTTTAATTAAATTCTGCGACCTTACGTAAAGAGAATTAGATATATTAATATATTTTTATCTCTTTCGATATTTATCGAATATCAATTTCAATTCTGTCGATTTATGTTATATAAAATCTAAATACATATTCAGATTTTAAAAGTTTACTTTGTACATTAATGTTAATTTATATTTTTTATACACTTAAAAACATAATATAATAAGAGAAGATCATATTCCAAGTACATTTACAAAAATTTTAATTTATGTTTTCCGTACTGAAGAATAAAAATTGTAGACACCACGAAAATTCTCCTCACACGAAACGAGATCGATTTTTTAACTAAAATTTGTAACTTGTAAACTGATTATTTGTAGATAAAATTGATACAACTATTTTTTAAAGAAAAGGATCGAGGATTCAACAAGATTTTATACTTTTTTACGTAATAACGGGCACCTCAGAATGTCAATCGTCATAACAAGAAATAAATCAATTAATAAATAAATAAAAATCGTCAAAATCCAATGACAAAAATCGCTCGTCTCTTGTTCACGCCTTTCAGGCACTTATCTCGCATCAATCCGCGCGCGTTCAAAAGAGCACCCGGCTATAGTCGCGCCGCTCTTCTCCCGTCGGGTACTCAGTCGCTCGCGCGTTTCTGCGGCTACCGCAATACTCCTGCGCTCCTTCTCGACGCATTTAGTTAGTCTCAATTCGCTTCCTCGTCGCGTCGCACGGATAATGGGCTCCGGCGATTTTTAAAAAGTACGGGCACCGAGCCGCGATGTCCAAGGAGCCCGACGCCCAGGTCGTCGCCGGCGTCAAGGCCTCCCCGCAGTTCGCTAGGCTCACAGTCTCCGTGAGTTTATTTCTTCTTCTTTTATCCTATATATTTTTTTTTTTTTTTGAAAATAATAAATTTAGTTTACATTTCGCTTGGTTAGATTTATTTTTTTTTTTAATTTTAAGACGAGAGAGGAATCGAGGGATGCTGTAGTTGCAAGAGTCCTTTTAATTCGGAGCAAAAAATTTATGAATTTTTAAGAGGAACTTCTCGCTTGAATATGCATGAATGACTAACGCTCGATTTACTTGCGTGACGCGCGGTAAATTTTTATTGTGATTATTGCTCTTGACCCTCTTCCGATGCATCGAGGTGGCTTTTAAAGAAAAATGATCATCGGCGAGGAAAAATTGGAGCGTCAGGGCGAAAAATTCATTGGGGATGTTTAGATTTTCGGTGTAATTTTTTATGAGACTTTTGTGGTAAAACAAAATGAGACAAGGAGATTTTTAATTTGTTTTCAAAAATTAAACGCAACGGTGATCTGTAATAGTGTTCCTGGAATACTTTATTTTTCCTTATTCAACTTGCATAACCGACTTAAACTTGAAAAGTGCAATGTAGCAGTATAGATCAGGTTTATATTATCGCGATTGTGTACATGAAAAAATTAAAATTGAGTCAGACTTTATTAAAGAAAAATGTTGTCATTTTAATTAAAAATCAATCTGTATTGAACTTAAGTTCTATTAAACTAGTTCATCTGTTATCGGACATTTCCTTGTGAAAATGAATTAAAAAGTTACTTGAATAAAGTAATAAATAAATATTGTATTCCATACCATTGCATACCATTTACTTTATTTAACTAAACATTTAATCTAATCAACTAAAAATTTAATTAAATAGGTAAAATATTTATACTTTATTATAATATTAAACTAAAAATTATTAATTTTTATTTAAGCATTTAGTTAAAGTTTAATTAGTTCAATTATTTGGATATGCAAATTTATCTTTAACTACACCAAATTAATAAAGGACATTTAACGCAGGATTATACCGCCAACGTCGCAAATTTTTTTGTAGAACGTTCAGCTACAAAAAATAATAAATGCCTACCGTTTCTTTATACAACTGCGAGATAATTAATTTTTTTTATTTAAAAATAGTATTTGCCGAAGCCCATTCAATCTAACGAGTCCTTTAGCATTATTCTTAGGAGTCGAAGTTTCTGATTAAAAATTACCCAAATTAAACAACTATTCTTAAATTACTTTAATACGCATTTTTGTCTACAAATTATGGCCCTAGTCCTATCTTAATTAATGAATTAAAAAAAAGTAAACAAGCTACTCGTCAATCCAGATCCTTAATTGACACGTACACATGTCTGATTGAAAATAGAAACGTTCAAAAGAAAGTTTCTATTCAACATTTCGAAACCTCGAGAAAATTGATTTTCAACCTTTTTTCAACATTGTTTTTCAACGTTTGCATTGTTCACCTGGGAAACATTGAAAATCAACGTTTACATTATTCACCTGGGAAAGGTTGAAAATCGACGTTTACATCGTTCACCGGGGAAACGTTGAAAATCTAAGTAAATCAACGTTTTATCAAGGTTTTGAAAAGTTGATAATCAACGTTTCAGAAACGCTGATTTCAAATCTTCTATTCGAACGTTTCTATTTGCAACCAGGCACAGTATATTAAGCTTCTCCAATAATCAGTTAGTATTCATATATACATAAAATCCTCAGGAGGCCGAGGAGACGTGGATCTCAGAGGAGGAGTTGTACACTGACGGCAGCAGCGACGAGGACGACTGCACGTGTAAAAATTCGCCGACCAAGGATTCGGCGAGCAGGGACTCGACCGCGACCCTGGCCCGTCTGGCCCGATCGAAGGGGCGGCTCTGCAAGAAGCCTGGCGGACGGAGTTCCGGGGAATCCCCAGGGGCCGGAGACGGCGGATCCTGCGCGCAGGCCACGTCGAAGGCCAGTCGTTCCACTGACAGCCTCGGATTCGTCGGCGACGCTGAAGACTCCCTCGACGACGATGAAATCTCCTGGAAGGTCAACAGAGGTACCGGTGCGCCTCAGACCGACTCGAGGATCTCTTGATCTTCCTTTCTCGGACGAGAATTTTATTTCGAATGGAATCTGTATGAAATCTATGTGGAATCCACGTGAAATCCATGTGGAAACTATATGGAATCCATGTTAAATACACTGAAAAAAAATTTGTTAATTTTAATGAAATGATTTACTTGAATAGTACTTATTAAATATTTCTTTGAATCGAGTAATAATTTCATTAAAACTAAATGAATTTATTTGTTTCTAAATAAATTTCGTAGCTTCAAAAAAATAATTTTTTAACGCAATAAAATATCTAATAAGTTTCTATTCAAGTAAATCATTTCCTTAAAATTAACAAAATTTTTTCAGTGTATACGTGAAATCCTGTGAATTCTTTGTGGATCCGTGTAGAATTCTTTCCTATTGAAAGGGTCTTATAAAAAACTCCATAAAACGCAGTGCAAAGACCGAATAAAGCTCAATAAATAATTTATCGGACTTTATAAAATTTAAACATTTTTATAGTATTTTATAAGATTGTTTCCACAGGGTTAAGAATCCATATGAAATCCATGTAGAATTCATGGATCATAGAATTCATGTGGAATCCAGGTGAAATCTATGCGGAATTTATTTTATTTTTAACTAGGGCGTGATTTTTGAGTGTATGGTTTTTGTTGTTTTTTCTTTATAAGGTGTGTGACGGTTTAATTGAAGAATTGTTATCTGTGAATAAATATAATTAAATTAAACTAAACATCATTAAATTAAAAAAGAATACAAGAAAAGATTAATTTGGATGATGAAGTTAGTAATGGATTATTACTAAGTTTTTTTTGTAGAAAGTAGTACTTAATAGAGAGTAAGAATTTTAGACAAACGTAACATTTTAAGATATTTAATATATTTAAATTAATTTAAATGCGCAAAATAAAAAAAAATGCGTCAGAAACGATATTTTTTTAATAAGATCACTATATTTTTTATAAAAACTAATAGGTTTTAACATAAAAAGTTTTGTTAGAAATTTAAATATTTTTTTCAGGAAAAAATCGTTACCTCTGTTATAAAACTACTCACACCTACTCTTCAGCATTATTAAAAGTTTTAGAGGATTTTGGAAATCCGTATAAAATTTTCAAAAAGTTTTAATGTTTTTTAAATTATTTTTTATGGCCCACTTTTAATAGCAATGATTCTTTTATGTTTTAAAATGTTTAAATTAAAATAAATCTATTCTATCTTATTCCATAGAGGAGGAACTTCTTGTAGATAACGAAATGATTGCTATAGAAAAGTTCCACAGAGATTATTCGAAAATATTTGACTCCATGGATACGATTTTCATTGATTATTACCAAAAGTTCAAGAACTTAAAAAAGTTGGACAATGAAATCTTTGACAAAGAAGAAAAAGAAAAAAGCATAATAGGTGATCTAATGAACCAAGTGCAATTTATAGATTCGACAGTAGAGAAAATAATCAATAAAGTGGAGGTATGATACAAATCTTTCTGGTGATTTATAAAATTAAGAAGAATTAAAAAATAACAAACATTTTAAACATATACTTTTTAATTCAGCAAGTTAAAAAGAAGACGCGGCAAATACAATTGCAAAATCGATTAACACTCAAAGAAATTGTAAAGAAAAATCCCATAACATCTGCAAAGTTAGCTCAAAATACTCTACAGTTTTTTAATTTGTATAAGGGTAAAGGACTCTCTGACACACTAGGTAAAGAAAAAAAATGAAGAGCCAAAAAGAATTTCTAACTTACTTCCTCTTAACTCTATTGTAGACAGTTGTGGAATAGAAAAAAGCAGAGCCGGAATAAAATGATGAATGAAAATGTAGATTTAACCATGCTTTTGAAATCTATTGTATTTTACATTTTCTAAAGTAATTTAAAGAAATTTTTTTATATTACACTTAAATTGTTACTTAACTTTAATTAAAATTTTACTGTCATTTATATATTAAATACCTGTACTGTTTAAGAAAGAGAATAAAAAAACTATTAAACCAAGTTAATAGTAATGTAAATTATTTAAATCGTAGCAATTCCTGTATGAAAGACTTTCTTATAAAATTTTGTCTTTTTTCTTTTTATCTGAGATTGTGTATTTGTCGTAAGTTTTTGTTGGGTCATATGGCTCCCATCGACTAGCTGGGAAAATGTGCTTGTTTCTTTCATACCACGATCTGAAATAATTGATATTTTTTTAATAAAAAGATTTTTTTAAAGAAAGGTTTTTAATATTATTTTATTTACCTCAGTAACACTTTTCCTGCGTGAGACTCTTCAGTTTCAACTGATGCATCAGACATCATTCTCACATCGTCATGTACATCAAATGTGAAAAGGGGTCCACTCTTTCCTCTTGCCTAGTAACATGGTGTAAATTAATATTTGTAACTAAAAGTTATTATCTTTTATAGAATGTAATTGCAGTAATTTAAGCTTACCTTCGTTACAATAAAGTCATAAAATGTATAATGATGTGGAAGAATCAGATCCTCTTTGACATACATTAATTGGTCTGCCATTACAGTCTTCAATTCACTGAATTCTTTCCTCAAAACTTCCAAGCACCGTTGAAGAAGCTGATAAATTGAATTACCTGCCAACAGTACGAACTAATGGCAATAAATACAGTAACATTCAAGTAGCTAAAAGTAATTCTACTTAAATAAATAATATAAAAATTCCTTTACATTTTCCAAATCCTTACCTTTTTTCATTATGACACTACGTCTATGCCCAGAACCATCCCAATAACTGAATGTGATTTCAATCTCTTCCTCTTTAAGAGCATTTTGTTTTTGTGCCCATTCTTGCCTAAGTTCCTCTCTCAATCGGTTCTCTTCTTCTTCTCTTTCCCTGTCGGGTAAAAAACTTGTGTCAACGTCTGGATTTTTCTTAATTTTTTTCACTACTGGTTCTGAACTATCACTAGTTTTAGATTTATAAGATTTTTCAGATTTAACATCCGAATCATCATCTGAATCAATTTCGTCTTCCTCCTCATCCAAATTAAAAGACAAAGCTTGTATTTGTTTCTTCTGTTTCGATTTTTCTGCTTGCTTCGCTGCCAGAGCTCTTTCCTTCTCTTGTTCTTTTTCCTTCTCCTTCTGAGCCAGTTTTCTTTCTCGTTCTTTAACAATATTCTCTTGCTTTGCTTTCATCTCATCAAGTGTGACCAAACCTATGGTAGACGTTTTAAGCTGTTGCTCAACGGCATTGTAATGCGTGGCAAATTTGTTTTCTATGTTGTGAATCTTCAGATCATTTTCAATTTTCTTTTTACGAAGTTCAATTTCTTGCTGAGCTATTTCTCGCTTTTTCATGAGCTGCATAGCTCTGCCAGCCTCACTGGCTGCTCCCTTGTAATGAGCCATTGTTTATTTGTTAAAAATTCTATTTACAATATAACTGGTTTCTTATATTCTGCAAAGAATGATAGTATATAAAAAAAATATTTTTGTTAATGGTTTAAAATAGAATATCAATGGGAAAAATTCTAAATTATTTATATAACCTCAAATTTATTATTACCTATTTAACTTGCTTCACTTCGTTATTCCTTCGATAAAAGTCTGCATTAATGATTATTCTAACTTCGTATTTCGTATATATTGTGCTCTTATCAAGAACTAATTGTTGTAGCTTTTTTTGTATAAAATTAATTTTTCTCCGATGAAAACAAACATACGCTATTTATATTCGAGACACTTAGTTGTAGAGTCCCTAAACTATATATAACTATATAAAATAGCTGGGGACTAGGGGAACTGGAGGGCGCCAACCTGCACGCGGTAAATTTGAAATGCTTATGAGAATAAACTGGTTTTGATGCAACGATCATAAGTAAAGTTGAAATATAAATCGTTAAAAAAATTAATAAGATTTAAGTATTTGTAAATGTAAAAGTTTTTTCACGCATACAAATAAATTTTCATCGCAAATTATTTCAAATTTACCGCGCAATCTTTATAAGCTTTGCGCGGTAAATTCAAAATGCTTATAAAACAGAAAATTTGAATTTTATCCATAATTCCTTTTTTAATTGATTACATTGTAATTAGTATTTTATAAAATTGTTTACAGTGAATTTTTTACAAGAATTGAAGCTTCACTATATATAGTTATACAGGAGATGATTATAATTTACTGTTTAAGATTATAATGATAATAAATATTTTCGCTATTTAAAACAATAGTATTACAATGTGTTCATAAGGATCCTGATTATATGTTGTAAAGATTTTACAATAATATTTTGTTCATTTAGATTTATCATGATAACATTTACTTCGAAGAATTCACATATTTAATGCGTAAAACAGACTTACATATTATCTCATATTACATAATTAATTTATTCTATATTTTTGCAGAGTCTTAGACTTCTTATTTACATCAGCCTGAAACGAAATAAAACGTTATGTCTTATTTACTAATTTACCCAACGACCATCTGTAAGCAACTGTACGAACTAATAACGGGGCTTTATTTGATTAAGTCAATAAGGCAGTAGTTGTTTTGCTTGATTCGAGCGAGCAATTCGAAATGTTCGTTAGACACTAAACACTTTTGTTAGAATAAGTGATAAGCACTAATTTTAAATACATTTTATTGTGTGAAATTTGCGTCCAACGCTGCCATATCAACAACGATCAAATTATTCAGGTAAAAGAATAAATAATTTTGACTAAGAAATCAACAGTAATGCGGATCGACTAAAGTGACGTTATATCAAGAAAATTCAAATTAAGCGACGCAACAAAGTAAAAATAATTTAATTATTTATTTATTTTTAATTTACAGTCTGAGAATCCGATAAAATTTTGTTAAACCTGCAGGTAGCAGATAAAACTTTGGAAAAATCTGTTAAATAAGCAGCATCATGGACACAAGTTGTTATACTCTACCTCCTCCTAAACTTTTCCTGCAAAGGTACATAGCAGAACAGCTTGCCTTAAATAACAATAATATTTCCGTCGAGACAGTTAAAGTGCTTTCCGAAAATAATCAGCGTGCCAAGGTGTCACCGGTTATTTTGAATTCGCACTTCGAATCCTTTTTGAAGAGCAACGAATGCGTACAGCCCAGTAATTCTGAAAACAATAATAATCTCAAGGAGCAAACTCCGAAAAAACGAAAGAAGCGCTCCATAATAGGTATGTACTTGAAATTTATTTGTAATTAATCAAATTTAATTGAAAAAGAATTGATCAATCTGTTTAATAAATTAATAATAAACAATTAATATAATTAGAATATAATTAAGAATAAGAAATTAATAGTAACTTAATAGTAAGAAAATAATAATAAATTAAGAATAAGAAATTAGTAATAAATTAAGAGTTAATTGATCTGCTTAATTAAAGTAATTATTAATTAAATTACGATAGATGTAAAAAATTTGGTGGTGCTGTGTTGTCCTGCTTGCGGAGTTGAAAGGACATTCGATAAATATCAGAGGATAACAGAAAATAACGAGGACTCTTTTAAATGCTGCCAGAAGTGGCAGTACAAATGCACTATTTGCCAGAAAATGTTCGACTCGAATGCTGCAGCTACGCGCCATATGAGATCGGTCCATAGTCATTTTTTAGGAGGCACCGAGAATAATAAGGAAATAATCGATGGTAAAATATAAAAAGTATTTTTTGTACCGTTTTGAGTAAAATTTCCCTTCAAATGAATCGATAATCATTTGTGTTTATTGTTGTTAGTATAAAAGTTCGTTCGATACATGCAAAGTTTTAACTTAATCCAACGTTTATTTAGTTTAAATTCGATCAAGATTTAAGATCTATCAAATCATTAATGAATCAATGATTTAAATGGTTCAATAAATCAGTGATCGTTTACATTTATTATTAGCGGAGTTCTTTAGGTATTAAAGTTTCAATTTAATTTTAATGTTTAATTAATTTTTGATGATCCACGGAATCGTTTCAACGAGTTTAAATGGATCAACGAATCAACGATCATTGATAATTATTTTTAAGTTAATTTTAACTCGTAATCTATCGAGTCGTTCCAACTTTAAATGAATCAACGAATAATTATTTAATTTTATATTTATTAATATAGCAGAGTCCTTTAATTTCCACGTCTGATTTTTAATTTTTTTTTTTTCGTAATCACATTCAACTTTTGATTCTAACGAAGCGTTGTAACTTTCAGAGACATTGAGATTCATTTCCGCGACGTGCAAGCACTGCTACTTGAAGACCAAAGCATCGTTCAGTAATAATTGTCAGATCTGCTTTGTGTGCTACAACAAATTAAGCTTCAACTGCGAGAAATGCTCGAAAAAGATGCGAACCTACTCCGGGGCACTTCAGCACGGCAAGACCAACTGCCTCAATGTGGACGCGAGCTACAAATGCATCCAATGCGATTCCACTTTTCATTTGAAGGACACTCTCGAGAAACACGCGCGGGAAGAGCACCAGACCGAAATTGCCAATCATGTCTCTCGGCATAGTTTGTAGAAAAGTGGAGCTTTCCTATTTGTGCTTTATATTTTTGTGACTATTTCTATCTATAGAAACGTATATACATATATGTGTATAATGTGTTAAGGATTGGTTTAGTCCTAATTAATTGGCACATCTTGTGGAAAAGTAGAGAATTCCTATTTTTTATGCCTGTTTATAATGTGTATAATATGTATAATCCTTAAACTTTAGTATATAAATAATTAGAAGGTAAGCAGACTATGAATAAAGTCTTATTGTACTAGTAAGTTGTTAAGTATTCTATGTAAATGTTGTGTATTTTATTGTAAAAAAAAATAATAAAATTGTGAATTGTGAGTATAAAATTGTCAAATGTGAAGAATAAGATTTCGAATTTAATAAATAATGATTATACCGTTACTGGACACATTTATCAATTTTTCGATCCTGTTTACCTTTACATAAGTCGGGCTGTGTTATTATTTACTCTTCATTCTAATTCTGGAAGTGTACACAATACATTTGATTTCACATATTGAGGCATTGTCAGTTCTACGTCTAATAACGTTACAGTCGTGTTGAGTTGAGGTTTCAATTGTGTATGTTAAAGCATTCAAAACTGACTTGTGTCTAAATGATAAGTGAACGTAACTGTTATAACAAAATTTTGTGGAAATTATCTTAGTCGAATAGTTTTAATTTTCGTTTAAACTGTGGCAGTGCCAATGAGTTAATGAGATATTATTTAAGAATTTATAATTTATTAACTGCAGTTCATAGTGGTTAAATGTATTTCAATTAAACTTATCCTAATAAAAAAAAATGGAAGTTTTACATACATTCGACAACATTGGTCAGTATAATCATTTTATCGTTTACTGAAATTTACGCAAGAATAGAACAAAATATGTTGATATTTTAGACGGCGAATTGAATTTTAAAATGAATGATGATGCAAGTAACGAAATGCTAATAAATCCCACTGATATTAAAGTAGGTGAGTTATCGAAATTTTTATTAGTTACGAACTTTGAATTTGTTTAGCAAAAATCAAAGAAATGGCTTTAAAAAAGAATTAAATCATAATGTATCTAACGGAAATTTTGGTTTAGAAATTGAAAACAACGACAATAACAACTCGTCGACAAAGGGAAACTACGAAGATGCTGCGATAGACCAGAACTACAGTAAAGCTTATTCGTAGAATTTCATTAACTTATTTTTTATTAACAGTTTAACTTTAACGTTTATTTGACATGTCAATTTTGCAGATTTAACTTCAAGTGAGGCCAATAAAGATGCGACGTCGGCTACTGAAAAAATGAATGAATCTACTGCATTATTAGAGAAAAAACCTTTGGATGTTAAAAACTACCTGATCAATTCAGGGCTTGAATTGAATAATTCCTGGCCAAATCGTAAGGCTGGAACGAACGCGAATGCAAGTTCGGATAACGACATGATCTTAAGAATTTCCGATGATTCTCACGACTCTGGTTCGTATTGAATATAATAGTGAACAATGAAATAATGTCTGTAATTGCTTTAATTTTAACCCTTTCATACCCAATGTACATTGCAATGTGCAATGCTATATTTTAATTTTTTTTTTAAATTTTGCAAAAAAATGCATGGATCAGATTAAGCGAATCATATTGGGCCTTCAAATTATTCTGAATTCGATGCAGATTGAGAAAATTAGCATTAAAGACAAAAGAAAGATTCAAAAATTGAAAAAATTGCCTAAAAATGATCATAAATCATATAGAATTTTTTTCAGACTTTTTTCATGCAGGAAATAAATTCAGGTCTGAAAGGGTTAATAGGAATATATATGAGACATTCTAAAAAAATTTAAATTATTTCAATTAGATACAGACGAAGTGGACAGCGATTCTAGCCACGATGCAGTAAATGATCAGAGTGGGCAAGTGAACAAAAAAGAGGAACCACTTGTCAAGGAGTCGCAAGGTTCTGTTTTAGGTGTTTACTTAATTTTGCATATTATTACTTATATTTCTTTTTATTTTTAGCGAAAATAAAAAAATATAAATAATAAAAATGATAGATAAAAAACCTAATAACGTATAATTTCTTTAATCGTCATTAGAAGGTGACTTTAAGATTGATGAAAAAAATGTAGAGCTCGATAATTCGACCACTTCCGTATCTCAAAGTAACAGCAAGAAGAAATTAGATACAAGTCAAACTTCTTTGACGAAGTTCCTCGTTCCAAGTCAGTCGCCGATGCAAGAAAAAATAGAAAAGGGTATCAACTTTCTATCAAATATTCTACTGTCAATTATCGTCTATGATGTTGACTATATATAATAAATTTGAACACTTGATTATGTAGTATACATCATACATTTTGACTGCATGATTCGATCATTACATCATTGAAGTGTTGTTTTCAAAACAATTAGTTCATAAAATGGATTCGACTTTGGGCTAAGAATTTATTTTTGTTAATTTTCAGAGAAATAATACTTCGACTATGTAGTCGGATTACGTAGTAAAATTATATAATTAAGTGTTCGAATTTGTTACATATTCAATTATGTAGTTCAAGTACATAAACCAATTATGTAAATCAACTATACAAGCCTTTTCAATAAGGAATCATTAAAATTAAAAATAAATTAAATTTTAGATGCTGATGCCACTCCATTGAGACCTCGCATATGTAAGATTTATGAATTACTGTTAAATTATTTTTGCAAGTGAAGATTCTGTAATTTAAACATTTTTATTAAATTATTGCTGCAGCAATGTCGCATTTAATCATAAACTGCTGTACAAATTGCGATAAAGGATACACTACATTCGGCATAAAGAAGGAGTGCAAAGACTGTGGAAAGCGCATGAAGTTCGGTTGCTTCATTTGCGAGAAGCTTTACAGCTACCAAACTGCAATATACACCCACATACTGCAATTCCACAATTTTTCTGTGAACTTATTCAACGAGAGTGAGAAGAAGAATTATTATAAGATTTTTTTAATTCGCAAAAATATACCCGCAGGAAAAAAATTCTACAGATACCTTTTTTGCAGATTTTTTTCTGAGAGGGTCCTTGACTATTTTAATTCAATTTATTTTCTTCTATTAATTGCAGAAATCCATGCGATCATGAAGAGTATTTGCTCCAACTGCCAATGCACATTCGACCATGTGAATTCAGTTTGCTCGAAATGTAAATCAAATTTGGAGTATGTTTGTCTAATTTGTGGTGAAATTCGTTGGACGCGATCTGGGATTCACATGCACGCTGTTAAAACGCATACTCAAGAATTCATTAATGCGCCGAAACCAACAGGTAAAATTACGTTTAGTACATTTGTCTTTTTTTATTATTATTGAAAAACAATTTATTCCATTCAATTTGTAGATTCTAATAACATAAAGACCGTTGAAGCTAACGAAGAAAGAAGTGTATTACAAGATGATGGAGATGAAGATCAGACAGAAGTGAAATTGAGTGATAAAAATATTGCTACATCTAAGAATTCTGGTAAAAAATTAATTAATAAAATAAAATACTATTACTCTTAGAAATATTTTAAGGGGGGTTTGGACCTAAAATTTTTCAAAAAATCAATTTTTTTATTGTATACATCATTTTGAACTTACAAAAAAAATTATAAATTCAACAAAAATAAAGTTAAACTTATTAAATCTCATACTGAGAATATTAGTGGTTGATTAGATTTTAAGATGCAGTAGGAATTTTGTTAAGTTTCCAATTTATTTCCAAAAAAACTCATCATTTAAATGGACAAAATAAATATAGATATTCTTGCCGTGGTAATTGCCGTATATTGAAAAATTAATGTACTTCATACAGATTCCAAGCAGCTTTCTACCGGGAAACGAAAAGTTAGATTTCAACTGAATAATGAGAAAAGCGATGAAGACAGCAAGATTGAAGATATTTCCATAAATGAAGCTTCAGTTGAACCTTTTAGTGAGTACAGTTTAAGCATTTTCTGCGTTGTATGCATCGGCATATTCTTCATAAATGAAAATCATTACTTGAATGTATTGACCTATACGTATTAATGTATTTTTTTTTTTAAACATTTTAGGTGCTCCTCGTTATCCTGTCAAACGACGAGCTGCCGGTGCCAAAATCGTTGCTAATCCTAGTAGTAAACCTACGAATAAACTTCCAGGTTTATACCTTTACAGTATAAATATTTTAATTTTGATAAAAGTACTAAATCTTGTATGTTTTATTTGTAGATCCTAAGCAAAATGTTACTAGTAGACGACATAGCATCGGTGGAAACTTGGATAGTTCTAAATCGAAGAGCTCTAATAAAACTGTTTCTAACAATGAAGTTACCGATGAAGCTTCTAGTAACGGAAACTTTTTGCATTCATTTATTTTTTTATATTTGCAGAGTTTGTTGTAATGAAAATTTTGTATTTTAATGACAGGTCCGAAACAGGCCATCGCAGAAAGGCGTCGAAGTAGCAGAACGAGTTCGAAGAGCTCTGAAGCTGACAAAATCAAACAAGCTGCTAACAGTGACAAACTGTCTACTAAAACTTCCAGTAAATATGTGTTTTAATTTTTAGTTTTATTGTTTTAATACCTAAAAAGTGACTGTAAAATTTGCTAAAAACATAAAAGCAGGTACTGTGCCAAGTCCGTCCGAGAGGCGACGAAGTTTACAAGGTCCACTGCAGAATAAAATCAAGTCTAATAACGATATTCCACCTAAAAGTAAGAGTAAATATGTTTTTATTTGAAGTAATTTTTAGTAATTAGCATTTTATTTAGTTTCACTTATTTTTAATTTATAGAATCAGAAGGCGAACAAATTAGTAGCGTCCGTAGAAGTTCTAGGATTTTGTCAGACAGCAACTCGATCAATAATCAAAACAAAAAGACTTCTGCTGTCAAAGTTGGGTCTAAAGTCTCCGGTAAAAGAACGATTTTAAAAATCAATCAATTGCTTGCTTATGTTGTACTAATTTTAAATTAACAATTCTGTTGCGAATAGAGCCTGAAAAAAAGGTTACTAATAAACGACGAAGATCTGCATCCATAGGTGATAATTCCGAAAACAGTAGCTCTTCTGATGTCACTTTTGCTGATGTACATCCAATTCCTGCAAAATATGGTAAAAAACCTTCCTTTGTAATCATTGAATTTAACTTTCGTTAACTGTATTATATTTTTAATGAAAAATAGCTTCAAAGCAACAGACTACTACTCCTACTAATAGGCGACAAAGTTTGCCATCAATGTCAGGCAATACTACTGCTACTTCTGGTAACAATCATAAAAACAATTATTAAATTTAATTAACTATTAATTTATGTTATTATAATTTGTTCTTCTTTTCGTTAATAGTACATACACAGCAAATGCCTGGTAATCGTCGAAGCCTTAGAAATATATCCATTAAGCCAGAAGCCGATAGTCATCTGAAAAACAGTTTCACAAAGACGTCATCTTCCACTCCTAAACTTTTTGGTAAAAAAACATTTTTTAAATAGTGTATAAAATTTCCGACAATTAATCACATTCATTAAATGAATGTTTTTTAAAGCACCAGTTGCACAAGTCAAGCGTCAAGGTTTAAGGACTTCATTAAACAACAGTGGAACAAACAGTCATGATGAATCTACTTCTCCTAGTCTTACTGCTGATGCTAAAATGTCAGGTAAAGATATTTTTTAATTAAGTTATTTTTGCAACAAATATTAATTGTTTATTTTTAAATTGAAGTTACAAAGCAACGAGTTGCAAATAACCGCCATAAGTCTCATAATTCGATCGGTGCCGATGCTAATCATAGTCTCAATGAAATCTCCATCGTTGAAAGTACCAGTGAATTTTCTGGTAATACTCAGTTCAAATCAACTCACTTATGAAGTAAAATTTTACAAAAATCAATTTTCAGATGCGCCCGATCCCTTGGAATGCAACATTTGCCAAAAGAAATTTGCAGATCAAAAGTCTTTTAAAAAGCACGAAATTTTTTGTAGGAAAGAAGTTGAAATATTTTGTGATTCCTGTTCCTACACTACAAAGTATGCCTCTAATATGAAAAAGCACAAGGATATCATGCATGGCCGACCGGAAGATCCTGGATCGGTTGAAGATAAAGTACCAAGAACTCTATTAAGTAAGATGAACAATGTTACAAACGTAAACGTTGACTTTGGAGCTTTGCATTCTCTAGACCCAACTTGTGCAGGTAAAAACGTGTAATCTAATTACGATTTTTAAATTAGAAAGCTCAATTAAATCGTTAATGAATTGAATTGTTAATACTTTAAACAGAGATCCTTAATAATATGGAAGCAAACTGTCCAAAATGCATGCAGGATGCAAGGATGAAGCCGAACGATGCAAACTGCCGCAAGTGCAAGTCACAGTTGACGCTGAGCTGCGTCAAGTGCGGTAAACTTTTCCCTGACTTTCTGGCCATCTTTAATCACTTGTACATGGAGTGTTCTGAGAAGCAGTACCACTGCGCTCGGTGTAACTTCACAACAACTTCACTTGACCTGGTGCAGGCTCACGTGAGCAACATCCACAACGATCGTGTTAACAATTCCATATCCAATTTAAACTCCTCATTATCGAGTGAAACATTTGTGTTTGCAGCTCAGCCATTGGCTGCAGTGCCTTTGAACGATAAAAAAATTAAGCTGAAGGCTGGATTTAAGACACGCGAGCAAAACTTTGTAAAAGCCAAGGAGAAACAGGCCGTCAAAGGCAGTGAAGAAATTGAGAATAAACTGAAGAAGTGCCCGAAGTGCAACGTTAAAGTGCCCTCTCTGGTGAAGCATCTAATGCAATGCAAGGATGAAATGAAGTGTCCGTTTTGTTCATACTTGGCGAAGGCTAAACACTTTCTGAGAAGTCACTTGGTCAGCTGTCACAATTCGAAGAAACAAACGGCCAAGTTTCAAGCAGTTGTTAACGACGAGAGGACAACCAAAGACAGACCAGGTATCTTTTATCATCCCAACCCTCCAAATCACTATTCATCTTCACATTATTCAAATAAATTACTAAATCTCTCTCAGATGTCGAGGTGATGATGAAATCGTACTGCAAAACCTGCGACGTGCTGCAGTACTCAATGCCTTTCGAAAGAAAATGTGCAGCCTGTCATGCGAACCTCGAGTATCGGTGCACCAAGTGCTCGCGCAAATTCACGTCGCGCGAGCAGTTGCGGAAGCACGTCTGGAACCACGCCAAGACTGTGAAGTACCTGACGTGCACTGGTTGCTCCAAGGAATTCGCTTTGGCTGAAAATCTTCGGATGCACGAGAAAGTGTGCACTGCATCTCGGTTTAATGCGACCATCTAAAAAAAAGTACTCAGGAGCATGAATTATGTTTAAAGTTTTATTTGACGATGCGAGAACACTTTAAAAGAAAGTATCGTGAATCGTGAGATTTTTTAAAAATATTTATCCAGTATGTTTTAATGTTAATAAATTATTAATAAATGGTCTATGAATAATAAATTCAGAAAAGAAGATGAAAGAAAAATTCGTTTAGCTTCTTTTTTTCTTCTTTATTTTTACAGATTATTATGCACTTCATTACAATTCATTCAAACTGAAGTTTTTTCGAAACTCATTTATAAGAAATAGTGATCATTTTATTAATTGAAATTTATTCCGGCACACAATATTTAGACGCTTATCCTAAATCGCGTTCAAAATCGTATAAAAAACCACGAATAAAAGTATAAATGCAGAATGACATAACTGCCTCTTATAAATCTTTTATAAATCTCAAAATGAATTCTATCTAGATTACGTCATGTAATCATTACATCGGTATGTGATAACCCACCAGTAACCTTCGACACCTCCAAGGCCAAATCCTCACAAAGGGTACCTTAACAAAAAAATTAAAAAAAAAGTGAAGAATATCTTACAGCTACGTAATACAATTCAGCCATCACCAGAAAACACCAAGAAAAATTAAGCGACCAAGGAAAAAAAAGTAACCAAAGCGGTCCGCGTACATCAGCGATAAATTCTGTCAACCAGGTAAATATTATTGCCACTTACTCACGCCCGAGTGAGTGTAAAAAAAAAAAACCGAGAGTAATATATTTTTTTCCCCGCTGATCGCAGACGCACAGCTTAGTCATCCCGGACATTATAAAAATCCCATCGCCTTGCGGATGTGCGCGGCCGATGGACCGTGCGCTATATACACGTGCGCGGCGCCTATCCCACGGCGGTGCAGGTATCGCCGCGAGGGGCCCGATCACGTGAGCCTGGAGCTTAGACAGCGGGGGCGTCCCTATCCCCGTCGGTGCCGCTGAGTGCAGGTGAACAGCTGCGAGTCGTCAGTCATCGCCTATGGATAAGAGCTCAGTCTGTCGCGCCGCCGCACGCCGACAGGACGCGCATCGCGTCGAAATCCGCGAGCTCGCTAAACTCGCGACACGCTGAGTCGATTGAAGCTTGTTGAAAATTAAAAGAATTTGTTTTTGTTGAAATTTTTATTTTTTTTTTTTTATTTTTTTTGAGTGGAGTTTCATACTTTGAGACGCGATGGATAACAAGAAGAGGGTGCAGAAGTACAACCCGGGGAAAGATGCTAATCCCTTGAGCGCACTGTTTATGTGGTTAGTATTCTTAGGTTTTATTTTTTTTTTTAATTTAGAGAGAATTTTTTTTTTGAGATTTTACTGGTGTGGGGTGGATTAAGGGTGCATTTTTTTTACTACGCTGAAAAAAAAGTTTGTTATTTTTAAGGAAATGATTTACTTTAATAGTACTTATTAAATGTTTGTTTGAATCAAATAATAATTTCATTAAAACTAAATGTATTTATTTGATTCTAAATAAATTTAGTGGTTTCAAATAAATAATTTTTTGACTCAATAAAATATTTAATAAGTACTATTGAAATAAATATTTGCTTAAAATTAATAAATTTTTCTCTCAGTGTAATAATAAGTAGTATTTTTTCTTTTTTATTTTGTTAAATATAAGAAGAGAGTTGCGGGTAAGCAATAATTGTTTAACCCAGAACTAATTTTTTATTAGGAAAGTATATATTTATTGTATGCAAAAAAGTAGTTCAACAATTTTTAAAGTAACTCCTAAAGCTATAATCTAATTGTCAGATATCTTAAAAAAGCAAACCAATAATTAATGATAAATCGTAAACGATAATTTTTATGTTTCCTTACATTTCCATGTATATCCTTAGTGATAGCATTAGTATAAGTTGTAAAAATTGAAGGTTGACCCAAAAAAATATTTCTTGTTTTTAAATTTCAACGACGCAAAATTGATTGCACCAAATATGCTTAAAAATCATTAGAACTGTCGAAGAATAATACGTTTACGTAAAGTTTACAATTTAATCGTTTTTTTTTTCACTCCTTTCATCTAGAACAAAATTTATAAAAAGTGTGCATACTACATATTTATACAATTTCGTCGTTCATTCGAATTAAATCATACATAATGAAATTTTCGATTTATACGAATGGTTTAACGAAACTATTTAATATTAGCTTAGTACATTCTCCGTAGAAGCTTTTATTTTCAAAATAAATCTATTCTACTTTGTTCATCCTGTGGGTGAATTACCTATTACGTTGGGAAAAAGCACTATAACGACCATTAAAAAGATTTTTATCAAAATTCAAGGCGCATAAATCAATCCACCTGTAAACGTTTAAGTTTTTTCTATAAATAAAGTGTTGGGAATTAATAAATAAATTTGAAAAAAAAGAATGTTTATCTATACATTGTTAATTGATTAACAGAAGAAAAAATCCTTGTAGATCGACAAGGTGGAATAAAAAATACTGTTTCTAATTTTATCATTACTATTAAGTAAAAAATGGATGCGTTGCTTCTCTAAAGCAAGGCTAGCTTTTCTTCTTGCTTGTAATCGATCGAAATAAAAAAAAAATTAATTTCACAATTAAAAAAAAAACTATTACTTTTTTTTTAATTTTGTATTTCAAATATTTGCTACTTGTATATTTAATCTTGTAGTTTTTATGAATAACGAAAAGTTTAAATTAGTAAAAAAATCAGATTTCATTGTTTTGTAGTTCCCATCGCAGTAGCTCATTGCGTTTGAAATAAAAATTACAAAATCAAAAGATATTTGACGCGATACAAGTTTAGTGCATAAGCTACATAATTTATCGGTTCAACATATCGCTCACACAATTGAAAACTCAAATCGTTGAATAAGCAAATATGATATCCTTATAGTTTTTAATAAATAATTTATCCCGCATGCAATCGTTTTAATGAGGTCCTCTCATGTAAATCTTATTTATTGCGTAAGTGGAACATTAAAAGCCTTAGTTTTCCAGCAGTTCAAGGTAGTCTATATTCATTTGAAATGTAAATATAGTAAATGATTATGTAGATCCGTGCGGGCTCCTGAGGGAAGGAAGTAAAATCTCAAAAACTTTCTTGAATGATAAGACTTACCGAATTCATCGCGACGGTATAAAATAAAATCAAATTCGTAGGTCAGAAAGTTACTTTAAATTTGAATGTATGTGTACAATAAATGCAGCTATTGAAACTGCATTTTTTAAAATACTAAAGTTGAAAAACTGCAGTTTTGTAGGTGCACTAATTGTATGAAAAAATTATATAATTATTAATGTAGAAAATTATGTGTGAATTAATTTTATTTATTATATTTCAGGTACACAAGAGACATTATTTGGAAGTGTAATCGCAGGGACATCTCATCGAAAGATATATACGATCCTCTCAAACACGACGAATCAGAATATCTAGGGGATCGTCTGGAAAAGTGAGTATTCAGATTTTTTGTTGCTATTCCGGTTATTATCTATAAACATTCCAATTTTAATGCATTAAGTCATTAATTTGAATTATTACAATCGTCACCGCCGATATCACTTAAAATTAATTCATGAAGATTACGTTGAATTACATAATTAATTTAAGCGATCGATGCATGCTCCATTTTTTATAAATCAAGATAATAAGTTTAATAATACCGGACGTGTTGTTAAAAAAAAATTCTACGAAAAATGCTTCATTTTTTGATCAGACAAGCCACTAAGTAATTGCCGATTAACGAGTTTCCACATATCGTCATAAGGTAGTTAAATAATAGACGATAAATTGTTACTTTATTAATTCCACAAAATCCGTAAAAGAAAATAGTACGTGGTCAATTTTTTTTTCGCTAAAAACTAAACAATTTTTATTACTTTACAGAGAAAGGAAAAGCTATCTTACACGTTGATTCAAACGATTGTAATTATATTTGCATATCTAATATCGCAACTCGATCTTACGCTTACTCAATGCAAACGCTAGAGCCTAAATATCTCGAAAATATGAAAAATTCAGTTAAGTCGTTTTGACGGGAATTAGTGGGTACGCACATTAAACATGCGCATTATCTAATGAGGTCAATGGCAAAAAATAGTCACTTTCAAGTACACATCGAAATAAATAAAAGCATTGTCCTGATCCTGCGACATTTTGCAATAATTTTTAATAGTGACTGGTTTTAAAGTTGAGGGGAAAAAAACCTTCCTTCGACACAAAGAAGAGGAACAAGGGAACGGAGTCAATGGTCGGGATCTTAGCTAACTGACTATTCACGCGGCACATCACATTTTCCTTGTTCGCTATTGATGCCACAAGTATGTAAACGGTTGAGCGGAATTTTCTTCTTATAAGGTCGGTCGTCCTTAAACTGAGGCACTGACGCCCTGGCACAAATAAAGGGGAACAGCTGAAGTCACTTCTCGTTTCTTTTACATCTCGTCATCTTTATTTCCATTTGGCCGTTGAAAAATTTGATTTATTTTAACTAAAAAAATAAAGTAAATTAAAGTGATATAATTCGTTACTTCGACAATGTTTAATCGAAAAACTTAAGTGAATGCAAATTACGAGCACTTTATTTTTATGTTTTGTTCCAAAGTCCGAATAAAAATACAAAAACAATTCTTCTGCTATTATTCATCTTCAAAAATAACGGAATAACATATTTATAACGTTTAATTAGATAAAACGTTTGAAAATATTTTATTAGCGTTATCGTTATAACATTTAACATTTTAACGTTGAACAAATCAGTTTCTAGTCTAAAATGGAAAGGCATTTTTTTACTTTCTGATTCATTACACTCATTACTATCTGATAAATTGATTGTTTGCTTAATTTATAATATGCTGTGCACGCATACTTTTATTTTTTTTTTCCTAAAATAATTTAAGCCAAATTTATTCCAGTGAGATAACACGAACAACAAGTGTATATCTCAATTAAAAAAATTAAATAAACTTAAAAATCTCATTAATTTTACTGCTTATCCGTGTTATGTTAAGTTTGATTAAAACAAAATTGTACATTTTAATTCAATTCAACGTTTTAATAAAGAAGTTGTACACAAGAGATGGATTTTTGCAACTTTTAAGATGTGGCTCTGGGAATCATTTTCTTAAGGTCACCATATGCATCGACACAATTTTTTCTTACGCATCAGCGCAAAGCAGCGTTCAGCACGAGGCGCTGCTTGTGTTTTTAATGACTATTTAATAACGCCGATGTCTATTACACAGATTAGTTATAAAAATAACTTTAAACTAAATTGGCTCCGCCTTTTTAAAAAAAAAAATTACCGTTTGTACAAAGACTTTTTATTAACAAGTAGATAAATTTCCGTGTCAAAATTTATTAAAAATTTTCTGCCTATTTAATAAAGTGAAAAAGAAACGTATAAATTTCACGCAATTATTTCTGACTTCGCTATTAATCGTGTACTTTTTTTTAATCACCAAATAATTGTACAAGATAACATCAATCAGATTCGTTAATAAACGTCTACCTCAGAAAAGAAATAAAGGAGATTAAATTTACAGTTGCAGCAAAAAAAAAGTAAACAAAAATTTACGGTCGTCAAATTGATCAAAAGTTGTTTAATTAGCAGCTAAACTTTGATAATTTCGACGACATTTTTGCCTTTGACGCACACAGAAGTCTTAATTCGAGTCTGATAAAATCGAAATCAGATAGCCACCCCCGATGCGCGATTATAATTTTCGTACTTTTCCAATATAATTGATTTGTACGGAAGTCATTATGTCTCGTTAAAGTCGCGCGTATTGTACATTGTCGCGGTCTATAGAATTATTTTAATGCTCTCAAGATCGCAGTAACCATGGTATCCTTTTTATCAACGCGCGTGGCGATCGTAATGCTTCTTTGCATGATTTTATGCATCACTTGTAAATTATCGTGGGTGCGCTTTTTTACATTCAACAACAATTAAAAAAGAAAAAATTATGTTTTTAATGTGCATCAGTTAAGACATTTTTCATGATTTTGCAATTTTCGAAGTATTATTTATCGTAGATTTTTACATTTTAATACGCGCCGATCTGTGTGTAGGCAGTTAAATTATTTAAAAATAAAAATAAAAAATTGCGTATCGTATTTTAGCTATCGTTATTAAAAAATTAACAAACGCATCCTTGAGAAATAAAGTGTTAATTTAAAATTGTTGCTTATTATATTGTTATTTCCTTTTTTTATTTACGACTTTTGATCGATTGAGACTTTTAACTTTTTTTATTGAACTGGTTAATAAACATTTAGTCGCATTCTTCAAAAGAATGAATTGTAAAAAAGAAATTAAAATTGCTTACAACGAGTTTTTTTTGTTGTTGTTTTGCTTAATTAGCTATTCTTTTAAAAATCTCGAATTTTACCATATCCCGTTATCACAAAGCCTTGATCTTTACTGACTTTAGTTCAGTCGCAAGTTTATCGATAAGCTGCCTTTTACTTTTTGTTACGTTTGTTTTCAATTTTACAGAAATCTGATCAGTTTAGATTGTAATAAGGTTATCGGAAAATGTCTTATCAGGTATTGGTAAACGTAAGAAATAAAATAAAAATTTCAATAAAAAATAACATTGACATAATTACTCTATTACCAATTTCGTTTCAAACTAAATTATATTTTTTTGCATTTACTGTGACCTAATTACGATAACTTCGCGATAAATATCTCGGAATAATAACGTCAGGTAACCGTAATTATACAAAAAAATATTGTAAATTCATCTATTTTTAATTAATAGTCTAGTGATATAACGATTATGTTATTTTCATTAAAATTTCAAACTGAATATTAGGTAGTTAAATTAATTATCAATTTCTATTATGAAAGCGAATGAATGATCCATTGATTTGTATAAAAAATAATTAAATAATGTTTCTTTTATTTAATACGACCTAAAGGATAGTCCCCCGGTAACTACATCAGACAATTTTATTCAATCACAAAAAATAGTAGGGAGTAAATTTATCTCAAACTCATACTAAATAAAATTTAAATATTTATAAAAATGCTTTTAAATATTCATCAGTTGTATGATGCTTCACTTTGTCAATTGGTAGAAACCAATATTGATTTTTAAAACCAAATTAAATCATATTTGTTTTATTTATCAATACCTCCGGTAATTTTATCAAAGAATGCTATTCGCATTTATTTATTTATTTATTTAAAGAAATTAAACGGACTATAAAGTCCTTACAATCAAAAAATATAACATAACATAACATAACAGTCGTAGTCTATCCAAATACATTATCCAAATTTAGGGATATTTCTTAAGGCATTTTTTGAATGATCCGCTAGACTCACAAGTGCATTTACAAAGAAAAGTAGAGAGTACAAAGTCTATCAAACTTCCACTAAAAAAAATCGAACAAAAAAACACTTCGCCATCCCTAACTAAAAAAAAATAATAAAAAATAATAAAATATCTACGTCCTCTAAAAATTTCAGAGAATGGAACCGCGAGCTAGAGAAGCACAAAAAGCTGGAGTACGTGCTGAACAGCGAGGGCAAGAAGGTGCCACCGAAGGGAGCCAAACCGAGCCTGACCTGGGCCTTGGTCCGCATGTTCTTCTGGCAGAACCTGCAGCTATCAATCCTGATGGCCATCAACTACCTGGTTTTCTCGGTCTATGTGCCCGTCTTCCAGGGTTGGGTGATCGACTACTTCGAGATCGGCCAGGGCGCCACCGACGAACAGTACAATCAGGCCCTGGTCAATGCCGCCATCCTGATCCTCTGTAAGTTCGCCTGCGTGGGCCTCATGCATCACAGCTTCAGGATATCCTGGCTCATGGGAATGCGGGCAAGAATCGCCTGCTGCACGCTGATCTACAGAAAGGTAAGAGAGCGCCGATCGGAACCGGTTTATCTGCACTGATATGGTGGCACAATGGAGAGGGCTATTTTACTTTAGGTATCGCTCTCTTTTATTCCTTGGCTTTGAGAGCGTGAGAGGTGAATTGGACTTGTTCTTCGATGAATGTCAAAACAAGAGAAACTTTTGTTGGTTTTTTCTTGCTTAATTTGTTGGATTTAATGTGTGGTATGAACAATTGCTTGATTGACGTTTGAAGGACTTTCGTATAATGGTATAAAGGAAAAGGTATTTGTAAAAGTATGAGGGAGAGGAGAAACTGAATCCTTCTGTAATAAAATTCTTAATTAAATGTAAATTTTTAATTAAGTACAGATAACTCTTTTTTAGAGTTTAATTCAATTGACTTAATACATGGTGAACTATTGTTTAATTAAGATTTCATTGAAGGACTTTTGTGATAGTATTTTAAAGGAAAGGATTGACGTTTTTAACAAAATCCTTAAATAAATATCAATTTTAATAAAATATAGATAACTTTATTAATTAATTGGTCATATAATTATAATTTTTTATAGAATATCTATATTGTACAGAAATATAATAAATTTTTACGTATACTACTATATTTTTCGTACTCTCTAAATCTGAAAATGTGAATAGTGATATTTAATAAGTGAAAAGTCATTCACATGCTAAATATGTGAACGATTTTTCACATATAAAATGTCACTATTCACATTTTCTATGTGAATTTCACATTTTCAGATTTAGAGTATACAGACTTCACTGATCGTGTACGAGAAAAGAATTTTATTTAAGCGTAATTTAAAAAAATTAATTGCAGGCAATCGACTTCAACTTGTCCTTTCAAGAATGAGCAAGTAACTGAATCTAATTCTATCAAATTTTATTATTCACTTATATTATTTTTCAATGAAGAAACTTTTAAGTTGCAAGCGGACTAGAATCCATATTTACTATATATTATACATTTTTCGAGTGTACTATTTAAAAAAAGGTCTTCACTTTCGGAAGAACAGTTTGAGGATCTCTTAAATCGGTTCTGCGAAAATTCTATGGTCTTTTTTTCCCGAACAAAAATAAATCGCACACAATAATTAAATTAATTTATAAACTAAAAAAAATAGAGCTATAATTTTTTAAACATCGAAAAAAGTCGAATGTTTACACACGTCTTGCAAAAACTGTGTGTACCTATACTGCAGCATCAGACACGTATGAATTTTTTTTCGTGCGTTCAACCTTCATACTGGAACAAGGTTATATTTAACTTTTCAGACGTGGATCTATAATTCCTTTTTTTTTGCACTACTTAAATACGAACTGGCGTGTGTGAACATTTCGCTAGTCCCTTTCGCTCCGGCGACCTTCAACGGCGCCGACGTACGTAGCGAGTCCCGTTGAGGGAAGAGCCAAAAAAAAAAAAAAAAAAAACCGGTTGGAGAAAAAAAGTTCGACTGTTAAATCCATAAATTATACTTTTTTAATCTTACTCGGGGTTTACTATGTGTACCTGCAACAGGTGTGCGTGACAAATTTAATGTGTTTGTACTAACAATACTGATTTGCGTTGATTGTTAAAGCGTTTTTACTTTGAAAGTCATTGTTTAACATTTATTATTTATTCTCTGAAAAAAGTTCATGAAAATTTATGGATGATTTAGTAGACTCCTTTAAGCCTGTTAATTTATAACTTTTGGACAATTTTCATTATACGTATCATTGATATCAAAATGCGCGATAACAGTACAAAAATGCCTGCATCTATATTTCGTATAATAAAAATCGGAATTTAAGACTGCACGCGAACTAAATTTTTAATACGTAATAACAGTTTTTTATTATAATACAGTTGCTCACAGTTTAAAAATCGTACTTATGTTTATTTTAGTAATTTATTTTATTTTACTAATTTAAATTAAAAAGTAATACGGAACAGTTTCGTTTATTTTCATTTTTACGATCGTGTCTAAAATTTATATTCATAAACTAAGCATAAAAAATAAGTGATAAAAATATATTCACTTTTTAAATACAGAATGTTGATCTCAATCGCCATTTCGTTTGAGATTATTCTTTCTATAAAAAAGATTTAATACAAAACTTGAATATCAATTCAAACGTTTTTTTTTATCAACAGTTTAAACATTAGACCTTGCATTTTTTATTCGCGTTAACATAAAAAAATCAAGTTTATTTTTTAAAATAAAAATTTGGCTTCCTGCTCATTAATTTCCGCAATTTTACTATCTCCATTTTTTCTTTCTGTAATATATTCAATACTACCTTGAAAGACATTAACGTCAGTGTTCCACTGGATTGATTAAAATGTTATACCTGCAAAAATGTACACTTCTTCAAAAATTAATAATAATAATTAATACAATGTTAATTATTTAATTATCGTACTGAAAATTATTATAATTACTTATAACACTAATTATAATTATTATACTTAAAATTACCCACGAATAATCGAATAATTATACTCAAAGTTTTAAAACAGAAATTCAACTTTACCCACAATAAATACAAATTTAATAATGTCAAGGATCTAAATGTTGCCCGTCACGTCTTACATGCACGCGGTCATATTCTACTCATTGTCTGGAGTCCCTACATCTACCCGGCAAGGCTAAGGCATGACATTAAAAAAATTTTTCAGGTCCGCCTTTCGAAACATTTCATCGAGATCGTTAACCACTCCGACAATATAAAAAAATCTTCAAGTAGTCTTTCAACTCCGTTTTGAACCTCCATTATTGCGGCATCTATAACACATACGATGCATATATTCAAAATATTCAAAATAAATTACTTAAAATAGTGTTCAAAAATAATTTTGAACAAAAAAAAAAACCAATGAATCTGCAACAACTATATACATTCGAGAGTCTAAAATATCAATACAAAGATCGGCAAAGTATTTATAAAAACTCAATTAGTAATAAAAATAAACAAATTAAGACAATTTAAAGCTACAATCCAAGTATCAAACGAGTTAAAGACATTACATATACCGTATAAATCTGAAAATGTAAAATTCACTTGGAAAATGTGAATAGTGACATTTCATGCGTGAAATGTTGTTCACATTCTAAATGTGTGAACGATTTTTCACTTAAAATTTGTCACTATTCACATTTTCCGAGTGTACTTCACATTTTCATAGATTTAGAGACTAAGTAAACGAACAACGATCGATAAATTGAAAGAATGAATCTTTGAAAACATTTATTGAACCAGAAATACGATCACTGTAACAAACAAGTAAACAAATAAATTGGATGTATTGGGATTTTGATTTAAAATGTTATTTAAGCAGTAATAAGCAATAATATAAATTACTGTTATCAAATTTACGAAATTTATTAGTTTTAAGTTATATAGTATTAAAATAACTTGCATTCTTTAGACCTGCATACAGGAATTCTTTTTCCTCTGCAGGATCACTACTCTTGTAATGCAATGCATTTTACTCTAATTTACAATTTACTCTAATTTACATTTTACTCTCATTTTACAATGCATAAATAAATTAAAAAAATCCCAGATTTTAATTGAAATCAACGATTATTTGGATTGACGAGCCTCGCGCACGCAAAAAAGTCGCGGCGGTACGCGTTAAAATGTTGATGACGTCATTGCATTGCGACTGCAATAAATATGATTGATCGTAAAATGAGCCAGAGGCGCTTGGGCAACACATCCGAGTGCATTGACTATTCGACGTGGGTTCAAGGTGACTGACGGGAGGCTCCTGACATTAAGACGTCGACGAAAATGTCAGACGCCAAAGTTTATTTAAATACAATGCGATTATTTTGAAGGTGGATTGATGAGATAGTGGAATTCGTTATGTGGAGGTGGAGATATGGGCGTTGCGCAAGGATAGCATATCGCGTAATCCCATGTGTAAATGTAATCCCTTCGTTTTGACAGGTGCAGGTCGAGCTTTAGGTATAAAGCAGAATGGAGGTGACTCGGTGTAGTTTACGTGTAACGAAATTAATTTATTTATAGTTTTTCAATTTTATATTTAGTTTTATTTAAATGCATTTTTTTATTGTTACTTTTATTTATTGAACGGACAGGATGTGATTCAGATATAAAATACAAATATAAATGTAAAAGAAAATACAAAAATGCATCTTCAATTAGTTTTTATTTAGACGAATGGAAGAACAGTAACTTCAAATTTCTAGAATTTTAAGAAAATTTTGCGCAGACTGCAATGAAATCTAATTAATTAATTAATAGCAACGATATTCACTCAAGAGAGGAGTAATTTATTGAATATTAAAAAAAAATATTATCGAGATACACTTGTTGTGCAATGAAAGTGCGAGTTTCCGAATGCTAAATTTTTGCTGATAAGAAAAAAATCGCTACGTCATTGACAGACTTTTATAATCCGAAAAATTTGTTAATGAAAATTAGCAGCGCCGTAGGTTTTGTAGTTTTTTTTATGTAATATAATTAGCAGGGTTTTTAATTTTCTCAACATTTTTTTTATTTTTTCTGTCTTATATAATTGCACGATAACATTATCGCGATGAAACATCATCATTAGTTGCATTGTTAATGCGAAGCATACATTCAAAACTTTTACTTATTTTAATCTTTCTTATTATTAGTGCGCGTGTTGCGACAATGAGAATTTTTTTCTTAATTTACTATTGCGTTTAAATTTAATACATACATAGTAATTTTTTGTTTATCTTGTCATTACGCAATCTTAAGACAGGTGACATCCAAATTTCAGGTGTTACGTCTCAACAAATCGGTGATGGATCAAACTGCAGGTGGCCAAGTCGTAAACTTACTGAGCAACGACGTCAGCAGATTTGATTCTTTCTTTCAATTTCTAAATTACGCTTGGATCACGCCCTTTCAGGTGAGCCTCAATGCTACTACCACTCTCTCACCATTGCAAATCATAGTGTAACTATTTTTTTTTTTTTTTTGCATTGATATTTTTTTTAATCCCATACATTCGCGTTCCGACTAATAGAGCTGTAACCTACTCTAATTGCCGCTGAGATAAGAGATCATTAAAAATTAAAAATTATGAGCGTCCATTAAAAATTCAATCTCATTTTTAATATAAAAGCACATAGACGCGACCATATATTATTTTACCGTCAGTAATGAATAACGAATTCGTTATATACCTTTTTGCATGTATTGATTTAGATTATCATAATCGTGTACATGATGTGGGACACTATTGGCGTAAGGCTGCTCGTGGGAATAGCGCTCCTTTTAATCATAGCAATTCCCCTTCAGTCGATAGTAGTTTACGCGAGTAAAATTCTACGTGCCAAAATTGCCGTACTGACTGACAACAGAGTCCAACTTATGAGCGAACTTGTAGCAGGAATCCAGGTGAGTTTATTTTTTTTTATGTAAGAAATAATGGTTTTTATTGCATTGTTAAAATGAAGTGAATTCTGAGTCTACGAAACTCTCTAAATCTGAAAAATGTGAAATTTACTGAATCAGATAAGACTATATCTCAAAAGTCGGCCACTGATTCAATATTTGAACGAATTTTGACAAGTGAAATGTTACTACTTACTTGTTCACATTAGCTAAGTGAATTTTCAGATTTACTTAAAATAAAATTGAACATTTTTTTTCAAAAATTTTTAGTTAAATATACGCAAAAGCATACAAAAGTGAACTCATTACATCCAAAAAGTTTAATAACTATACACGCTAAATCAGCTGCAGCTGAAACAGAGTGAAAATTAACTTACTAATCTACCTTAGAGTGAATTTTACTCTACTTTAAAGTGAATTTATATCACTCTATTCGTGTAAAATTAAATTTGACTCTGCGAGTGGTTCACTATGAGCTAAGAGTGAAATTTGACTCCAGCCATTTTAGCTGCACAAATTGTTTAACGTCAGATCGTTAAAAATTATCAAAGAAAAATTATTTTATTAAAAAAAAATATTTTTCCGCCAATAAAATTCTATAGGTGGTGAAAATGTACGCCTGGGAGAAGCCTTTCGAGAAGATCGTCAGCCTGACTCGTTGGGCCGAGATGAAGCACATAAGGACGACGTCACACGTGCGGGCCATATTCTTGAGCTCGATGGTGTACACCGAGCGTACCACCCTCTTCGTCACCCTCCTTCTCTACGTCTTAGCCGGAAATCGACTCAGCCCTGAAGTTTCATTCGTCCTCGCCACTTATTTCAACACCATGCAGTTGTCTATAATTTACATGATGCCAAACGGCCTTATCAACGCCGGTGAAGCTTCCGTTTCTATCAAGAGAGTCGAGGTGATTATAGTCGATGATTATCATTAACGTCTAACTACGAAATTTTTATTGATCGAGTCAATAAAAATTTCACATTAGTTTTATTTTAAAAAATTCTAATAATACAAACTGAGTGTTTAAAACTATGATTATGTGGACATCGATTTGATTTGAAGAGTTCAAATCATCGTCATCAAGTCAGATTGAGTTTGAAGAATTGTTAATTAAGACACTCACTATTATTTGTTATTGTGGTAGCACACTTAAAAATTGTATAATTATAATAGTGAATTTTATTTGAATTTGTTTTGTTAATTTTTTTTCAGGAATTTCTACAATTGGATGAGATTGGAACTACTTCGGTAGAAATGCCGAAGGCGTCCGGAAAGCAGGACTCAAGTAAAAAAAATGGGAAAGACATTCAGAAAATGTCCACTATCGAAAACATGGAGAATGATAGACCAGTGGAGGTGAGTAAAAATTTGTAAAGTATCTAAAATAAATAAGAAAAAAATTTAAACCAAAATGCGCCTAAAATAACGAAAGAAACCTTCCAGCCCAAAGCAGATGAGTCTCAACTTATCATTAAAACCAAAATAAACATCGTACAATTATAACAAGAAAAATAAACAATTATTGCTTAAAATGAATAATTATGTAAGGTAAAGCGAGGAAGCCGCCACAGATAAGGAAAAAATTTCAAATAAAAAGAACACAAATCTGGAATAGGTAAATGTTATCAGACTGTTTTAATTTGCGTATGATTACGCACAAAATACATAACACAAAATTACTTCTTGGTTTTATTTAGTTCTCAGAAAATTACGTTTTTTACAAGCCTTTCAAACCTGGCATCTTCCCCACTCCTGCGGGGTTGATGCCACAATACTTAATGAAATAAGTATTGTATTAAACATTTTTAACTGTAGTTTTTATCAACTAAATTTATTGAAAAAATCTAAAAAATTAAAAATTAAAAAAATCAGAATGTATTATTTTGAAGAAGTGATTAGAAAAAAAAAACAGCTTAAAGAGAACATTGAGCGCGCGAAGCGCAGTGAATTTTACTAGTGTCTATAAATAACGAGATACGGTTTTTGAGGCATCTTACCCTTGTTTACCTTACCTAAAATCGCAAAATTGCCTAATGGACCTTTGCAATCTAATGCAGATAAGTTTCGTCCGCGCCTCGGCGAACTGGAAACACGGCCAGCTGCCGCCTACGCTGAACGAGCTGAGCTTCACTATCGAAGCGGGAAGCCTGTGCGCGGTAGCGGGTACCGTCGGCTCGGGAAAATCGGCGGTGCTGAATTTGCTCCTGCGGGAACTGCCCTTGGGTGCAGGCACCATATGCCTGCGGCAGCGGCTGGATCGTGACATCAAAGAGACTGCCCAGCAGCCCGGATACCACACCGACAACGCCAACCTGAGGATCTCCTATGCCAGCCAGGACGCCTGGCTGTTTTCCGGCACTGTCCGGGAGAACATCCTCTTTGGGCAGCAGTTCGATTCTGCGAGATACAGCGAGGTACGTTCTTGCTTGGATCAATTTTACTGTTGATGTCTTAATAATTATCTTCAATTGCACGGAGAGAAATTTTATAGTAAAAATTACTACATTGCGTAGAAACAGTGGCATGTATTTGATTTATGACGATGTTTACTATAAAACGTAGTAATAATTAAAATGCACGTAGTAAAAATTACTATGTACGGAGAGAAATTTTATAGTAAAAATTACTACATTGCGTAGAAACAGTGGCATGTATTTGATTTATGACGATTTTTACTATAAAACGTAGTAATAATTGAAATGTACGTAGTAAAAATTACTATGTACGGAGAGAAATTTTATAGTAAAAATTACTACATTGCGTAGAAACAGTGGCATGTATTTGATTTATGACGATTTTTACTATAAAACGTAGTAATAATTGAAATGTACGTAGTAAAAATTACTATGTACGGAGAGAAATTTTATAGTAAAATTTACTACGTTGCGTAGAAACAGTGGCATGTATTTGATTTATGACGATTTTTACTATAAAACGTAGTAAAAATTACATTAAAAATGAAATATACTTGATTTATGACGACTTTTACTATGAAATATAGTAAAGCGATGTGCATAACAATTTTTACTATGTACATAGTACTTTATGTACATAACACTTTATGTACTATGTACATTTTTCTTGTGTACATAGTAAAAATTACTTACAAAAAAAAAATAAAAATTACTATGGACATCGCTTTACTATGTTTTATAGTATAAAAGTCGTCCTAAATCGAGAATAGCCCACGCTATAACATTTCTATCTGTGTATTTTCATTATTTAGCTTTACGATTGTGGGTGCATAAAATTTATTCAGTACAGCATCGAGAAACTGTTGGAATTAAATGAGTGACTATTTTCACGAAGTGAGAGGTCGAATTTTGCTTTTATGATGACAAGCTTATATTTATACAATAGAAACTGTTCTTAAGAAAGTAATTATCAAAATGAAAATAATAATTCTAGTTGCATAAAACTAATGATAATTATGTCATGTTAAAGAATATTTTTGATTTTTTTATACTTCACTAGGACGAACTAGAATTTCTTGAAATTCTGTTTTTATTGTCATTATCGCGTATTCATTAACAGTGAATGTCGCTCTTATATTAGAACGCGCTGATGGTTGATTGGTAGTCACGATTAAACGTCGTTTTCTTTTATTTGTGTGTTTATATTGTTGAAAGGTATAACTGTAAATTACAATAACGAGTAAAGAAACTTATGGGCATGTAGGACTATAAAAGTTGTATTTATTGTATGCACTGAAACACCGCTATACGTTTCTTACTTTGAGAAAAAAAAAAACGCTGAACGTTGATTGAACCGAGAGCGCGTTTTACTATTCACGTTTAATTTTTAATAACAGGAAATTACGCCTCAGCTTAGACATAATAACTGAGATGTAAAAAGTGTTGCAAATTGAATCATTAAGATGCTGGAAAGTCTAAATTGTTACCTATGGCACAACCTTTTAATAATAATATAAATTGTTATTTTATTACGGTACACCGGTATTTTACATTATGACCATGATGCTTTAAATTGTATTATATCTTTAACAAATAAGTACCAGGAATTAAAAAAAATCAAGTAACAACTCATTCATTGATGTGTTAATAATCGCTGTTTATGACTAGGAATAATTAATCGTTCACACCCATTTCAGAATACAGATTGATTGTTAATTAAAGATGAATGTGACGTTCCATATAAAGGAAAATATATAATCTACTTTTTTTTATTACCTTCATTAGGCTATGACTAGTGTTTTTGATAAAAGACAAAAAAAAGGTATAACAACGACGGTTGGATAATAGTTTTCACTTATTTAATTGTAAGCGTGTCTAAAACATAAAATTAAGTATTTTAATAATAGTCAGTAGTTAGAATTTATATATTGAAGCACACATTTTATAAACTCAAATAGTTAAACTTTTATAATACCTTATGCAAAAATATTTTAATCTACTAACTTTAAGTGGAACTTTTATGTAAATTAACCTCGAGTACGTAAAAAACGAGAAGCCGTTCTGTCAATTACACACATTCAGTTTACGTAAGGCGAGTGATTCCGATTAGTCATAGAAATGCATTAAAACGGGAATGTTTAACTCCTAAATTACGTTATTTTGTATTAAACAATATTCTCTTTTCGAAGTTACAACATTAAAAATTTGTTTGGTCTCTTGTTATAGTTATTCTACTTTTTTATAATTTAAAATTAACAATATCTACTCTTACTAAATAAAAATAATCAGGACTTATAATAAATCGAAGTATTTTAGAATCATTCATATTTGAAAAACAAAATCAATTAGAAAAATTAACGTTTTTTACTTCTAATATTATTCAATAATCATTATTTCAGCACAATTCGAAAATTTCATCAATACTTAGTTTATGTATTCATTAATTATAATCAATTGTATAAAGTAAGCCCTGATGAAACCCTTCAATAAGTGTTCCAAAACGTCGGTATTTAAATTAATAATTAATCGTCGTTGATCGAGTTTATTTTCTTTTATATTAAAGATCAAATTTTTCAAAATTTCTTTGAAGAAGTAAAAAAATTCTTGAGAAAATGAAAAGAAAAATCTTGAAGAAGTAACAAAGAATTTTAAAGAATTAACAAATATTTTGAAGAAGTAATAAAAATAATAAAAACTCTTGAAGAAATAACAAAAAATCTTGTGAAATAATAAAAATTCTCGAAGCTAGAATAAAATTTCTTGAAGAAATAACAAACAATCTTGAGAAATAATAAAAATTCTTGTAGACAGAATAAAATTTCTTGAAGAAATAATAAAAAATCTTGAGAAATAATAAAAACTCTTGTAGACAGAATAAAATTTCTTGAAGAAATAACAAAAAATCTTGATAAATAATAAAAATTCTTGAAGAAGTAACAAAAAATCTTGAGGAAATAAATTAATTCAAACGATGTAGGTAACAGAAGTGTGTGCCCTGCGCCACGACTTCGAGCAGTTCCCGCACGGTGACCAGACGGTGGTAGGCGAGCGGGGCGCTTCTCTATCGGGGGGTCAAAGGGCGAGGATCAACCTGGCCCGTGCGGTTTACCGCCAAGCCGATCTCTACCTGCTGGACGACCCTCTGAGCGCCGTGGATCCGCGCGTCGGCCGTCACCTCTTCGACCGCTGCATCCGAGGATACCTTGCCGGCAAAACTCGGGTCCTCGTCACCCACCAACTGCAGTTCCTTAGACGCGCTGACAGCCTCGTTTTCCTCGAGAGGGTGAGTTTCTTATCTTATTTGCTTGTATTCATTTTTTTTTTCTGAATTTTATCTGAAAAATCGTTCGCACATTTAGCATGTGAACGGATCCATTTTTCCTGCTTGTTATCCATTTTTCAGGATGAATCCTAATGAAAAATTGAGATGCGATAAATCTGTTAGTATCAGCATTGATCATCCGATGTAGCAATTGATTATCAGCTGATCGGTTAGGTAATTTATCAAATATTACATGATTTATCAGATGATTCAGTTGAGTCGTATAGTCATTACACTGAATTTATTTAGATCTATTATTTAAAAATGTTTGTTAATATCGACTAAATAATTTTGTAAAAAGGATTAAACAAAATTTTCGATTAGCTGTATCTGCGAAATCGTTCATTCATTGTAGATGAACTATCGTCTGCTTTTTCTGCAGGGAGGAGATTTAGAAGCAAAAATTCTTGTTTTTTCTTAAATAGGTACAATACTTTTTTATTGCTTTTGGGATTCTGATTTTTCTGTATAGGTTAAATAAATTTTTGTATGATACTAAATAGGGAAATTTTGTTTGCGTTATATGGAATGTAAATCCTGTTCATTATACGCATTATTCACGTCGCGCATAGTTTTTTTATTCGTTAAAATTATACAAAACGATTAATCAAAAAAAACTCTTTAAATTGTTTACTGACTTTAGTTTAATTTAAAATTTAATTACATACAAATTATAATAAATTACTAATTCAATGACAACTGTCAAAAAATCGATTATACAAATTCATATTCAAGACACGGAAATTAAAAAATATTTGTAACAAATGCCTAAATCATTACAGCGATCATTATTACCGTTTTTTTTTCTTGTTAAACGTTTCATCTGAGAATCATTTGAATTTAATCACTTTCACGATTGAATTTTAATTAATAATAGGATAAGTCTGAAGCCACATTATTAGCAAAAAAACGTCAAACGAATAAAAATGTTTTAAAAAAATTTCGTTTTGTGTGCGCGATCAGTAACCAAAAAAATAATTTCACAATATGAACGTCAAAAAAATCAAGCTGGTAGTGGAAAAAAAGATCTCCAACTTTTAAAGTCATTTTCGTTTAAAAAAAAGTTTATTAAAAAAATACAGCGAAGGCCAATCGAGCATAATACCAGACTGTGAAAAAAAAACCGCGCAACATTTAACTACACTACTTCAGCTCTACGCCATTCAAACTTCGCGGATAAGTGCAATGAAAAGACAATAGTACACACGCTAAGAGGAAAAAACATCACTTGAAAAAAAAAATCAGAAAAGTAGGTGCGACATCGGGGCGAAAATGTTGCAAGTCGATGAAAAGGAAAGATTAAATCACGGTAGTTTCCGATAATTCAGTCTCATGACCCGCTTGTATGTGTATATATTCCGCCGCGTGAACGACTAAGTATGGCTGATTCATAGCCGGATAGGAAAATCGACGAGGACGCGTTAATCATGACTTAAACTAGACGTGGATATTTCTTAAGCATCATCTCTTCTGATTAAATCGAACGGGACATCTGGCACCGCGATTTAAACACCTTTGTCTTAAACAAAAATTCTTAGTAAAATGAGATAAGAAAGTTTAATTATTACCGAGGCTATTTACCTCGGGATTAGAAGCACTCGTCTATGCAGACATCCCGTACACATAATAAAATTTCGAAATGTTTAATTAAATTTGCGGTATTAATTATCCTTAAACTGTAGGATTATATACTCGATCATAGACTATAAATTCTAAGATCTTTTATATTACTTTTTGCGGCAATGTTCCGAAAAAGTATATATAATCGGAATTTTTTGTATACTATATTATTTTCGTTTATTTTACTCTATAATATTTTTTCAGCATAACGCGAAATGATCTAGAAATGAATTTATCTTAAAATTTTAATCAAGTTATCTTAATTCTGATCGAGTAAAAGCAATTGATAAATTTTCATTAACTGTATAATCTTAAATTTCAAGTGAATCGATTTATAAATTTTAATGAATTATGATCTAAATTTTCGAGAAACTCTTAATTCTCGAGTACTTAAGTCTACTTTCTCAGAAAAAAAGACGCAGTTGAAATGGACAGTTACCGTTTTTCCTCGCAAACTCCCTTGTTCCTCATCAATTTTTCCTGAACACAGCGGGAGAAAAAAAAATAATCAGCGATGCAAATTACATCCGCACTCTTCTCCCGGCGGCGCTTGATATTTACAATTTTTCCTCCAGGGAAGCGTCAGGTACAGCGGTTCTTACGACAACATCACGAATCTGGCGCCAAAGGTAATGGATCTCCTTGGTAAGATGAAGAGCGAAGAAGGAAAGAAGAATGCGAATGCCGAGGAGGGCTCTAAGGACCCCGACACGGTCAGCCTCAGCAGCGATGCGTCTTCCGTGAAGTCATTTGATGTGAGTAGTATTTATCGCAGCGACGAGATATTATCGCCTTTTTTCATTTTTATTCTTGGTTCTATCGATGTTTTGACGGAACGTGAAAAACGAATTCTGCCGATTGTTGTCTGTCTGAATGGATTTTGTAATTAATTGCCGTGTAAACGACACTGGCGGTTCTAGTTTGTATTTTCGATTAAAATTGAAGGTCATTTTATGCGTTGGAAAGTAGTATAAAAGAGAGATATTAATTAATTATGTAATAATGCAATTATTTTTTTTTTAAGTACAAAATTAGATAAACACTTATGGGAGTTGGCTTTTATTTCAATGGTAATGCGTTTTTAAATGCAGTGCAGTGCATTACAATTGGATTAAAGGCGTGAAGTTGCCATTAAAAGTTGACCATACAGTAGCAAAGATAATGAGCTTTCAATAAAAAGTTTTATGTCAAAGTTTATGTAAGTTACAAGAAATAATTTAAATTCAAATTTTTATGTAAAAGGAGCATTGAGTAAGCAGGGGAACAAAATCGTACAAAGTTCTACTTTTGAAACTTCACGTGTTAGTGTAGTATAGCAGGTTTCACGTTATTGTTTCCTCAAAATAATTTTTTTACGTCAATAACAGGCGCTTCCTTAAGCTTGACGTAAATTTTTAATTTGAAAAACTAAACTTTATTTACAGCTGCATTTTCAGCTTTGAACAAAGTATGAAACTATTTGCAATTATTTTAAATTTGGAAAAAAAAAATTATAATACAAATTACACGCTTTACCAGTAGGTGACTGAGCAGAAACGCGCCTCTCGATTTTTAATAGATAATAAATTTACCTAAATAGAATCCCGACGGAACTTTGTTCGCCACAAAAGTATAAAAATTTCACACAAAATAGAAAAAAGAAAAATTCCCTCTTCACCATGAAAAATCGGAAAAAGAAAAAACTACAATATCGATTTGCGCAGCGTAACTTTCCAACAAATAACAAACAGTACATTCGATATTAAGTATCAAGCAAGCCGCGACTCTAATAATACAGAATCCCCAGACCCAAGTCCATCATCTGCGTAGCATCGAGTCGCCTGCGCCTGTAATCGCGCACACTGCAATTGGCGTGCGCCTGTCTCCTATGATATTTCATCCCATAGTCATAGCCTTCGGTTGACTATCCCGTCACCCGCGGAGCCCCCCTTTTAAACGGCGAGCTCAGCGACACGCGACGCGCGGCTCTCCTTCGCGAAATCCCCGCGTGGAACAATCGATCGCATTGTCCCCCCTCCCCGTTGCGCAATAATCCCGGGTACACTCGGTATAATTGTGTTAATTATTCAGATGAATGTCGGAGCGACTTGCGAGCCGACTCCTATCGGATGCGTCTGATCTCCTTGGCATTCCCAGAGCACGAGCGTAGGCGTTGGTCAAACTATGGAGACGCGTGTGATCATGCGGATTCTCGGTTTTCTGCTTTTTTTTTTCACTTTTTTATAACTATATGTATAAGCGAGGAGGAATGTGTGTATATATGTGGGTGTGAGGGAGCTTGGAGCGAGATGGGGTGATCGTGGATTAACGAGGCGTTTCCGTTAGGGTCGGTTGGAGATCGTTGAAAAGTCAGTAGATGGAAAACAATTCGATTGCTAATTGATTGATTACTATTCTTCTTTTTTTTTTTAAGCGATGTGTATTATTAGTCCGATTAGTCGTTTAGATATGATAATTTATTGAGAATAAGCTTCTTATCTATTTATCGTGGTTATATACGCTTTTAGAAAAATGGAATGACCTCATGTAGGTTTATAGTGCAATGCAAGGTATGAATGATTTTATGAAAATCACTATACTTCAGAATAATTTTTTTTTTGTTTTTTATATAAGTGACTTCTCAATAAAAGGGTACAAATCGAATTATGTTTTCGAGAATTTAAAATTGTTTTCATACGAGAACAGATGAAAAAATTAGTCTTCGAAATTTTTGCCGAATGAAGTTGATCTACTAAAGTGAATATGCAATGTTTATTATTAAATAACGCAATATAAACACTAATTTTTTTTCTATTTCCTTTCTAATGAAAGCTAAACATTTGTTTGCCAGTTAAACATTCATGGTAATATGGATTGGGTAATTTTTTTAGTACCGATAAGATATATAAAACTGTTTCAAGTAAACTCATTCATTGACGTAATAAATAATGTTTTGGATAATAACTTTTCCGCAATCAATGAGTCATTTACTTTTAACAGAGCACTTTAGATATGCATTAAACTTACGTTCATTTTAGACTTCTTTTGAAAAAAAGAGTTTCTTGTAATTTAAGACTGATTTTTTTTTTGCATTTCAAACAATTTTGGGGTCTTTTCTTACGTAACACAATAAATTAAAGTGTTATCTATGCACTAGTTTTGTTGACTTTAAGTGTCAATTGCTTAAAATAGTTTTACGAAACTACAACTAAATAAGAAAAAAATAATGGGCAGCAACAAAAATTGAAATTTAACATTCTAGTAAAATTACTTTACCACGAGTAACGTTTTTTAAGCACTTCTTAAATGATTTTTTTTTGCATATTGTAGGGAAGTAAAATAAAAAATATATATATAATATTTACTATGACAGAAATATTCTAGTAAAAATTACTAAACTTTCTAGGAACATGATATTACAGATTGACGTTCCAAAAAAAAATTATCGTGTAGTAATTTACAACAAAATTTATTAAACAGTATTGTTAATTTTCGTATGCACTATAAAGTATCGTAATTTTTATTAAAACATCAGTGTTAATCCATTTTTAGTTTCTCGCACAGTACACTGCTAGAAATGATTTAGTATATGTTAGATAAAATAATGACTACAGTGTATAGTAAAATTTGTCATAATTATAGTAAAAAAAATTAGTTCTTGGCAAAATTTAGTAATAAACATTTTCGTATTGTCAGTCTGTAATCACATTCCTATACATTACACGCTGAATCTGTGGGAGCGAAATTTCACTCTGAATTTACAGTGAAACCACTCATCGAATTAAATTTCACTTCAATAAAATAAATAAAATTTACATGAATAGAGTGGTTTAGAGTAAAAAAAATCACTCAAGTTTTATCAAGAGAGTTAACTTCACTATAAAATCAAAGTGAAAATTTGACTCCAATAGAGTTAATTTATACTCTATTTCACTCTGGCTGATTTAGCGTGTATATTCATTTTAATGTATTTCAATTGAAATCTAAATTATAATACATTTTTATCAAATTTTACTATAAATTTCCTTCTGAGTAGGTAGCATTTTTTACCAGAAAAATTTCTGCTAGTGTAGGAAAAAATAGTAAAAAAATAATAAAGCACACTTCATTAAATAAACCTTACTCGCAAAGATTTCGGACGGCGAGGTGGACGGTGGCGGAGCCTCGGCGGAGGATAGCGAGCAGTCGTCGCGTCTGTACAGCAACGCAATGCTATTCCGGAAGTACTTGAAAGCAGGTGCCTCTTGGTGCTTTTTGGCCTTCTACGCTTTGGTATTGGTGGCGACGCAAATCGCCACGAGTGGCACCGACTATTGGCTGGGATACTGGACCAATATCGAGGACGAGCGTGCCAACATCAGGAACCGCACCATCGAGGAGGAGATTCTTAAGTACACCGATCCCACCGACAATTTGACCGGTAAAACATCTTCATTTTTTAGTATTTAATTTATAGCTTTATTCATAACTTTCAGGAAATTTTTTATTTCTGTATAATGAATTGTTTATCAAGTTCTATTTTTAGTTTTATTTGACAAAGTGTGCGCTATGTATAGTTTGCAATACAGTTGAAAAATAAATGGAGCAACCCGTGAATGAATTTGTAAATAAGCAATTAAAATTCAATCGGATTTGTAACAGAATACAGAAAATTAAACTTTGTATATTTTTTTGTAATTTAACGTTTATTAACAATAGCGCGTTCAAGTATTGTAATTTATTATGTGACGTCAGAGCACGTTGCAGTACTTGTAGCGATTATATCGTGTGAAATTGTGACGTCAGGTGAGATTTTTAATGTGCGGTATCTTTGTTAAGTATGCTCATTAAAATAAAAATAGAAAAAGCACGTGTCGACTATTTTTTGATATTCAATCTGGCGGATCTAATTTAATTTCTTCATAAGAGATTCCAATTAGTTTTTACGATGTAACGATATCTGACTGAAAGAAATCTTTTCAATTAATGCAATTAATGCGAGTAATTTTTTTATATTGCAGTAGTCTTTTTTTATAAATTATGTACATCCAATAAAACTAATTTTTCGTTGGAGAATTGGAGCAGTGCCCGTTTAAATCAATTAGAAAGAAGAGTTGCTTAATTTCGTATTTAAAAATTATTTGGTTGCAAACTTTTAAAACAATTTTTAAAGAAGTAAATAGTGCAAAATTCAATCTCGAATCATTTGGGTCATCGATATAGCATCGACATTTTGTTTAATACTCTGAACAAATGCCACAAACAAAAAAATTAAGGCAAGTGCGCTAATTAAGATAAAAAACAATAATAGTTCTGTCATTAAATGCTGAATTCGAATGCAGTCTTGTTTTGCTTTTGAGAAATGAGTTCTTTTTCGTATACATATATTCACTTCAACATTCCATAAGATTGTAAGAATTAATCACTCCTAATTACTTAGCGATTATTTTATAAATTTGCAACTCTCCTTCAAAGGACAGTCGCCAGACGTAAAACTACGATTTTTTCCTTATGTGATGAAATATTGAATTTTTACGAGGTTTACGTTTATTATTGCCTCTAATTCCTCCGCCAGTAAATGTTAAGTTGGTTTCCTTTGAAATATTCCATTATTCATATGTCTGTTTTGACAAATGCATCCAGTAATAACACAGCGGTATTCGTCAAGTATTTTTCTGGAAAAAAGTATTGCCATTGATTGTCCATATGTTACAATGCACATTTATAATTTATAAATAACCGAAAGGAAATAAAAGTATCTGCACTTAAATGGTAACTCCCTTTTTACGCGCATTATACAATGATATTACAAATTTTCAGGAAATGGACTTTTATCTCAATTCGACACAATGGACATCGATTACGGGGACCTGCTGTCCACCTACGACTGCATTTATATATTCGTCGGTCTTCTTGTTATTACTTCGATACTGTGCATACTGAGGAATTTCCTCTGCGTTGTAATATGCACGAATGCCAGCACTTACCTTCATAGATCAATGTTCGCCAACCTTCTACACGCGACCATGAGTTTCTTTAATAAAAATTCATCTGGTATGTATGAATATTTTTTCTCTTTCTGATGCTTTCGAAAGAAAGATGAGAATTTTTAAGATGCGATAAGATTTGAAAGTGAACTTAATCATAAATTTAATTTGGTAAATATAATTCAGTCGTTTATTTTTGTGCAATTGAAGATACTCAGATTTGCAAGAGTAAGAAAAGAATTTGAAGCGAAAAGTTAAAAGTTAATTTGTAAGTTTTATTCTTAACTATTTCAAATTAATTGCACTTTAAATAAAAATTCATAATTAATCGATAGAGTAAAATTTTAATGTTTTTTTTTTAGTTCCTAAATGCTTAAGGCTTTCACTTTACAAAATAAGTATAATTTTGAAATTTGGAGAAAATTTTCGTACAAATTTTGCAAGCGTTAAGATAACATTTTATGGTTTTAATTTATCACCTTAATTGAAACCAAAAAGTTCTGTGTATTTTTTATTTGTTATCTTAATATTTGCAAAATGAGTATCAAAATTTACTTCAAACATTGTTTTAGAATCATTAACATAATAAATCATACCGTATGGTTCAGGAATATTTTGCAATGAAAAAATTTAAATACTATAACGTACAATATTCAATCAAACTCAATTTCGAATAATTTTAGACTCTAATAATACAAAAAAATTATTAAGAAATACTTTGCGTTTTAAATTGGAACGAATTGGTAAGGCAAAAAATACATAGTACAGAAAAGTCATTTTCATCAGATAGACATTTTCAACAATATTCAAAGTCATTAAGTTAATAAAGTGTAATCATCATTGTATTATGTATTTTCGGCGTTTTCAAACAAAGATCAATCAAATCTGGATGACTTATCTGATTTCAAATATCAAATCGACAATGAAAAATGTCAATCGAAATAGAACATGTTTTTTTTTAATGTAAATTACACCACTATATCCAGATGCGTATCAAATTGAGCAATTAACGCGCCCAGAGTTGTAATTTGCCCCGCGATTAGCATAATTTAGATAAGACCATTTAACGCACTAAATTTATCGTGGTTCAATGAATTCCTAAACATTGCGAGCTGAAATGATTAACCGACTTTGAAAAAATGTAGGTCGAATTCTCAACCGATTTTCCAAGGACACCGGCAGTATGGACGAAATGCTCTCGAGAAACTTCATGGAAGCCGTCCAGATCTTCTCCGTCATGATCGGAATCCTGGCTGTGATAATAGCCGTGAACCCGTGGATGGCTATACCCATTGTGTTAATTCTCGCATTGTTTTGGTACGCCAAGACCATTTACCTGAACGCTGCCCAAAAAATTAAACGACTGGAGACCGTGGGTAAATACAAAAAAATTATCTCTTAAAAAAACGATGATAGAAAAGTTATTTGGATGGTTCAAGAATAAGTTTATGGTTAAAAGACGCCAAAATTTAAAAAATTGATATTATATTTTGAATAATCAAAGATATCGGTGATAATTAATATTATTAGTTAAATGAAGAAGCGTATAATTCTTGCTCATTTCTTGCAAAATTTATTGGAACTTTAACAAATTTGACCATAGCTTCGATATAAGAAACTATATATTTTTTTTTCTAACATTGATATATGAGTCTGTGAGTCATTAAAGCTGATTGTTGCAATTTTTCTGCAATTTTCTTTCCTGGACAGTCTAATTAGTTTGAATTTTATTTCTCAATATGTGTTAACAAAAAGTAAATGTCATTCTGATTGGTATATCTCGAACGAGTAGTGTGAATCTTACTGGTAAAAATAGAAATAGAAAAATGAAACTGCACAGATGATGAAAAAAAGTGGGATGCGGATAACTAAAAATTCTTTGAAAGTAGTTTCAATTGCATAGAGTATCTGCTTATTCGGTTGAAATTTTAGCAAAAAGTCCAGTCTTCTCGCACCTGAATGCCTCCTTGAGCGGACTGACGACGATCCGCAGTTGCGGACCTAAGATTGCCCAGAGATTAGTGAAGGAATTCGACGATTACCAGGACGAGCACACAGGCGCTTGTTACTTAAATATTGTCACTGCCACCGCTTTCGGAATATTTCTGGATATGATGCTGGTCGTCTTCAATGCTATTATTGCTTTTAGCTTTATTTTACTCAATGGCGGTGAGTATTTTACCTTCTTTTTAAGAAATTATGGTGGACAGTCAATTTGTTTTGGATTCAACTGGTGCTGATATGATCTATCACTTAGTAATTAATTCGGTCCGTTCCTTATATAATAAACGACTGTAACGAATTAATTAGTCACGCTTGGTGGTTATAAGCACTTATGATAAGAGAACAGCAAATATTTTACTGTTAATATTTAATTACATAAGTGTTTTCTGTTTACTTTCCGTGCATTTACGCATGTATCAGATAAAAATAAAATCCAACTAAAAAAAGGTAAAAAACTGGGCAAGATTTTGCAAAATTTCTTTCAAAGTTGCTTGCATCCTGCGAAGCACATTTACAGCTGTGACCTGATTTTTCATAAAATTTTTTGTCGTGTCGAAAATTATTAGTTTTAATCGAAACTTTTGCGCTCTTGATTGATGAAATAAATAGCAGACTATTTGTCAACATAATTTAACGCACTACTTATCGCATAAATAAATTATTCAAATATTATTAAAATATTGATATTTAAAGTAATTCTGACAGTTACGAAATGTTTATGTGAATTCTATGATCTTTCACTCGCTTGACAGAAAAAAAGAAATATTACATTCCACCTACTGCAGTTATGCACAAATATAAAGTTAATTTTACTTGTTTCTTTCACGATTATTCATTATTACAAGTTTTTCGGTGCTTCGACGTAAAAACAACGATAAGTCGCGTGTTTTCAAGCGTTTCAACACGTCAAGCGTATCAATTATTTCACGACGATACAGAGTACATTGCCCAAGTGAAGTACATATTGACTCGAAATAAAAAACACAAATAAAAAAGATGACGTTAGTTTGACAAAGAAAAGAAATATCCACACGTAGTAAAAATAAATGTTCATATTTTATAAAATCTGATAAATTGTATATCGGGTTTTATTCAATTTTACGCCATTCTATGGAGTTTTATAAGACCCTTTCAATAGAGTAATACATTACGTAACAAAGGAGGTAAAATAAGAATAGTCCCAGATCGTACGTAAATTGGTGACCAACGTGCGATCTGAGGCATTCTTTTTTACTTGCCATGTTGCGTATTCTATTTTTCAGCTTAGCGAGACCGAAATCGTAAACTTTTCGATCAGGCACCGGGAGTAAAGACTATGGTTTCATCCCGCTAGACTGAAAAATAACTATTTCAGTCAATTTTTTACCTCTTTTTCATGTAATATACTATTTAAGTAGCATCGAATTTAAATTTTTGTTTATAAGAGCTCTTTACTTTCATTAAAAGAACTTCATATTAAAAATACGATATTAAAAAAATTATTTATAATTAATTTAAAAAAAATCGATCGATTAGATGGTAACATCCCCGGAGGAAACGTCGGACTGGCTCTTTCCCAATCTCTTGTCCTGACCGGAATGGTACAACATGGATTCCGCCTGTTCGTGGAAGTGATGTACCAGCTGACGTCCGTGGAGAGGATACTCGAGTACACAACATTACCAAAGGAACATCCCCTGACTTCGCCGAATCCGATACCAGAAAACTGGCCTAGTCGAGGTCGCGTTATGCTGCAGCACGTGTCGATGAGATACGAGGAAAATCAACCTAACATCTTGAAGGTAAATAAAGTCATATGCCACCCAAAGGATAAAATACATAAGTTAACAAAAAATTAAAAAAAAAAAAGGAGTTAAAGGGGTCTGAAGGTCAATTAAAAATTCAAATTTCGCGCCATAATGTAGCGGATGAAAAAACAATTAATTTGCCTTTAAAAAGTGTATAATTGAAATAGTCCGTTAAGTAACGATTTATCATTTTAAAAAGTTCCAAATTCATATAACAATACTTGAGAAAAACTTGAATAATATGATTTTTTTACATTTTTTAAGCCTTTCTCATCAAGGAATTGTTATCCGAACTTGAAACTTTGTCAAGTGATAAATCGTTACCTAACGAAGGGCAAGTATCTCGTGATTTTTCAATATTTCAATTATACACTTTTTTAAAGGCAAATTAATTGTTTTTTCATCTGCTACATTATGGCGCGAAATTTGAATTTTTAATTCTCTTTCAGAATCCCTTAATTCAAAAGAACTAAAGCGCTTGATGCGGAGTTCATACATAACACACTCAACTTAAAAGTGTATTTGTATACGTGTTATACCTGTTTTTATACATTACGTAATAGAAGTACGAATAAAAGTATTACTGTCATTAATAATATTATCGCAGATTTTTTTTTACACAATACTTTTATGAATGGAGCGCGTAAACATTAGAACAATGTCGATTATCCCATGAAAACATGTGTCTCGCACGCTACACGTGTACCTCATAAATTACAAAACACTTTGCAAAATAGAAAAAAAAAATTTAACAAACAAAAAGTCCTCGATTCAGCGATAAGATGCAAAACGAGTCTCGTTTGCTAATTAGTCTTTCGAGATTAAAAATTCATAAAAAAATGAAAATAAAAAAAAACAATGTGCAGGATCTGAACATAATGATCGAGCCTGGCTGGAAGGTGGGAATAGTCGGCCGAACCGGTGCCGGCAAGTCCTCGATAATAGCGGCTCTGTTCCGCTTGACCGGCGACAATCTCCGCGGATCGATCAAGATCGACGGCATCGACACCGGCGATGTTGGACTGCAGGATCTGCGTAGACGCATTTCCATCATTCCCCAGGTAAGCCTTATTTAACTATTTATTTATTAAAAATTAAACGGCAAGGTGTATTGAATTTTATTAAAACATTGTTTAATATTATTCTCATACTAGATTATATAATGTATACACCCTTACCTGTCTGGATCTATCGGAATTCCTCTTTAAGGATCACGAACATTTTCTATTTGTTTTATTTAATTTTCCATTTAATTTTAACGTATCATTTGATTTTCTATATTCATATTGGAAATTGTTAACAAAACTATTATAAATCGAGATTTTATATGTAGTACAATATTCGAAATAAGATGAGGCTCAGGACACATTTGTTGATAAACGCCTTCATCAAAAAATTTATTATTTAATACTCTGTCAGACGGAGGTAATGGAATTTTTCACGTAATCAACTCTTTTGTTTGTATTTTTTAGCCGTTGCGCAAAAGTGACTTCAGTGACGGTTCATTTGCATTTCGGTGTAATTAAATAATAATCTAGATCAGTCATAATTATCGTTTTTTTTTTGTTCGTATTTTTAGATTAACGAACGATGAATTAACATTTTACATTGGTGATATAAATTTTTTCGTAAACAAGCGCGAATGAGAAAAGATTGACGCTTGCAATTAAAGAATCTTAAACAGTTATAAATGAGATATTTGAATCATCACTTACGAGGATATTTCTGATCGTGAGAGAGAAAGAGATAAAAAGAAGAATTTATAAGTAGTTATTTTTAGTACAGCAATCCATCACGAAAAATGCACGTGTCGCGTGCTGTTTAATCAATTGATTTGCGATGCATTTTGCATCAGTAGATTTATACCAGATCCGGCCAGACACGTCGGTTTATATAAATTTGTTATATACATATATACTCCTTTGATTACAGTATTAGATCTTTGATCGAGATTATCTTATAAAAATACTAAAATATGAATTTGTTATCTTTGATCGGATAAGTTGCATATTGTATAGATATTTATTATTATAGTATTCGATTGGTTCACCATTCCATGCACTGACGTCACGTTTTAGTCACATTAAAGCTATAAACTTTAATTGTAATCTATCGTAGTTTAAAAAAATTAAGTTTTTTTCTTAAAAAAAAAAGTTTTATTTATAATTGTTTTATACCTTTTTACCCATAGATATGAGCGTCCTTAACATACATTTAATGAATTAAAACTTCCATTATTGTGTGTATATCTAAGTTTCGAGATTTACTACCGACTGCTATAATACGCTACTGTGCGTTTATTAAATTATTCTCGAAGCCTTATAATCGTTTCGCAATGTTGCAAAAAATATACTGTGATTGAGCGTTTGAATTTCTAATTTTTTTCTATAGCTTTCGAGAAAAATTTTAGTTTCAACTTCATAAGCTTCGCAGGTGAATCATACGTACACGCAACTTGGTCGTTTCTTATAAAACAGATCGGTTACAAGAGGATCGATTACAAAATGATGACTTTTTGCGGCTTTCTTTGAAACTGTAGATTACCATTTATAATAAAAAGTAAAAATTTTGTTTTACTTGCTTGACACAAGTCAGTTCTTCAGATATTCTTAACAAATCTAGCAGATTCGAATAAATTACGAAGCCTAATTCCTAAGAAAAAATTTCCGGTGACGTGAATCAATCCGCGATTACGTTTTTTTCCTCGTAATTTTTACTGACGTGCTTAGCTATACAAAGGAAAGCCTAACATTGTAAAGATAGCGACATAATTTATTACATGATTTTTTGGCATTAAATGAGATCGCAAAAAAAAATTGGAAATACCAGATTCCTGTTTACATTTTTATTTACGTCTTCTTCTATTGCTCCCTTTTTATGGTTCTCGTTTTCCTCATCTTTTTATGCTCTTTGTTTTTTTTTTCTTTTTCCTCTTCACCTTCTTTCGCTTCTTCTACGTTTTCTTCATCATGTACGTATTATTTTTCTTCTTCTCTTACCTATTCATCTTATTTTACTCTTTTTACATTTTCTTCATCATCGACTTTTTTATTTTTTCTTCTGCTCCTACGTTTTATTCATCTTTTTCTACTTCTCTTTCCTCTTCATCTTATTTTATTCCTTTTACATTTTCTTCATCATCGACTTTTCTATTTTCTTCTTCTGCTCCTACGTTTTCTTTATCTTTTTCTACTTCTCTTTCCTCTTCATCTTCTTTTACTCCTTTTACGTTTTCTTCATCATCTACTTTTCTATTTTCTTCTTCTGCTCCTACGTTTTCTTTATCTTTTTCTACTTCTCTTTCCTCTTCATCTTCTTTTACTCCTTTTACATTTTCTTCGTCATCGACTTTTTATCTTCTTCTTCTGCTTAATCGTTTTCTTCTTCCTTTTGCTTCCTTCTTCTTCATCTTCACGATTAAAAATGTCCGCGCAAAAAATAGAGTAATTCCTTGCAGGCTCAATTCACGTCAATACGAAAAAATACCCAAGAATAAAATTTCTCTTCTCCATCCAACAGGAGCCGGTGTTGTTCACGCAGAGTCTGCGCTACAATCTGGACCCGTTTGGCGAGTACGAGGACGCGGTGCTGTGGGAGGCGCTGCGCGAGGTAGGCCTGGACGAGCTCTTGCTGGATCAACAGGTGGCGGAGAAAGGCGCCAACTTCAGCGTCGGCCAGCGACAGCTGATTTGCCTTGCTAGGGCTATCATACGTCAGAACCTCGTACTGGTGCTCGACGAGGCCACGGCCAACATCGACGCCCAGTAAGTATTTTCCCACATTGCGGGAGTACCCCCCCTTCCCTCGTTTTCAAGGATAGACGCGTTTCCGAAGGAGAGGAGTGGCTTTGTTCGTTCCTGTCCGTCGAGGAAGTGTTCTAGTACTTTTTGCAGGACGTAGACGATGTCGTTAGGCCTTTTGCACGTAAAAAGGAATGGGAGGAAAGAAGAGGAAAATACACAATTTGAATATCTATATATGCATTCTCTACAGTTGAATTAGTGGAAATTCCAGTAATCTTTTTAGTGATCAGATTTTCCACTAATAAATTAGTACAATTTTACTAATTGAAATAGAAAAAAAGTGTTCTACTATTTAATTAGTAAAAAACACTTTAAATTAGTGGAAAATAAACTATTTTTTAAATAAAATAACTATTTTGTGAAAGTTCTCATTGTACGTCTAAATATAAATAGACTAAATATAAATAGAAATTAAAATCTAAATATAAATAGAAATAGAATAGAGAGGTATTAAAATCCCGCGAATGTGCTCATGAAAATTCGTGTGGATCTTTAAAAGGGCAATTAAAACAGATTATTTTATTTTATCCACGTGAAATTCACACGAATCATCACAAAGAAGCCAACGCAAAAATCAATGTAGCGTTTTGGCACAGATTTTACGTTGATTTACGTGTGAATTTCCATGTGGATTTTACGTGGATTCCATATGCATTTTCACCTGGATTTTCACGAGGATTCCTCATGGATCCTCACAAGGATTCCATATACATTTACTTGAAAAAATCTACGCAGTCGTTTTCAACAGTGTATACACAACTCTTTTTAAAAGGAGATCGCGTTGACCATCCTGAGCGGCTCTAATTCTTTCGGGTGCGATACTGAGGTGATTTGTGTTTATGCTCTGCTTGACTGGCGGATCGAGGCGCGATTTTTTTTTTTTCGTCCGCGAGGATATGCGCACCATTAAGCGCGTCGGTTATGACCATGTAGGGAGGCGACATTTACATTAATTAAATTGCGCCTGCGGCGTTCCTTAAGTAGATTCATTTGCTCGCTCTCGGTTACGGTTAAGGTTTTCCTTTGTCCGGCGATCGAATAGCTAGACGTTTATTGATTTGCCGATTAGGATAATTTATTTGAGATTCGATGGAAAAATTAGCGGCAATTAAAAATCAATGAAACAATGCAGATCGATATTTTATGGCGTTGCATTTCAAAAGGTTTTCTCATGACATTGAAAAAAGTTATTTTTCCAGGTTTTAGAAATGGATTATAACAATCAAGATAACAAGTGCTATTCATTTTTGTACCTTTGATATTTTTCTAAAGGTCTTACGAAAAAAAAAGAAACTTAAAGAAAAGGTATAACTGATAATTCAATGCTGACACACTTTATTTGACACTTGGTCTTATTTATACGAGAATCCGATAATTTTTTTTTTGTTCAGAAAATTTGGTCAATTTTAATTAAAAAAAAAAATGTTTTGAATTTCAATTTGAATGTGCATTATAATTTAAAGTTCAAAGGATTTCTCAAGGATGATTTTAAATTTTTTTACTTCGATTTTGCAGCAGGATTTGATATAGATTCACCTGACGTCATTATTGATTTTCTTATTAGTATAATTTCTTTAAGTCGATTGTGTAAAAAAATTATCGCAATGTCGAGCAGAGCAGTGAATCAACACTTGCAAAGCTACATACTTCTAATAAAAAAAAATTTTTCTTAGTTTTAAAATATGCATTGCACGTAAGATTAAAAAAGGTAGATCAATGATGAAGCAATGGCAGCTGAGGTATATACTTATAGTTTTAAAAGTAGCAGGTGATAGTGGATTTTTATTTATTTCAATTTAATTGTACAACCATTAGCGAATTCAACGATTTTCAAATGATAAAGAACAGTGGCAACTGACCAGTTCGTTTCGAAACGCTACCATAAAATTACAGTCGGGATCTGGACGTAAAGGATGTATGTGCAACTTTTTCTGTTTTCAAAGCGCAAAAAAGAAGGCGTTTTCCTTTTTCTTTGTGCGCGAATGAAAAATTGCTTTTAATAATCATTATAACAGCGATTAGAAAAGTGAGAGAAACACCAGTTTCCAGGTGTTGATATCTGTGCCTTTTCAATATACATATACACAGATTTTCTTGGCACTGAGCCATTATAATGTGTTTGTTGAGTAATTTATGCACACCGATTTAAAATTCAACGGTGATTTTCATATTAGAGTAAAGCAACTTAAATTTTCTCGAATACGTTTTACGTTAGCTTTCTTCACATTAGCATACTTCACTAAAGTTATAACAATGAAATAGTGAAATATTTAAACTAAAGTCAAGTAATGAAATTATTGAAAACTAAAGTACTAAAGTCAACAATGAAATGATAAAATTTTTAAAAGTGTATATATTTTCATAAGTACGTATACATTTTCAAATTTTTTGCGATACTATATATTTTAATAATTCATTGTAAAAATTCAAATTCGAGATATATGATATTCTAAAGCGGGCAATTAAAACGGTGGCATGCATTGTTACAAAATTGTACAGCAGCGATCTTTTAATAATCATCAATTTGAAAACTTTTTTTTTATGAAGCTTAACTGACACATTGTAATTTCTCGTTCTCGATTTATTGCAATCTTGAATTAATTTATTTACTTGCGTGACATGGAAACCACTTTTTTCATTTCGTAATCTTGTACACATATAAAAATTTAAGTGATGCTAAGTAAATTAGCATAGGAAGACTGCATTGGTAACAAATGATTATTCAAATTCTGGTAATTTCGAATGTAAGTGCAATTTTTTTTACGAAAAATGCATTCACGAGAGAATTAATCATTGAGTACAATATATTGTTGTAAAGCAAATATTTTTATTTTTATCTTTGACGAAAAAAATAAATAAATAAGGAGACTTAAAGACTAAAATCTAAGTGCCTTGAGATATTCTTGAAGTTTACGTACAAAATATAAATGGTGATGTTGCGGATACTGAAAATTCATGAAAAATTGGTAATGAAATTTGGCATAAATTAATTCGTGCGGAATTCCTACACATTTTTTATCAGCCGTACCATTATTATTTATAGTTGACTAATGAATTCGATAAGTTTCAAATTATAGCTTTTATGTTCTACTTCAGTTTTCATTTGCTTGCACAACTTTTATGGTTTCTAAGTCATTATAACGTATTCCGAAATGCGCGTTTTTTCATATTTTATGGATAAACATCTATACTATTTTGGTTAATGGCTTCACTTAAGAAAAATCCCATGAACAAAGTGTTTATTATTTTAGACTGTGCTTAATTGGTTAGTAAAAAATATAAATAATTAGTCGAAGCTAACTCGGTTTGTTTTCTTCTCTTTCATTACAAATGTATTTGGATTTAAAAAATGTTTTTTTCTTTAATTATTAATATAATAAAATTTATGCACATGTACAATGGGGAAAATCGGGTAGAAGAAGGTAATAATTTTGTTAATTTAAAAAAAGAAATAACTTAATAGAATATGTACATATAAAGAGGAATATTTATTCACTCGACTTGAACAAATGACAAATAATAATTCCTTTTTTATCGTTGCCGCACTAAATTAAATTACTCACGTAATTTGCGAAAATATAGACCGCGAATAAAAATTTATTAAATAAGAAAAACAGAAACCAGTCGAATAATTAAAAAGGAAAAAAACTTGACGAAGAATCACTTGAAACGTTACAATTCGTCAAAGTAGCACAAAAGAATTAGCCGCGCGCAAATCGCATCGATCGCTAATTGACGGAAATCAAGCGGATAAAGGAAGTCCGCAAAAAAAAGGAAAAAAATCGTCATTGACTGTGAACGGACATTCACCAACAGACTATAAACACTAATCAATCCCCGCGCGCGAATTAAAAGACCGCCCGCGGCGTCTCCAGGTCGACGACTGGTAAAACCGCAAGGATTCATGCGTTTAATTACATCCTTGTGTCGATTTCGTATACCTGGAAGACAAAACGCAGAGCAAACAGTCCAAAAAAAAAAAAAAAGAAAAAAAAATAAGACGAGAAAGGAAGTTTGCTGCTGGCTGGACGAAGATCAAGGCCGAGTGCCTTTCTCATTTCCATATATATCTCTCTTTGCTCGGGTATATTTGCTTCCCAGTTAAATCAGTTATTACTTTACTTATATTTACTAATTGCTTATCAACTAGGTTTACATATTATATCATATACAGTTTTAATTTTTATTTTATTGATTGTATATTTGAATATTTTATGTTTGATTGAGTACCGAACAGGTTTATGCGGTTCTTTTAGAAAAAAAAAGATTTTTATATAACTGTAAAATCTTGATTTACATCATCGTCGGGGAAACCACGTTTATGTGTTTTTTTGGGAGATTCAGTAAAAACAGAATTTTTTATGTATCATATACAGACACACGATGTTTATAAGATTGTTTTTATGTCTTGAATTTTAAATAGAATCTTATATGAACATACGCTATATAGTCGAGATGATTAATTAATTGTTTAAAATTATTTAAATATGATGGCTAAACATTTATTTATTAATTAATTTATTTGTATATTCCAATTAGAAAAGAAGCTTTTACACATTTGCCATTTAATGATGTGTAAGTTACAATTTAACGACTGAACGATTAATTCCTTTATGCGTGGTCAGTATATAGAAACTTACGCGAAGGTCTTATTGAGGAAATTCTCAACTTGTGTGACGCTTATCTATAAATATGTAAAACGAGTACATTACTAACAATTTATGGTTAGCTGCATTGACGCTCGCACAATGTTAATTAAATCGATATTTCAAGAAAGCAAGGAATTTCAAATATTTTTTATAAAAACAATATGAAGTAACTTAAAACTTATTAAAAGATTTATATCGATTGTATGCTACCTGTAAAAAACCTAACAAACCTTAATTACTTATTGATCGATTAAATGGATTAATTAATTTACATAAATATTTTTATTGCAGCACCGATTCTATCATACAAAACACAATTCGAAAGAGGTTCGCTAAATGCACAGTGTTGACAGTGGCTCATCGATTGAATACCATTATAGATAGTGACAGAATAATTGTTATGGACGATGGAAGTATAGTGGTACGTATGAAATATTTTCTTCGTCAAATTAATTAGTTAATTCGTTATAAATTCAATTAATTAGCTGAAAATTAACTATAATTTATACAATATATAATATAATTTTAATTATAATTTAAATTTACAAATTCTTCGACTTTTATAAAATCTTTTTGAACTCATAAGCAACAGCTTAAAAACGATAAAAATGAAAATGCTTCTCTCATAAAATGTAGTTGAAAGTAACAAAAGAAACATCAAAATAAAAATAAAATATACAGCTTCCTCAAATTATAACAAATTGTACTCTAATGTTATTATTTTTCATGAATCTAATGTAATTCTCAGGAATTCGGCTGTCCCCATGAGCTTTTGAAGAAAGACACAAACGGACATTTCTCGCGAATGGTCAACCAAACGGGTAAAGTGATGTCCAAAACTTTGAGGAAACTCGCCCAGCTATCCTGCGTGGAAAATATGCAGCAAAGGAGTATGGACATTTCCGAGGGTTCCGCCGAAAGCACCGAGACTGTAGCGATGGAATCGGATGATACTTACAACAGTCGATTATAAAAACACATAATGCGTTGCTTTTTTATATACACTATATATTCTTTTTAATAAAAAAGAACGAAAAAAGAAAAAAAAGCATTTCTAAAGTCACAGATTTCAAGATCATTGAAATTTAAAAGAATCTTTAAAAACAATACAAAGACTGTACATAATTAACTTATATAGCATTTTTAAACGTAGATTCCTTACATTATAATTTAGTTATTTTTAAGCTTTAGTCTCATTTATCACCTAAATAGAAAATTGTGTTGTACAAGAATAATTTATTGTAGAAAAATCTTTCTCTTCACATCACTCATCCAGTTGGTTTGAAAACTGTTCGGTGCTTTGAGTCATAAATACTTGAGGCTTAGATTGCATATTCGACTGAAAGCAAAAGAAACAGATCAATTAATGTTTCATTTGTATAAATCGTTAAAATTCACATCCTCATGACATGTATACATTATAATCACTTCTTTGCAACCCTCAATCTTAAAATTATGATGTGTAATTATTTAATGTCGCATAATGCATTGTAATTAGTATAGTTAAAGTGTAAATTTTAGAAATAGAATGTATATACGTTAATCTAGTGTAAAAGCACTTTGCTTGTTTAATGCCTTAATTGCCATGTAAAGTATTAACCATCGCATGTACTTATAGTATTAATAGTTATCAAGCTCAAAATATAAAAATACTTAAAAAAATGGGAAAAGCAAATGTAATGTTTTAATTCTATGAATTAGTCTCCTTTAAACAATTACCTGTGTGACTGTAGTTGATTGCGTGTGAGTGCTATTTGGTACACAGACAACAACAAGCTTTGTTGCTTGAGAAGGTTTTTGTTGTACTTGCTGTACCTGCTGTACTTGTTGAACTTGCTGCACTTGTTGAACTTGTTGAATTTGTTGTGACTGGGCTGTTGGAGTCTGCGACCTTGGCTGTAGAATAACAAATTTCTGACCTCCACTCGTCGTTGTTCCAGGCGTTGTTCTCGTACCTCCAATAACGACTACAATATGAATAAGTTGTTTATAACAAAATTATCTGAGAATAAGATGAAATATGAAGAAAACTAATAAGTATCTGTTCTTAATGTTTATTTTTATGTAAATGATGCGCTGAAATATTTTATTAATTCTAATTTTAATAACACATTTATCTGACTAATAAATGTATAATACCTGATTGTGATACAGTCTTTGTTGGAACAGAAGTTTGCTGTTGATTTGTATTATTGGAGATGCCTGTAGTAATAGGTGAAGGTATTGTTATAGTCTGAATTCGAGCTTTAGCCACTGCGGTACATAAAGCAGGACCTATCCATCCATATTCATGTCTGTAATCTTCTACATTATCAGGTTGTGATCGGAGAGTCTTTAACACTGGAGCAACTGATTTCTAAAAAAATTTTAATTTGTCAAATGAAAAAGGCTACTTATAATATTGTTGTAAGTTTAAAACTTAACAAGAATAGATATTTACAATTAATAAAGTTTTTATATGCCCTGCTGCATTTTTATCTACTGTAGTAGAATTTGGTCCTTCAAAACAGGTTTCTATACGATCTGAGATTGATTTAATTTTAGCTATAACTAATGCCTTTATCACTTCTGGTCCTAATTCACAGAGACCATGAATTGCACCATATAAAGAGGCCAGTGGAGTCTAAAATAGATTTTTTTTTACAATTGTGAATTGTATTTTATAATTCAATGTTTATATAAGTATGTGATATATACTAATACTTACTTGATTGTTCTTAGCTAGCGCCTGGCTGAATATCCGCGTGACTCTCGTTTGTATATTATTAGTTGTAGTATTAAAATTCTTACAAATTTGTGCCATTAAACGAGATGCAAAATCACGTAAAGCCCAATGGTTATCCATTTCTGGTCGTGCACATAATTGCTTTGATACAATGCAAGTTACTACTGAAGGTATAAGTTCATGAAGCTAAAACAGAATTGTTAGACATAAACACTTAATAAAATATTTGGAAAATAACTACTAAATCTTAGATCCTTACATATTTTTCTAAGTAGAGACTTGGATTATCAAGCAATGCTTTGACCATTCGCATGAGATAAATCAAAATTGCAAGATTATTTTGAACCACATTGATTCTGACACCTTCTGCTATGAATGTACACATACGAGCCAACATTTCATGAAGTCCAGGATCTGCTGAGAGGGACTGGAAAGCTTCTACCCTACGTGCTTCATCAGATCCAACACAAGCCTCTGTGATTTCCTTATAATACAGTTGCTGCTCAACACTAAGCTCATGAGTAGCTAATTGCTTTACATGTACAGTCTCGACATTGCGAAGTTTTTGACTTTTACCACCAGGTTTACCAAGATTAGCATTACTATTTCTATTACTGATTGGATCTGTACTCTCCAACTTTTGTACCTCTGTTAAAAAAATTATTTTTTAAATTAATTTTAATATAATTATGATTTAAAATTTAGGAAAAATATTTGTGAATTGTATAGTCATACGATTCGACAATTGTCATTTTTACAAAATGAAAAAATTGTTTTTACCTTTGGAAACTGGTGGTGGATTTTCAGGAATCGTTGGCTGAATACCATCAATACACAACCAATGGGTTCGTAAATTTGTTTCTAATGGTAGCTTTGGCCAATTTGGGCCACCAGCCATGGAAATTATCTCATTTAAATCAATTTCTTTTTCTTCTATAAAGTGCAATTCTCTACCTCCACCAGATGCAAAACGAAATGGAATGTGCTCTTTGGCAAAAAAACCATAGGTAGGTTCTATATTTTTTGTTTTTAAAGCATAATCAACATCATGCGTAGTCAGCTTCTGTCGTCTACCCTGCCTCATAAATTTCGTAGCATCCTAAAGTAAAATAAATAGAATATAAATATGAAGTTGAAGTTTTCACCATAGGGCATTTTACAGTAGATATAGAAAATAAAAGTTACTTGGATTATTTCTTTTAATCTGTAGCTAACATCTTCGGCTAAATCTTTTGCAGCTTCATCAGGTAAATTTCCTACACCAATACTTTCTGCAATAACTTTCATAGATTCTGTGGACAAAGTTGTCCCATACATAGGCTCCACATCACTCATCTTCGCTTAGAGATTAAGGATTCGGGTGATGAAATACACTGTACTTTTCTCAATAAGTACATACTTATGTCTAAAACATTAAAAAAAAGCATTATTAATCATTTTAAAGAAGTGTTTAATAAGTTAAACAAAATGAATAGAAAAACTCAAAATAATTACCCAAAATCTTAATTGTACTTTTACCTAACCTCTCAGGTAAGTTTATTTATCCGCAAAATTCTTATCAACAGACGTCAATTTTAAATTGTATTTTAACATTTTTACAAATTTCGTTAACTGTGAGTCCGTTTTGTGTAACACTTATACATTTAAATAAAGCATAAAATTTAATAAACAACTAATTCTTTTACATTGAAACATATACGAAACGAAAACGATAAACAAGCGGATCGAGCCCGCGCTCGACTCGCCGTCATTCAGTGTCAAATATCGTCACAAAATTGTCATATTTCAGTCTTCACAAGCGACACTTACTAAGTACATTACAGTAAACATACTATTTTAAATTTTATATTTATGTTTTACTTTTATAATAAAAACTTATATCTACTGGAAAATGGCAAAAAGGATGGATATATTGAATATTAATTTTTCTTTTATAAAAAAATAATACCTTTATTACTTAGCAACTAATAATAAATAAATTAAAATTAAATTCATCAATTACAGTAAGATGTTTTCTTTCATTACTAATTGTAAAATATTATTGTCTTTTGAAATTGATTTATTTTTTTGTCACACTGTGTTCAGAAGTCATTGCCATAAATTGCAAATCTTCAAAACTCAAATAATACAACACTCTTTGAATTAAAAGATCTGATAAATTAAAATACTTCCATAGGAAGTTAAGAGAATTTTCTACTATTTCTAATAACTGCCTCCTTTCCATTCCTTTGTAGAATCTCTCTTTTAACATGCTACAATATATAGGAAACTCCATTCGATATTCATCCGATCTAAAAAGGTTTACAACATTCCGACTCCTTGCGAATCGTCCTAATTCCCTTTCATTCTCTGTTAAAATATTGTAGAATGTTATTTGATAACATATTTTGTAGCTCTTCATTTTTTCTATTTCTGTTAGACAGTTATTGTAAAATCTATTTAGCTTATCATTGCTCTCAAGTATCCTTAAATTCTCTGTGGATATTCTTTTAGCATTTAACTTTGCAAGGTACATAGTAAGGAATTCAGAGACCCATGTGTCATCAATTGTAACAATGGCGAGAGATAAAGGGCTTTTGTCTTTATCATCTTTAGCATTCATATCAGCATCTTGTTCCAAAAGTATATGTATTATATTCATATCTTCTATTTCAACAGCAGCATGGAGGGCAGTTTTACCATCATTCCTCTTATCATTAACATTGGCTCCTTTTTTTAAAAGAAACTTAACCACTCGATCGTTCTTTGATTCAACGGCAATGTATAATGGAGTTTCTCCATAATTGTTTCTACTATTTACACTTGCTCCATTTTCTAAAAGTAATTTTACCATTACTTTATTTCTTGCAAATACGGCAGTGTGCAATACAGTTTGTCCTGTATCTGTTACACTGAAAGTAGAAAAAATAAATAAATTAGCTCCTCTTCATAAGTGAAAATTAGAGAATATAATTTTTACCTGTTTACACTGATTCCTTTGGACAATAATAATTTGGCTATTCTTTTGAATTTTTGAACAACTTCTTTAGTGCTTCCTTGTAAACACTTTTGGACAAGTAGATGAAGTGCAGTTTTACCATTTTCCTCTCTTGCATTCACATTAGCATTATTGTTCAATAGAAGTATAATGCTTTCTTCTTTTGCATGATGTACAGCTGTATGCAGGGCAGTGTAACGATCTTTCCTCACATCATCAACAAAGGCTCCCCTTTCCATTAAAAATTTTGCAATGCTTAAATTATTTCGTTCTACTGCAAAATGCAGTGGACTATTACCAACATTATCTTTTGAGGTAATATCTGCTCCTCTATCGAGTAATAATTTTACAATTTCATAGTTATTTGAAATTACTGCAAAGTGCAAAGGGCACATATTAGAGCTGTCCTTGGCATTGATTTTAGCACCATGGTCCAGTAATATTTTAGTTGTCCTTGATTTCTTAGCAACAACAGCAATGAAAAGTGCAGTCTGCTCTGAATTATCGCATTCATCTATATGAGCTCCTTTTTGTAAAAGCAATTTAGTTATTTTTTCAAATCTCTCTACTATTTTTTTTCCATAAAAATAGACATCTTTTCCCACAACCAGGTGAAGGGGAGTTTTACCATCTTTATCTTTTGTATTGACATTGGCACCGTTATTCAGAAGAAGAATAATATTCTCCTCTCTACCCCATTCGACTGCTATGTGAAGAGGAGTTCGACCATTCTCAGTTTTATCATTAACTAGTGCTCCTCTATTTATAAGCAGTTTTACTACATCTGTGATGTCATTTTTCACTGCCAAGTGCAACAAACTATTTCCATTTTTATCTTTCGAATTAACACTAACTCCATTATCTAATAAGTGTCTAATCGCTGATGCAGTAAATGTTGAAGTAGTACTAGAGAGTTGCATATCACAATTGAATTTGTTTATAAGTAATTCTTCCTTTTGAGTCATGTAGTCTGTCCAGTAAACCAGTAACCTTTGTTTTCGATATTATGAAAATTGAAGTTTTATAGGAATTTATTTTCAGTACATACTTATGGACTATTGTTAATCTGGAAATTTAGAAGAAAATAATAAACATACAACATAACAAGCAACAATCATAATTACAACAATAAATTCAATCGCTTACCTTTTCCAAATAATATTCGAATTAATCAAACATAATCCTTCAAGTGTCTATTTCAGAAGATCATCATAATTATTTGATAAACAGAACTAAAGCATGGATCAAGAGTAGAAAAGTAAATGCAAACAATGAGTGTAAAAGTAATAAAATATTATCACCATCGATATCAATACGCGATCAGCTGCTCCGAAACCTTTTCCGACAAACAATATTATAAATAATTTAATCGACGATTCCGAGCTACTGTTTTGTCAGCTCAGCTGCAATGTTTTTATGTTTACTTTATCCTAAATTGATCTGCGCTCGTAGCACTCCGCGAAACATTCTTGCAGTCTGACGTGAAGTTGATACAACAATAGCAAAAGGGAAACAAAGGAGTGGGGGAGAAAGCGGTGCAACTTCAAACACCTGCTTTTAGCGCGGATTTTCGTTTTAATCAATTATATTTACGCGATTATCAAATGTTAATCATATGCACGTTATCACTCGATATTAATTTGTTAATAATATTGTGATATTCTCTTAAAGAAAAAAATTAAAACGCTATGATACACATATGATTAGGTCATAAGATAATCGTATAATTTTTTTTCATCATACCGATCAGTGTATAAAATATATTTCTTTTCGTTGAGCTTTTGTAAAAGATTACTCCTAATAATAATAATCTTCTATTAATTCTTCAAGAAAATTAAAAGAACATGCATTTTTATCTTATAGGGTTAACCTAGAAAAAAGTCTTTGTAAACCTATTCTCAAATTTTTTGCGTGTTCTATGAATCATACAATAAACAAAAAAGATTTTAAAGCACACAATTTCGAAATAGTTATTTTCTTTATTGTCAAATGAAGCTTTTAAATACAAAATTCGAAAAATCACTTTTAAAATTCTCGTCTACTACTAAAAAACACCATACACGTTAAATTGCAATTTATAATCTACAATCGACTGAGAGTATGTACATATCGCATCGTAAAAACAATTAAAGGATATCAGGTTTTTTCGCTAATTAAATGTTTATTACGCCTGTCTAACTTGTACGGAAATCCCAAGAACGGAGAACCCGTCCGACGATGAAAACAGCGCCAAACCAAGGTGCGCGCTCCGCTCGCGCACTCGGACGGACGGACCTACTTTATAAAATTATTACGTGTACGTATAAGTATGAGTATAATGGCAGGTGTATGTGTAGTTGCGTCGGCGGAGGCGCATCGTCCGCTGGCCCCGCAGTCGTCGACGGACGTGTCCATCCGAGTGCAGCGTAGCTGATGCCTTGGGGCGTCGGGAGCCGTGCCTCGGGGTCGAGTTGGACGCTCGCGTAGTCATGCCCGCCGTTTGAGGCGTCCGGAACGTCCGCAGTCCAAGTAGCCGTATCCCCAGGCGCGCGACGATTATGGCCAGTCTGAGCGTTGAGGAGGTTAGGCAGCCTCCTCTGGGTGCCCCCGCGAAAGGTCAGTTCTTTATTGTGCCTCTAACAATGGGCATAATTTCTTTTGATTTTTTATAGCTGATGGAAGAATAGCTTATTGATGGTTTTTGTCTTTTTTTATTCGATTTGGAAGCTACGATGTGAAGGGTGGTTAGGAAAGTTTGTTTTGAATTGGGAGTTCAATCGATTAGTTTATTAGGTGTTAGGATTTCCTTTTAAACTACTGAAGTTTTGGCTCGATGTTGTTTTCAGGAGAAGGGAACCAGAACCAAAATGTGATATCATACGAGGACATAGCAGCAAAGTTGTTAAGTGAAAGATTGCTTCTGACTGCCTTGGAGCTTCATGCTGAATTATGTGAAGCAGATCGTGAATTACCAGTTCTCAGGGATTTTTTTTCTAATCCCAACAACTTTGAATGCTTGAATATGAAACCGGAACCATGCATATCCATAGGTAGAGATATATTTTGTTTCATAAAAACTAATAATAGTTTTTAATAGCTTTGGCTGTTATCTTAATTGTGCACCGCTAATTATCAATTGTTGTAATTATCTTTGTTTAAGAAATTTAATTTCTAACACATTGCTATTTTTTTTTATAACAGCAAGATCATCCAGTCAGGCTACTTTAGATTCTCTTGACATGACAAGATATTCAGAAGATGGAGGTGGAGTCGATGAAAGAGTTGCTGTTCTTGAATTTGAACTAAGAAAAGCAAAGGAAAATATAAATTCTCTTCGAGCTAATCTCACTGTAGTAACAGGTATGAGATACCACAAAGATTATTTTTTAATATCAAATGAAAATTTTAATTCTAAAACTAACTTCTTTTATTTTTTAAATGTCTTTGTAATATTTTAGAATCTGAAGTTAGTACACCAGACAAAAATTCAGAAAAAGGTCTCTTTGAACATCCCATAAAGCCGCACGAGCAAAGAGCTGTAAATTTTCTGGTGAATGAGTACCTATTAGCTAATTCTTACAAATTAACTTCTATTACATTTAGTGATGAAAATGAGAATCAGGATTTTGAAGATTGGCAAGATGTTGGCTTAAACATTCCCAAGCCACCAGAGTTGCTACAGATTTACCGGGAATTCATGAGATGTACTGGTTACGATAAACCACCATCTACTAGTATAGCTATTCAAACTGATGAGGAACAAGAAGATCAACCCAAACAAGAAGAACTGAATAAAATAGTCACAGAACAGGCAGAAGAAATGGAGAGATTAAAACAACAAGCCATTACCCTAGAAGAGGAAAAATCAAATCTTCAGCAAATGCTAGACAACGCCAAGTTGAGTACTACTGTCGAGGTAAATAACATTCTTAAAATTCTACGTTATTATCTATTGTAAATTTAAAAAGACGAGACTAGCTAAGTAAATTTAAAATTTTCAAGCAGGGCAGTACAGGAACTATTCAGACCTTAAACTCTAGCTCCACAACGCCGGATAAATTTGAAATGCTGGAGACACCGCCACAGGACGCTTCTTCGTCACAAGCGGCACCGGAGGCTGAGGAAGATGATAGTGCTTCAATGGTAGTGAGCCTCGGAGAGACAGAAACGAGTGAGCGGGACTGGACCAGAATACACTTTCCCAGGACCGATCTTACCGATGCTTCTGCTAATGCGGTCGACGCACCATCTAGGTATTCCTTTTTTTTTTCGAGGAAAATAATGAAAATTTTCTGATTTTACGTAAATTTAAAATGTATATAGGTACGATTTCATGTTGCGTGATGTTACGTGAATTTTAAGCTGATTTATCTTCAATTGGAGATAAGTCTAAAAAACAAGTAAAACTAATCCAATTTCTTATGCAACACTCTTTAAGAATTTAATAAAACAAAACAAAAGTCTGTACTTAATGAGAATACATATAAATAGTCTTTAATTCAATATATAGTAATACATTTAATGTTGTTGTAGTATTGTTAATGTTCCAAAAAATTATATAACTTATAAAATGATTCATGAAAAATATAAGATTAAATAATATCTCGATATTTTTTAGGTATTTGCCAGCGAGCTTCAGGCGAGAAGTATTGAAGCACTGTCAGATTCCAACGCCTGCGAACGCCAGTCTAATAATCGAGGACCCTCTGAAAGAGGGCATAACGCGGGACACGCTGCCAGACATTGCTGCGCACACGTTACCACGTATAATACCGAACGTCATTTTGAACAGGCGTGAGGAGGTGATACCGCTGCTTCTGAGTGTAGTAAAGCTGCAGAGTAGCTCTGTCGAACGCGAAAAACTTTTGCAAATACTTTTCAACCTACAAAAGCGACCGCACGACGATGAAAGGCAGATGGTCCTTGCTGGTATAGCGAGATTTTTTCTCCCTTTTTATCTGAAATATTAGCAATTTTGCTCTTGTCCGCCAACTCGCGTAATTTAACTTGCAAAGATATAAAAAGGATCTAAATTTATTTTTAGGATTAGCGACGATTTCGAAACTTGAGAAAGAAGCGACGGACAACGAGGAGGTATTGAATTTGTGTTGGGAGCAGAGTCAACATAAGTACGCGGAGCGTCGTCTCTTGGCGGCGGAATGCTGCTCGGCATTAGCGATTTACACAGCTAGCGGCATTCGCAACTCCCTCATGATCTCCATGCTTCAACAAATGCTGCTGGACGATAAAGAGCCTGTTGTCCGTGTCACTGTTGTTAAAAGCCTTTCGCTTCTCGTCGCTCTCATGGACGATCCCGACAAATACTTTCAGGTAAACGAATGTCCATATATATATTTGAGTATTAATTTACATAAATATTTTTTTTTATTTTGTTATCGTCATTATAGGGACTTTTATTCACTGTGTAATTATAAAATAGGCGTATAATTACAGCAGTGAATTTAAGAAATAATTAATTATTTTACATGAAACTATATCAAAAATAAAAATACAGTTAGGTCTCAGTGTTTATGCGTAGATTGCAAAAATAGTTTAGCAAAATTTCTTCTACGTTACTACTTTTACTGCTAAAGAACATAATTTTTGTTCAAATAAAATCAATACGGAACAGAATTTATTCAATTATTTGTAAAAAAATTTAGCATTAAAAATTGCATCTTAAATTTCTTAATTTTCAGTGCGAGGAATTGGCACTCACGGCAATGGAGGACATGTCGGAGGAAGTAGTGGAGGCAGCGAGCACAATTCTGATTCCAATCTTGGCGCAGTGGGCTCTGTCACTGAAAAGATTGCAGTCACACCTGCTGACGCGTTGCGTTGCTAAGCTCCGCAGCCTCATCAAACCGGTCAGCTCGCCGACCAAGGACCATGCGGACGGAACCAGGGCCGCTGCTCTATTCGTGCTACTGCGGCACCTCCTGCCTCATACTATTATCTGCGTCATTGATACAGAGCCCGTGCGACGGCGTCTTCAGGAGAGTCTTTCCCCGCATATTCGTACGTTTCTTTTTCATTTCCGAGGATGAATTTTAAGTTGTAGTTTAATAACTTCTCTCGAACGGATTTTTTTATATGTTTTTGCAGCTCTGGAATTCTCGAGTTTGTGCAGCACGCCAATAGTCAACCCAAAAATTTTTTACGAGTGTGATATAGACCTGGGAATTTTGTTGAATACATTCCTTCTTACAGCATGGGATGACATAACTTGGCCCGAGTTAGATTGGTTAACTGAAAAATTGTAAGTAATTAACGGCCATACTGGTCAATTGAATTGTTTTTCTCTGAGCGAATCACTCAAATATTTGTTTTATTTTATGCAGAATACTCGATCTAGTTGATATCACTAAGTCAGTTAGTGCGGCGCACGAAAACACTGTTGCTGAGTTTCTTACATATCTTCAATCCTTGTGCTTGGGTTTTGGAAAATATATAACTCAATATAAGGTAAACGATATTTTAAAAGTAGCATTAAAAGTAGCATAGAAAGACAGATAAAGAAGTCAATGGAATATTTGAGAAAAATATTTTGCTTTCAGATTCTACCTGCTTTCAAGCCACATGTAGACTCTTTGATTTGCGCACTCTCGGAGTTGGAAGTTGATCGTAGGTTGCTGCATCCGGTGCTTATACCCGCATACTTAACGATACTCTCTACCCTGGATGTTAACGATTTCACCAGCTCCTTAAAGCACTTCCTCGTTGCGCTGTCACTACGCGGCGCTGATTTAAGTGGCCTTCAAATCGCGGTTGTGAAATATTGTGGTCAAGATAGACTTCAAGAGTACGTCCTTTCAGGACTGTGGGATGGTAAATGGCAATTTTTTTTTCGTCTTTCAGAATCATTTTTACGTGATCGACAATGAAACCTACATTTTTATATTGCAGGTGTGGTTCATGAGAATGCAAATGTGAAGTGCGCTACTGCATCTTTATTTAGTTCAATTATTTCAAAGATCTCGAATAAACTGGTCGATGTGCGGATAGCCCCGGCAATAGTCACACTTGCTAGTGATACGGATTTGTAAGTTAAACGCGATTAATTAAAAAATGTTCTTCAATAAAACGCGTATTATTTTTCATCTTGCATTTATTTTGTAGGACTGTAAAGTGTGCGGCTGTTCAGGTACTGGGTAAGTTGGTTACGGAAAGTGATGCGAGGGAAGCGAAGGACAAGGCGCGACTGACATTAGAAACGATGGTTCGGGATCCCCACGGCGTACCCTCCGGGCTGGCCGTCACTTTAGTTTTAACTCTAGCCTCTATAGCTCCCCACTGCCCTCAGAATTATATCGAAGACGGTAATTGAAAATTTATAGAATATTTCGAATTTCGTACTTCAAAAATTTCGTTACAAAATTAACATTTTATTTTATAGTTATCGCAACGCAGTTAACTGGAATAACGGCGATGGCACTGCAACAACAAGAGCGAAAGGTCGAGTTGACAAATGCTTTAGTCGAAGCCTATTCAGTATTGGTTTACTGCACGTTGAGCACGCAATGCGTCACTAATGCCATTCTGCCTGGTTTAAAGTACCTCGAGCTGTTAGTTAATCAAGCTGTGCCTCAGCAGAAGGAAGCCCTGCGATCGCTGCTTCGCGAAATTGACTCCAAGAAAGATATTCCAAAACAAATGGACAGGTATTTACATAAACCTGAATTCAATTAGAAAAACTATAAGAGGATGTTAAAAAAGGGATAAATGTTATATTTCCAATTCGTAGATCATCGTCAGTGAGCAGTGGATTGTCTCTTGGGTCGGTGAATGTTGGTCAAGGGGTGGAGGACATGCGGCAACGAGTCAGCAAGATTTTCCAACATAAAGCAAGCTCGCCTGGCATACCGAGCATCTTTAGAAAGAAGTGAGACTGCGAGTTATTCGTAGTACTTTTTGTCCGAATCTCATGTTTTTTGTTCTTTTATATGCGAATATGCGATGCGTGTGTTCGACGTTGCGAATAAATCGCATCGACATTTAACTGCATCGAGGAAAAAGGATATTAATCGTGCAGCTAATTCGAATCGATAAATGCAAAAATGAATGTGTTCATTTTTTTTAATTTGTTGTTAAAAAGAGTCTTCAAATCGTGCTGTTTTTTTAAAGATTTTATAACTATTTTTAATTTGTTTCCATCGATGAACGTTTAAAATACTGTAGAGAAAATTTTTTAAAGTGTCTTTTAACTTGATTTATCTCGTTTCTATATGGACGCGTTGAAACACCAAAATGTATTAAGACTATTCCGAATAGATGAAGATACATTTTATTACTGTATCTTTGATCTATTAACGTATCAAGTTTGTGATTTTTAAAGATTATATGATCTTTCCAAGTTTTAACGTTTAATGTTTACACGCACATTGTTACAATTAAATAAGAGTACGTTTCACGGTAGTAGTACACCACAAAAAGTGTGCAATGGAGAAAAAAGATAACGAAAATCAAAAGTGTATGAAAAAAATAATACGATGTTACGTATATTGTTATAAATTTTTTCGTTGAAGAGTTTACAACAGTTAGCAGATATTATATAATATAATCCGATAATGTACTTAATGTATGCGTGTACATATGAAAAAAAAATAATTTACGAAGCTTACGTCCCGCGCTACACTGACGACTGTAGTTTAGATTTAAGGGACATTTTATATATTCGATTCCTCGATATCAAGAGAAGAGAGTGCATGTATATTTTTTATCAAAGACATTTCGTGGAACTATGAATATTTTTATATGCATAAAGAGTTCCCCTAGAAAAGGAAATTAAATTCAAACGAAAAAAAAGTAACACTTAATTCCCCTTTTTTCCCCGCATATTTTTGCGATGCGTATTTTAGGTAGCTTAATGTAAGAAGCAATCGACTATCGTGTAACTGCAGTGAAATCAAAGTTACGCATGTAGTTAAGGACTTTCCAGATTGATTTTGTTGCTATATGTATAATTGTTTTTAATCGAACAGATGAAAAGAAATTCGAGCCTTAAAAATGCATCGCGAAAGCATAATAAAAATAATCAGATCTATTTTTATTTCGATTTAAGTGTCTATTCTAGAAAAATGTAAATATGAATAAATATAAATTCTAATTTTTTATATATTTTATTTTAATCAAAAAACTAATTCAGAAAATCTGATTATTTACAACAATTTAGTACGAAACCAATGTATGATTATTTAATTAGCTTTAATAAAATCTCACTTTTTCTCAGAAATATGCGAAAAGTTTTATATGTCAAAGAAAAAACTTTTGTTCTATCTCATTTCTATCATCGCAGGAAAAAAAATCAGGAATATTTTTAGGACAATTTAATTTAAGAAAGGAAAATTGGCAATAAAAATATAAGGCAGATGTATTCTTTGTAAGAATATTTTATTTTCATTATATACAGTTCTTACGCACCTCATCGCGTAATAACGCCGCGTCTCTCTAAACATTAGATAATAAATTATTTCAAATTACAATAAATTAAGTGTTTATTTATCTTTCTCTCGTCACGCCTTCTAACAACTGAACTGCCCTTCGCTTAAATAACTCTTTAAACAAAAAAATTAAGCTTTAAATTTAAAAAATAATAAACTAAACGCCGACTCTCGCCTTTGTAATTTTTTTGTTATAACCGAGAGATACAGACACACGCGTACGCACATCGAATGGCATTTTACTGTTCGCAAATAATATTCATAGGTTTATAAAAAATTCCCGCCACGCCTCGCGCTACAACCTATGCGTCTCCTTCAAGCCAGTTTAGGTCGATTCGATATCCTTTAGAGGACTGCTAAATTAACGCGTTACTTTTCTCTTTTCTTTTTATGGAGAATTTTATTATATGCAACGTATAGTATATTATTATGGTGTGTATTTTCGCTCCTCGATTAAGTATTAAATAACTGCAGGATGTACCTTTTTATTATCGAGTATTTTTATACGTAGTTTATTTTAGTTTTACTCTAAAAATGCGTTTTCTTTTTACGTACGTTTACAACGAAACTTTTTCTTTTTTGTCTTGCAAATGTGTAACACAATCCTCGCCTTTCTTAAGGACTCATCGTGATATCGTATCGAACAGTTTTGAAGTTCGTTTTTTTAACGTCTACTCGTACGAGAATTAGAACTCCTTAAAATGATGTGCTTCACTCTAAAAATATTCGATATCTCTAGAAAAAATAATTTTTTTCATTTTTTTTTTAAGTTTTAATGGAACGTTTTTATGGCCTTTACGTATCAATTATATGCATACTGTAAGTTAATTAAACAAAAAAAAATGATACTTAATAAATTATTCTTTGATTCTCACGTATTCTTTTAAGTTGAAGAAAAGATACCAAAGTACGTAATACTTTTTATAAGTTTCAGTATGAAAATTTTATTTTACAGTGACCAAAGCCGTTGATCTCAAAAGATTAATAAAAAAAAAAAAAAAACGAACGTTCTCAAGTGGACGATTTCCGACAATACACAGTTAACTTTTATTTTAGACCTCTTCGAAACCCTGAGCACTATATGAATGGAAAATGGAACCTACAAAAATAATCGTCTATCGCTCGAATGTATATATGAATTGCGCTTTTCGATTTCGAAAGGAAAGTCTTATATATTTAACAAAAATTAATGGACACGCGTGGGATCGTAAATATATTTGTATATATACGTATGATACAAAGAATAGTTAAACGATTAACATATATTTAAATATTATTTACAACTTACTTAAGGTTACTAGAAAAATAAACAATCATTTCTCTTTAAATACAGAAGGTGTGCAAGTTAATACTTAACTTTATAAATGCATACATTTATAGCTGGTAATGGATAGCTCAATCGACTATCCTTCAAAGTGCTTCAAACTTTCTTTTCGAAATCGAAGAAGTTACCGCCTTGTTTTTACGAGTCGCATCTGTTTATCCCTAAAAAATCGGCTAATCGTCATTACGATGTATCTCTATTTATAATGTACATCGGTGTGCCTACTATTTACATGACTGTGATTTCGAGCTTACTTTTAAGGGAATAATAATTATGTACCTGCGAACGAACTTTGCTCCCTGATTACCTTTCTCTTCTTCTTCTTCTTCCGGTTGAAAATAGAAACGTTGAAAAGAAGATGGCAAATCAACGTTTCGAAATCTTAATACAACGTTCATTTACCTTGATTTTCAATCTTTTTTCCAACATTTTCCAGACGCGCGATGTAAACGTTAATTTTTAAGTAAAGAATGCAAACGGTGACAAAAAAGTTGAAAGTCTAGGAAAATCAACGTTTTATCAAAGTTTTGAAACGTTGATTTGAAACAAATCTTTTAAATGTTTCTATTTTCAACCGGGGCTTCCTTTTTTTTTTTAAGTTAAACAGCTTAGGGTTTTATTTCCGTACTGTGTGATTCTTAGGCCGTCGCGGTGGTATTTAATCGAACTAAGAGAAGACTGTATAATGAATTTCAAAATTTTTACTTCGAATGGATGAACTAAAAGAAAATATTTTTCATCTTTTATTCGGCGAAATCAAGTTCGTTCGCGAGGACGTGACACGCTGAAATATATAAAGCGTCCGTACTGACAGTACAGTCGAACATCGCACATTTGATTAAGTACATATTCTCTCGAAATAGTTTATTTCAAATTTTATCCGCGTAATATTGAAGGATAATATTTTTGCAATCGAATTCCGCTCGAACTTTGTGTAGATAAACTACGTGCGATATACCCGTAGCAATAATTAATACTACAACGTTTAAAGTAATCATTAAATTGACGAAACTGATAATTTGTTATTTTGAGTGTTTTTTTTATGAAAAAAATCAATTTTATTGACGTTAAATGTAGGTCAAACGGAAATTTTTCAAAAATCCCGCGGCGAGAACTTTAAGCGCGACTCCCTGTATTGCCGACATCAGCTGACCACGCGAAAGCACAGAATATAAATTTTACCGAAATTTTTAAGTGTTTAAATTTTACGCTGTATTTATATTCAAATGTGCGAGGTTCGTCTGTAAATTGACTGTGCTGCGACACTGGCAAAGAAGCGATCTCCTCTCGCATCGTTTATTCTCGCACTACCTGATAAGAATTACGGCCGTTTCTCCTCCGGGAGTCCGTTCTGAAATACTCTGGATTAATATAAGAAGCACCCGCTCGTCATTGCTGTGTAATATTCGAATTTTTGCGATGCTTTTCAAAAGGCTAATTGTTTTTTTAGTTTTGCGCGCTGAGGCAAAACTAAAAGTTTCGTTGAATCCTCCTTACAAAATTATTTCATTGATTTAAACTAAATACTTTGTTGAATTGATAAAATGTTTAGTTAATTATTTTGTCGATTTAATTCAAACTTTGCTTCTTCAAGCTAAATGTTTAATCAAGTAAATTAAATTGTTTTGTAAGGAGAATTTTAGTTGGACTTACAAAATTTTGACACTGAAGAGTATCGTGATAAAAATCACATTAGCCTTTAGTTTTTCTAATTGTTAAATTAAATTTTAACTTGTTCACTAAAGAGTGTCATTTTACACATTTCTAGAATCAAAATTGTAAAAACTGGAGCCCGCTCAATTATTTAAATTCAAATAGATAACAAAAAAAAAACGACAGTGCATCATGCAAGTCTATCGCATGAATAATTTAAAAATTTCATCCAAAATATATTTATCACTCACTGCCTTAATTCAAATCACTCGCTTTTCTTACCCTGACAAAACAATCACGTTTGACGCCGAAAGCTCTTACTTTAAAATTACTTAAATTCACAAATTAAAACACACGTGTATAAATTACACAAATATAAAAAATATGTACGTACACATTATAGTTACACTATAAAATTACTATCTTTTTAAAAAAAAACATCGCAAAATCACATTGACAAGGCTCTCCACAAAAACACTAACGAGCGATTCTTCGAAAGTACACGGCTTCACTGTATCCCAGAACAAAGCTCCCGACGCGCGAGCTTCTTCCTATTCCGCAGATCGGCGTCTCGCTCGGCCCGCCTACGTGATAAACCTACGCGTCCCGCCTATCCTACTTCCTATTCCGATAAGTCGGTGTCGCGAGGTGGGAGGGTTCGCAGGTCGAACGAGGGGTTGGCTGGGCGAATTAGACGAGCTGAGTGAAGCTGCAGACGTCGTGCACGAGGGGCCTCGTGTGCGAGTCCCGGTGCTGCTGGCGCTGGCCCCTAGAGGAGGAAACGACTGGAGGACTTCGTGATTTTGGTAACAGGCGCTCTCAAATGGACTTTTTCCGCTTCGCCTCGTCGCTCTCGCTGAACAGGTGCTGGTACTCGGGCCGGCCGCTCAGCACCTTCAGGACCATCTCTGCGGAATTTCGTGGTTTTTTTATTAAGTCAGGTTCTATTGTTGAGTTAAAAAATTTCGCAGGGGAAGTGTTCTTGCTAAAATTATGATGAAAAATTACCATGAAAATTACCGTGAAAATTACTGTGAACATTATCGTGGAAATTACGTGAACGAGAAGGAAAAAGGGGAAGCTTGCAAGCTCTGGATATTTTTACTGGAAAGTCAGTGTAATGTTTACTTGAAATTTCAAGAAACATTTTGTGTGTAGCTTTTTAATATTTGAAAGAAAAACTCGAAGATTCTTTGTTACATAATGATGGAGTTTTTCTCGTAAATATTACTGAGCTTTTACATTTTTTTGTCACAAAATTTTTACGAATGATTCTTCATAATTTTTATAAGAAAGTTCTCTTATTGTAGACATCTGTTGTAGTTTCAATAAGCCACTTTATATATTCATCCAATATTTATAGATCCAATAATGGTATAATGAATTTATTAGTAGGTTTTTTTTTTTAATTTTTGAAAGAAAAGTTCTTTATAAAACACGAGAGTTTTCTTGAAAAAGTTACTAGAGCTTTTCGTAAAAATTATTGAGTTTTTACTATAAAAATCAAAAAGCTTCTTTAATTACTTTTTTCGTTAATTTTTAATTACTTCTTTAGTTTAATTTTTCGAAGTGCAATTGTTTTTCTGTACAAATTGAATGACAAGTTAAAGTAACGATACAAACCGTGATTTACTGTACTGCAGTTATTGTGCTCCCTTTGGATTTGTTGGAAAATTTTGTCCGACTCCTCCGCGCTCAAATTCAGCGAAAGGTGCAGTGCTTTTCGCAGTTCCAGTGAATTCAAGGCAAAACTCAGATTCGAACTGCACACCTGCAAAACGATTTACAAAAAAATATAAATAAATACCTTTTATTTGCATACGCGTATGATACTATTTCAACTGAAATGCAACAATTTTCTAAAAAAAAGGAAGAAAAAACGTAAAAGAATCCTTATGAAAGATGCTCACCTCGAATGCAACTTCAACCATGTCGAGTTCAGTGTTTGCATTCGCTATCGCCATAACGGTAAAAATGTACTCCTCGAAGTCGATAATGCCTTCATTGCGCTGTTGAAGAAAACAACGAGAAGCTGCGTTATTAGTGCAGTAAAATAATTAATAATAAGAAGAAAAAAAGTTTGCTTCATATTATCGAAGCTTATTCGATTTATCGAAAAAAAAAAATTCATTTTGGCCGCGTTATGAAAGCGACTGAATTAATAAAAAAATATATACATACCTTGTCGTGGATTTTGAACAGATGCTGCGAGGCCGCGTTGTTCTCGTCGAGTCGCAGGAGACGAGCGAACTCGCGAAAATCGACGTTCTCAGGAAACCTTTCGCACTTTTTATGCACCAGATCCTCCTCGGCCTTTTCCTTCTCCAATCTACGAGGAAAATCAAATGGTTAATAAACCTCGCTGATGCTTAGATTTATTTATTTTTTTAATTTCTAGCATTGCTGAAGATACGCAAGTTCTTTGCAGTATCAAAACAAGTGCATGAATTTTGATGTAATTTTAATACGATGGAAGTCAATTTTATCGGCGCAATCAATTTTATTTCAGTGGTATTACAATAAGTGCAAATTTAATTTCATTTAATTTGCGTATAATAATGATAAAATTTATAATAAATAAGTTATTTACATGGAGAGAAAAGTTCTGTTCTGTTCTACTGCTTTGCAATGCAAGGACAGACTCGACCATCAAAAAATTTTACTAGAAAGTATAGTAACATTTTTTATTTAGGCAGCGTACTAAAACTTTTTATTTAGAAAGTAGAGTAATATTTTTTATTTGTCTAGTTTGTCCCTGCGTTACAATGCAGTATAGTCATTTTACTAAAACTTTATTCCCCATGCATTTATTCATTTTTTTAATGTACTCATTAAAATCTTTTAATCTACAGATTTTTTGGATGGAGCAGAGAAATGTAGAAATAGATCCTACAAATAATTAGAAACTAAGAATTTCAATGTTAATAAGAGCAAAAAAATAAATTATTGCAAGTATGGACATACTTTTAGTTTACTGCATAAAATTATAAAGTGTATAAGTGAGAATGTATAATTACATTTTTTAATCGCTAAATATAAGAGAAGAAAAAAAAATACATAAATAAATAAACTTACCCGAGTTTGGTGCGCAACTTGTGGACCTCGACGACTGCCGAGGCGAGCGGTATATGCAGTTGATGAGCCTTGCTGATTATTCGGCAGTCGTCATACGTGTAATCCGAAACCGGAATTTTCAGTGCTCTAGAAACGAAAAAATGCCCTCAACTCTTATTTTTTTTTTTTTTTTCTTCACTAATTTTTCTTGTTAATACTTTTGAAAGGTGGCATACTATATGACTCTAATAGTTACATACATGCTTATTTTAATATACATTATACTTCATACTGTATAACGTCACGTCAAATTTATTTGATTCTGAAGTTTTAATGCAAAATCATTTTAAGGCGAATGAGGATAATCGTATGCTTTGCAAATAGTCTAAATAAAATTACAATTTAACCTGCGTTCAACGTAGTCTAAGATTATTAACAATAAAAAATGTTTAATAATTGTCGTAAATAATATGAATTTTTTTAAAATAATTTTTCCTCTGAAAAAAAAAAATTCGATAACATTTATAAAGAAATTGAAAAGTAATTACATACTTGTATATCGCATTTACATGTTTTAAGTATATAGGATTCTGCAATTGACTTTCTATCGAAATCAAATAAATTACATATATAATTTACAAAAAAAAACAAAAGAAATAAATCAAATTTGTCACATTATACAGTTAAAAAAAAAATGATTCATAGTTTGCGTGTTTTCGTGTCTCCTTAACGAGGGGCTTCCAGGTACTTACTCGGCCATAAGTCGTCGAACGTTATTAGCGTAGAGCTTGGGATCCAATTTTTCAGCCTCGCTCGGCTGGTAAACCGGGAGAAACTCGATTTCACAGCAGCTGTGCAGTTGTGTAAGGGTCAGCCACAGCAGCTTCAGCCTGTCCAATATACCCAACGATTTTTATCTCTCAGTGTCATAAATCCATTCGACTGTTTAATCATTGCTACTTTCGCGCAGTGTACACATACATTTAGCCGCTCATTGCGGTGCAAATTGCAAGCGCACGGATTTACGAGGATTTCACCGTTTGACAATTACCATTAAAAATTAGTTTATACTTGTACGTTCTAAGTGTTGATGATTTAACATCGAGTAACTGTTTGCAATAAATTTCAAACAGGCTCAATATCGTAATGAAATTCAGGAAGCATATAAACAATTTTTTTTTTATTATTCTTAAGTAACTTTTGTTAATCTACAATTTTACTAATGCTCTTTGCTCTACTATTTTATGAAAATTTCATGTGTTTGTGAGTTACTGTCGAAAAACTAATAGCATCAAAGGTTGAGTAACTTTAAAGCCGAAATGAAATCCAAAGAGTTTGTAACATGATTTGTTTTTCATTTTGTTCTTAAAAAAATTATTTGATCTTATATTTTTTTGTAATAGTCAAATAAAATAACAAAAGAATTTATTTTTATTTAAAAAAAATGATATACTTACGCTCCAGGTCCCTCCCAGGTCCAGGTGACGGTGTCAAGTTTATTTGGGTATCTGATGCAAACGGGCTGTACAGGAACTCCTGGGTAGAAGGCTCCGGATTTGAAGGTGATTAAACACGAGCGATTCGTGCAAGTACCTTCCGGAAATATCATTACCTGAACAACGAAAAAATTTACGTGTGATATTTTGAAAATAGAATTTTATCCTACAGCCTATTTAAATTTGTCTTTTTTTTTGTTTTTAAAGAAAATATTCTGTGTATAAGCAAAAAACTCTTTAATGATTCTGCATAAATTACACTTCTTTAGTATTTCAAAGATTCAACGTTAAAAATTAATTATTATATTGAATTATGAATAAATGTAAATTTTCATTATTAACATTTCAAATTTACCGGGCATATTTTTAAGCTTTTTAAAAAGTGTGTGCGGCAAATTTGAAATGTTTTCAAAATTTTTTGCGTTTATATATTTTTTTTTTTTAAGTTTCCGTCGACTAATTTTTTCACTATTCAATTATTCGATGGTTTCTTTTGAAAAAACTCTTACGTAAGTTTACAATCAACATAATATTTCAGAAACATAACTGTACAAAGTGATTATTGAAATTACTATAAAAGAACAGCCAATACATCGGCATAATAGATTAGATTAAAAAAATATAAACGCATGGCACTTTTAACATGTAAAAAAAACTCGTTAAAAATGTTTATGTAAACAGTTTGTTTTTATCTTTATATTCTACTTTTGTATACTAGGCGATAGTCGATAGGCGACCGACTTCGTGTACAAACAGGTACCATAAAATTTAATGAATTTTCGTAGCATAATAAAACTAGTAACAAAATTAAAAAAACAAATCGAAACAAACGTGATAGTCTTTATATACAATTGATACTATAATTTTCATTAATTTTTTCCATCAGTTTATAAAAGAAATTGGATTTCGCATAAATACCTGCGGCCAATCCTCTTTGGACGTGGCGCGCTCGATGATTTCCTTGACGGTATTTTGTCGCGAATTAGGATCGTCCCGCCACACGTAAACCGGTTGCGTGTAATTTATCAGCTCTGAAAAAGTTTACAACAAACAATCGCTTTATACGTTTTTCCTTATAAATTTGCGTTGCTTACTCGTTTTATTTTTCGAGAAATATTTGTGCAAATTGTCTATGTTTTGTTTTTAATTCGGTGTTGGTGTTATATATAGTGAATGGAATAATACTTATAAGGACAATTATTTTTTAATCCTAATAAAACAATATTTTATAATATTCGTTGTAACCAGAAATATGGTATTTTAATTTTCGAAATTATTGAATAGTTTGAAAAGATATTTTTAGAAAAGGGAATTTTTCAGGATCTTTTATTTACCCCTAACCATACTCGTAAAAAATTAAAGGCAGCATATTTTTATGATATAAAATGCAATCAATGAATTAAAATATTTTCAGGATGTTAATGCATATACCTACTCGATAATTCATTTTTCAAGTTGATTTAATTCATAAAAAAATGGAATGATTGATTTTCAGTAGTAACAGTCCGAGCTCGTCTAACCCATCTTGTCTTTTTCTACTTATCTGTTCCCTAACTCCTGTTCCTTATATTGTTAATATTTTTTTAAAGCTTTGGTCAACGAAAAACAGTAGTTCAAGTATGATTTTACACCAAGAAAGTGTATAATTAATTTTCAGTAGTAACAGTTCGAGCTCGTCCAACCCATCTCGTCTTTTTCTACTTATCCTTTCCCTGACTCGTTTTCTTTATATTAGTAGGATATTTTTAGCAAGGGCGAATGCAAAATAAAAACAGTATTTTACGTCTGATTTTATGTATAAAAAAGAGATCAATTATCAGTAGTAACAGTCCGCAATTTGTCTAACTCATCTCGTATTATTCCACTTTTTCTTTATTAGAAAAATTCGTTAATTGTTCTTGCGGAAAATAATACTTCGCTCTGTTACATCGAAAAACACCAGTCGGAGAGACAATGATGAAACTTATGATTATTTTGACGGTAATTATGGACTATTTAATCAAGTCAGTCTTTGTTACATATATCTAAAGATGTATAACTCCTCAGACAACGCACTTATTACAAGTGCATAAATTACTGTAATTTAGAGAGAACACTTTTCTTGAAGTAAAGTACACAATTCACCTAAATTCGTACATTTGATTCTAAATAGTCAAAATAGTCCACGATCACCGTTAAAATATCTATAATTGTTTTTTCGGCCACCGCAATGACTGACTCGCGGAGCGGACAATTCGCTCGGATCGACGTACTTCCGATGAAGGGATCGAGGCCGGACTCGCGCCTCACGATGATGGAGGGGAATCCGGTGACGTAGACGATGCCGCCGTCGAGGAAAGTCGAGTGCGGCGCCACCACCAGGATCGGCGCCTCCTTGCGGCTCGCCTGTCGACCCTTCACGACGATCTTCATGCCGCCAGCCTGATACGTCCACCAGCCCAGTGTGCAGAGCCATGGCACCACCTCACTGCTCCGCGATACACAAATCAATTCATTTTTCTAATTTTTGTCTTTGTTTTGCCGATATACAGTATTTTTTTTTCTTATTTTCATTTTTTGTTGGTTTTACAGCGTAATGCGCGCTTAGAGTCGTCGACAGTTGAGACAAGAGGAAGTGGAGCTTCTTTTTTTTTTTTACTGGGAAGTGGATTTGAGTTATGAATTTATATTACCGCAATCCATGTGTTATTTTAAGTGAGACAATTATTTTATGGGCGTAGAATCGCGTACTGAGAAAAAATGCACTATTATTAATTCCAAAAATGTATGTGTATAATCATTTAAGTTAAATTAATATCTGCTGTTGAACATTCAGAATAATTGAGGTATTATAAATATATCTGTTGATTATTCAGTAAATTTAGTGATTGTTAATTAATTATAATCAATTAATATAACAAAGCTAAAATCGATCTAAGTACGCTTATAACTAAAAGTAAATATTTTGTTACCCAACTGAGAAAAAAATTATATGCTATATAGTAAATTTATATAGTGTTAATTGATTGTTATAATTCATTGTCAATTAACATTATATAAATTTACTACATAGCATATGTTACATTTTTTTTCAGTTGGATGACAAAATATTTGCATGTAGTTAAGCGAACTTAGATGGATTTTGAGTTTTGATGGTTGTTTTGCAAATTGAATATTATGTGATTGTCAATTAACAGTATATAAATTTACTACATAGGATATACTTTTTTTCTCAGTTGGATAACAAAATATTTACATTTAGTTAAGCGGACTTAGATCGGTTTTGCGTTTTTTTTAAAGAACTTAAACAATTACCAAGGGTGATTAAAAAGTTTCGGTTAGTCCAAGGTTACGTAATTTCTAAAGAAAGAAATTTCACTTACACAAAGCTCTTTCTAAGGATTCCTTGTTATTACAGTAGTGTTAGTATCATTACCTCATACGCACATTTGTTAATCATTATTTCTGCAAGTTAAATGAACACATTACATTTTGCTGGATCGTTTAATTGTTGTATTATCCCATTCACCATATTTATATGTACACATTATTCCATTTTAAACATTTATCAACATTATCCATGAAGTATAAAAAAATTACATTTAAAAACCGGTAAGTATAATATACTACGCAGTTTGTAGGGTAACACATTTTGACGATAGTCAAGTAAAGAATAGCATTAGTCACAGATAATTATAAATAATTATAGAGGAATTGCCAGCAATAAACGAATAGACCAAGGCACTTTTGCAGAACAATGCAAAAATTATTTCAAACAAGTATCCCACGAAACATATTTTAACACTTACTTGAGGTACTATGTATACAAAATTACTGCATTTAATAGCGCAGAAATAAATTATTTTATTTTATGCAAATTATATGGAGTACCAGTCTTTTTGTTATTATTGCTGTACACGTACCAAGCACCGTTTGAAGTATAAGATCACGAAATTTTGAGAATTTCATTTTAAAATTTCCCATTATAATTACAGATTATAATCATGATATTAATTTTATTATATCGATGGAACGATATTCAAATCGTCCGACTGTGTAAAAAATATGAAATTCTCATGATATTCAAGGATTTACCATCGTGTAAACAAATAAGTAATACGATTTTTCTGAAATACACATAATTATCTACTAAAAATAGCAATACTTAGTCAATTTTAATGACCTCACAGTTCCTTCTACGAATTTACTACAAATGCAACAAAATTTTCCTTTAGCTTTTGTAAATTTTACAATTGCAATTTATTTAAACCCTCTAAAGATAAATAAGTGAAATTTCACACAAACAAGTGATTATTCGCTTATTTGACTCAAATAAGTTTCTATTCTATTCACTTAAATAATTGACTATTATTTTATTGGAATTTCTATTATTCATCTTTTATCTTCATGTATCTTTATTTTTGTTTCACGAAGAGTGCAATGCGACTTTATGCTCCACACTGAAAAAAAATTCAGTGCAGACACTAAACTCCCGGAAAAATCGTATTACAGCCATCCGTTCACTCCGCGCATCGACCCGCAAGAAAAAGAGTCGGCAGAATTTTCTGAACACTTCTACACAGCTAGAAATTTGGTGTTGTTTGAAAAATTATTAAACAAAGATTTTGTTTAATATATACTCTTCCTAGTGTTTTCGTCAACACAAAAAATGTGTTTAAATTACACTTTTCTGTTAAATATTTACGTAGGTTACTATTTACATATAATTTATACTCAAAAATTATGTTGACGTTATGTAAGTTCTATTCTAAATACAAAAACAATATTCAGAATTGAACAGATTTTTAACTGTGTATGCAAGATTTTCGTCTGCAGAAAATTGTGCAAAGCATTCGGCAATAAATTTTTATAGATTCTTTTACAAAAAATTATCTGCAAATATTTTATATAAAATAATTCTGCAGTATTTTCTACATACAAACACCTTGCAGAAAATTCTGCAAAATTGCTGAGTTTCTACAGAATCTTCTATCAAACTTTCTGCAGAACATTCTACAGAATCTTCTATAAAACTTTCTGCAAAAAATTCTACAGAATCTTCTATCAAACTTTCTGCAGAATCTTCTATAAAACTTTCTGCAAAAAGTCTAGAAAACTTTCTGTAGAAGATTCTACAAAACTCTGCAAAAAATTGTGTAAACTCTGTAGAAAATTGTGTAAACTTTCTGCGGAAAATTCTGCAAACTTTATTCTTACGGGAAGAAACGAGAGAAAAAGTAGAAAGGGGAACATGGAACATACTCCCAAAGAAGGCAAGCCGGCCGGTCTCGGCCTTGGCGACTATGCTCGGCCCGCCGAGATAGACGACCGGCAGGGCGTCGAAGAAGCTGGAGTGCGGTGCCAGGGCGAGTATCGGCGCGTCCTTGGTTTTGGCCTGCTGGCCCTTCACCTTCAGATAGTGGAAGCTGCCGCAGATGAAGAAGACGCGCATCACCCAGCAAACCACCACGCGCAAGTCCCTGTCACCGTTAGTCATACATTCAGTGCTCGTAGGTACCCTTCCTTTGCCTTTTTTTTTTTTTTTTGTTTTAAAGGAGCTCTAAATGGGTGCGTGCTTTACATTTAAGGTGCTCGTACAGGAGTCAAAAGTTTACGTTTTTTTTTTCGCCAGTTAATATTTTGTATTGAAATGCTTCATCATTTTTTTTTTCTAGAGTGGATTTTATAAAGGATTACATTAAATTATTAAATATTTATGAAGTTTTTCTTTTAAGTGTCTTATTAGTTTATTTATTGTGAAGATAAAAAATCGCATTATATTTTACTACTATAATAAAATGAATTAAAAGTGCTCCTCGAAACACTGATTAATGCAGATTTATTAAACAGTTTTTAAATCAATTATTATTAAATTTTTATGATTTCCTCGTTAATTCAATTTTTTTATAGTATTATTTATACGGTAGTGACGTGGTAAAATGTTCTAACAAATTGTAAATATGGCTCGATTATATCGATAATTAATTTAACGTTGAATAAATGGCTTCATTTAGAACAAAACAAAAAAGCATATTAGTATTTTTCATCACAAAAATTTGCAAACCGAAATTTATTCTTAGAAAAACTGAATTCCATTAACATCATTAAAATGCAATAATAATGACATAATTAATCTGTTAGTAACAATTGATTTATTTCATTTAATCAGTAAATCTATAAATATAATTATGCCTAAATTAAACAATGAAATAAAAATAAAAAATAAACAAGTGACATTAGGCTAGCGAAAGAACAGACCACAGTGTACATTTCACTAACGATTAATTACATTAACGAATTCGTGAGTCTAGTGCAAGTCAAGAGCAGTCGACATTGGCCCCATCGATCTCGAATTAAATAATTCAGTTGAGCTTTTCCGTGCGTCGCTATTAAGGTCTCGGCGGTGATTTTGCCGAGGTGTTCAGGTCATGACGCCGGCAAAAAAAAAGAAGAAATAATAAGACAGCAACAAGCACCGACCACCCCCACCTCGAGACTTGCTCATTTATCGATTAGACCGAGTCAGCGCGATTTCCAGTGTATCTATTCCCTTGTACACACTCCCTAACCATTGACACTATGCTTTGACTTTTCCGATGTTATAACGTACTGCTGATGCCTGTATTGACAATTCGCGGCGGGAAATTTAACATTGTGAGCGGTGAGATTTTCTTTTTTGCGATTTTTTGCGCCTTAATGGGCAACCATGCGTGCAGTTTTTTAATTTTATTCTTAAGGGAATCTGAAAATTAATTGAAAATTCAAATTTCGCGCCATACTATATCAGACGAAAAAACAATTAATTTGCTTTTAGAAAGGTGTATAAATGAAATATCGAGAAATCAAGAGGTACTTGTCCTCCGTTAGGTAACGATTAATCATTTTACAAAGTTTCAAGTTCGGATAACAATTCCTTGATGAGAAAAGTTTGAAAAACATAAAAAACATACAAGTATTGTTATATGAATTTGGAACTTTGTAAAATGATACACCGTTACGTAACGGAGAGCAAGTATCTCGTGGTTATGGCGCGAAATTTGAATTTTTAAGTGACTTTCAGACCCTATTAACTTCTGTGGACATAAAAATTTTATTTTATTTTGTTCACGACGGTTATTTATATTACCGCGTAAAAAAACAGTTAAACATTCATTTAGCACAGGAAGTTATACATATACACAAGTAGATATGTTACACATGCGACATTAAAATAGTGAAAGCAGATAAAAAATATGTACACAGTCAGTGAGTAGGAGGATATTTTTGCATAAATTGATTATGGATCAAAATAAAATAGGAATTTTAATACATTGCCGAGGTAAGATAAAGGTATAAAGGATCTAAAAATACTGTATAAATTAAATAATTTACTAGACGAGCGTCAAATGATTTCTTAAGTAAAAATTTTGTTTAAATAATAAATGAAAATTAAAAATGTTAAATGTACTCTATACAGTAAAAGTAATATATTTTCTTCCTTCAGAAGACAATTTATTTGAAGGATGAATAACAGTTAAAAATCGATTTTCATTTAAATGCATCCCTTAGTTAAAGCTTGAAAAAATTACAGAAAAACCAAGAATGATTATATATAAAAAAGCAAAAGCTTTAAAAAATAACCGAGTCCTTTGAAATTCACCAAATTTCCGGGCTTAAATAAAACGAAAGTATTCTTTTGTACTCATTCAAACGCTCGTCTTTGGAATTGAAAAAAAAATGAATCCTTGAATATTGAATCGAAAAGCCGGAAGTACGTGCGAAAAGTACAGTCGGTGGGCTTACCGTCGCCAGCCCTTCAGCGGCGCCTTGCGCAGGTCCTCCTCCGAGAGTCCATAGAGTCCGACGCATGCCAGTAGCCAGGCCATTATTACCAGTGCCGTGATAGCCAGCAGCCGGATCGGCAGTAAGGCGATCGTCAAAAAATATGTCTGCAAAGGATATTCACAGTGTAGAATATATTTTTTATGTTTTTATTAATATTTCAATTTTTTAACTTATTTATAGTATAGTGTTTCGTATTTTTTATTATAACAAATTGATATTCTTTTTGTAACTTTCTGTTAAATAAATAGTAATAAAAGGAAAAATTAATAAATGATAATGAAATAAAATTAAACATAAAAATAAGAGCACATAATGATCGCGAAGAACACTGAATATTGATTTTTTTATGAATGGACTGTGATTCGGAAGGAGTTTTATTGTTGTTGTCTTTTTCTATCAATTCCTTCCAGCAGAAATAAAATAAATATAAATAAATTCATAAATAAATCAGTTACAGACACGCTTATAACTTTTTATTGATGAAACTTTTAATCGGTATGTTAACATGAACTTCTACGTTATTGTTTAAAACTCATTTAGTTCAGCATTGAAGTAAATGGTTTTATCATTTTTAATATTCGATAATCTATTCGCTATTAAAATTGAAAAAAAAAACATTAGAAAGAATGATATAAGTTAACTTAGTAGGAAACGGATACGGGGACAAAAATTTTCACTAAGATTTATGAAAATTTATGATCAATAAATATTTTTATTCACGATGACTAAAAGTATTACTTTCTTGTCATACTATAGCGATAGAGAGAATATACAAATATATTGCTATAAATTTAACGTAACACTTTCTTGCAATTTTAATGAGAAATTTGCCATGTAAGTTCAGTGACTCAGTGATTTACGAGTGAATCTAGCGTTTGACGAGGCTTCATTAACATTGACCTTTTAGTTAAACGACAACAAGAATGTAGATAAAAAGTTTTAATAACCTCAATGAAATACGGATGGAAATTTTAAAGACTGGAACATTTATATTTTATAGACTCGAAAGTAGCGTGAGACTTTATAGAGTAGTCGAGGAAGTGCACTGATAAGGTTCCAAATTATTTTAACATTTTTCTTTCGATATTTTGTACAATAAAATCATCTACATTCTAATTAACGATAAAAAAAGTTTCAAAATTATTATAAGTAGGTAAAGAACCAGGGCAGATTAGATGTAAAGGTTGCTTTCAGATTTTTTTTTTTATTTTGCTGACTCGACGGACTTTCGAGCTAAACTCGAGTCTCTTATTCTGCGCCGATGCGAATCTTCTCCATGCAATACTTTGATCCTTCCACCTCGGCCTATATTCTCAATTTCTAGTTTGCTTTCTATTTTTATCTAAATGTAAATTTTAAATTATTTTCGCGTTACTCATCATCACACTACGAATTGCCTACTAGCCTTCCATTATTTTTATTTTATTCTATTTTTTATTTTATATTTATATTTGCGGGATTCTCTCATTACTGGCGATTTTTATAAAATTTATACAAGTCGTTGGCTAAGATAAAAAAAAATCAAGTCGAAGATAGAAGCAATCAAATTGATCATAGGTCAGTAGAGACAAAATACGCGGCCGCATCAGAGGATCGATACATTTGAATTGTAAATTTTTAATATTATCCGGCCATACCGCTCGAATATTTTATCGGCTTTCGCTTCCTTTTACTATTCTCACGCAGAGACTCTTTTTGTTGCTCTTTTTTTGCGAACTACAAAGAAATTTAAATTTTCTTTTTTGAAAAGTCGCAAAGTTTATTAAAAGAAACAACATATTGTAATAAAGTTTGTCAAAACTTTTTTTACTCTTTTTTTTTAATCTGCGACGAATTTTTTTTTTACCAAGAACAAATTTCAAATTCTTACCGATCTATTTTTATCTCTTAAAAAACGATGACCTAAAAGGGAAACCAGTTATTCTTAATTTGATTAGTTTTGATGGGACCACGTGGCTATATTCTTTTGTCTCTGTCTAATCAAAAGTAACATCACGTTACAAACTGTATTACAAACGTATTGAAAGGAATTGATTTTTTAGAATCTTCTTTTTTTTATTTCTTCATGATTAAACCGATCGTCTTTTATTAATTAATTATTATTGTAATTGTAATTATTTTAGCCCGTTCAATGTGATTTAAATAAAAGTAAAATAAAACAATAATTATGGAAAGGCGGAAGAGTACCGATGTATACGTACATATACATACGTAATGTAAAGAATCCAAGCGTGCCTCTTTTTCGAAAAGTGCACCGACGGGTTTTTCCGGAAAATAAAGAGCAAAGCCCAGCATCCAGTTCCCTGGGAGGAAAACTCGCGCGAGCGATTTAATCGTCTCCTTTTACGCGCCTCGAAGCTTCGCCTCGGAAGAAGTAAGAAAAGAAAATCATTCATTTCCAATACCCGTGGCTCTAAATGGCGTCGTGCACCTTACACACCTGCTCTAATTGAAAATCCTTTCCCGAGTCTTCTCCCGAGAGAAAAGAGGGTTACCCGAGGCACGAGAGGAAAGAATCGCTTGAATTTCCAGTCGCCGCGTGGTAAGAAGCAGATTCTGCTCCATCAATTATCCGTAATGACTAAGTTTTTATCTTGCTGCTGCCAGGTTTGTGTGATCTGCGCTTTCGACAACATTATTTTCTCCTCCGAGGATTCAAATAGAAGTTCGTTTGAAGAAGAAAGAATGTTCATTAAAATTTTCGTCAAAAATTAGATAAATTACGCGAAGAAATGTAATCGAGGGGCAGATTTGCAAGCTCAGGATTTTTCTTTATGGGGAAATCATTGGAATTTCTATACATGAATGTTGGACCTTCGGCGAAGCATCGTAATTTCTGCAAGAAAAAATTTCTGTACAATTAGCGTGGATTTTTTTTTTCATAAGAATTAAAGCTTTCAGCGAAATTCCAGAGCTTTATATAGATTTTTTTAATCGCGCTTTCGATAACATTATTTTCTCCTCCGTGGATTAAAATTATTATTCTCTTGAGCGAAGGTGAAATTTCTCATAAACATTACATATAAAAAAAGGTAAGCGAGGGATTATTTTCGAACCCTGAAATTTTTTACGCAATAATCGTCACGTTTAGTGTAAAACTTTTTAATTTTTAGTTAAATCTTTAGTAAAGTTTATAAACATTAATTTTCTAATCCTTTCTTATAAGTAATAGTCCAAAGCAGCGTAGATCAACTAGGGCTCGCCTTGACGCAGAAAGAAAAAATTTGAAGGCAATAGTTTTCATATTCAATTTGCCGCCACTGAACTGGACTATCTCTAGTAGATTCTACAGCGAAAATAAAGAATACACGCAAAACGACATGCCTCGAGGAAATTTAAAAATTTCAATGTAAGTATGTTTTTTATTTTGGTATAGCAACCATAGGTAAATTCCTTGAAGAAAGAGTTTACTTGTAGGTAAATTCCTTCTCGAAGAAAGAATGCCTATGGAAGAAGCTGCGCTAATGAGAATTTCGTTTAAAGAATGTACCAATACTCAATTGGGTTCGAGAAATTATTCAACTAAAAATTACGTTGGAAAAGATTCTAACTCGAAGTTCTTTTGAACAAAGTGTTAATGGTATTTAGTTTAAAAGAGGTGCTAATAAGTGGTACGTTCTTTTAGTGAGTGTATTAACTCTCAATTAGGTTAAAGAATGTGCTATCCACAATTTTTAAATTGAAGAAGGTGCTAATAAGTAGTTTGTTAGGAGATGGTGCTAATTCTCAATTCGGATAGATTATGTGCTAAGACTCGCACTTTACTTGAAGAAGTGACTAAATCATAATTTGACGGAAAAGACAAAAAGAAAAAATGACAAATTGCATGTCAATCTAAGAACACGCGTGACTCGAACGTACGTTCACACGAAAATTTAATAAGATGATTACAGTGATTATCTTCAGATTCGTTTAAAAAAAGCATTGACAGAACTTAAAAATCGGTTCGAGAATTAAATCCAACATTATAATGTATGCGTATAGATTACAGAATAAAGATTCTCTCGATAAAATTTCAACACTCAATTTAATCCACACCCAAATGAAAATATTACCAAACTAAAATTTTCTACATCACGCTTTCACTATACACCCCAACAAATCGACCGCTTAAACAACATCAATTTCATTCTCTATCACCACGAATCACTCCGTCTTGCCGATTCAAATCAACCGCGAATTAGCATTCTCATACTGGCTCCAGCAGTCGAAAGAAAGCGAAAAATCTCAGTTCCCATTTGCCCAAGCAAACAAACTCGACGCCGATCGGCCGTAAAATAAAAACATCGCGCGCGGAAGTAGGAAGAGGAAATACCGCGGGATACCGGCAGGGCATATATACACAAGTAGAGCCGAGAAACCGGTCACCTGTCGCGTCGCGTACTTTCCTCTCACTTCGGGACCGCGGAGATTCGGGTCGACGGGCCCCCCTCCCCTCCCCTCCTTGCGCGGCTCGAGGCATGGGTGTCAAGGTCGGTGCTGGACCAGATAGCGCGTACCGTTGGAGCGCGCGTGGGGCCCGTTACATGCGCGGGCGCGTGCCGTGGACGTCGACCCCGGCCCGGACCTGCTCTTCCAGGTGCGCCGAGCGGCGAGCTATGCTCGCTCCATCCGATCGAATAATTTTCTTTAGGACGGCCGCTTGGTGCAGCGTAACTACGGCGTTTGCTTTTCGTCTTAAAGGGTTGACCGCCTGTAGAATTTTCGAAAAAATGTTTTTTTTTGTTGGTTTTAAATTGTCCCTGCGTAAAAAAATATTTAAGTTAGGATAAAGTTTACCCAAAGTTCATGTTTGGCGGTCGTTGATACGAACATGGGCAATGAGACTTTACGGAACTTGCTTTTTATATTTTGTAGCAGTTTGTATAGATGCGTGATATAAAGGGATAAATTATAAAAAATAATTCTTTACATTTATTTGTTTTTAACGCTCGTCGTGTAGACGTCTTTTAAATTTAAGAAATACTTCATCTGAAGTTTGTGTAAAGTATTGCAAAATTATTTATTATTTAGCCTCATTGCCCATGTTCATATACGAACGAACGCCAAACATGAATTTTGGGTAAACTTTATCCTAACTTAAATTTTTTTACGTGGGTCCTTAAAAACGTCAAAAATTATAATCGGGAAAAAGTTGATGCAAGCATCGCTGATTAAAGGTATTAAAATAATAGCTTCTTTTTCAAATTATGCTTTTCGACTTTCGTAGAAATTATAATATCAATCAATAAATGGATTTTATTACTTTAACTGCGTCAACCATAATTATTCAAATATCGTCTATTCGTGGCAAGCTATTCTACATAAAATTGGTAATAAAAGTTATTGAATATTTCATGAATATTTTTGCAGAATTTTTACATTGACTTCGTTAATGGCACGTACTCCTGCTGGCCTTTCCAGTATTATAATGTCATTTAAAATACGAAGTATTTTTTTATCAATTAATGTCAAGAACACTGAACTTATTGATTAACAAATAACATGCTTTTTTAATTCAATCGCAGCTACCTACAATTTTTAAAGCAGTGACTCTCTGCTACTGCTTTATTTCCGTTTGTACAAAAAAAATTCATGAGAGTTATCAGAAAACTTTAGAAGCAATGAAAACTTTGATGAAGCGTCTATTGCAGGCATTATGCAACTTCCAATCGAAAATTGCGCAATTTTGGATCACAGCCAAGACGACCACCGGCATATAGTCCTGCTCAATCGAAACTTTTAATTCTTGCTTCTCTTCCAATACTTTAAGAATGGACATCTTCAGTCCAAAAGAGAAATAACGAATGAAAGTTTTGCAGTTTATTATTTGGATTATTTTCCTTCCTTCCTCATTTACAAATTCTATGAAAATGAAGAAGTGCAGCTGCTGCATACAAATTAATTGTAGGATAACACAAACAAAAAAATTCCTTTTTGAAAAAAAAGTTTTAAATACAATTTAACTTTTTCTAGATTCGTCTTAAACGTACTTAATGCAACATCGGTGGTAATTAAAAAGGACATTAAGTCACAAATTTTTCGAAATCGAGATAAGAGTATTTTTATACTCTTTAAATGGTAATCTAGCAGATTTTAAAATATTTCGCGCGTTATTATAAATTTTTTATAAAAAAAAAGCAATGTTATATATCCTGGATACAATTAAACACGGCAAATACCTAGAAATTATGAAAATGTCACTTGCGCCCTTTTTCAAAATTACTACAGACATATATTCGTACTGTAATTTATTTTGTTAATCTGACAAATAAATAAATTCTATAATAACAATGGACATAATCATTTGACCATTGCCCCCCCCCCCCACCAGAAAGCATTGAACATCCTTAATTCCCTGGGAGAATTGAAAATCCTCTCTCTCTTCCTTTCTCTGTTTCTTTCTCTTTCTCTCCCACATGGCAAGATCGAGGTTACGGTCTGCTTCTAAAGTAGAGCTCCGCAGCTGGAACGAGCGAGTCTCCGCACCGGCGGAACTGCAGTCGTGCATTTTACGGCTAACAAGTCACGCGCGTATGAAAACAGTATTTTAGGGGGCCTTTTGAGAAATCGAAGGTTACTCGTTCCCGTTTGTAAGAATGAATGAAATGATATGAGCATTTGAATTATTACGACGTGTAATTTTTTTTTATTAATTTTATAATTTTATAATATCAGTAGAGTAGACGTTGAAGGTGGAGAATTTAAGAGTGAAATGTTGTAATTACTTTTAATACATTTTTTTTTAATTTCTTCGGAGTAGTCTTATACAGTGAGAAAGACTAATTTTTTTTTTTATAATTTCATGTAGCAGTTGTTAGTATTTAATTCACTTGATGCGGATAAGCAATAATTAATAAATAAATCAGAAAAACGGAATAGAAAATAAAATATTAGTTTAAGTGGTTCCTTGCAATTAGAATTACCTCGCACATGGTACTTATTAAATGTTCCTTAATTATACATTTTCATTCGTTAACAGAAATAACAGATTACTAAATTGAATTCTACCGAAGGTTTAAAATATCTAGAAAGCTTATAAATATAAATTTCTAATCCCTTCTTATGAGTCATACTCCAAAAAGTAAGCAGCGTAGATCAAACGGGCTCGCCTTGACGCAGTGAGAAGAAATTTGAAGGCAATAGTTTTCATATTCAATTTGTCGCCAGTGACCTGGAAGATCTCAAATGGATTCCACAACGAAACTAAAGTATACACGCAGAACTACGTGCCTCGAGGAAAATTGAAGTTTCCATTTGATTGCTTTCTTGATACTGTTTATTTTTTTTATCTTCTATTCGCCGTGCTTATTACTGAAGAAACAAAATAATTAAGATTAAATTGTAATCCGTGAAAAGAGAGTATATTTTCGAAAAGTTAAAATAGGACAAGAAGAATCAAAAGAAAAAGAGGGTTAAAAAGAGAGTATACAGACAATTTTTTTAAAACACGAAGAGAAAAAAGAAGAACACTGTTTAAAATTTAATGAGACTTATTTCAAGCGTGTAACTGAAAGTTAATGAGATCCAGAATAATTTTACATTCAATGTAATAATTTTCTCTCAAATTGAATAGGCTAACATTGGATTTTATAATTTTTGAGATTAAATTAATCACGTTTACATTAAGTTTTACAATTCTCCCCTTTAAACGAAGTTATTTTTTAAAATAGGTTTCTATTTATTTTAACGAAAAAATATTCTTTCAGTGACTACAAAGAATTAAATAAAAAAAAAGAAGAAGAAGATGCATCGCCTTAGGAATTAAATAGCAATTTCAATCAGTTGTATAACGTAATTTCATTTACAGTCTCATTGCGCAGTTGAAAAAATGCGTAGTAATTTTAAAATTTCTTCGATTTTTAAGCGCCACAAGATAAAAGACTCGCAGACTTTCCACGGAATACTTTCGTATCTCCTCAATTAGGTGCTCGATCAAGAGCGAGTGCCAAAATTCCTTTCGCACGGCACGTCTCAGCGCCGGGCCAAACGCGAGCGAAGCTCCGCGAGTAAATTACATCGCGATCGAGTTTAATAACCGCAAGTCTGAGACTCGCGCCTTCTCCGTTCACCTCGACAGCATCGAGCCGTTGAAATTTCAAGTGCGGGTGTCGCGATGTAAGTAAGCCGCAAGATCGATGCTCGAGCGGCGAAAGTCGCGCGGACCCCGGAGAATGTAAGTCCGGCGTTGTCCAGGCCGAGAAATCGACGAAGTAGGTAACAGTCTTCCGACCGGCCGATCTTCTCTCGTCCTCGAATTCTTTTTTTAAGATTCGGAGGAGGGGCTTACACGGTCGGGGATCATTAACGGAGTCCGAAAATTCGGCCTTTAGTCTGTTTCTTTTTTTTTTCTTTTTGAAGCCTCCAGACACTATACTGTTAAAGCAAGTGTCAGTGTCTTTTTCTTTAAAAAAGTAAGGTGTCGTAAAAAAATGTTTAAAATAAAATGACTTAAACATCAATTGTTTCGTAATTTTATTTCGAATTGATTCTTTCGTTTTAAAACGATGCTGTTATCATTTAATTTAAAAGATCGGGGAAATGTTATCGCTTTTGTTGATTCATGCATATGCATATACATATACTCTTTTGTCTTTGTTTGCGAATTTTGAGTATCACGATGAGTTGTTTAATGATTTAATTTTGAAGAAACTGCCATATTTTATAGTAGAATTTATTAAACAACGTTTAAAATTTTCATGTGAATATTGTAAATTTTACTATAGCATTTTTCTTAAAGTAGATTTACCGAAGGATTACTTAATTTAAAAAAATTCTTTTATACAAAAATAAAGGAGCTGGAAGAGCAATACTATTCATAAAGTGGCTTTTGTATCTAGAAATGCTGTTTACGTCGGCTTTGACGTTTTAGAATAAATTATTTCCAAATAGTTGAAAGAATTGTACGAGCAGTTTCTCGGAACAAAAATACTGTTATCTTCTAAATGTAATTAAGATTAATTGTAATTGTTATATACCTAATTGTTTTTTTCATTTACATTGAGTTTCTAGAAAACTCATCAGAACGCACAACTTTGTAACACTTTGAAACTCGATAATTTCGGTGGTCAGTATCTACCTCTACAATAAGAATTGCGGTTAGAAAAATATAAAGAATATAAATTTTTCTACTTCTAAGTGTTAATTAATATTACATTAAATAATAATTATTTATAATATAGTAGGATCTAAACCAAATATGTCATTAAAATAAATGTAAAGTCTTTATATTTGATCCACACGATGAGAGATAAGATAAACAACGTAAACCGTGTTTCAATTAATATCAATACCAAAAAAGTCACTTATCTCAACTTTTGTGATAAGAAAAATTTGTAATAAAGTGAAATAAATTGATTTTACTTTTTTGAAAGATTTTTTAACAGATAAATATCTTAACAACGCTAAAGAAATCAAGGTAACTTTGTTTGTTGTAGCATCTTAATTAAAAGATTTTTTATTTAAAAAGAAATTTTCATGGCACATCAAATCATGTATTCAATAATGAACTGTTTAAAGGATAAAAATTTCCACACGTAAATCTAATAGAAAATTTGAAAAGAAGTGAAGGAGTTGAAAGCACAAATGGCGTAGACGCGCGGATGGTGCTGAAAGCCGAGCTTACGAGCGGAGCTCCATAAACTTCGAAAATTATAAATAACTGCCACGTGCCAAGTGGCCCTTGAAAGAGTAAAAAAAATTTGTTTTTGTCGATAGATGCACGTTCATTTCGTGTATGCAGAAGTACCGATGCAGGAGACTCGCGTTGCGGCACCGAAAATAGATCAAACGTGTATCTCCCTCTCTCTCTCTTTTTCTCTCGCTTTCTCTCTCTTTCCGCTTGTTTAAACGACGAAAAGCAGTTAAAGCGTTCATATCGCGTTCAATTATCGTGCGCACGCCTACTGCGAGTCATTAAAAGCCCCGCATCGTGCAAATCGTCACGGCCTTATTTGTACCCTTTTAAAATTTGTCATTATGGTTGTTTTTTTTACGTATTTGTACTAGACATTATATTTGTATATATACAGCTTTTTACTTTTTCTCTTTTATCCGTATAACAATTTGTTATATTTTAGTTATATTTTAGAGCGAATTATTTAATTAATTTCGTATATTTAGAATGCCTTAATAAATTTTATTCTGAAATCGTTGCCTCCGTATTAATTTATTTATAAAGGGCATTTAATATCATGACAAATAAATAAGTAAATGAATGAAAGATGAATTAAACACTTTAAATCAAGCAATTAATCTTATCATTTTAAGATTTTAAAAATGTTATATACCATGTATACTTCACGTTCGCTTCAAAAAGTTCGTATCAAAGTCCGTCTTACACCGGAGTCAATATTTTTATAAATTAATAAATAAATAATTAAATAAATCATCAATTGTAAATTTTAATCGAAGCAATTAATAGTAATACAGTATAATCGAGTTAGCATTAAAAAAAATCTTATTCCGTACGTCTGCTTCGAAAAGCGCGCACGTCTTACCACACCCGGCATGTATCTACTTAAATCACAATAGCACACGGTCTGCGAAGGTGCAATTCAATATAAATATTCACATTAACGAGTACATTTCAATTTCAAATGTTCCGATCGTCAATTTCGTTTTCGTCGGTTCAATTTCAATTTCCACCCAATATGGAACGCAGGAACGTCAAGGCCGCGACGCGGAAAGTGCGCCAACGCGCCCGGAATTCTAAGGCGCACTTCGTCGTACATTCAAAAACCGTCCTCACTTTCGTCACCCGAAACGAGTGCACCTGCACAATGACCTCACTGTTTCTCTTTCGTTTAAAAGAAATATTCTTTAACTGCGATAAAAATCTTAATAATTATTTATTTTTATATGTAGTATTTTTTAAAATGTTATTTTTATCACAGTAAATCTTCTAGAAGTAAGATTTGTTATTCTACTGTTTATATTTTTTATTTTTAGTTATTAGCTTTAATATTAATTTCTTATAATTTACGGTTTAAAAAATAGTCCATTCCATGTAATAGTTTATTGAATCTTTAAATAAGTAAAGTATAAAACAATATTTTTAAAAGGGTATTGTAAAAGTTTGTTTTAACAACAAATGAAGGATATGTACTTCTCTCTCATTTGAATCAGGCTTTTTTTCTTCCGCGTCGTTGATTTTGGCATGCCCGACCGTACTCGCACCTTTTCTACTTGCGAAATGAAATTGTTTATTTTTTCTCGGTATTTCAGTTCGTGGAGGCCATACGCGAGGGTCAAATTATTAAAATGTGTTTTAAATGCAGTTCGCTCGAAAAGTTAGTGACAAGCTCGATTTTAGCGAGTGCGCGGTTCCTGGAATAATTGCGGTTTTTTTTATTGTACAAGAGTCGTAATTTTTTTGTACGACTTTTTTTTTTGCTACGCATGCAATTTTTTGCGAAGGATTAGCCACAAAAATTTTAAGAGTAAATCGGAGAGTTCGTTAAGATAAAATTATTATTTATTTAAATTAAATGGTAGTTTTTTATAACACCACTGATTAAATTATATTTTTTTTTTGAAAAATTTATTATACTTAAGTAATTTATTTAACTCCGTTCTTTGTTTGCTTTCAATGTTTCCTGAATTTGTTATTATTCTTATTCTTTTGAATTTCGTTACTAATAAGTTGTTCTGAAGCCGTCAATAAATCTTTCCGTTCTTATTTCACTGAATGGCCGAAGAACCCCGCTGAGAATTCTTTTCGCGAGAGCTACCTTAAAAAAAAAACGAGATCGTCGCCAAACTTTCTCGTAAATCTTCGCGAGCGGTTGGTAAACAAAGTGGCGGAAGACTCCGAGGCGACGGATCACCGAGACGAGGTCAAAAGTTTCACGTGCCGTGATTCATGTGCTTTAGAAGGGAAGAGGAGGGGGAATTCGTCCTGCGAGAAAGTAGAAGAATCTGCGAAGAGATACATCAGGCTGACCGATGCACGTGTTTCAAGGATCATCAGCATTTTAACTGTTAAACAATTTTTTTTTTTACGCGAATTAATTTTTTCTTCGTTTATTTAATTTATATATACAGACCTACACATCATTTAGGTATTCACGATGCAATTTATGTATTTTCAGGGTTGTTTTTTTATAAAAAACGTAATTTAAAAGTTTTTTTTTTAAATTTGATCAAACATTTTACTTTTATCTTTATGGCACACTTTGATAATTAAAGCTTTATATGTTCGTTTAATGGACTATTTATTACATTTAAATGAATATTTTTTAGTACACCGCTTTCAAAAATCCATTAAGTATTTACTGGTACAATAGTAATAAGTAAATGGAAATAAACTCGCATAATGGTTGAGAAAAAAAAAACGCCAAATTTCTTTCCATTCCGTAACAATCGTGGAATTTTTTCTTTTAGTGAACTCGTTAAGCTAAGTGGACGTTCAGTGGCCCAAATAAAAATCGATCGCATTGATAAACTTGCCAACATTTTTTTAAATAAAATCGCTCAAATCAAATTATCCGAAAAACTACTGCTCCGTTCAAACTACTATCATAGATTTCACGAAAAATCGCTATAAATAATTATTTAACGATTAAAAAATAAAAAAGAAGAATTACTAAAATGAGTAATAAATGCATCGAATTTACGTATTTATGAACGTGTATAACTTATACATATTTTTATATTCAAATTACACGTAATATACGCAAATGCGTGTAACGGTACGCGTACGTCAATTTTTAAAGAAAAATTTCGTTAATTGAGGCGTGTCTGTCGAAAATGATGCCCCGTTGGATCAAGACCCTGATTACACCTATACGCGGACAAGCGCGCGCGAGTCAAATTAGCCGTTGACCCACATTCCTCCTTGTCGCATTGCTGCGCACGTGTGAATGCGGAATCGCACCTCCGAGTGTTTTTCGCGAAAATTTACAGCCGCGACTGGATTTCCGGGAAAAATAAAGTCGTGCGTTTAAAATTATGTTGCCATTTTCTTTTTCTCTCAAATTCAGCTTTTTCAGAAGCGACGTGCCGAAGTAATGGAGCATTTTGCAAAAGATTAAATAACAAACTTACGTGCAGGAACGGTTTGTATATAAAACGTGGTGTATAGCGGTAACTCACCTGCAACAAGAAATGAATACTGATTAATACGATTGATTAAATTATACATTTGAATGTGTTTAACATTTTTTTTTAAATTACTAGGGAAATTCCTTGGATATTTCTCATCGTTTTTTTAGGTAAGACTATCTACAAAGTAGGTCGAAGAATGCAATGCGAAGATTTAATTAATTTAAAAATATTAATTCTGGCGATTTGTAATAAATAATTAAACTTACGTTCTTTATGTAAAAACACAGAGAAGAGAAAAAATTACATTGATTGATTGGATACAATAATTTTAGTAATCAAGGAAAAAAAGTGTACTCTTTGGTGATAGTTTTAAATATTTTAAGGGACGATTGCTACTTTAGTTTTTATTATCGAATAACTGCTTGAACCAAGTTTCAGAACTACGGCGAAAGAAGATATTTTAACCAGGGTAAGTTTTTTTTCTCTGCGAACCTCTTGACCCAGAGGGATATATATTTTACAAAGCTAGACTCCTACTGCTCTTAGAAAATCAACGTAAACAGAAAATATATTCCTTTAACTTAAGAAATTTCTAAGAATACGCACAAAAAATGTGCGAGCGTTTTGTTTATCACCAATTTGAACCCGGAAATGGCCCGGACCTTAGATTCATTGACAATTGGCCGCTGGCCAACGAAGTTTCGGGTCTACATGTGCACCCAATAATTCGCCTTAGGTACCTCGCATCTTCCGGTTTTACTCATTCTTTACTTTCTTTAGGTTTTTTTTTTACTTTTTTATACTTTCTTGGTGGCAAGGGAGCTTAATCTGGAAAAAGTAGCGTCCCCTTTGTCTGCGCAGCTCCGGGCGATATTCACCTTTTTAATCTTGACTTACGTCCTTGTTCCTGCAAGGACCACTTTTTCGTTCCGTCCTTTCTTTTGCGGATTATCGATCTTTTTTAAGTTCATGGACGTCAAGGATTCATTCAAATGCAAATTAATGAATTTTTTCATGATCGCTGTTGAAACATTATTGGGCAGTGCCGATGAATATTGAAAAACTAATGGATCGATAAATATTGGATAAGTGTATAAACTGTCATATTCAATTAAATATTGGAACTATAATCGATGTATATTCGCTGAGGAAATGTATACGATAAATAGTACCTGACAAAGTTAATTTCAACGAGGAATGCTACGGAAATTTCAACGCGGGAAGCTCCGGATTTTTTACGAAAAAAGCTTTGGAATTTTACGAAAAAAGCTCCAAAATTTTACGGAACACTCTGGAATTTCAACGTGGAAAGCTCCTGAATGTTTAGGAAAAAAACTTCCTGAAATTTTTATTTTTATGGAAAAACTCGGGATTTTTATGGAAAAAGCTTTGGAATTTTTAGAAGAAAAGCTCGCATAGTATTCATAACTATTGGAGGAAAAGCTCCATATTTTTTAGAGAAATAGCTCCGTAACTTTTAGAAGTAAACAAACACGGAGCTTGAAAACATTCCTGCAATAACTTTTTACCAGACAAATTCTAAGATGAAATACTCTCGGTATATATTCATCATTAAATAAGTTGAAAAGTCAAAATTTAATTTCCTTGCCAGTCAATACCACTCGGAGCTTGAAAGCTCATACTTGCATTAAGACACTTTTGAAAGTGTCAGAAGTAGAGACATTCGAATTCTATTCACTTTGCTTACGTCATGTGTCAAACTTTAAATTAGAGGATGTTCGATGTGACTACTCAAGTTTCCTCGAGAGGAAGTTGATTTTGTCGCGAATTTTAAAAATAATTTCATTAAAGATTTCCCGACCATTTTCATGTGTGTCGGGAGTGTCGCAGCTAAAAGCTCAATCGAGATTCCAGGGAAAACACGCCATTCCCGTTTTTTGCACTTATTTTTACGGGGTCGACGAACGGCACTCGGATTTTCTTCGCTTTCACGCGTTGTCGTCTCGTTTATTATTTGGAACGCCGGTAAATTCGTATGTACATATAGATATATGCGTCGACTGAGAAATTTTGATTTCGTTCGACGAACTCACATAAACACTTTCTTTCTTTGTTTACCTTCCGGTGATTGCCTTTTGCGTTTTTTTTTTCTACTTCGGACATCTTAGCTTTCGTTCAAGATTTTTATTGTGTAGTCAGCTGTATACGGTCTCTACTATTGGACTTCATGATGTGGTCTTACTGAGAGAATATTTATTTTGTTTAAAATTTTTTTTTTAATATATTTTTTTTTAAATACATTGATAGCCTTGTACGAAATTAGCGACGTGTTTTACATTTATTATTATTATTTTATTAAAAGAAAGTAATTTTGTTTAAATTTTTGAGACTGGATAATAATTTTACTACGTGAAAGCGTAGAAATCGCTGAGAATGCAATTTAGCTGATAATAATAAGCTTCGATCGATTTCCAGCCTATTGTAATTATAATTGTTTTGCTTTAATTAAAATGCTATCGCTATACACCGATTGAAGATCCAATTAATTTTATAGGTCTTTGCCGTATTAAATGAGAAAATCCCTTTAAAAGTTCAACTGAATTTCTTCTATGCAATTCTTTCAAACTCATAAAAAAATTGGATTTTATCGGTTTTTATTTTTCCTGTTTTTTTTTGTAATTAACCAGTAACCGCCAATAAAAGTGCAGTAAAATAATTTTTTTGCGATGAACTTTCTATTTGCTATTTTAAAAGTAATTTTACTACCTGCAGTTTTTAAGACAAACTCTTCAAATATTATCGAGCGATAAAACAAATTTCAAAATTTAAATAAGTCCGAAGCTTTTTAATATTTAGAAATCTAAAACTCTAGATTACCGTAAACATTTCAATATCATTAATTTACAGACTCAAAATAGTACCAATAAAATTTCTTCCACGATTACGAATTTAATTGAACTTATAATTTAAATCGAATGATCTTAAAATTCGTTAAAATTAAAAGTTAAAATTTTTTTCGTTTTTTTAAATAAAAAAAAACGTTGACGCCGACAAAGTAAGACAATTCACTTTTATCAAACAAAATTATGAAGTTGTTATAAGCGTCTATCCAGTTATGCACTCATTGCGCAATTCGTCAATATAAAAACTTGATAATTGGCGTGGCTAAAGCAAATGCTACGTGGCCAGGTTATCGGCAGAGTCCACGTGAAAATTGAAGCGGCGACCTAGACTGTCTAAACCGTCGACGCCCTTCACCGCCTCGAACTATTATCGACGATGGTACCGCTCGTACGTCTTCGAAAGTCGATTCCAGCTCCCGGCCTCGCGGGCAACCTTCCGCCGACTCATCCACGCGCTTATTAACAAATAATTACATCTCAGTTTTTTACTTTTTTTTTACAATAATTTTTTATTTATAGCGGTAGTTCTTTTTTTTTTAAATTAAGTTAATCCCTTTAATCGTTTTCTATAACGTAAAAGTTTTAAGTGCAATATAGTCAGCGGAGATGGAAGAGAACGATATTTTTTACGTAGAAATTTTAAGAGCAAGTTCAACAGAAATGAAAAGGAAAGGCTAAAAAATTGTTCTCGTAGACTACCTAAAGAATTATTGACCGAATTGAGTGAAAAATATTTCTTTGTATAATGCAATAATTTAATTTACATTTGAAACGATTTAAAACTGGAGCAATCTACTATTTATTCTGTATACTTTAATTTTACGTTCATTACAGTATTTGTATGTTCGAAATAAAAACAGCTTCCTCTACAAAGAATCAAAAAGAGTGGAACGTTCAAAATTCTCGTCTGTGGTATCAATCGATACTCACTACATTCACAAGAATCTCTACAGTACGTAGACATGTTAATGCAATTCTCAATTAATGAAATTCTCGTAAAAAGCGAAACTCTCATTTATATTCCACCTTTTTTCATTCGAAAAAAGAGCTGTGCTCTCAATAACAAGATGTTTTTTATCTCATGAATTCAAGACAAATCCAAAAGTTCTTCCTTAAAGGAAGGCATTAAACAGCCTTTCTTTTGTTTATTACACTTTTAACAGTAAAACCAGACACAGTTGTTTATTTCATGGCAGCGGCAAAGTTAAGCGTAAAAAGCAGGAAGCTAAAGTTCAATTAAGTTTAAAGGATGCAAATTTTATTATTTTTTTTACGCCTTAAAAAGAGTGGATTTTTATGCAACGTTATATTGTCGCTTTTGACGTAAACGCATTTGACGGATCGTATATAAGGAAAACGGTTAAAGGAATATTCTAGCAGTGAGAAAGTGTTGGGCGTCCCTGGTGTATTAGCGTCAAGATGCACTTTCTTCGCCGACCATGTTCACGTGCATCATTGTCAATCTGCATTAAAACTTGTTGTTTTAGCCTGTATCTGTTCCAGATCTAAGTGATTTGCATTAAATTTACAACTTAATCAACTCCCTAGAAATTAATTACTTACCCCGACGAGGATAGAAATTTAGAAACACTTAAATAAAATAGATAGGAATTTAAAAAAAAAAATGGTTGGTCAATTTCATTTTATATTGCAAAATTTTTATTTCGTATGTCACGATTGGACCAAAAATGCGCCGATGACTGGCTCATCCTCTATGTGCAGCGAGTCACGTCGATCTCGAATACCGAACCGAGAAAGTTTGCCTGTGCCTAATTCACTATAGATATTCCGTTATTTTCCCTAATTCGTTTATTTATTATCACTTTTTTCAATAATTATATTAAAATTTTGAATTGATCTTGAAAACGACGTATACTGGATGTACAAAAATCACTTTCTCGTTTGCAAATTTCCAAGAAAATTTCTGAGCTTGGCAAAGCAGAGCCCCATAAAATAGAGATTTGAATAAAACAAAATCCAAGAAGTTCGCAAATTACACGATGCGCCTACTTTCTAGAAATGTAGATTCGGACGGGTGTAGCGTTCAATAAGAATGATTTCGTGGTAAACCATCGGGGAGTTGTCGGATGCCGAATATCGAGGCTGCGAATAAATCATCACTTTCTCGCAAAGCTGACATTGTTTTTTTTTCTTCGTTTTTTAGTTTCGCTGCTTTTGTTGCTGACATGCCGTCGATTCGATTTTGATTTACTGCTCGTGGCGAAATGGAAAAAAAGAAGAATACACTGTATATACGTAGTAACTGTATATAGTACATTTTTACAAACTGACAAATAAATAATTTTGGCAGAAAAAAGTCACTTGGAAATTAGCAACGAAATTCAGAAGGCAATTGTGCAAATCAAGTGAGTGTAAAAATCGCAGTTAATGAACCTGATGAATCTTTTGCTGCAATAAATTCGTTTCTTGGCGTTCAAATATACTTATGAAATAAAATTTATAAATATTTAAAAAAAAATGTCAAGATAAAAAGATTTATTAACTCAACGTTTCGTCAACTTTATTGCCACCTTTATAATTTAACTTTTATTTAATTTTTAAACATCCATAGAGTTTATCATAAAAAAATCAATCGTAATTTAAAATAAAATGGTTACTGTTGAGTTCTACTGAATGTAATCACTTAAAAGATCATTCTATGTCATAGTAATCCTATAAAGTGAAAGTAATCACCTAAAAGGTCATTTGAGGTCACAAGAATTCTACACTGAAAGTAATCACTTAAAAAAGCATCTGAGGATTTATGAATGAATCCTGTTGAAAAATCATCCGAAGTATACCTCCAGAGTAATAATACCAAAGTGCAACTGAAGATCAACTGACGTTATTTCACAAGTCAGTTAATAGAAAAATATGACTCTAAAGGTGATTTTTTTTTTCAGTTTCAACTGACCACGAAATTTTCTAAAATAGAACAGGGTTAATTCTCGTCTTTACCTCGTTGGCTAAATTTCATTTTTTTTTCAGCAGCAGCACAGAACGCAGTAACCCGAGGTAATACGATCCTATAGAAAGTGCCGGCGATTTTGAAAACTTAGACGATCCTTCAGAATGAACGGACCCGAGCGGCTACTTTCGTTAGACTGTCTACACAACGAGAGCGATTTCGCGCATTTTTTCCTGCCCTCCTCGACCGGTCTCGCGCTGGAGAAAGCGCAGCCTCGTAAAAAATGGATGCCTGGTATAACCTTCGCTGGAAGAATTCCAGCGCTCGCGAGTACATCCTTTAGCGCTGACCATCGTTTTAACGGCCACTAGAACGAATTTTGTTGTTGTTTTTTTTTTTGCAAGTTGTATATATCTCTCATGGGGTTTATTACCATAGTTTTCGTCGAAGAAAAAGTTTCACAGTGAAAATCTGATGGCGTAATACGTTGCTCCTTAACTTATAAGTACACGATTACTCACACGAATAAGAAGTTTTGCTTCGTTATTAATAATAAATGTTTTGTTCCGAATCCAGTAGGTCAAATCGTACGCGTGAGCCTTGAATTTCACGGTTGATGCATAAAAAAGTTGCTGCTTATTCGAGTCGAGGAAGCCGAGTAGACCTTTTAGAAAATTTAAATGGAGAGCGGACAAATTGACACGTGACCTTGAAGTTTTCCTGGTCATTTATTACTTTGCGAATGATATTTTTAAAACAATTCTCAGTGTGAAAGTTGCATACTCTGATTATTAGGACACTTTAGCACCTGCCATTGCACTTTAACATGACGCACGTCTTGATGTGTTAATTGCGGGATTAATCGAGTCGAATGATTTCTTCTTCTGGCGAGTTCCGATTTTCGCAGGCTTTAAAGTTAATTCCGCTAATTCCACAAATTGCATTTTAATAAAATCAACGATTAATATAATTAACCATGATAATTTTATATTGAGAGCGATATTAAATTGGAGAAAATAATGACCAAACTGACACCGTAGTTTTTATTTGAACTTTTTTGTGCTATTCGTTCATTTACAATTAATTTTAATTAATAATCCTGTAATTGTTCAATCCAATTATTATAATTATTATGAGTTTATTATCAATAAGTTATTAGGATTAACTTTAGATTAGGATCGTTAATCCGTTAAATAATTAAATAAATTAAATTTATATAAAACAGGCAACATTATTAACTAGTGAGCCAATCGATTGGTAACAATTTTAACGCATTCTAAAAGTGGAATACTTAAAAATGTGCAACCGTACAACCATAAAGATCTGCATGAAAAAAAGTGTCTTGGGAGCATCATTTTTCCCAAAGTTATCAAACCATCCACATGGTCAAGCAATTCTTTTGGAATTAAACCTTCTTACTTTTTGCTTTTTGCAGTGGAAAATATTATAAAACCTTTAAAACCTATTAGGTTTTGTTAAGAAAAATCTACAGTAATTACACTGTTAAAAAAAAACATTAAATTATTACAAATACTGGAATCAAATTTTATCGATGTACATGAACTTTACTGAATCGATATTAAATTTAATTTAATTTACATTAAAATTAATGTAAAAATGTAAATTTAACGTAAATTCGGTAAATTTCGTATACGCGGATAAAATTTGCTTCTAGCATTTGCATCAAAATTCATGCAAAGTTTTTTTACAGAGTAGCTTTTAAAATATCTATTACTATCCACTGCAAGTTTAGCATAAATAACAGCACGGTTAAAAATGTTGTGTTTTGCGCACCAAAAATGCCTTCGTTTCAGTACTATTTTGTGTTCCCCTATATCTTCATGTAGAATAATAATTATACTACACAAAAATTAAGTTCAGTATTTTTTTTTTAGTCTTTTTTAATAATCTTTAGAATTAGGACCATCTGTAAGGCACCCACCACCTGTAAAAGCGTCCTCCAAATAAAAACCTCATACACCTGAAGAAAAAAAGTGTCCTAAGCAACCGCAGAGCGCACCATCGCAAAACATTGTCTTCGAACGAGAGGCGATTTGCGCGAGTGGCGAGTGGCTCGGAAGAGTTTTCTCGGGCTAACGGTGAGGCAAGATCGACGTCGGCCAAAGCGCCGGCGCGGCGCTCGCCCGCGTCCCACATTCCCGGCGCGTTGTCCCACATCGGGCCAGTCTCCGAGAGCGCACGGACGGCCTTTTGTGAACGGCCGAGAGAGCTTCCTCCTTCCGTCGCTTTCTTTCGCCGCCGCGTATTTTCGTTCTCCGATGTGCCGCCGCGGGTTGTGCGCCTTTTTGGCACGCACGCGTGTGGCCCTTTTCGCGGAATTCCAAGCGACAGGTGGATGTGTTCGATTTGATGGACGCGGACTGGCAGTTTTACCTTAAATTCGCGTCGGTTATTTACACGATAAGGCAGTTGGAGTTAAATTTGAGTATTAGTTTATAATGAATCACGCGTACAGTCACCTTCTATAGTATATTACGTAACAAGGACGGTAAAATAGAAATGGTCCCAGATCGCACGTAAATTGGCACCCGAGCCGAAGACGAGGGTGACAAACGTGTGATCTGAGGCATTCTTTTTTACTGCCGATGTTGCGTATACTATTTTTCGGCCTAGCGAGGACGAAATCGTAACCTTTTCGATCGGGCGCCGGGAGGAAACGTTATGGTTTCGTCCCGCTAGGCTGAAAAAATTAAATTAGTGGAAGATGCTCCACTGATACCTAAATCGTCAAGCTCTTTCCACTAATTTTAAGTTAAAATTCGCTAATTATAGTAATTTTTCACTAATTTAACTTTAGATGGTAAATTTGACTCCTTTGGAGTCTATTAGAATCAAATCTGACTGTACATGAATAGAGTGATTTAAATTCATTCTAAAGTAGAGTAAAATTCATTCTAAGGTAGAATAGCATATTACACGTCATTACAATAAAATATTACAAGTCCCTACCTTTTGTTCTATTTAAAAATAAAAAAGTCGCTCTGTTTCACTCCATCACGGGAGTTAACTTCACTATTAAAATTAAAGTGAAAATTTGACTCCAAAGAATTTATTTTTCACTCTATTTTACTCCAGCTGATTTAGCGTGGAGCATTTCAGGTAGTTTGCTACTCAAATGATGCGTTAATTCTTTGAGGATATTTTGTTCGGTGAATATTCGAAAAAGGATTTGAATGGAATTATATATATTGTAAGTTGTGTATAAGTATAGAAAGGGATTATTTAAATGATTAAAAGTCTCGGGTAATCAATGCGTCTGTCACTTTAATTTTAATATAAATATAAAAATTAAGTCATATTTTAGTTCCTCGACTTATTATAAAGCAACCTGAATAGAAAATTTCCGAATGTTCAAATTCATTATATATAGATTGTTCAGAATCATTCAGAAACTTACAGAAAAATACCAATTGTAAATTCATATCAGCATATAAATAATTATTTGTTGGAATGTTTAATCTGAATCAGCATTTTAAGTCGCATAATAATATATATAAGTTTATACGTTTTAGTTTACATTTTTGTATACGTTACGATAAATTTTGTATGCCTCGATACGTACATTCTTATCATTGTTTAATGAGAATGTTTGTAATATAAAGATATAATATTTAATAATTAAATATTAATATCAAGAAAAAAAATAAAGTGGATATGAAAATTAAATACACGGGAAAAAATAAATTATTTATAGATTATAACGAACGCGAATGTACACACGATTGCACGTACACAGCAGCAATATATATATACTTCCAAATTTCTTCTTTTACTAAATGATGAACTACAATAATATTCAAAGTAAGTACATAAAAACAAGCCATTTAACTCATTATCTTAACTAATTTGTCTACTTATTCGGGAATTTTTATATTTTTCAATTTTCATCAGGGTATAGCGACATAATAGACATCTAGGACCGACACCTCTGACGTGGTAAACACAAGTTAGGACTGAAATCAGTTTCTCGTGTCCGCCGATCACGAAACCAGGCAACGACCGAGCGTTTCACCGCAAAAACTCGCGCAACGAGCGGCGACTTCTCGCGCCAGAGAAAAACATCCGTCGCCGTTTCGTCAAAGTTAATTCAAACAGTGGGATTGATTGGCCTTCTCTTTTGATATAGCGTTGACGCCTACGCCTCGTTCCCATTTCGCCCAGACTTGATGGGTTTTCCGCTTGTCGGGCAATACCCGATGGAATTCGAAAATTGTTCATTTAAAGGTATACACCTGGTTCTGGTTCCTAAATTGTTTAGTGCTCGTTAAGGTCACCGGGAAATTATTTTTTCAAAGTCTCCCGATAAGTATAGTTATTTCATGGGCTTAACAGTGTTTAGAGCAATTTATTTTGTGGAACGACTGTCGATTATCGAGTCTATTATTACTGAAATTATTACAGAAAATAATTGGCTACCTGAGATGTAAATATAATGCTTTTAAAAAACAAAGATTGAGGGTATAAGCTGGAGTGTGATTGATTGAAATATCAACTTTTTGTTACATTTAAATTATTTGGGTTCTTAGAAATATGGTCATCGGGGAGAAAATTTTTGCAGAAAAACTCTACGGAATGTGATAAATTATCGCTTGCTTTACGTCAGTCATAATTAGACGCCAGCGAAAATAGTTTAAGGAGTGAAAATATTTAATTAATTGTTTTATTCAATAAATAAGTCCAAGTATAAACACTCGAAACATTTTCCAAATTACGAAGAATACAGCATGCGTTTTCCCGAGTAACCGTAAACACAAAAAAGAAAAATAATAGAAAAAAATGATTGATACGAGGTACAAAGAAAATTCCCGAGCATCGTAGCTCCAACTTTAATGGCCATTAAAAAAAAGTGACAAGTACAGCACATTCATCACGCGGTATTAGCAGAAACCAAAACAGCGAGAAACTGACGATTTATCCAAAGTGGGACGCAGCATTTCTTGAAATGAATTTTTGATACTTTACGGAAATTACTCAAAGAGACCTAATAAACCACGAATGAAGCAGGATTTAATTAGTCGCTCTTGGGGAAAGTGCGTGAAACCACCGTGAGAAAGTTCGATGTCATTGCTTAGTTATCTTCATGGGTGTGCACGCAAGTGACAAATCCTCGCACCGCGTCCATCGACCACTATTGGTAATTAAATGATCCCAGCTCGAACTTGGCGGATAAATGGAGACTGGAGATTTACATTGTTGCTTTCAGCAAAAAAAAACGTACATTTTAAAAAACACATACCTTAATTTACCACTTTTAGAGCAGTAAGTAAAATAAACTCTTTTAAAACCTTATTAATCGTTATTATCTTAGGGTATTATGCCAAATAATACCTTAGGCTTCTCAGATTATGCAAGAATTTACTTTTCTTGAATGCATTAACAATATTAAACGATAATAAATATTTTTTAAAAAAGTGTTTATCTTCTTTAGTGAAGATTATGCAACACTGTAATGTAAAACTTCTTCAACCATTCAAATATTTCTACTGCTTGAAAAAACATACCGTTAGGTTAATATAATTATCACCACTACAACAAATCTGCTAGAATCAGGTGGAGAAATTTGTTAGTGGGGTCAAAAATTTGAAGGATACCTACAACTTAAAAAAAAAATGAGTTACGGATAAAGGAAACGTACCAGATCTACTTTGAAAACGACTCTCTTCTTTTATTTTTCTAATAAACTTAGAAACTACAAATGATTTCGATGGCAGTGATGGTCTGTTAATTGGCTCCTTTAATAGTTCCTTTAGCCTTTAGCAGTCCCAGTTTTTGTCAAAAATTCAAGTGGAACCATCCTGAAAATGGATCTGACACGTTCGTTTTAAGCAGCTAACTCGAGTTTTCTTCTAAAAGTAAGTATTCTCTGCCTGAAACTTTAACTACACTTTTCGAAAATAATCTATTATGATAGTTTGGCATATTATAGTTAAATTATGTTGAGGGCTAGACATTATGAATTAAGCAACAGAAGATCTATAGATGGGTACGCCGCTGTTTGCGAAGGCGTGAGAATGAAAACGGAATAAAAAAAGGAAAATCGGTAGGCGCGTGCCCTCAATCTCGCGATGCAGATCGACCCTAAGGTCGCGCAGCGATAGTTATATAACTTCAGATTAAAGTTTAATAGAATTTAGAGCATATTTATGTCCGTATATCGTCACAGCCACAGCCTCCAAATATGCTCGAAATATGTTATAAAATCTTATGCTTAAAAGCTTCTTAATGTTCGGCAAGGTTCTTGAACTTTTTAATAGAAAAAGAAGATTTCATCATCTGCCGCTGGTGCCGCGGTCACCAATCTAGCGGCAAGTAAATGAAGCTAATAATGGAAGTTTTTCGATTTTCATTTTAACCGATTGCGCAATCTCTTTCGCGAGGATTCCAGAAACTAATCGATCGCCGCGAAAATCACTACTTTTACGAGAGCGACTACAAGCCGATGCTTATATATCTATATATAAGCGACTTGCCGGGGCAATTTGAGCATCGCCGTAAAATCCAACGGACGCCGATAAAATCAGCGTTAGGATCGTCCGCGGCTTTCTATCGCCGCCGGGGCCGCTGGAATTAGCGGATCGACTTCTCCCATTCAGAATGATTTTCCGCTGCGAGTCTTATTAGTCTGCTATTCGAGCTTCTTGCTCTGATGTTACTATGTGCACGTGCGGATTTAACTGCGATATAGAAACGAATTTTTTTTTCGCGACGTGTTTTTAACGCATAGGTGAAATGGGCGTGGTTTAACGGCGAGTTTATTATAGATCCAATCGATCGAATATTTTTATTGCGTGAAATTGAAGAGATGACAATCGACAATTCTTATTGAATGTAGTCTCTGTATTCTATACCGTACTCACGAAAATAGATTCTTAGTCTTAGTAGACCGATCCGTTAAACATTATCTACTTAATTTTAAAATGAATTCAATAAATTGAAGAATATGTCTGCTTCAATGTAATTTTCAATAAGTTTACTAGAAGAATAGAATCCGCTGAATTTTATCATAAATATGTTAATTGTTAGTATTTTTCTGCTTATTAGAGACTTTTCCATTTATTCAATTCTTTTCACTTTTTACGATATTAAATGGCAACTAATGGTTAATGAATTAAATTAGAATTTATCAAGCAGTTCATTTATTGAAGGAGAAATCGCTTAGATTTTAGCAGATTAATCATAAACGATGGTTCGCTTATCCACGGCATAAATCCGTTTAACTCAATAATAAGTAGATTTTCCAGTACTATATTTAGTGAATTCTTCTGCCAGTTAGATTCAATTTCTTTTAATGTATTGTGAGGGGTAAAAATTGTTTAAAAAATTAAACCATATTTCTGTAACACACTAGCCTGTTTTTTCGCTAGCAAACAAATAGTTTTATGTAACATAACTGTTCTAACTATTGGCAGATGAAAATGTTCAAACCATTCAAAGATTACTGCATTTAAAAAAAATATCCGTACAAATTCAACGATGTAAATAATGTGCTAAAGAAAGTTTTATGATTTTGTAGTAAGTCTAACTTTTTCCTACTTCCCTTTGCAACAACAAAAACGAGGCAATTTTGTTCAGCTCTGATCTTCAAGTATAAATCTTGTATTTAACATATAATCAACCGAAAAGGAACCAATTGTCATAGCGAGAAAAGGTAGTTGACTTTTTATCCAATGCATAAATGCATTTTAAGTAGCTATTCTGTAAAATCGCACGAAACCGCGGGGTGGGTACGATACAAAAATATGAAGAACGCGCTACGAGCGAACGTGTGCAAGTTTTTTTTTTAAGCAGAAAGGAAAGTTTATCTCGGCTGCGAGACGAGAAAAGGCTTTCACTGTATACTGCAGCGTATAGAAAGGAAGAAAAGAACGCGCCTCGGCATACGCGAATTAAATACTTTATCTTAGCAAAAATATAAGAATTTTTTACGACGATCGGTGAACTAGAATCCGAGTGATTTAAAAATACATTAAGCTATCAGCGCTTGATTTCCATTGCAAACGACTTGTTCCACGGCATCTCGTAAAAACGGACACTTAAAATGACGGATCACAAAAAGAATAAGAACGGCCGACCCGAATTTCAGTTTAATGCTTAACTTTAGCTTTACTATACAGCTAAAAATCATGATTCTAAAGATATATTTATAATACAAAGTCTAATATTCATATTCATATATTGAAGTCAAATATTTTACTCAAAGATTAATTTTCTTTTTATTTTATAGCTTTAGTGTTGCAGGTAAAAAAGTTATCCTTTTTAAGGAGAAAACCGCGAAAATCATGAATGTTTGACTAGAAAGAACGTTTTCAAAAATATAATTTTCAATCTCATTATGTTATCGTTTATTAGTCAGATGAGAATACTAAAAAACTAATCACAGATTATTTAGAATGTAGATCATTAGTATATTTTCTAAAATCTATCACTTCTCAAAACTCAGAACAACAAGAATCTCCTCTCCCTTGTTTTAGACTCGTCTTGAAAATGTTTTCAAATTTTTTTTTTGTCTCAGAGTAGTCTGAGAATAGTCTCCAACTCTTCTTTTGCCTAAGGATAGTCCGAGGATAGTCTCAGAATCTAGCTTTGTCTTAAAATAGTCTCAAAATCTTGTTTTGTTAAGGATAGTTTGAGAATAGTTTCAGAATTTAATTTTCTTTAAGAATAGTCTAAAACCAATCTAAGAATAGTCTGAGAATAGTCTAAGACTAGTCTACAAATTATCTTAGAATCACGTAAAAGTCTCAGGATTTTGTCTAAAAATAATCTCTTCTGAGACTATCCTTATAAACTATTTTTAGGCAAGACACCCTATTCCTAGACTATTCTTAGGCAAGACTCCCTATTCTTAGACTATTTAAGAATAGTCTTAATTTTAATTTAATTAGTCTTATTTAAGACTATTCTTAGACCAGAACTTCTATTCTTAGACTCTTCTTCGACTATTCTTAGACAAGACTCCCTATTCTTGGACTATTCTTAGACTATTCTTAGACTGTTCTAAGACTATTCTTATACTTTTCTTCGACTATTCCTTCTATTTTTGGACAGTTTTTAGATTATTCTTAAACTATTCTTAGTCGAGACTCCTTATTCTTGGACTATTCTTAGATTATTCTTAGGTAAGATTCCCTATTCTTGGACTATTCATAAACAAGATTTTACAGATAGTTCCACAGTCTTATCTAAAGTTAGTCTACCCACAGTTACGCGAAGAAACAGTTAGAAATCACGCGAGTTTTGTCAAAATTATTCACTCGGAAATTCACATTCGAACTACCGATAAGCTCGTTGCGAAAAAAATGAATCGCGATCGAAAAAAATCTTTTCCCGAAGACCTGTACGCTCCCCGTCGTCAGGCCGTTCACCTCTCGAGCTCTCAAAACATGGCAGTGAACTCGCATCGAAGACGAAAAAGCCAAGACGCAGCAAATCACTCGAGCTGGCGCGCGACGGCGATCCCAAACAAGCGGACGAGTGTGCAGGAAAAAGCGCATGTGCGACCGCGCGCGGGTGAATCACCTCGCGATTTCCACGCGGCCGAGCTGATGGAGGCGCTCGCGCGTATAGAAAGTTCCGCGGATCACGTTCAAGGATCGGCCGACCGCTATAGCGGATCGACCTTTGCTGATGCTTTTTTTTTCGTTGGGGGATGTATCTACATAGGGAAGTGTGCGCGTGCGCATAAATCACACGGTAAAACGGTTCGAGCCAAATTTCACTCCTAGATTTTTACCGTGAAATCACTCATTTAACTCCAGTAGAGTCAAATTTAACTTAACAGAGCCAAAATTTGGCTCTGCATGAATAGAGTGATTTAATTTCACTCTAAGGTACAGGGAAATATTATTAAGGTTGTGTCCCTACCTTTTGGTATACTTTAGAGTGAAAGAATAACTCTATTTTACTTCATCAAGGGAGTTAAATTCACTGTAAAATTAGTTTACTGGAGTCAAATTTTCACTCTATTTCACTTTTGCTGATTTAATGTGCAGTCTTCATTGATAAGAATTAATTCAAATTAAGTTCAGGAATTATTGAAAATTGAGACACAAAGGATTTTTTGCTTTTCCTTTTCGTAAGAGACCTGTTATTTACTAAATTAAAAAACAATTGAGAATGAGGAACGGCAGGTACTGCTAGCGAACGGAGATAAGTAAGACGCGCGCAGGTCACGCCACTTACTTTAAAGTTCGCGTGCAGATCAGTTGTGTTTTCTAACCAGTACTTTAAACTAGTTACGTTCCACAGTTCGTATATTCTTATACTATAAAAATTGTTTAAAAAAAAATGCTGGAAAAAATTGCTAAGCTTAAATACGGTATTTACGTCGAACGAGCTAATAGGAATCGTACAGTTTTTGCAAGGTGTATACAATAAAGAATCTTTGGATTTTTTTTTTTAAATCGACTTGTTTGAAAATTATCTTTTTTTTTTTTTTAATTTTTTTCTAACCGATGTAACGAGAAAAATGGACAAATGTTAGTGAAGTTAGAGGGACCATCGCGGCCACCTCTTTTATATAAAGAAAAGAGGCGCGCCTTCTTGCGTAACGCGTTAATTGGTTGGCTGATTCGTGCGCGCGCACCGCTCGCGTTGACTGCGACGCGAAAACGAATTAATTGATGATCATGTTTCAGTTCTCCTGCATCTTTTGAATTATCCCGCCTTCAAGTAATTCATAGTTTCATCGTTGATGGCCGTACGGATTTCGGTGCCAAGTAATCTAAAAGAAGAAGAAGAATTGATGATCCAACAGTCGCTCGTGTTGTTATTATGCCAGCTGTTGAGCTTAACGATGCTGCGAAATTACCAGTTAACAGTTATGCGGGCTACAGCTTTTCTTCATTTAGATTGTTGCTTTCGATTCACTTTTTAACAGCTTACTATTTTTTGCATTAAAAAAAAGAATATACGACGATACAGCAACTTATTTTCTATAATAAAAAATAAGTTTCAGAAATTTTCAGGAAGACGTAGAAAGGAAATGAGAAGAAATATTACAAATAGAATTAGCTTCCTATTTTTTGCATTAAAAAAAAAGAATATACGACGATACAGCAACTTATTTTCTATAATAAAAAATAAGTTTCAGAAATTTTCAGGAAGACGTAGAAAGGAAATGAGAAGAAATATTACAAATAGAATTAGATGAAGTAACAGAAGAAACATTAAAAAAGAAGAAGAAACAGGCGAAGAAAAAGTAGTAGAAAAAAAAATAACCGAAGAAGAAGAAGAAATAGGTAAAAATTGACCAAGAAGAAAGAAAAGTAGATGCAGTAGAAGAAATAGAAGGGTTATTTTTCTTCAATGAAGCTTAAAAAATACTTTCATTCGGGTGTAAACATTAAGAAGAGAAGAAACACATTTAAATTTCTTCATAAAATCAATATTTGAATTAGTTTCTATATTATATTCGTTCAATTTTAAAAAACGAACCTGCGCTTCACTTCTTTTATACAATTGTGCAAGTATTGTTAGAAAAACATCGGTAACACATATAATTAGTGATTCTGTGACATGAAGCTTATTCCGAAAACCACAGTGTCTCTTTTAAAAAAAAATCCAACTGTCAAAATATTGAATTACAAAAAAAAAGGAAATAAAAAAGCAGTTGTCAAATAACTAACGAGTCTTTATTGAATAAAACTACTATTCCATTGTTTATATAAAAATCTATGTCACGTCTATTTTAATACTCGTTTCCAACGTAATCGGAGAATTATCAGGAGTACGAAGTGATGCAACACTATTCATCAACATCCACGTGCACAATCCCGGTGCTTCCGAAGCCAATAAGCGATAATTGCATTTTTTCGTTTACCGTCGCAGTTAACCGTCCATGCCGGAAATCACTTTGAGCACCAGAAAGAGGAGTACAAGCGCGTGTCGTATACCGATGCAAAACTTTAAAGCAAGTGAAAGTGAAAACATCGAAGAACAGAGAAAAACAATCATAAAGCCGGAAAATTTCTCTAACACGTACGACCTATAAACAAGAAAGTCGCGAATTGCTTCTCGAATACCGAAAGCTCCTCTGCTCTGCGACAAGAGCTTGACTGTACACCGAGAGAAATGTTTTGAAAAAATTACTATCGTTCCAGTAAAAATTACTATCCAGTCTGGGAGTGGAACCACAGACTGCATTTAGTGAACAAATTCTTTATTATAAATTGTACTACAATTCTAGTAATATTTCTACAATTATAAATACTAGGAAAATATTATAAATTATAGAAAATTATGAATTTTACTAGAATTCTAGTAAAATGTATAATAAAGAACAGTAATTTTTTCACTAAATGCACTCCAAGACTGGATAGTATTTTTTCCCAAAACATTTCTCTCAGTGTATATTTCTATCCTCGAGGTAACAAATAGTGTAAATCAATAATTCATTTTGAACGACAAATTTAATCAACCTGCATCAGTGAATTCTATTTATGAAAATCATTAGCGGACCTATTGCGACAAGTGCTGTCTATTTATTCGAGTCGATTGCTTGAATTTTAATGCGCGCTACATGTGAAACACGGGAAGTCTATATATCTATTCTAATAAAGGCGCGAGTGATTACAAAGACACCTGAGACAATTAAGCGACGAGCGCGTTGAAAAAAAAAATAAGTCTATTTTGCAATCGTTAAAATTTAAGTACTCGTACTGGTGAATTGATTGTTCGGTATAATGTAACACGTGCACTTCCGGTTGCTATAAAGTTTTACTTAATTCTGACTTTATTTTGCATTAATAATGTGTATAAAAAAACAACTATAATCGTTCGAAACTATAAAATAAATTACATTATTTTTTTTTTTTTTTATAATTACAGTAAATAATTATGTCTTAATTATAATTGTTAAAATAAAGCAACCTCATTTTTATAATGAAGAGAAATTCTGAATCTATCAGGCAATTTGAAATCGGTAAATTAAACGGTGTAAAGTGAATGTCAGTTATACTTGCGTACACCATGCGATGATAGTTAGGCTACATCAGTTTCGAAGTTGCACTTTCACTCGTTTGCAGTGAAAATTCGCTTAGGCTAAGGTGACAATTAAGTTTAAGGTCGGGGCCGCGCGTAGTGCTTCTCAAAACGCTTAAACCACTTTTGCACTGGTATATATAGGCACTGCTGGTTGTTCTCGCTAAATTGAGTTTGCCTATTATGATGCTGTATTTTTAAAACTTCTTGACTTTCACGCATTCAACTAATTTGATAAGAGAAATATTTTAAACAATAATACAATTACGTAATGTACAATTATTAAATTAAAGAAAATTTTTCAACTTTTTTCTTTCATTTTTATCTTCAAATCAATTTTTTAATGCTAGTACATAGTCTCCTTCGATTGTTAAAAATGAAATCTTTTTTTAAGCGCTAAGTTTTATATTCTTCAATTTCTTATAATACGTGTCGTTTACGTTACTGAAGATATAAGAAAATTTACGAAATATTATTTTATTCAGATTTAATTGTTAAAAATACTAAATAGTTCATTTGTAATTTGTATTTATTTCAATCTATAAATTTATATCTTTTTACAATAGCCTCCGTCTATTATAAATTGTAATTTAAAACAATAAAAAAAAATTATTAAATTTTAAGGATGAAATTAGTAAGGATGCACCACTTTCAAAAAAATCTGTTTTGCAAAGTTAATTAACTACCTAATTATAAGTGATAGTTAAAATTACCTGTGTACATATTACGCACGTAACAGTTACATTTAAGGCGGTGTAAAAGTGAGTTCAAAATTCAAATTTCGCGCCATAATCAGTAGACGAAAAAACAATTAATTTGCTTATAACAAAGAGTATTAATGAAACATAAAATCACGAGATATTTGCCCTCCGTTAGGTACCGATCTATCATTTTATAAAGTTTCAATCCCGCATAACAATACCTCGATGAGAAAAGCTTGAATAGTGTAAAAAAATCATATTATTCAAGCTTTTCTCGATGACACATTGTTTTACAAATTTTAAACTTTATAAAATGATAGATCGTCACCTAACAGAGGGTAAGTATCTTTTAGTTTTTCGAAATTTAATTTACGCTATTCGTTATAAATAAAAAAATTGCTTTTTCGTCTGCTGAATTAAGGCGCGAAATTTAAATTTGTAATTGACTTTTAAACATCTTTAAAGTAGCAAGGCGCATCCAAAAAATTTCCCCCCTTATCATTACTTTGTCATTATCACTTCGGATCGTGAATCCGGCGGCGGTTAATCTAGACCGTCGATCTAGTCGCGGGTAACGTTTAATGAGAATCTCGGACAGCCGACGGCCGTTTTTGATCGACGCCCGTTGGCGACGCGGCGGCTGCACGCGCGGGGATCGATTCCCCCGGGGGCGGTCGCGACTTTTCCGGTGCGCGCGCCACGCCGCATCGCGCGACTTAGGCTCCGAATTCGGGGCTCGTTGCACCGCCTGCTTCTTTGCTGTCGATCATTTTTTTTTGTCTCAAGGTTGTCTGAAGAATCAACGCGTAAAGTGTGTTTTTTAAACTTTTTACGATGGATGCTGATTTTTTTTTGTTAAAAAAATTATAGTTTTTTTTTAATAAACTGCTCTGTTTATATTACAACGATGAAATGTTGGCTGTGTCTGTTTTTATCTTCAGATTTAGTATGTAAAGTATTTTTACCGAAATATATTCTGATTGACAATTGTAACATATAAATATGATAAATTTTTAGATTAAATTTTTATTGATTAAGTGTATAATACCTAATTTAGTGAATATCAGATAATCACTATTCCAGAGTGATATTTTATGTTGTCACACGTTAAAAAAATAACAATATTTTCTAAAGATTATTAAAATGTGTTAGGATAATGAAAGTTCACTTTTTTTAAATTTGATAATTTACTACGTTTTTTGCAGAACTTATACTCAAAAAAAAAAACAAATTTTGATAAAAAATGTTGATTTTCCTTATTTAATGGATTTTCATTATTTTATCTTATCGTAAAAAATTTCGATAAGATCTCTCTTATATTATGAAGTATTTTTTTTTTAATTAATCAGGAAGGATTTATGTATATCACACACGGACAGAATATGATGAAATAATGAAGCTAAATATAATCATTACTATTCAATCTACGTTAAGAGTATAATTAGAATTTTTTTACAAACTTCATTAAAAATAATTTTTAACGCCGTCTAATGTTTACATTTAATTAATTGTTACTCGTTACATTTTTTAATACTAAAGGGTTGAGTACTAATATTAAATTATTTGTAGCAACTCAAATGAAAGCAGGAGTCCTTAAAAATATTATAGTAAACGACGCTGGTAAAGCGAGAAGTGGAAAAAAACGGTAAATTTTGTGAAAGTCGAGAGAAGCGTATCGTTGCAGGTACCTCGAACGCTCGAAACTGTCTATTTGATTTATACCGACCACTTTCAAGGCTTATAAATGCATAGATCCTAAAGCAGTATTTTTTTTTAAATTTAGGCGAACTGTATATGCAAAAACTCTAAATTTAAATTTCTCCCGATTTAAATGCGTGAGCGTGAGAAAAATTTTGACTTGGAGCCAAAATTGTTGCAAAAAGTTAAGGGTCCTTATTCAGTTTTAATCGATGATTTTAATGAAATGCGGTATTCAAATTGTTCTAAAGCTTCGTTCGCTTCATAAATCCTCCGTGGGAATGAAGTACTGTATAGATAAACTCATTAATCCCTCCTTATATATATCCTCAGTAGTCAACGAATGTATTGGATATAGAATTAATATCTGAAGGTTACTCGTATATATATTGACTTAAGCTTATAGGTATCATCTATTGAAGGTAAGATTTTCTTAAAGATACTTAAATTGTATCGCTATCATATACGTCCACTTCATGAGATTTAAAAATATCATTTCTTCAACACTTCAAAAAAAAAAATTTAACAATGTATAAAGTATGTTCAATTTTGCAGTGTAACAGAAATGGATAAACATATTACATTTAGAGATTAATAATTAATTTAGACCAGACTCAAAAGAATTTGAACCTCAATCGTACTGTCTCATTTTATTTAAAGAAAATTGAACCAACAAAATGAATAGCCGTAATTCTTACGATTTAGGAAAGTAATACATCCCTTGAACCTGCGAGTGAATACGTCCGATTTACCGTAATTAAGTGGAAGAAACGCAAAAATTGCACTTCCAGATGAAAACAAACAGTTCAGACTTCCAAGCCTTGAGAGCTTTCGCACGCAGTAGTCAAAACAACTGTGCTTGAGCGAAAAGCGCTGGATCGATGAGATAGCCGAGCGAATGAGACAGAAAGAGAGAGACAGAGAAAGCAGAGACACGCGTGCCTGTCTCCTCCCTTAGTTTTGCAAAAAAAAATTTTACAACGCTAACAACATTCTTAAAAATAAATGAAAAAAAAACGCAAACACCAAACACCGATTTTGAAAATCACTTTCAACAAGTGAATATTCACTTATCTACAAAAACTATTTCCCTTATTCCATATGCGGAAGACATAACGCAAAAGAAGTAAACAGCTACTAAGGGAGTAAACTGGGTATTTTTTCCCTTCTATTAGGCAGTAAAGCTTCCATTATTTGCACTTCATTAAGGTCGCATATGTACCACGTGAGTAAAAGTAAAGAATGTCTCAAATCGCATGTAAATTATCACCCAAGGTGAAGTCATTCCCTACAACAATTAGATAGGAATACAATCCAATAAACCAGACCAGGATTCCCTAGCTCTTTTGACCTATGAATCACCTAACGCTTCGTGACTACGTCTATCAGATACATGATAAGGGTCGAACGATACCTTAAGGGGATCCTTGCAGTCCAACCCACTCCTTGAAGGGATGTAACCCAGGATATCAGATATTTCCATCACTTTTTCCCTAAAGTACTTGTGTAAGGGTTGAATGACATTCTAAGTGGATCCAGATAGTCTTCCCAACCCTTTTTCTAAGACCTACCAGATCCATGGTTTTCCAGAATGGATAACGGTACTAACTTATAGAATACTTTGTATTGTCATTGTACGAGTACAACGGGTATACTTGAAAGCACAGCCGCAACTAACCTTGAGCTTGTCGTAGGTCGTGTCGAGTTCCAGTCGATGCACGAAGGGGTTGAGTATGTCGGTGGCCACAGGCTCTTCCGCCAGCATCTCCTCCTCGTCCTTACCACGCGAGCTGCGCAGCTTCGCGTTCTCCTCCATGATCTCGTCGGCCACCGCCGTCTCGATCTCCTTGCTCGTATACCGCATCCCGGCTCGCTCGACCGGCGCCTCCTTTCTCCCCCTTTCTCTCTTTCTTTCTCCCAGACCAGCCGAACGCACAGAGAACCTCACCACCACGACGCGCACTAGAGGCTCGTCCGATCGTCCGCAGTTTATGCAACGGTTCCGCCTGCAGCAGACGACGCTCCCAGGGAAGGCGCGCGCACCGCCGCACCAGCGTGTCCGCTTTCCCCCAAGGGAGTGCACAGGAGAGCCGTCGCGCGCACTGTTCAGGCTAACGGAGGTGCCTACGGGAGCCGCGGTGTCGACGCATCGGCGTCGGATCAAAGAGTGCGCGGATGCTGATGCGCGCCGGGCGCCCGGTCGCGCGATCGCCTCGCGCAGTCGCCGCCTGGTGGGGGAGGCGCGAGGGTAGGGGATGGCGGCCGCGGCGCCCGAGAGAGCGCGAACGATGCTGTAGGTGTGTGCTTATAATACACTGCCGCGTGTATATACATCTTCTAGCTTTTCTTACCTTTTTTCATGCCTTATTGAATTTGAAACGATAACGGGGTGTAGGCGGTTGAGGCGATTGTTTTTAGGAATGCAGAGGATCCTTTGTTCGAATATTGGGAATTTGGTGTTATTTTTGGTTCGAATTGTTTTAAGGCACTTGCAGAACATTTTGCTTTGTTCACAGGAAGAAGTAAATGAAGAAGTAAATAAAGAAGTAGATGAAGAAGTAAACTAACATGAAGGGGCAGAAGAGTAGGCAAAGAAGCAGACCAAGATAAAGAAGTAGAAGTAAATCGAGAAGACGACTACAGTGAAGAAGTAGAAGTAGATCGAGGTGAAGATTACAGTGAAGAAGTACAAGTAGATCGAGAAGACGATTACAGTGAAGAAGTAGAAGTAGATCGAGGAGAAGACTACAACGCAGAAGTACAAGTAGATCGAGGAGAAGATTATAGTGAAGAAGTAGAAGTAGATCGAGGAGAAGACTACAACAAAGAAGTAGAAGTAGATCGAGGAGAAGATTATAGTGAAGAAGTAGAAGTAGATCGAGGAGAAGACTACAACAAAGAAGTAGAAGTAGATCGAGGAGAAGACTACAACGAAGAAGTACAAGAAGTAGATCGAGGAGAAGACTACAACGAAGAAGTACAAGAAGTAGATGAAGAAGCAGGCCAAAAAAAGTCAAAGGAGTACATGAAGAAGTCTAAGTCGAAGAAATAGAAGAAGTAGAAAGAGTAGCTAAGTAGAAATAGTAACTTTTCAATGTATTTTTTAAAAGAAGATTAAAAAAGCTTTTATATGGATGTAGTCCATAAAAAGAAGAAAAACACATTTTAATTTCTGAACAAAAACAACAAATTTTCCCTGAGGTTATTAGACATTTAATTTAAATTTAGATTTTAAGCTTTTTATATCTTCACTTATCATAACATTGAATTAATAATGATGTCAACTTGATAAATGATGAAATAAATAAACAAATAAAAAACAAATGAGCATCAAAAATCCAAACTGCTTATAGGGATGCGTGGACAAAGCCACTCACCCAAGCAGTAACCATATGTGCAGCCACGATCCGCAAGCTCCGAAAAAAGCTGCGAAACAAAGAATAGTGCAGCTGCAGTGACAGGGTGGGGGGTACGCGGGAAACAAAGAAACGTGCGTCGCAGATCGACCCCCAGCTCAGTGCAAGCCTCTACCTATCTTTGGCCCTGGTAACACGCGCGCGCGCACCCGGGGCTCCGCTCCCTCAGAGATTCCCCATTGTCCGACGCTGCGCGCTGGCACGTGGACCGTGAAAACGCGTAATAGGCCCGCTGGCTCGTTCGAATGCTACCTTAAGTAGGTCAGCCTATCTGGATGTACGGCGTTTTTTCTCGATTGTTTCTTCCTCTTCCCGCTGCATTCGTTTTATTTATTTAGCGGGACTGTAGAAGTGCTCGCGATTAAAACAAGACGGTCGAGTCTGAAGTGCATACTCACGATGGCAAAGATAGAGAGAAATTAATATTTCGTGAGATTAGATAAGATTAGAATGTTTATCGCGAATAAAGATAATTTTGAACTTAATTAAATGTAACCTGACGCTTGGCGCGGGGCAGTTTGCCAAGATATATTAACTCTTAACTTGAACTGTATATACACACGGTGAAGAATGAAGAGAACAAAGAAAAGAATGACATTTGTGTACACATAGTTTTTTAAATTTTTCGTTAATGGCTTGAATTATTACTATTATTATAGTACGTTATTATTATTCATCTGTTCAACACTTTAGAGGTTCTTTTGTATATAGCGAATTGACGTACACATGAGAACAAATAAAGTTTAAAGTAATGAAATAGTTGTAGGAATAAAAAAGTTCACAGTCTTAAAGAAAGCAATTAGAGTTTCTTTAATATATTTATGAAGCCTACGCGTGTCAATTTGCTCGGTAGCAATATTGACGCCTCGGTTGTCCTCGGTGGTACCCACGTATATAACTCTATATACAATAGATTTGGGAGCGATCGAACCATTTCCGTATCCCCCACTCCACAAGTGTCGTATTCGTCTGTGACTTCTTGGTACATTACGTAATAATGTAGGTCAATGAAGTTTATTAGAAATAAATGAAGATTTTCAGTACCCCTAACAATAGTTTTGTCAATTGTTATTGCATACAGGTACCTTAGCAGTAAATTCATGGCATCACTTATTTAATGAACAAGAGGTTACAATTTTAAATGATTTTTAAATGAATATAAATAATTTGCATACTTGCAATATAAAACAAAAAAATATTTTTATTAATGTAATTGTAATTAAATGTAATTGTCAATATGATTTCTGCACTCTTTCTCAACAATCCATTTATTTTTAATAGATTATAATGATCAAACTGTTAAAACCACGAATTTAATACATATTTTGTGGTACTATGATTGTAAAATTTCAAAATTAAACGCAATTATGTAGTTCAGATAATCAACTGCAGATGACCAGATAAATCTGAAAGCACTAGCGCGCGACGCACGCCATATTCCCTAACCTCCAAAAAAATAAAAACGAAATGGAGAAGGAATTGCTCAAGTGTCTCATTGATTTCTATTCCAAATTGGAGAGCACAGACAACAAATGGAAGGAGACTATCAAAAGTACGGAAAGGACCATCGAGGCTCTGAAAAATCAAGTGGAACAGCTGCATCATGTGACAAGGTGCGTTTTTCGTTCTTTGAAAACAAGCGGCAATCGCAAATTTGCGGAAGTGACAATTCAATTAGTATTTGATCGAAAACATTTTTATTTGTAAACTAATTGAACTGAAGGAAATTGATTTGGGAAAAAGTTTAAAATATTTTTAAACACTTTGTAAACAAAACTTTTAAAATCAAACAATGTAGCAATCAAAACAATGTCTCCATGAGAACGAGATAAATCAGATGAATCAGATAAATCATCTGAAACAGTTTAATATTTTTCTCACGAGGCGTCGACACTTTCTTGCAGCCCGGAGGTCGATAATGCAGAGATCTGTAAGATCGAGGGACTACGAGAGCGACTCGTGTTTAAAATTCACGCGGGGATCGAGGAGGAAATAAGACAAATCCAAGAATCTGTTTCCCGACTTAATAACAACAGCCACGTGAGTGTAATAAATTATTTACTTTAATATTCATGCTGCTTGGAAAATATAATTATCAATTTTTGAGCTATTAAAAAGTTTTTATTCAAATAATTCCGAAATTATCGCATGTAACTATTTAATATTAAATAACTAATATTAATAGAAAATAAATCAGAGGCACTTTTGATAAGCCTTAATAAATTCTGCGTTCTCAAAAAAAAATCAGACCTTGGATATTTTGTTTTTCTTTAAAATGACCTTATAAAAATTTAATAAAAATACATAGGCATATACTTACAGTTAGTACTAAATTACCTGATTTTTCCAGATTTTTTCAAGGTTACCTAAAAAGATTAGACCTAAGCTCCTCGAAAAAGGACTTTAAACATCTTTAAATTTTCTTAACCTTGAAAATGACTTTGAAAAATTCTGAAAAAAATCGAGTGAATTAACTGCAATTCCAAGTATATCACTGATTTTTTCAGAATTTTTTAAGGCCGTTTTCATATTAAAACCGAATTTTAAGTTTAAATTAATAAAGCGGGGTAACCCTATTTCTCAGCCACAGTACGGGGAAACCGACGAAAATAAAAATAATAAAGCTCGCTCTTTAAAATCATAAATCATAAATTTAAAATCATAGAATTTACTTTATATAACTTTCATATAAAAAGAACTATAAAAATAACTTTATCTTAAAAAATAAATTGGAATGAAAACATTTTGCTCGTAACAAACTGACGGCGGGGTTGGTTTTATCATAAAAAAAAATCGCTCGATTGATGTAGGAGCTGATAACACGGCTGGCGAAGTTGGAGACGGCGCGCAGCAAACTGTCGCTGGAAGAGGAGAACGTCCAGGAGTTAGTACATGGAACGACGCATAGGCCCAGGCTAAATCTTCTGTTGGAATGGGCGATCGACGCCAGCGACTACTATCGCACTCTGTATCCTTTTATTTCACTAGCAAACGAAGATTTTATCGACTGTCCCTTTACGGCCTTTCACGGCTTTCATGAATTCTCTCTCCTTTTTCTTATCTCTATTTCTATTTTCATTTATAGAGAAGAGGTATGTTCAGACGAATGAAATCCATCAGGTGATGTTAAAAGGTCTAACGTCTTTTGTTGTGGCGAAGTCATTCAAAATAAATTTGCAAAGTATTCTATTTTTCCCTATCAACATGGTGCTTTTCAAACATTTCTATGGGCGCCAAAAGATTTCATGAATATTTTTCTAATTTTGAAAAGATTTCTCCAAAAGAACTCTCTTGAATGTTTGGAATTTTTCCAAATTCTTTTCCAAAGACTTAAAGAATTTTACTACAGTTTCTGAAGAAAGCTAGTTATCTCAGACACTCACAAAAGATTTCTAAGAAGCCTTAAAGATTTCTAAAAGGTTTCAAAAGAGTTCTAGAACTTACAATTATTCATTTAGAAGCTTAAATGATTGCCTAAAGATTTGTAATTAGTCCTAAGTTTTAAGGTACTAAGTAAAATGTTGCCTTATGGTTCTCAATTTTTCTAGCTGTTTAATAAATTGTAGTAACTATAAAATTACACTCGGTATCTTAAGTTAGGATTGATTACCTTAAGGTATGACTGCTAATCAATCCTAAATGTTAAGCTAGCGAATCTAAAGTATTGGTTACAATTTACACAATATCTTAAAAGTTGAAACTAATAGTAATTAAACTTAATTGTTAATGTATTGAGTTAAATGTGGTCTCATGATTCCTAATGTATCATGTGTTCTTTATTAGAGTAGCATTTACAAGAGGATGTGAATATAATTAATTAATATAAAAATACATAATAGATACAGTAGAACATTGCACGGAAAGAAAAGTTGTAGTAAAAATTACTACACTGTTATGTAACACAGGAACAGACTCGACCAATCAAAATATTTTACGAGAAAGAATAATAAAATTTGCTAGACTTACAGCCAGTTTTACTACAAGTCTATCAAATTTTATTATACTTTTTAGTAAAACTTTTATTTGTTAAGTATGTCGCTGCATTACAAAGCGATATAGTAACTTTTATAAAATCTTTTCTCTCCGTGTATACTATAAAAACACAATAGAATATGGTAATATGTTACCACACGGAGAGAAAAGTCTAGTAAAAAATTACTATACTATTTAGTAGTGCAGGGACAGACTCGACAAATAAAAAATTTTACTAGAAAGAATAATAAAATTTGCTAGACTGTACAGCCAGTTTACTACAAGTCTATCAAATTTTACGAAACTTAATAGTAATTTTTTTTATTAGTCGAGTCTGGCCCTCCATTACTAAATAGAATAGTAATTTTTACTAAACTTTTCTCTCCGTGCACAGTCGTTAATATCACAGTATTGGTCAAGACTTAGCACAGGACAGTACTCAAGAGAAAATAAATGCAAAATAAATACTTAAAGAGAGAGGGAGAGAGTAGAGGAGATAAGCAACGGTCGATCTTGCATATTAAGGTCCTTAGCAGCGATTCGCAGTTACTGCGCGATAAGCGAGAGTCTGAAGGCCCTGGACTACAAGGACGAGGGCAGCGTCGAGAGGCTGGTCGAGGCGTTTCGCGAGCGCGCCTCGGCGCGGGCGAAAATCGATCGTGAGTCCACGGAGCGGTGGGACGCGCGGCACATGGCGCATCTGTCCGTTCACTGTGCAGCGCACGTGGGACCAATCGACACTGATCTCTTATAATGACGTTTAACGAGTTTGGCATAATGGCTTCTTGTTTTTCGTCAATTTCTGGCTGATATTGGGCTTTTTTTAAATGGGAGATTTTTAACTCCGGGAAGCAGATTTCTTTTTGGAATATTCATATTATGAACTGTTCGCCGTACTCGAGTTTTTATGTTGAAAATTTAGAGGTAGACTGAACATTTTGACTTGTACGAATGATTCTGCTAAGAAGTTTATGAAATTTCTTGTGGAAACTGTACCTCTTTCATTTTATCAAGCGCGGATACATTTTTATTTTAGTTATGAGCTTCATTTTACAGTTACATTTTAAGTTTTTGAAAAAAAAAAATTAATTTGTCGAAAAAAATAATAAGATGTCCATAGAGTCAAGGCGTGAAAGTAGGAAAGTGAAAAATTTCAATGAATTCTCAAATAGAGGTGAATCCAGAAAAATCGTATTGTCTCCGTTCTGCAGCGTGAAAGATTCAGGGGTTCAAAAAAAAATCTTTTCTACATCAACAGAGTGTAAAGTATAATATTAATAATAACAGTATGATACGAAAATTGGAGTGTACCAAAGTTGTCTGATCACTGTCGACTGTTACTACTGCGAATCTTTTTCACGTTAAAAATGTTTCGTGTTAATTTTTTTTTTGTATTCACTGTGAATTCACTTATTGCAAATATTTGAATGCGCTATGCTGCTTCGCCTCTTTCCGAAAAACTGTTATTGTATATTTAAGAGACACAATAAATGATCGAATTATTATTTTTTTTTTAATTTTTGCAGGTATACTGGCTTATACGCAGTTCCTCGCTCGAGAAAGCTGCCGCTAATAGATGATCTTCATTTGAGCAAACTGTATATATCTACATTTTTATGCATTTCGACTGATCTTTTTGAAAATCAAAGTATTGTTGTAAATTAAATGATTTTTTATTAAAATTAGTTACAAAATTTTCATTACTGCTTTTTTTTTTATCCATCGTCTTCCTTCAGATATTTTTCCTTTTCATATTCATTTATTTATTTATTTAGATCAATCTTATCAACGCTTTTAAACTTCTATTTATTGTTAAAAATACATTTTCAAAAAATGTTAATTAGGAAAATTTGCTGTAACAAGAAATAAGTAATATTTTTTTTTATAAGAATGAATACTTACGTCAAGAAAATAATTTTTTAATGTACAAATTAATGTAATTATCGATTACAGCGTCAAGTAGACCTATAAATTGTAGCACTCATATTTTTTCAATACCTTCTAGGTTAACGATATGCATGTTAATCACTGTGCAATATATACGCTGTATTAAATTTCCTTGCAAATATTTATCGTTCCACTTTTTTCTTTTACTATATCTAACCTTTTTAATCAGTAAAGTGAGAATTACGATTGATAATACGAAGGAAATGAAAGTCTTATAAAATACTTGTGTTTAAAAGTTAATAATAGAAATAATCTGCTTTTATTTCGTTTTATTACTTTAATTATTGAATCCAAGGTATTTAAAAAAATTATTTCTAAAAAAAGGGATCTATCCATATTAGATACGTAATATTACAATTCATTAATAAAACAATATTTTATAATTATCAAAGTTTCAGCTCAATTTACAGGATCATTAAAGTTCATCCTCGGTTAAAAAGCTTCCCTTCGAAGTAGTGAGATTAATGAAAAGAGAAAGAATCTACGTTACCGTGTAGCCCCGAAGGGTAAGAAAGCGCATCAGTAGTACGAGTCGAGATGTGGTCAGACGCTCTATTCTTTTTTTATTTCTCTCTCGCCCGGCGCTGGCGGTCCGAAAATCGATGGAGTCGCATCGCGCATATAAATTAGCTAAAAGTTCGAGTGATTCAATTCGGCGAGCCCCTTCGACTGAATTTTCAATTCTACTGGCAATTGAATTCCAGAGAGTATTGTGCCGACGTATTTGCCCACTTCAGAACTGGCTTGTTCTTACTCTCTCCTACAATATTTTAAAAAAAATTAATAAAAAGTTTAGATTAAAATGTTTTTTCATTTTATGTCAACTGATTTAATTTTTTAGTGTACACTCGGTCAGGAATATCAATATTAGTTCACTTGATCTTACTTCTTCAGTTATTAAAACTACTTTTTCTAGTTGATATACTATACCATTTCGTTTAAATTGAAATATTTTATTCAAAGATATCGGTTTTTATAGATAAATCTGGACTCTCATTCCCTTCGCAAATAAATCAGATACCAAAGCTACAACGGCAAAAAAGGCTTTTGAAAGTAATAAAACACTGATATCTCAGTCGACAGGGAACGATGTTCCTCCTCAACAAAGCCAAGCCCTTGTAAAATGCACGCCCTATTGTAGTCGTTGGCTCAATAGAATCCATTGTCATTACTAACAGTCAATTCGCTAACATTCCATCGCTCAGCCGCCCCATCTCTCGACGCATTCGTCCAATCCGCTGCTGCAATATTTCACCCATTCTCGAAACTGTTACTCACTCCTTGCCTATCGTGTTCCCTCCTCGATAAAAAATGTTCAAAAGAAATTAAACTCTTCGTAATTTTCTTTAAATATTTTTTCTTCGCGATCGTCTTTCTGTTATTCTTCATTTTCTTCTTATATTTTTTCTCTTCTTTTTCCTCTTAGATAAATATTGTCTACTTCTTCTACCCCTTAGTCTTCTTATTTTTGTTATTTATCTTATATACAGATTATATACTTCTTCTTCTTTCCTATCCTTAGCTTTCTCCAGTTCTTCCTTTTCATTTACTTTTTTATCTTCATTATTCTCTTTTTCCTCTTTTCTAAAGATTATCTACTACTTCTTTTACTTCTTCTTTTTCAACCTCAGCTTCCCCCACTTCTTCATCTTCATTTATTTTTTTATCTTTATTCTTTTTCTCTTCCACTTTGCTAAAGAGTATCTACTACTTCTTCTACTTCTTCCTTTTCAACCTCAGCTTCCTCCACATCTTCTTCTATTTATTTCTCCTTTTAATTATCTGCTTCCTCCACTTTATCTCTTTTAATTATCTCTTCATCCACTTTACTAAAGATTGTCTATTACTTCTACTTCTTCTTTTCCTATCCTTAGCTTCCTCCACTTCTTTCTCTTCATTTACTTTTTTATCTTCATTCTGCTCTTCCTTTTCTAAAGATTTTCTACAACTTCTTTTACTTCTTCCTTTTCAACCTCTGCTTCCTCTACATTTTCTTCTTCTCTTCGTGATTTTCTCTCGACTGAACTCGCAGCATGCAAGAGATGTCGACCTGGAAGTGGAGCTCAAGAAAAGTAGAAAATTACTCATAATGATCGATCGAGTAGAATATGAAGAAAATTATAGAGCTGCTGTAAAAATTAAATTGTACCCATATCACGTAGCCCTCAAGAATCGCGAAGGTAAAGCGGATTAATCCCAACCACCCGAGCGTCCTTATTCTTCGCTGCAACGTCTCGTCAATAACCGGACGGGGCGGGTGAATCGCACGGAAAATTTTGCGTCGCTACCCTACCCTTATTCTCTATCGGTGACGAATCTCCTCTCGGCCGATGATGAATGATCTAGTCATTGATGCTAGTCGAGGCTATTTTCCTTTTGCCATTTAATTGCATCCTATTACCTCGCTTTATCGGTGCTTTAATGTTAATGCAGCTATTGGCCGCGCGGTATTTGCCCCTCTAAAGAGGAGAATAATTCATTCGGGAAGTGCATCGACGTCTGCTTGTGGCGAGTTACGAGAGGATTGAATGCATAAATTTTCCTTTCTCGTGGGGGTGTTAGTATTGCGATCGTTTATTTTACACTTCGTCTAAGGTACTTTTACAAAATTAAATTATTTTTAGAAATAAAAATATGTTGGTGGTAAGTATACGATGTAAAAAGTCAACAGTCGAGTAAATAGTAGTATTATTCGTTAAACATTTATCATTTTTGTTACACTCCTGCCGAAAATTTAACCATGGTTTATGTTGTTGTAACTAACTTTCAGCTAAACTTTAAGCTTCTTTTTTATTACTCAATTTTCCTGAATACAGTCGTCATTCTCGTTAAGACACTCTACGAAAAATTTTTTTTTTCACATAAACAATTCAACGTCTCTGCTTGTACATAAAATAACAACACACACCTCCGAAAGCTCATCTAAAAGCTCCCTACTCCCGAGCCACGCGGAATACGCTCGTTCCTTTGCCCAAACCTTAACAGTGCTTATAGGCTCATTAACCAGAAGAAAAACAGTATCATTTTTTTTCTCAGAATTGCGTGCCTGTACACGAGGCTCTGATCAATAATAAACTCGCCTTGGCTTAAGGAGCGGCGAGAATAAAAGCTCAACGCGTGGAGCCACTCGAGCGACGTGTAAATTAAGTTTGCACCAGAGCGCGGCTCCCCGAAGTAAACATTTAATTTTCTCCGCGGGCTGCCTCGAGGCGACGATAAAAAGTGACCTCCGCTCATGTGGCACGCAGTCAACCGACAAGTTAAGTAGCCCCTTCCGTCGCGGTTTTTATCGATCCCCAGCCGATCGCTGATTAACGCAGCGGAAAAATGGCTGCATTGTCGAGGAGAAAAGGATACTTTGAAATTGAGCTTTACAAATAATACATTTTCTGTTTACGCTCTTTTACTATAGGGTCAAGGCAGTTTCGTGGCGTTTTATTGAGAATGATATTGAAATTATGCATTTTTGTCGAGAAAATGAAGGTAATGTGTAAATGTCACGAGAGCTTTTATCCCAGTTGATTAAATGCATTATTAAATAAACTGTTAACGTTGAATAAATGAGTTACGTTGTTGTAGAAATTACTAAAACGATCACGCGGATATTTCTGTATCCATAATTTGTATAAAAATTCATTTTCCTCGTGAATCGAATTCTTTATTCTGACTTCAATGTAAAATATTGTAGCTCAATTTTGAAGTATTACCACGGAATGTGTCTGCATTTTGAGGGATTCAACAATAGAAGCAATAAAATCGTACATACCTCAACTCGTCCTCCAAAAAAATGCAAATTTTTCCTTTCGCATGACCATCAATTCTAAAATCTTCGTAATATAAAATGTTTTATATATTTTATATTATATTTTACAGTATAAAATTTATTATTTTAAGTTTTAAGTAAATTATTATCAATTCCAAATGCCTTATTATAAAATTATTGTAAAAGCCAAATCCTTTAATAATCACGGTGAGGATAACATAATAATTAATAAAACAAATCTGCCTAAAAAAAATTAGAATTATTACGTCGAAAGAGTCTTTGTTCCAAACATCAATCATATCTGCTTGAGCTGCAAAAAAGGCTTCTCTCGACGCCATACGTTCATTGCACGGGTGAATCCTACTATCGGATTGAAAGAAGTAATAAACTGTTTTCCAATACGATACTGATAAAAATAAGCCTCACCCATGCCACCCGATCAATGGGTCCTTTATAGTATGTTACATAACTCAATTTCTAACATTTTCGAACCTTCTGGCTCATCGTTAAATCATTAAAAAATGATTTAACTTCATCGAAATCTCGAGTTCGAACAGATCTTTGGATTTTACCCTATTGTAAACAAAAAACATGGTATTCTACTTTGTCTAGCTTTTGGAGCCTACTATATTGTAATATTGTAAATAAAAGATTCTTTAATTAAAGAACTTTTTCTTAATAATATTTTTGTTTATTTATTTATTTTATTTTTCTTTTTTTCTTTTTTAAGAATTAACAATTTTATATTTGTGTTATTAAAGTGTATTAGGTCAAAAACTAAAAGCAGAAGGTTAGCGGCATAAAGTAAACGTATTTAAGCTTCGAGATTAATTATACCGCACTTTTTGTGTAAAATTTATGTAAATCGCAGCTTTAGATTAAGGTGCTGCGATAAGGTATTATTGTCCTCGATTTCGAGATCACACTAATAAGCTAAGGTTAATTAAAAAATCTGTTAAAAAAAAAGTGTCTTCACTGGTATGCATTGTGATAATGTATGCAAATTATTTAAATTTTAAACAATCTTCTCATTAACGTAATAATCCTGAAATAAGTTTCTAAAAAGCAAATACCAATAAAAAATTCAGAATTATTTAAAAGTCAAGCTGAATACCTATTCAAATGTATTCCGATTGCAGTTCGAAATTCAATAGAGTTGATTGAATCAATCGTTCCAAACTAAAATAAAAAGGTCACCCCTGCATTTCCATGTAAATTATGTTGACACTCTTGTTCAATTTAATTTGTTAGACCAATAAAATGTAAAAGGGAGAGAAATTGCGTTTGATCACTGTAAAATTTTGTAGGGCGAAAGCTTCATAACGTTTACGATAAAAGCTCCGCAACATTTATGAGAAAAGCCCTGAAAGTTTAGATGAAAAGCCCTCGAATTTTACAAGAAAAGTCGCGCAAGTTTTTCATAAAAAGCTCCGCAGTTTAAAAAAAAAAAACTCCATAACTTTTACAGATCTTCTTCGTATTTACAGAGCTTTCCGTACTATCAAAGTTCCCAGATTGACCATCCAAAAAAAGATACTCTTATCTCTCCGAATAAAATGTCAAATCCCACTGTTCCTAAATACACTTTTTATTCAAATAAATTCATACAAATTATTATCGATTATAATATTTTAATATTCAACAAATTAAGCACGAAATTTATTTGCAGAGCTTGTACTGTTTGGTCGTTTCCCTGCAACCGCGATACACAGTATATTTGTTCGGTTCAGTGGCTTAGATTTCATTAAATTTATTAATTTATACATAATTTCAACATTATAGTCCTCTTGAACGGTGCACAAAATAATAAAAATAAAAATTTTCCGAAGGTAATTCAATTTCATAAACAACTTTCTTAGTCTCAAGAGACTTAAAAAAAAACTTAATAAAAAAAAAGAAGGAGAGTATCTTCTAACCGTTGAATTTGATGATTGTATTAACTTTAAAGAATTAAGCCTAAAGTTAAGAACTAGATTTATAACAATATTAAGTGCAATAATTAAGGATTGCAATTTTATCGATCTTTAAATAAAAAAATAATTGCAAAGTTATTCCTTTCTTTAATATCCATAATATATTATTGATTTTTAGCATTTTTTAATCGCGTGAATGCAGAGGTATAAAAATTAATGTGTAAAAACACAGCTTCGCTCAAAGCGGCCCCAAACCCTACGATTCCACATATAGCTTACCTCAAAGGCAAAAGGAATCTTCTATAAAAATTTCAATTAAATCTATGACCCCCCACCGATTCAACACTCGTATTAAGATTAATAATTTGGTTCGTCCTATATTTATATAGCCAATTCATCCTATTTAAAATTCTAATTCTTCCATTAAAAATTCCAATGCCTTCCATTAAAAATTCCAATTCTTCCATTAAAAAATCCAATTCTCCTATTCAAAGTTCAATTCTCTTATTTTAAATTGCAATTCTTCGATTAGAATCCAATTCTCATATTTAAAAATCCAATGCTCTTATTTAAATGGCAATTCTTCTATTAAATATTGGAAGTCATCCATTAAAAATTGCAATTCTTCGATTTAGAATGCAATTCTCATATTTAAAAATCCAATGCTCTTATATAAACGGCAATTCTTCTATTAAATATTGGAAGTCATCCATTAAAAATTGCAATTCTGTCGATTTAGAATCCAATTCTCCTATTTACAGATCCAACTCTCCTATTTGAAAGTCCAATTGACTACTTAAAATTGCAATTCTCTTGTTTAAAAAGGGAAAAGCATCGCCAAAATGGCAAGGGTAGGGTCCCAGAAAGGGCAACGCGCGGCTGCAGAGGCACGTGTGCAGCAGCATCATCGCAGCAGGGTATGAGTGAGGTCGGGGCGCCGGCGTCACTATTGATTGCGCGAGCCGCTCGGAAAAGGCCGCCCCCGCGCTTTTCCGAGCGGCGGCGGCCGCGTAGGTGGCGCCACCTGATCCGCTCGCGCCGCGTGATTCCCCCGCCTCTCTACACCCCCCTGGAGCCAGCAGCCGGGCAGATGTGTGCCTCTCCGCTTTCTTTCTGCACGCGAAATGGGATGACTCGATATACGACTGGCCGTGACGAGTGAATTTTTTTCTTCTCGAGATTAGAAGGGTGTCGCTTGACTGGTAAAGCATTTTCATGGGGTTCTACGGCGACATGCATTTTTTTTTGTCTTTCAAGGGTGACAATCGATTTATTTTAATTTGAAGTTGATGATGCACTTTTTGTAGCGCTGCCTTATTTCGGGGATAATTCATGCTTAACAGTGTCTGAGGATTTCGAAGGATTTTTTTTGTTCGGGAAGAGCTTGCGGTGAGCTTTTATAGTTTTTTCTTCAACTGGATTTTGCGTTGGGAAGTTTTATTGCTTTATTGATGATCTTTTTTTATTTATTGCAACGGTCTAAAATAGTTCTTAATACGACAGTGTGATAAATGAAGGTACCAGAAACTTAAATCTAATTTTTTAAGGATTTTTATTTATTAAAATCCGAAAACAAAGAGATAAGTAACGAAAGAATGTTTGAATGAAAGAAGTGGTGAGATATGAATTCAATGCAAAATAAGAAAAAAAATTATGCCACGTAATTTTTTATGTTTTTTTGTCATAACATTACTTTGCATCACACATCGCACCTTTTTACAACCGCATGAAATGCATTCCGAAACATTAAAGTGTTAAAAATGCATTATTGGAAAATAATAAAAATTACAAAAAAAAATGAAAATTGTAAAAAATTTGAATTTATTGGAAAAATGAATTTTTTACTCTTGTGAACAAATAAAATGTTTGTACGTATCGAGAAATTGGAATATTATCTTTGCAACGTATAATTATTAATTCACTCAGCCATTGTTTACTTCAAAGGCGGATTGAATTACATATTCATACCATCGGATTTTTTCGCACGTTTACGCAAATAAAAGAATATAAAAAATTAATACAATGAAAGCCTTGAGTTTAAAAGCTTAAAACAAAATAAAATAATCTACACAAGTCTTGCAATCTTAAAATTAAAATTTTTAATTTTAATACGCGCACAAGTAGGATAATACATTATTAGAATACATTCTTGCATTTTTTTCGACAAAAAAGATAACGAGCGTTTTATTTCTAACAAAAGCGGATAAATTCACTTATTTCACGCTACTAGGAGTCCAGACATTTAATTTGCTATCGAATAATTAAAAAAGTTTGAATGCTACCAAAAATAAACCATCTACAAACACAATGAACATTTTTCATTACTTAAAATACGGATAAAATATGTTTTCCAAATGAGATTAAAAGAAAAACAGAAATTACTTTTCACACTTTTCACCAGACGCTCACAGCAGGGATTTTACTTCCATCACGGATCCATGCTCCCAGTTAACAATAAGCAATCATCAATAGTAACAAAAATTGAAGTGAAGCAGAGAGAAAGAAGGAAGGCCTCAATGTTCCGAGTGCAAAATCGCTAGTGAAATATGGGCTTAAAGAACAGCGAATGTCCCCAGTGCGGGAGGAAAAAGGATGGCAGGACAGGAGCGTAGGAGGCGGGGGAGGGGGGAGGGTGGAAGTGCAGTCTCCCAGCGGCGTGCGCGCGCGTCGCCGCCACCACCTCCGTTCTCCACCCGCGCGCTCGGCGCGCGCACGGCCCGTTCCACAGGTCAGTGACGACGACGACGACGTCGAGGTCGAGTCGCCCCGGTCTCTCGGCCCTCTCCCCGCCCAAGCGCCCCGGGACTACCCTACCTCATCGCCTCTCGGTCATTATCGTTCGCCACTTCGTTCGACCTAAGTGTACCCCTTTTTCGCCCCGCGAAAATCCCATGTGTGCCGTGTGCATGTATATGTGTACGTCTAATTGAGTCCGCGAATTTATGTGTGGATGTACGTGGTATATACGTGTGTATGTGTAGATATGGGTGAGTATGTGTGCGTGTGCGTAGGAGTTCGGAGTGGCCAAAGTACGGGGAGGATCGGAGGATCGGTGAATCGTCCCCTTCGTTTTCCGGAAGATGCTGCGGAAGTGAGACTCTGAGGGGGTGATGCGAGTGCCGCGCGGAGGCTGCCAGTACCGCGGGAATTAACGATTTTCAATAATTCGCGGTTTTAAAAATACTGCGCGCTCTAGTTTGTAGCTTCTTTCTTCTTCTTTTTTCTACCATTGCGAATTTCTTTGTTTGGCTGTTTTTTTTTTGTTTTTATTTCGTTAAGCTCAAGGAAGATCTTAAGCTGCTACTCGCCGGAAGATTTAACCGGGGAGTTTAGCCTCGGTGAATTTTGTCAGTGAAGTGCGCGGAGGAATTCCTTACGATGCAGTGAAATAATCTGGATGTTTAAATACTGGTTGGGATAAGATCCGATGGAACGAGTGAAGACGAGGGTGCACTTTTTTTTTAATTGAATTGATGACTACTTCGAGAAACTTATTTATTGATCGAACGTTTCGTACTTTCGCAGTGCATTCGGTACTCGTGAATACAGTGCATCGTGGGTTTTCTTCGATTAAAGCGGCAATCGGATCAGTGAAAAATTGTTCCTGTGCATTGAATAACGAAACCAGGGAATTGATTGTACCTCCGACGAAGAAGTACGTATCAGATTTTTCAGTTCTCAAGTTCGGCAAAGTCGAACTGGTGTTTCGTACCCTAAGGATATTTGCAGTGAAACTGTAGACTCGACAAAAGAAGGAGATCAAAGAAGACTAGCAAAGCGTTCTTTTCAGGGTAGTCATATCTTCTACCGAAAAGGCTAAAATACAAAGTGAACCACTCGCGCTTTCAACTAGCGACACGCAAAGTGCAGGTTTACTGATCATAATCCGCGCGCGAAGTTTTGGTATTCGTATTGTGAGTATATCGTTTCTTGTATATTCGTAAAATTATAATACGCGCGCGGAAAGCTTCATCTTGGCAAATAACTCGGTGTTGATTTTAGTCGCGGATGCGTAAAAATGAACTTCACGCACATTTAGTTGTACGTAAAGAAGCTTTTTTTTTTGAAGTGTGAAGCATACTTCATCTTATCCTGATGAAAAACAAACACTTTATCCTTTCGTAAAGAAAATAAGCAAACTTAACTTCTTCCTAATGAAGAAAAAGCACCTGTCACTTCATCTAATTACGCTAATGAAGAGAAGCACACTTCAGCTTCTTGTAATGGAAATAAGCACACTTTACCTTTTTCTGAAGAAGATAAGCAAACTTCACTTGTTCATTATTTTCTACCCAAGAAAAGCTTCGTTTTAATCTACCAGTGGAAATAGAAATTTTTGTAAGAATGCCACGAAGAAATACTGCACATTATTGGAAATGTTGCACTTCTCTTAAAAGCCAATGTCTAAAATGTGCTTTCTTTTGTGAGAAGCCTGAAAATGTACTGGTATTTGTCGGTAAATTGAAGTGCGGTATTTTTTTAGGAGTGACGTTGTAATGTCAGTAGAATTTCAATTGTTTTTTACATTTACACAGTACTTTTCACCTTTGCACTAAAAACTGCTATTTGCCATTAAAACAGACACAAAAGATAAATTTGATTACCCTTAGTAAATCCGCTACACGCCGCTTCTTTTAAAAATTTTAAAATCACTCGTCCTCCACCTACAAAATTTGGAAAAAAAAGGGTTTCACTCCCACAAGTAATACTGAAAGTGTTCCATCCCTGCAAGCTGCGCGCAGTTCTTGTAAACTCAACCCCCAAAGTTTCGGTCGCCGAAGCTTCGAAATTCCAATTCCCTTGGAATAAATTCGCCAGTAAGCTTCTTTCTCCGACTGGCCACGCGCTCGAGGCGATCGATCGAAAATTCGCAAGTCGACCCCGCGACTGATTGATGGAGCGATCCGTAGGTGGGGACGTTTTTTTTTTGCCTTTTTTTTCTTTATGTTTTCAAAGCTTCACCCTAAAGTGTACGGTTTTCTATGGAGACTCAGAATAAAGTTGGGAAAGTTACATTCTTATGATTGAAGGAAAAAAAGTTTTTTTTTTTTTTAATTAGACGAGTTTGGGATTTATCTTTTACTTTCGAAGTTTCACCAATTTGTATTCCAGGGCACTTGAAGTTTTTTATTGGAAGTATACAAATTATTAGAGCAATCGAAGTTTTTTTAATATTAAAGGAGTACACACGGATTATTAAATTCAGAAGTTCTAATCAGATTCTTCTATCGTAGAATTTTCTTCACGACTTACTGTTATTAAATTTTCTGGAAGATTTGAATGAAAATTGTAATAGCATCTAAATTACTCGGATTAATGGAAATTTATGAAGGTATATTTGTCTTGGCGAAAATCGCGAGTACGCTGATGCTTTATTACATATTTGCAATTATCTCAGCAGCAGCAATTATGTCAACACGTACCCTATTTGTCTGCATTGTTCACGCATTATAAAGGATCTCGCATAATAGCATGTGTCACTCGGAGGAAGCTCTCAAATTGTAATTTTACGGTCTAATGATGCGGACGATAAAAAATGTTATAATTATTATGTCCTCACTGTGATACTATCGCCTGGTTTCTTTCAAACGTTCATTTATTGAAATTGCTCACGTATCACATTACAATAAATGATATTATAATTATTAATCATTATCCTCGTTATGATACAATCGGGTATGCCTGCGTTTATTCCGAAGGATTATTTTATGTGAATTACTTAACGTTTTTTTCTTTTTCAATTCGTTATTATCATCAGGAGGAACATTAAACGATTTTCCAAAGGTTTGATGATTTACCGATATCAGCTGAAATTTTGGTGATGCTAAATCAACTGGAGTAAAGTAAAGTGAAGTGAAAAGTAACTTTATTAGAGTCAAATTTTCATTCTATTTATTAATTTAACTTAACTCTATTAGAGTCCATACGTTAATTACTATAAACTTTAAATTAACTCTATTAGAGTAAAATTTTCACTCTAATGTTACAGTGAAATTAACTTCCTTGATAGAGTTATTTTATAACTCTTAAATAGAGCAAACGGTAGAGATTCAACCTAAAATATGCTACTCTCACCTTAAAGTGAATTTTCCTCTACTTTAAAGTGAATTTACCTCTGCGAATATTATACTGTAAACTAACAGTGAAATTTGACTCCAACCGTTTTAACGTGTACAAAAAAGGAAGAATTTTATTTAAAATAAAAAAAATCGTATAAAAGTTTAAAAAATTAAGTCAATACATAAGGGTAGAAAAGCGAGAAGAGTAGGACGCAGGGGGGGGGTCTCCAAAGCATCGGCCGATTAATACGCGCATGGGCAGGAGCATTGGGTCAGGGTCGGCCGCAAATCTCGCGGGCAAAGAGCCATGTCCGCAGATGCATTTATCTACGCATAACTCGCAGTTTTTTCTGTTCTATTTCACAGTTTCGTAACAATCGCACGCAATATATGACTAGACTTTTTAAAAAGCATGTAAATAAGTCCATAAAAAATCATAAAAATAGAATATAAAAGTGTGCGACCCGTAAACTGAAAAAAAAATTGAAAAATGTAAAAGAAAATGCACCTTTCAGAGTCTCCATAAAGAAAGTTTCTAATTTCTTTTTTATAAACTTCCTCTTGTAGATATTGTCAGCTTAAAAGGAAGCTGGATCGCGGGGTAGGAAGTCATTTCCACATTATAGTACCGACGAGTCGCGTCTGACTAATGCGGGGGTGCTTCTACTTAAACAGGCGCCGCCCGTAAATTTGTATACCGGTGAAAGGTCGAAACTCGAGACCACTAAAGTTTTTTTGTTAAGACACTTTGGTAATTGTTTTCTACGCTGTTCAGAATTAATTAAAGTAAAGGCACAAGTTGTTTGAGGAAAAACACATTTTTTAGGTTTTTATTTAAAAAGAGCTAAACTCGTGGAAGCAGCATTTCGGGTGAACGAAAAATTACACGAATTTTCTGTAAATATCAACCGACAAACTCATTTTTTGTTCATTTTATTATCCTCAATAAAAAAAAAAACTCGAACGTGTAGAATATATTTTATTTGTTCTTTAAGGCATAGTAAACGAAAATTCGATTTACAAAAATGTCATACCTACATTCTGCTGTGATTCAGTTCTCACCTCGATTAAAAATAGAATTAATTTAACACGTCCTAAAATTGATTAAAAATAAAAGCGAGAAATAATTAATTGCCGTCAATGATATAATTAATTCATTCAGAAATATAATTTCACTCTGCCGGCTCTTTAAGAAAAATTACCCTCGATTAATTCTGAAGGCGACTTTCCCCAGGGTTCGTTACAAATTGCACGAAAGTAATTTCTGCTGGTCCTAAATTGATTGTTCGGATCAGAGCAATCGTGACAGCATTTGTCAAACCATCATCCTCACAATTTAAAACGAACATTTATTTTTGGGAATAAAATCGTGAAAGAGAAAAGATTCCGACCAAAGTTCAGTGACTCTATTCGCTGGGTTGCCTTTTTACCAGGGCTTAGTGTCAATATTGATTACACTGAATAAATATTGAAAATATTTTCAAGTTTACCTTTAACCGGGATTTTTGTACACATTTTATTTAAGCGGAGGAATCAGATGGTACTTTACTCGTGTATGTGACATTTAGAAGTTGGCCTCAAAAATAAATCTCACTTTTTAAATCGATCTATATATTTATTTTCTGTGTAGGTTGTATACGTCAGTAAAGCTATTCAAAAAGCACAGCTTTTTTTAAATCGCACAGATAAAGAATAATACTCTAGTTTTTACCAAGATTTTTAAATCGGATTTAAACAAAATTATTTATAAAAATTGTGAATTCATATGAAAATATTTCTTTTTGCACCAGTTGTAAAATAATATAAAACTATTTCATACTGAAACTTATTTTTTTTTTAAAGTTCTACATTATTTTCAATTGAAACGTGGTTTAAGAACTTTGCGTAAAGAAATTCCAATCTCGTACATTTATTTTATAATAATTATAATGCATTTAATAAATTACCATAATTATAATTAATTTAATAAATTGCAATATTTCTTCATTTCTCTCTTTCTTTCTTTCTTTTTTTCTTTCCTTGTTTCCTTCTATTTTTCTTTATTTATTTATTTATTTATTTATTTTTGACGAGTTGCTGCATTCATTTTAATATAAAGTATCAGTAGTCACACTCACAAGCTTCACATCTTATGACTCGCATTAACACTTTAACAATTTTAAATTTATTAGCTTAACATTACTAAATTTGTTTAACCTAATTTCAGCCCTTAGAATATGTAAATGCTTATAATAAATTTGTTTTATAAGCAAAATAAAAATAAATTCGAATAGTCATCGTATCTCGGATGCAATTATATCCCCTCAGACAGGAAAAAGTCACGCGGTCCCTCGGAGCGGCTGATTTGGGGGAAGGGATTCACCGCCGGCCTCGGGGTTCGAACAACGCCGGCGCAGCCCTGCGCTAATGCGCCAAACGCGATAAGCATCGGGAAAACAATGAACGCGACAAGTTTATCGACGGCAAGACCAAATTGACTTTTATGCCAGGGGAAGTCACTCGCCGTCCAGGCTTTCTATCGAATCCCGCCGACGAGTAATCCTCATGGTCAGTTTTTTTTTTGTGTTGGAGCGGAAATGATGTAGGGAGAAGCCATACGCGAAGTGTTGGGCCGTTTTCTGCGTCGGGGGAAAAAGTTGAACGTCGTTAAAAAGCGTTTGCTGGCGAAGGCTGTTTTTTTTCGTAACTTTTTCTTTTTTGTAGACGAGAACGAACTGCGATGGCGATAAAGTTTGTTTTGCGTTTAAAATGTAGGGATTTTCTTTTTTCAAAAGTTGAAATTTATGTTCAATTGGTGAAGTTAGTTTACTAAAAGAGTACGTGAAAATTTCTGAATATTGGACTGGTAGTGAGTATTCCAAAAGCGTCTTTTTCAGTCTGACTACATACGGAGATTGTCTGACAAATCCTGGTTTGTACTACTGTTTTTTTTTTTCATAAATTTCCCATACCAATCTTAACGTCGTATAAAAAATTAAAAGATATTTCGAGGTTTGAATATTGTATTAATTGTGAATGTAACGTAGACAATAAGAATTTCCAGTCTGACTTTATCTTGGGGTGTCTGACATACCCTGATTTGTACTACTGATTTTTTTAAGTAAATCTTCTATGGCCCTCTTAAAACCCTATGAAAAAAAAATTTAAAATCAAAATAATAAAAACTGTTGTCCTATAAATAAGTTCAAGAAATCTTGTAAGCAACACAGTGTGATCGTTTTCTTACGAGCAAATAGTAGCATTAACATTATTGGAAAAATGTAACAAGCAAAGACTGTTTCTTCATACTTTTTATGTACCATGTTAACGGTTTTTATTCTCCAATTATAGAAAGAAAAAATATTATAGTTTAAGTTAACTTAATAAGTATCTTATTATCCAAATTTACAAACTGTACACTCAAAGGAAAACTACAATTGTAAAATCCCTGGCCAAACTGCACTTCAAAATGAAATCCGATATTTAGATCGAGCGATGCAACTTTTTAAAAATTGTTCGGAATCGTTTACCAGCAGCGAAAAAATAAAGGTACTTATAAAGCGAATGAGGATGCTTCACTTAAGGGCGCACTCTAAATCAACTTCAAGCAATCACGCCGCTCCGAGGGCTTTCGCCTAGGCTTCGAAAAGAGGCCAATTATTTCTTAACCGACCACGTTACCCGTGCGAATTTCAAAATCGCATTTCGCCGACGAATGAAAAAAGTTCCCTTTCCTCCCTCCCTCCCTCCGGGATAGCTTAAATTTGGCTAAGCCCTTTTATAAATTTAAAATTTAATTAAACGAGCGCATGAGCATTCCGCGTCAAAAAACAAAGCACGTGATGCTTACGTAAAAGGTCCCTGTAATCAACGTAACACACTAATCTGCTTTTTTTTTTACCTTTGGTCAAGCCTGATTACCATTATCAACATATGCATGCGTAAAATGGGAGAAAATAGAGGGGCACCGTTGCCTTGTAAGGCGATTAAAATTTTTCCGCGTCGTCGATGGAGCCACTCCAAAAATAGCGGAAAAAAAAATCCAAAGCTGAGTGGAATTTCCTTTTGTGCTTTTTGGCAATGACATAACAGATGAGTGGAGCAATTGAGGAAACAATGGAGCCTGAGTTTCCCCGGCGGTTTAATTGGAATTTAACGACGCGAGCGGCGGATTTTTGCAGCGGAATTTGTGTACTCGGGTACTAAAATGAGATTCGGCGGAAAATCCTACAGAGAAGCTGTTTATTGAGCAATTGTTTGCGCGTTTATATTGTGCAACTGACTCCGCAATGTTGTGATTTCCTTTTATGGGTTTAATTAGTTTTCGAATTTTTTTCTTCCTTATAAAAATTTTTCAGCGACTAAGGGAATACAATTAATTCTCCTACAATTACTGGGCCTAAATAAATGTTAGATAAAATACAATAAAATTTGATTAGATAACGAATCTGTTAAGGAAATTAAAAACAAATCTTTTAGAACGTAGGGACATAGAAGGCTTAAAAGTTCTCATGAAATTTAAGAATTTCAAAGTAAACTCCTTGACTCCTGAACCGCTGAACAAAAGAAGCGTCTTGAAAAGGGCGACACCCCTCCCTCCCCCCCCCCCCCCCGGTCGAGAAACGAGACAAAGCTCATTTCGGAAGAATTGAAATTCCACCTAATCCGCACGACTTAAAAATCCCCAAGAAAGCACCGCTTTATCCTTTAAGGAAGAAACTCTCGAAAACTCCTTACGACTTTTCTAGAAGATAACTTTTCCACAACCACTAGAAAGTGTTTACTAATAATAAATACGAAAAAAACCGAGAGAGAAACCGCGACTTAGAAAAACAGGAAGAGAAAGGGTCATCTGACCTATCATGGCTTGTTCTACTGATCAGTAATTTTCTTTATAATTCAAATAATCTACATAAGGTGTTGTTTAAATTATTCTAGTCCAGTTCTACTGACCAACAAAAAATCTTTTTTTCTTCTTATTTGAGATTTCATGTAGACATTTGTCTGACCAATCCCGAGTTGTTCTACTGGTTAGTAACTCTTTTTATAATTCTAAGTTTATTATTGTATAAGGTACCATTTATTATTCTAGTCCAGTCCTACTGATCAACAAAAATCTTTTTTTTTCTTGCGATTTGAGATTTAACGTAGAATTGTGTCTGACCTATCATGGCTTGTTCTACTGATCAATAATTCTCTTTATAATTCTGATAAACTGCATAAGGTGTTGTTTAACTGATTCTGCCCAGTTCTACTGACCCACAAAAATCTTTTTTTCTTCTTATTTGAGATTTCACGTAGAGATTTGTCTGACCGATCCGTCCTTGTTCTACTAATTAATGAATATCGCTTTTATTACATGCACAGTGATTTTTGTGATCTACTCCGACTTGTTTTACTGATTAATTAATATTCTTTTTAGTCTTACTTGCATAGAAATTTATCTGACCTATCCTGATTTGTTCTACTAACAAATAAATATCATTTTTATTGTTGTTTTACAAGGAGGGTTGTCTGACCTATCCTGCATTATACTACTGACCAATACATATTCTTTTTAGACTTATTGTTTGATTGCATAGATGTTTGTTCGGACTATCCGGGCTTGTGCTAGTGATCAATAAATATCATTTTTATCCTAATTATTAGTATCCTAACTTGTTCTAATTAACAATAATTTAATTGGCACAGTAGAGCAAAAGAAATGAACGGAGAAAAAGTGACAGAGATACACAAAGAAAAGAAAACAATGATGCACACAGCTTCAACCATGCATAGAGCATATCAGGACGTGATCAGAATACTTCCTCGTGATTATTCTTGTTATGATTTGTCTGCTGCGACTATCTGAGTTCGGGCGATTGCGTCGAGTCAATGCTGACGAGGGGATGTTCGCACTTACTGCAGAGTATACACCCTCGCAGACGGTCCAATTATTTTGCCGTTCACAGTAGGATTTGACGCAGTGGAAAGGATGAGAGCGATTGTTTTTCTACGTGACCTCGAAGGGGTTGGACGTCACGTTTATTTAACGGATGGACAGCTGTGAATTATTGTCATTTACTTATAGCCATGAAAATGGGCTTGACAACGGTCGAATCGATTCTTATGGTTAATCCAATCTCTGGTTTTGTTGCTTTATTTGTCGCTTTTAATAAGAATAAATTTTTACTAATTATTGTAAGTTCATTTTAAGTTTTCTGGAAATATGAGTTTTTCGTTTTATGCTACTGCTTATGCGATAAAATTGTAAGGTAATTTTAAAATGTGGACCTTATTTTCATACACGATCATACATATTTTAGAAATTTTTTAACATAATCTGCTAAAAATCATTCTTCAATAAAAATCAAATAAAGTCTAGGATTTCGTCCAGCAATTATTGATGAAGTTCATCGGCCCAATTGCGTTCCTTCGTTCAATTGACGTGTTTGAATACAATAGGCGTGGCCGACGTGATTCGAAACTCGCCGGAGGCGAGGCAATGAATGATCCATTGACGACTCATCATCGGAACGACGACCTCCTCCACAATAAGCATTAATATCAACCATCAAAACAATCACAGTGACTCGCAGTTTCCTGTTACATTACAGCTAAGATTTTTATAACACTAAATCCGAAAAATAATTTTTTATAATTTCTGGAATATAATAGTATAATTAATTTTTTCTTAATTTTTCAAAACGAATCAATGAAGAGATCTATTAAGTTATCTGATTAAATTTAAAAAAATATCATTTGCAATCGACAGTTCAGATAAATTCAATATGTTCCCGACAGCATCTGGAAATTTGCCGGGGAAAGAGACGATTAAAACACTTAAAAACATTTTCACTTTTATTTTTGGATTAATTTTTTCCGCGACGATTCGTGGCAATTGCTTCACGACAACTGAACTTTTTTTTTAAACAACTACATGGCCAACTTCATTTTTTAGCGATCAATTGATTGACGTTTTCGTCAAATTCGTTCTTTAAAAATATTCAACGGTAAATAAGAGTAATTCTATCCGTAGCATAAACAAATAAGTTACTGTTTGATTATGCTAAACCTTATAAACAATATCTACATCAAACATTACGGTTTTAATTAATTATTAACTAGTATATTGCATACTGGCCGGAGTTTAATGAGGTAACTTCTGCTTCGGTCTAACGCTATCTAATCTTGTTTAAGCATTCGCATCGACTGGGGAGTCAAATCAAGCATCCAATGGTGGATGAGCTACTAGACAGTGAAACGGTAATTACCGAATTAAACTCTGGTCAGTTTATCTCCCGAGGATCTCCGAATTAATCCTCTTCATTCACTCTTAATAAAAATAATAGATATCTGTTAAAACAGAACGTCTGATAGCTTCTTCTAATAAATTTTATCAATCAATTCAACTAACTGCTTTTTTCAACGTTCGAATTTCAACATATCAGTCTAACACGCATTTTCCAGTAAAAAAAATAGCAGAACCACGCGTCATGACCTTTCTAAAAAGAATCGACACTGCCCCGTAGAAACTATCTTATAAAATATTATAAAAATTTGCAAATTTTATAAAACCCGATAAATTATTTATCAGGTTTTATGCGGTTTTTGAACCATTTTATGGAGTTTTATAAGACCCTTTCAATAGGATGATCCTCAGATCACGCAGCTTCAAAGCAGAAATAATATCCAATAAAAAAAATATAATTCCACACAAGGATGCGACGTCTATATGTTTTAATCTCCCCCCTCTTCCAAATCAAACCATCCGCACCTCCTCCGAGAATTTTTCCAATTCTGCTCGTGCACCGTTTTCTTCATTAAAAAGTCGAGCTTTAGCACCGCCAGGCTGGAAATTAAGGTCGTAGCTGTGCAGAATCGATCGGCCGAGCGTCGCTTTTAGGCGGAACGACCCAGTCCACCCTCGTCCCAACAGTGAATAGGTATATAGTGCGGAAGTGCGTTCCAAATTAATACGGATGAAGGATCGGATAGTTTGAGCGTTTTATCTGCCCTCGGCGGTAGATTTATAATGTTCCGTTCTGGGGGCTATTCGCTGCGCGCGATTCTCATTTTCAAAGGGACAAAGGAGCAGAGCAGGGGAGCGAGCGCAATTGTTCGGCGTGAAAAAAGCTACTGATGCTGAAAATAAAAAGAGCAAAATCGATGTGTCAATCCGCGCGCTCGGCTGAACGGTTTAAAAGCACGAGTGGCTCGCTTGCGCTTTTCGTTCGATTCGTACGGATGGGACTTCTGCGTTAAAACAATCATACTTTCATCAATGTCAACCTATTTGTCATAGGGTATTCCTTTTTTAGATAGCATTTTGTTTGTATTATGCGAAATTTGTGATTGCGCGTGTATCTGAATGGTATGAATGTATTAAAGCGAAAAATTGTCATTGTCGATACGTGTATCTTAAGGTAAGGAAATCGTAATCTTAGGTCGCTAAAAAGATTCGAGTTTTCTTTCAATCAAAAGCAGAAGCAATAATCGTTGAATTATTCATACAATTTCTCCACAATTTAATTTTTAGAGTACCAGGATTTTAAAAATTTTAAAAGCTCGTTATTTCTATTTAAAAAGTAATTTGAGATCTCTGCAGTAACCACCAAACTAAGATCGGATTTTGTTGAGTGAAAGCTTAAAGAAGCTCAAAGAAAATTTGAAACTTTTTACGTTATGGTGTGAACCTAAGGTTGTAGGTTATTATCTTAGATACAGTTCGCAGATCAATTAATGAAAAGAATATTTTTCTACATGTACTATTATGTAATCAATTGTATGTTCTTTAAAAAACACGTTCTATTATGTAACCACCGTCTTAGGTTGTTCTATAACGTACCTAGGATCATGAATAAATGAAATAAATAAAAGAAATTTTTTCTACAGAACTTTTTAAAAAACTGTGCTCTATTATGTACCTAGAATTATGATTTTATTACCTTAGGTATACTTCAGTACTAATGATTGAAAAGAATGTTTTTCTACAGAACTTCTTTAAAAAACTGTGCTCTATTCATACCTAGAATCATGATTTTTATTATTTTAGGTACATTTCGTAGGCCCATGAATAAAAAGAAACGTTTTCTACAGAACTTCTTTAAAAAACTGTGCTCTATTACGTACCTAGAATCATAACTTTACTACCTTAGGTACACTTCAGAAACCAATGAACGAACAGAATGTTTTTCTTCTGTTCTTTCTGCAGAAAACGTCCTTTTGCAAACTACAAAAGGAATAACAGGCATACAAATCTAAAGTACATCAGGTTTTTTTATACCCGCAGGATGGAGGTATCGGGCGAGCCATTCCTGTCTATAAACCCCATCTGATCTCCCAGCGAGGCGCGCGCGGGTCGTAGGCGCCCCCTGTGTGAGGTTGTGGTGGGGACTGCTGCGACGGCGAAGCGGATAACGAGCTCTGAGCGATGGCGAACACGGCCCATCTGGTGCGCCGGCAGAGCTCGCGCGACCTCAAGCCCCAGAAGAGCGTCGACAAGCTGGAGATGAAGGAGATGCGCGGCAGGCTCGTCACCGAGAGCCGCAAGACTAACGTCACTGCCAACTACGGGGCCACGAATGCCGGATTCGAAGACTCCAGTCCCAATATCAAGGTACGTTCTAGAGAAACCTAGGGCTAACGGCTTAGCGATGTTTTGCTCGAGCTCTGCTTTACTGACCCATATCTTCATTTTTTTTAATTATATTGATAAACACAAATATGCATTTAAAAAGGCCTGTTTTCATTTGCTACTTAGAGAGTAAGTTTAAACTAGACACTTTCAGAAACTGATAAACCTAAGGTATCGCGCGTATGATTGCCTGGGGTTTATCAGATTTTGGATGAGTTACTTAGCTCTAGAAGCTACCATAAAAATGGATTTTTCATCCTAATCATCAATGAAGCTCACTTTATGGACTTCTGCGGATTAGAATGAAAGAAAATTTTATATGTTCCTTGGAAATGATTTACGGTATTCCCTTACGCAGCAAAGTTCACCTACAATAACGGCCTATTTAAATACACTTTTCTTGAGAGAATTTTCTTGTAAAAATTACCGAACTTTTTTTGTAAAAAATATAGAGCTTTTCTGTAAATATTACAGAGCTTGGATAACCAACCAAAAGTCAAGTAATGATTATGGTAATTACGGTATTATCAGCAATTCGTGTAAATTATTCGAGAAAATCATCGTAATTTTTACGAGAAAATCTCTCACAGTGCACTGAAAGAAAAATTCCATCATTTTAAGTAAATATTTACTTTAACAGAAATTGTTGAATATTTCTTTCAATCAACTAAAACATTCATCACAACTAAATAAATCCATCTGTTTCTAAAAAAAAATTAGCAATATAAAAAAATACAGTTATTCAATTTGAAAAAATATTTAACAAGTACTATCGAAGTAAATATTCACCAAATTTCTCTCTCAGTATTTAATTAATTCCAATCAACAGCATCGTTATCTATTCCTTAAGTTTCTATCCACACTTCGCAACTATTCCCTATTCACGCTCAGAAGCACATTATACTAATTATCAGCCAATTCCATTTCGATTCACCTCAACTGCTAAATGCGCTTCGCCGTTAAAGGAGACACCAGTCTGGCTGACACAGCCGGGGGCTTTCGATGTGCAGGGCAAGACGTCGAGCGCGGAGTCGACGTCGGGCCTGGTGGCCGGCGGCGGGAGCCTCGTCGTGGCCGGCGGGGGCGGAGGCGGCGGCAGCGGGGGTGGCAGCAAACTCGGCAGCACCGAGGGCAAGGGGATATTCAAGCCGGAGGCCGGCGAGGACGAGCGCGAGAACTGGGACAGCAAACTGACCTTCCTGCTGGCGACCGTCGGCTACGCCGTCGGCCTCGGCAACGTCTGGCGCTTCCCCTACCTCGCCCAGAAGAACGGCGGCGGTATGTAGCATGCGTATTGTATACCTACGCGGTATATACGTCGAGGAGACTAATTTATGGAGAAAGCTGCCGAGGCATTCCGCCGGTGATGCATCGCCCTGGGTGCGGGCTCGCCGGAAGTCCTTCCCCTGCGGTTAGCTTCTTCGTTCAATTGGGAGTTTGACGTTCCGAACGGTTTTACGCGGAGGAGTGGGATGCCTCGGCTTGCACGCTTCATTGGCTTTTTGGCTCGGGAATGCATTCGAGAAGTTGCGAGGCAGATGCAAGTTGGGAGGTTCTTGTCAGATGCACGGAAATTAGATTAATTGTACACGATGTTCGAAAAAAATGCTTTCGGAAAATGGTGCAGTCGTGCAGGGGGTCAAATTCTAAGCACTTTTGGCCTTTTGGCATTTTGCGAAATTTTGAATGATTATCGAGTTATTGTTGATTAAAAGTTAAGTATATCAGCTCGAGCGCTGATTGGATAATTATCTTAGGTTTTAATTAACAATAACTCGATAATTGTCCAAAATTCCTTAGAATTTTACCATGTACACGACTGTATTATTTTCCGGAACCATTTTTCAAAACCGTGTATTAATTAATGTTTTTTTTTAGAGATAACGAATGTACATTTTATTTTACTATGTTCATTAAATTTTTAAGCTAAGTAGATACGATTAAATCGCATTGTTAAATTAAAAAATTATTAAAAGCTTAACGGTAGACCTAAAAAGATTTAATAGCTTTATTTCTAAGGGAAATTATAGTAAAAAAAATTATACAAAAACAAAATAAATAATATTTAATTTCTCCAGAGTTATTCATCTTGTTATTAGGATATATGAAAGGTACTTTTCACTTGTGAATTTAAAGTAAATTAAGTAATAAATCTCAATAGTTAATCTTATTCTTATTCTTCGTGAATGCAAAATCAATTGATTAAAAATAATTATATAATCTTACGATTGTATCAAAATTTTGTTTTTATTTCTTACCAATAAAAATTTCTTGATAGATATTAAAATTCTTCTCAGACGATTTTAAAATGCTTTTCATTTCCCCTTAAATATCTTGAATTTTATTTAAAAGTTTCCTTACTATTATAACTCCAAGAAATGTTCGTAAAGTGGAGATTCCGTCAATCTTAAAATTTTAAAATTAAATTCAACGCACGTTCGAATTGCATTAAATTTATTTGTGCAAAAAAAAGGGCTAAGAATTGATTTAGGTCGAGCACAATAACTTGCAAGCTCGAAAGGATTTCCTGTCGCGAGATAACGGGTAAAACGAGCAAGTGTCCTCTCAGGATTTTAAAACGTCGCCGGAACACTGTGCCCGTATTCAAAAACATCCGAGTCGCGGATTTATTGCGTTTAGTGCCTCGTGCGTCCCCAGTCGACTTTTCGATCTCACTAAGCCCAAGTTTAAATAAAAAGATATTAACAACATCATGATACATCGAATGAAAATTCAATTTCACCGTCGACTTTTGTCTAGGATCTGATTTTTATCCGACGTAGGAACTTTTTTTTTTACTATTCTTGCGTGACCGTAATCCAGAATCGTATCTACGCCTGTTAAGGTGAATTTAAGCAAAAATCACAGTTTTTTTTGAAAGAAAATACTGCGAAAGTTTCTATATTTAAAGTGATGTATAGGGTAAAAAAAAATGTGACTAATCTCATTATTCCTTTTTGCTCGGTACGTTTTTGTTAATGGATCCTTCGCATGTTATCGAGGGTTTACGTATCCACTCATATTCGCGTGTAAATTGCTTCTATTTACAATTTTTATAAAGATAATATTTTGATTGTTTTCTAAGCTGCGACTATTCGGCGGTGTATTTAAATGATTTATCGCGAATATTATCACAAGGGTATCGGTACTGGTCCGTTCGTTTATGTCACGCCATAAAATTTACATCAGTACATAAATTAATAAGAAATTTATATTAACCCAGAATTGTTCCAGAGGAAACTTGCCATTGTAGTGGTTACAATTAATTAAGTTAATCAAGAATTAATCAAGTTTTCTGAATATACGAAGTTTCAGTAATTCACCACATTCACAATAGAGTTACAGCGTACTTAAGCGTAAACAATTACTAGACAAATTAATCAATAAAAATTCCTAGATTAATTAATCAATGAATTGTTTTTATTTACTTGATAATAATTCAACAGAGTTTACAGTTCTCACCCAATAAAATTAAGTAACCGCTATTAAAATTAATGATTAATCAACAGAATAATAAATAAAATAACAAACTTGAAAAAATTGATTTAATATTTGCTACTAAAGCACAGTCCACTTATTGAAAATATCGCAGTTTTTGCATAATTTACAATCCATTAGCTTCATCGCGAAACTTAACCACTTTCGACTAGGCCACCGCTAAAGTGGAATGAACATTAAATTCGATGAATCGATCGAGCCAGTCCTGAAGCCCGCCATCGGGTCCACGAGAAAATTTCCTCTACAATTCCCTTGCAAAATGCCTGTTACATCTGCCACTAAAATTCGGGCCTGCTCAGTGTCGAAACAGCGCCGACCGCGCCTCGGAAATCAACCGGATTCACTCGTCACTTCTGGATTACGTGCGGAGCACCGACGGAGTGCTTAATCAGCCTGATCCCTGCGGCCGAGGCGAGGGAAGCAAAAAGAAAAAGGGATGCGGCCGGCGGGTTTAATGCACCGCGGAGGCGGCGGTGGCGGCCTGTGCGCGCAGATATAGTCGCCGGGTGGATCGATATGTCCCGCTCCGGGATGACCGTGTCACGCGGGAATTACATTTTGGCAGCGCTAGAATTGATTTGCGGAATGGCTCGATGCTGGACACGTGGTCCGAGCAATTATTTCTGAAGGTTTTCGCTGTAGTCCTGACAGGGAGGTGTGAATCTTTTATGTCAGCAGTTTTTTTTTTCTGTGACTGACAGTTTTTTTTTTGTTTTTTATGAGGACGGGGTGGACATTTTTGTTTTAGTTTGATAAAGGATGATTTTAGAGAGTGTGCTTGCAAGCGCACGGAAAAACCTGTGCAGCGAAAAAACATATCATAGAAACTTATCACTGAAAAAAGTACCTTGTCACCGAAAAAAAAAGTAGCTTATCACTGAAAAAAAAATAACTTGTCACCACAAAAACAGATACCTTAGTCGGTATACGTAATTCCTGTACTACTTTTGATGATGATCGACACCTTTAACATCTTAAATAACGACACGAATTGGTAGACTCAGTATTTCAGGAGCACAGTGCTTTTTTTAGGTCCGTAATATAGGAATTACGTATAACAAATGTGGCATCTGTTTTTTTGGTGAAAAGATTTTTCCGTATACCTTCATTGATAGTTTGAATTTACTGGGAGATTGTAAAAATTAGTTTTTGGCATTCTCAGGCATTTTTTGTTTTATTTTTTTATTGTAGTTTAAATAATATAGATATCAAAAGTTTTTATGATAAAATACTATTTAAAAATTCTCGCAGTAGAACAAGTCACTGTGCACGAAAACATATCCGCACACACATCCATAGTTAGGCAAGTTGTAAGGTAAAAAGGGTGGAACGAGGAATCCAGTAGTATGAGTGACGGTGTGGTCAGACGAGACCGCGAATAAATATCCTCACAGTAAAATGAGTCTTTAAGGGCAAATAGTCAAGCAGCCGCTCAATTTAATTATCGTACACAAGAATAGTATGAGCAATCAGTAGTATGAGTCTCTTTAAGGTCTGCCGAGGTCCTAAATAAATATCCTCGCTGTAAAATGAGTCTTAAAGGACAAATAGTGATGCAGCCGTTCAATCCACTTATCGGATAGAAGGATAGTATGAGCAATCAGTAGTACGAGTCTCGGTATAGTCAGACGAGACTCTAAATAAATAGCCTTGCAGTAGAATGAGTCTTTAAAGGACAAATATTAATCAACAGCATTAATCAAACGATTAAATACCACATAAGTATTAGCAATAAGTAGTATGATTCACGGCGTTCTTAGACAAAAATCCTAATTAAATCTCCTCGCAGTAGAATAAATTTTTAATAAACAGATATTAGTCTAATTATCGAATAAAAGAATACTATAAGTACTAAGTAGTATGACACTTGGTGTAGTCAGACAAGATCCTAAATGAGTCTTAATGGGACATACAATCACATCGACCATCTAAGCATCGGATAGGAAAATGAATATAAGTCATCAGTAGAACGAGTCTTGCTGTGGTCAGACAAGGTCGACACATGTAAAAAGTTAAAATCATTTTAAAAATATTAACAAATTGGATTTTTCTACTCATTATATATATTCTCGTAAGTTAACTGTTCCATTATAAACGTGATGCTCATAATTATTGCGTTATCCGTTAATTGATGCGCGTCAGCTCAAGCACTAAAACTATATTTAATAGGGCCATAAGCAGTTTTTAACTCTTTACATTGCATTTATTGTCCCACGCTCTAACGGTTAATGCTACCACTAAAATGAATTAAATTTTTATTACGCCGTAAAAACTTTAAACATATAATGCAATAAATATAGAATACGTGTAATGCGTGAGTACGCACAGTGCAATAAAAATAAAACTACTTTTTCGAAAAATTTTGTAACACCGTATCAATATTTGAATACAATTATTATTTTTTCGTTGAAAAAGATGTATATCTATTTTATTAAAAGTAAGATCAATTAATAAACTTCCAGGTGCTTTTCTGATACCGTACTTTGTGATGCTGGCTATCGAAGGGATCCCTATATTCTACCTTGAGCTTGCCATTGGGCAACGGTTGCGAAAGGGTGCCATTGGAGTTTGGAATCAGGTACGCATTGGAATATAAAATATCAATTAGAATAATCCTCTTTTAACGTTAATTTATTTTTGTCGTTAAAAGGTATCTCCTTACATGGCCGGAATAGGTGTAAGTAGCGCTGTAGTTTCATTCAACGTGGCCCTCTACTATAATACCATTATCGCCTGGTGCCTATTCTACTTCGTTCAGGTAATTCATTTGATTAATTAATAATAGAGCTAAATCTTCACAATTAAGATTATGTAATATCTCATAAGCTGATAATCCACTATAATATTTATGCAAAAACATAATTTATTATATTTATAATTTGTTATTTATAATATTTATTCAAAGACATAACTTATTACATTTATAATTTATTATTTATTATATTGATAATAAATTATGTCTTTGAATAAATATTATAGTGGATTATCAGTTTATGAGATTTTACATAATCTTTTTAAAAGTGAAGATTTAGCTCTATTATTTACGCAAAGACTACTTATTTACAATATCAGGATTCATAGATGAAAAACAAATTTTTATTTTCAGTCTATTCTTAATAGAGTAAAAAGGCTATGGAATTCGCTAACTAGAATTGTAACATATATTGTTTCTATATTGTAATGCATATTCTATTATAATTTTAAATTTCGAATTCTATATCTTAATTTATACTTAAGGACTATTTAATCTGTCGAAATGAAATAAGCAAATAAATAAATCTGATCTTCGAGATTCTAAGGAATCATCTATGCTTCCATTTGAGTTTTTTATTTATTTATTTTTCTTGTAAGAGTTGAGAGTCATTTTGGCATCTCAACTTTTTTAAACTTTTCTTAATTTGTCATTAAATATTTTACCGCAGCATTATTATATCATCGTAATAATTAAGCTGAAAATGAAGATTGCTTAAAAAAATTAATGAAACTTCACATGATTACAGAGCTTTCAGTCTGAGCTACCTTGGGCAGATTGTCCTAACCGATATTTCCAAAACGGTTCTTACGCACCTGAACCAGAATGTTTGGTAATAAATCCCACGATAAAAAAAGATATTCTCGTAAATTTTACTTTTAAATGTATTTTTTATCGTAATTATAGCAAAGCAGTCCAACGCAATATTTCTGGTACCGCACGACTTTGATGGTCTCGAAGGACATCAACACGCCGGATGTCTTCAATTGGAAAATCGCATTGGCGCTGGTAATCGCCTGGATCCTCGTCTACATGTGCATGATTAAAGGAATCGCCTCGTCTGGAAAGGTATGATTAAACTCAACACATTTCTGCCCGAAACGATCAATTTAAGCTCGATAAGTTGAATGAATTGTCAACTACACGGATATTTTTTATTTTCGTAACAGGTGGTTTACGTGACAGCCACGTTTCCGTACATCGTGCTTATCATCTTCTTCTTTCGAGGCGTGACGCTACCCGGCATGTCTGATGGCTTGCGCCATCTTTTCACACCGAAGGTAATGAAAAGTGAACATTTTTTTTTAATGTAAACTTTAAAAACAAAAATGTTATCACCTCAAAAACATACTGAAATCTAACGTACCATTAAATTCCATTTTAAAATGGTATTACGTTAAGTGGATCCTGTGCGTCGGACTCGAGGCTGGTACTCAAATTTTCTTCTCTCTCGGACTAGCCTTTGGAGGTCTCATAGCTTTTTCCTCCTACAACCCGTCAAAAACACCGATGCTCTCTGGTACCAAACAAATTGTTTTACACGATGTTGCGGGCAGTGTGCTCATTATCGGTAAGGTTTATGTCGAAATCCACCCTTAAAGTATCCTACAATCTGGTTCACGTTCCACATGGCCCCTCTGAATTTTGTTCAATTGGATCATCTATTTGGGATTTTTCATGCCAGTGTTTGGATCTTGAGGAGCAGGAATCGGTCGTTCAATGTGTCATTTTTCGGGAACAATACACCTGTACTACAGTTTGAGCAACAGCGCGTGAAAGTTCTCGAGAAATTATAGAAATATGAATGGAGTTCATGAAACAAAACGAAAAATCGAGACCCGACTTCTAAATTACCGCCTGAGACATTGTTTCCTGTCTTGCGCATGTCCTTCAGGGTTGAGGAATTTCAAGTAGTATACTATTTTTTTGATTATGGCAATAAAATACATCTTCATTAGTTTTCTGGATAAAAATATCTTTTTCAGTGCAAGAGCAGTGTTGTTAGAGTATCTGCTTATTTTTGAGGCTGTTAACTTATACAATGATTCTTTCCGTTCGGCCGGGAATCAGTGAAACAACCGTGAATGCTTCTAAGTTTTCACATAGCATTAAATGTATTGTAGTCAATTCTGATTAAAAATAATTATTATTTGTGGATGTATGCAATTAAAAAGTGTTGGAGCCTATTTCATACATACATATGTATCAACGATACAATTTTAAATTGGCCAGCCATATTGCACGTTCTCATTCTCTCATGTCAGATCCCAATATATCATGTCATCTCTGGATTATTTCCCTCGTTGCAGGTTTCAAGGCAACAATGGTATACGAGCATTGCTTGAGCGAACGGAACGCAACTTTGGTTAGCATATTCGGCAGTCCAGAGAAGATACCTATCCAATTGCCCGAGGCTGGAGCGCTGCTCACCGTCAGCAATACCAGCACGAGCCTAGCGAACTTGATCATGCCGAGTCTTCCTGAATGCGATTTGCAAAAGGAATTGGATAACGTAAGTAAATAAGTTGCACAAATTTCGCGCTTTACCTACGTTCCAGTTTTATATTTATTGAAAAATATAATAACAATTTATAAATAAGGATTTTGCATGGGTCATGTAAGAAAAGACTTTCTAAAAATGTTTATTTTATTTATTTATAACAATTGAGTAAAAAATTATCTAAAATATTTAGCATTCAGAAAATCACCTTTACATTCTTAGTTAGCTATACATGGTATAATACAGTTTTTTTTTACAAAATTAATTCAATATACATTGCGAATACTGTTTAAATTATATGAAACCACGCGTGCGTTATTTTCGAACGTTAAGTGGAACTAATGTCCAACTGCCTCAGCAATCTCGAAAAGTAACCGTCCCTCTTCATCAAAATATCAGGAGTATCATACTCCAATATTCGACCATGGCTCATAACCATAATTTTGTCGCAATCCATGACGGTATTTAGCCTGTGCGCTATGATCAGAACAGTGCAGTTTTCGAATTTAGTTCGAATGGTTTCTTGGATAAGAGCGTCAGTTTTCGTATCTACATTGGCAGTAGCTTCATCCAGCACCAAAATCTTATTCTTCTTCAAAATCGCTCGAGCCAAACATAACAATTGCCGCTGCCCACTGCTCAGTTTATTCGGAGCAAGAGTTTGGTCAAGGGATGCAAATTCCTTATCCAATTCCACAGCTCTCAAAGCCGACCACAGTGAGTCGTCAGTCAGTTGCTCCTGAGGATCCAGATTTCTTCGCAGCGATAGCGAAAACAATACCGGTTCTTGAGGTAAAATTGATATCTTATCTCTTAAATGCTTCAGCTCGATCTTCCTTGTGTCAAGGCCATCGATATAGACTGAACCTTCGGTAGTAGCGAGCTGAAACAATGCTGCTATCAAGGATGACTTCCCAGCACCAGTACGACCTACAATCCCAATTTTCATTGCTGGTTCGATAATAAATGTAAGATGTTTTAGGATTGGTTCGCCACTCTGGGAATATCTCAAACTTAAATTATCAAACTCTATCTTCCCTTGGCATGGCCAAGATTCGGGATGACTTAATTCACTCTGGGAAACAGTCTCCTGATCCAACTCCGTGTATTGAAGCAATCGCTCCACCGAGACCATGAGTGAATTTATATCGCTTGTCAGTCTGATACCTCGGGCTAATAAAGCACACAGGATGAGCATCTGTGTCATTGTAAGACCCATCTCTGCGCCAGTGATGCTACCAATTAGATTTCCGTACAGTAGGAAAAAGTAGATCAAAATGGCAGTGAAAAGTAGGGTCACGAGGTCCAGCCAGTAATTGAACGATATCAGGCAAAACTGAGCAATCGACGCAGCAGCCGTGTGATGATCCTGGAGAGTGTCAAATTCACGACAGACCATGGATTCTACTCGACAAGAACGGATTGTCGTTAGACCAGAGAGGGATGTATTTACGTAAGAGAATACAGGACTCTTTACTGAAAACAAAATTTCATATTTACTAATTTAAGTAACAACGACTAAAGATTATTTTCATGTAGGACATTACCTTCAGCTTCTAATTTCATGATACTTCGAATGGCCTTGATAGCAGTGGCTCTACTTTTCCAATATACAAATCCCATAACAACAATGACAAAGACTGACCAGTAGTTTACGGCGATTATTTGCAGGCCTACTCCTAATATTATGAACATATACTCAAGACTTTCGAGCATCGCCATTTGCAAACGTTCGTCCGCAGTTCCCAGGTCCTTAGAAAATCGATTAAGAATGCGCCCTTAAATTGAATGGTAATTACGTAAATAATAAGTGGTTGTTAACTGAATTTTATACGAAAATTTTTGATAATAAACGTCGGCTTACCAGAATCGCTGGTCTCAAAAAAAGGCATTTTTGTACCTAATAGGCTGACAGTCATTTCATTGTGCAATTTTTGATTTGCTCTTTTAACAGCTGTTGTATAAAGAATCATTTTAATTGTTGACATTATAATAACTCCTGCAATTAGAATTCCGAAGATTAGAATGATAGTTTTAATATCAAAATATTCAGGTCCCCTTAAATAGCTAGCCATTTGTGAATGATTTTCCGTCGATTTTATTACTACAATTTCTGATTTCATCGTCCTAGAACATTAATAAATTAGACTTATTTTTTAAAAGAAATATATTAAATTTAATTCTATTATTTAAAATAAAGGATAACTTAGATTTTACGTACCAGAAAGTAACGAAATAATCACTGAGGCTACAGAAAATTTGGGCAGTGATGAAAGCTGCAATTGTTAAAATCGGTAATAGATAAGATCCACCGCTGGTAAAATACTTCCAGTAGATGAATCTCCTTTTTTTCGTAACTTCTTTCGTTTCTTTTGAAGCCTTTTTATCTTTAACATTCTCAGTCGAGGCATTTGAATTAATTAACTTTTCGGTTTCTTCAAATTCCTCTTTTCCATCTTCATCCGCTTCATTTAAATTCGAAGGCTCTGCCATAATGAAGATTCCACTAGATTCTTTACTTTCCATAGATGCGACTTCGTTGGCATCACTTATATTCAAATATTTATAAATCTTGTCAGATTTTTGAAGCTCTGATAAGTTTCTTTGGTATTCTATAAGGCCCTGAAATTGACAACATACATTTTTATCGCCTACTTAATTATTTCTACTATCTACATTATTTCTAAAATTCTTACATTATTGATCACTATAATTTCATCTGCTTCCTTTAAATACTGCAGTTGATGGGTAACCAAAATTCGAGTTTTGTCCTTTAAGTAACCATTGATACATTTGTCAAACAAATCCTTACCTACTCGCGCGTCAACAGCTGATAGAGGATCATCCAGCAAATAGATATCCGCTTGTCTGTATATAGCTCTAAAAATGTTCTGCATTTGTGATTTCTTTCACACAGTTGACGATAATTCAAATAAACAGTTCAACAGTTTCTCAATCGGAGTTTTAGGAATATTTTACAGACTTCTACTTAAAACCTTTGCAATTCAGTGATGTACTTTTTTTTTTATTAATTATGAAATTTCACTTAAAAATGCAAATAAATGTTACCTTGCCAAACTTATTCTTGCACACTGACCACCACTGAGGTTATCACCTGATTCATTTACTAGGGTGTCATCTCCATTCGGCAGTTGTTCGAAATCTTCGATGAGAGAGCACATTCTAGTGATTTCCTCGTACTTCTCTTCCTTATACAGTGAACCAAAAAGTATATTACTTCGTATGGTCCCCTTGAAGAGCCATGGTTCTTGGCTGGCGTAAGAAACATCACCATAAACGCAAATCTCACCTTTTGTAACTACAAGCTCGTCCAACATTAATTTTAAAAGTGAACTCTGAAATCAAATTGGCAATTTAACTTTTTTTTGTTGTAGAAAAAGAACTGCAAAATCTAATGATAAGCTACGTCACTTTATTTAAGTTTGATTGGTCGATGATTTTAATTAGTTCGCTAAAGTACCTTTCCTGCGCCAACTGGTCCAACAACGGCATACAAAAGGTTCCGCTTGATGCCAAGACTGATCTCGCGCAGGAATTCTACATCCGTCTTTTCGTCTGAAGTAGCACTAATTCCATTCAACAATACCATCTCATTTTCATCATTTGATTCCGACCGTTTGACGTACGAACTTTTCTCTGGTAGTTGTAAAAATTCCTGCAGAAACAGTGCTCTTTATTCTTTACACTCTAACAAAATTGAGTCCACTCCCAACACTACTGAGGATTGTACAAATAATATATCACCTGAATTCGTCTGATGGAAGCGATAGCATCCGAAAGTGTGTACACCGATCTGAGAAAGTACGATCCCGTCATCACATGTAAGATGTTAAAATACTGAATCAGAGTGAACATTGTGTAAGCAGTCATAATATGACCCTGCAGAATGTAAATTATAACCGTGACGAACAGTGGAGTACGCTGAGCAAAGGAGGTAACAGCCCAGAAAAAATTCCTGAGATAGTAGGACTTGGCGATAATGTTGATCTCGTATCTGGAAATAAATTCACTGTAAAATCTCTTTGAATCTTATGTAATGTCGTTTAAGGATAAAACGTCACCTCCTCGCAAGGAACAGAAATTTCTGAAATGGTTTCTCCCAGGTGTACATCTTGATGAGTCGGATTCCATTTATAATCTCTCCCGTCAACTGAATCCTTTCGTCGGTCTTCATAGCGATTTCTTGGCGGAATTTCGCGATCAATCTACCACTAAAAGCTATAATTAAGCCTCTTTTAACTTTCCTCCTTTTTATAAAAATAAAAAAAAAAATAGAATTTTATTGCACCTTGAATTGGTACTGTCTGAATTAGAAGAGTCACCACTCCAATTATGGAAGGTAAACATCCTACGTTGTGCCATATGAGGTAAGTAATTATGATCAATTGGATCGGGAGTAGCCAAAGTGTGTGAACAAACAAAAAACTGTACTCCAATTTGGCCACGTCGTTTGCCAACAAAGTTGTGATTCTTCCACCTTGAGCTTGCTTCGCTGAGCAGGGTAACTTCATTATCTGATGATTAAATATTTTGATTATTTAACCGCGGAAACGACTTTTAATTTAAAAAAAATCATGTGCCCTTATCCGAAATCAATTCTTTTAGAATATTTTAAAAGTTTCAATAAAGATATTGGATTGTATTGCTTTTTCTTATCTTTTATAGGTCTACAATTTTTAAATTGTTAAGAAAAAAAAATAAGATAAGGTATAAACACAAGATAAAATCGTATCTCTTTATTAAAAATTGATGATATTTTCTAAAAAAATTTATTGCGTGTAAATATACACAGTGAAAATTTCTATCGACTACTAATTTATTAGGATAAAATTAATATTCAATGTTTTTTTATCAATTAATAGTACACTCAAAAACGATTGTGCATAATAAAAGAAAGTTATTTAAAAATTTAGTTGAATATCTTTGACATATTTAATGAATTTCTCATCAGTCCAAACACCGTCGTAAATTTATTTAACTTGCGAAATTTAAGTCCGTCACAATTGAAGTACTGTTTAGTCTCATAATAATCTGCATTCAAGTCGATCGGTGCATGAAAACACTGTGCGGCTCTTAAACTTGTGAGTCACGTATTCAATTGAAAGCAATTTAGAGGCTTAAAGCTGCACATACTTCATCTCTCAAGGGAACTTTAACTCGCAGTTTCAATCTCTGTTCAGCTTCTCTCACGTCTCTTCGAATTGCTGTTTTTTTCGTTCTCAATCGCTCGGAAGTGCGTCAAAAGTGACTGTTCAAATCGAATCCGAAATAAGAGAGAATAAAGTGCAAATTGGTCTGATCATACTACACACTTTTTTATCGCAGTATCGAAATTGCGTATTGCAAAAGTATACTTCGATTTGCAATATGCTTTGCTATTAAGAATGTCGAAAGGCAGCTGCACTTCATAAATAGCTCAAGGCAATCTACGTGCAACTGTATGCATAACAAACGCTCGTAAAAACTGACTCAAGCGACTTTACGAAGTAAATTCATTGATTAAAACGATAAGATGTAAGCAAATCTATTTAAAGACATGCAATTTTTTTTTACAATTCTTGTCGAGAAAAAACACTAACTATGCCATGTAAATCAGAAAATGTGAAATGCACTTGGAAAATGTGAATAGCGACATTTAATAAGTGAAAAGCCATTCACATGCTAAATATGTGAACAATTTTTAACATAAGATTTGTCACTAATCACATTTTGCAAGTGAATTTCATATTATCCGATTTAAAAAATACACTAAATACATAATGAACTCATTTGAATTTTGACGTCATTCTGCGGCATTATTCATTAATTCATCAAATTGTTTGTTTATAAGCTTCACAAAAACATTTTGAATTTCTATGTCATTCCACCCGATGTTTATTAATTAACCAATCAGATTACTTCTTTAAATGATTCTTAACATTCTGGCATCGTTTTAGAGATAATTATTTAAAAAATCTTGATTATTATTAAGTAATTAAGAGGTAAAAAGCGTAAATAACCATACCTATATACCGTTACTTATCTCGCAAAAATTTCGGTAAAGCTCCCTGCAGAAAATTACGCAAAAAAAGTTTTGCTAAGAAAAGCAAAATTTTATTCAGTAAGGTAAAACTGACTGTCTTAACGTTGACAAAACTATTTTAAATAGTTAAAAAAAAATTACTAGGATAAATGTTTTCAGTGCTTGCAAATCATTCCGCGATTACTTTTTTTTTCTCTTAACGTCAACGTTGTACTATTTTAATCAATTTCAATTTATTATAAACCCTCGAAATTTTCGAGACCCGTGACTGCTAATTTTATCCTGTCGCTGTGTATGAAACGCCGCGAATTCGCGAAACTCGAGACTTGGTCGCTGGAGAACAAAAATTTCCTTAAGCACGAAAATAGCACATGCGGGAATTTACCTTGCGATAAATAAGGGAGGCGCAGCCAACTCGGGCACCGATGCCGATTATTCGCATTCCAAGAAGCGAATGACTAAAAAGAATCTGATCAACGAGGGTCAGCAATAAGAAGATAGACGCGTAGCCGAAACCATGGATCAAGTTCGGATGGCCGTCACTGTCAAAGTGCTGAATCAATAATCCCATTGCTAGCGGTTCCAGCGTCCTGAAAAATGTGCAGTTGTCAACAATTAAAATAAAACTCAAGTTTTTGGAAAATGAAAAAATGTTTTTTTTTTCACAAGCAAAAATGTTCTTTTTTTCGAAACACCAAAAAATGTACTTTTTCGAAAACGTAAATGCTGATCATTTAACAATTTTGTTGGAAAGCACTCTATATTCTTTAAATAAAATGCAAAACAAATATTTGCTTCAGGTTGGAAAGATAAATGATAAAACCGCGGAAGAAAATACTCACTTGACAATAATATGCAGGCAAAAGAAGTGGACTGCATATTTGAGAAAATCTCTTTGATACATCTTCCTGATGGCTCTGAATAGGCTCGGCGTTTCTCTCAATTTAGTAGCTCTGTCGCGCTCTTCCTTCCAGTATCTAATAACGAAACGTGATTCGAGATAAATGAAGCGTTCTTATCCCTCAGAATAAATCGTCACAATCAATTGTTCTCCAACTTACTTCTCCATCTTGTCTGTGACTGGTCCACTAAGATTTTCCGGCAACACATCGTACAGATCTTTTGGTTCAATATCTCGCTTCTTTCCAATTTTGAATATAGGAATCATCCAACTGGAAATTAAAAAAATATACAATTTTTTTCTTGCGCAGAATTTCGACAGGTTTTAAGAAGACTAAATCAACTTTTTTTTGTAAATATTTTAATCATGATAAAATTGTTGGCACAATGACGAGACCATGAATCATTACATCCAACAAAGCTTGAACTTGCTTTTATCACCTGCCATAAAAATTTTACTTATGTACGATTTAATTGAAATCACTGTCAACCTCACTTAATCAAATACACCCCACTTGAAGAGCAGTAAATCGTACGGACGCTTCTAATCGCACGGAACATAATTCCCACCAAACGAAACACAGTAACACCGCACAATAAATCTCCAAATCTCCAAAATTAATTAATTCATAATCATTTGGTCGATTTGGGAAAAAAAAATCACCACGTGTGAACCCAGTGCACTTTCCACGAAAAGCTGGAGTGAAACGCGTCCTGCGCTCACCTCAAAAAGAAACCGCCGAGGAGCCCAGCCGTGAGCTTGGGATTCTCCGAGGGTCGGCCCTTCTCGGGCTTCATCCTGTAGGTTCGGTCACGTTACAGCCAATGTGGAAGGCACGCGACACGAGGCGACGCGCGTAAAATCGCGCGAGCGACTGAGTTCGTAGGCCTGTTGTGCGCATACGATAGCGACACGCATGATTCTCTCTCCTTCTCTCTTCTTTTGTCCCTCTCTCGCCTCCACTGCTTCTATATCCGATTTTACTTCTACTTTTGATGGGAGACATTATTTCAGATTTTTCGAAAATTAATAGACGATTTAAAATTCTGTGTTTTGGCTTTCGATGGGAGCGATCGCTCAAAAAATTTGTTAATTTATTCTCTTATCTTAGTGCAGAATAATAATTAGTACGATATATACAGACACTAAACGTCCCTCTTTATGACTGTTTAATTCTAAAGAATAAAGTTAGTAATTATTAAGAAGTTAATTAACTTTACATAATAATAAGTAAATTAAATAATTATTTTTGTTTTAAAGCCCCGTGTGAAAAAAATTTATAACGGGTTTTTAAAATATTTATAATGAATTGAACTTATAAAATTTATATACGGAACTGACTTGTACATTGATTTCAACGAAAATACAATTTGTTAAATCGTATTTTTTCGTAACTATTAGGCTGTGTGCATATGTAATGATTGGCGTACAAAATTGTTTTGTTGATCGATTTTAAAGGTAATGCATAATGACACAGCGTTGAAAACAATGTACAAGACTTTTCATTGTACACACTTTATAAAAATGTTTTATAATGTTTAATTTCAATTCATTAGAAGCGCTTTATAAAACACCACTTATAAACATTTTACAAACCGGTTATAAATTTTTTTCACACAGGTAAGTATACTTCAAAATTAAAAACGACTTACTTATCTTTATGAACAATTATTTAAAAAAAAAATACAATCGTTTGTTATTAAAACTCATAAATATTTTAATAATGACAAAGATTGTGGAGTAGCGATGCGTTGGAATTCCGAGGGAACAAAGCAGTAGAGCCATGAGTGTAATGCTATTTCATCCGACTCGATAAGAAGCGATAGAAAAACATGTGATTAGGTAGAATGTATTGAAATAAGTCAAAACAACGATAAATAACACTAAATGGATAATTACTTCAATTATTTTCAATTTTTATGCAACTTTTTAACATAAATAAACACTTGCTATCCTTCAAAAGTCAGTTATCTAAATATTTATGTTATACACTGCAACAATATTCTATGAATCATAAAGAATATTCTAATAATACATTTTTATTCAATTTTAAGAACATCTCGCTTTGTAAAAATTGAGCTTTCAATTACTCCGAAATTTGAAAAAAAAGAAGTATTTAATCTTAATTTCGATTGCTCGGATTGATTGATAAAAAAAAAACGTCAGACACGTGAGTCTCTCGAAGCGTATTTTGATAATTAGTATTGTACCGAGTGAAAGTTGTTTTATCTTCTGATTAAATTATTAATAGGGACGCAGCTGAAGCTTTTACTCTAAGTGCTTTGTGTGAATATACGAATCGTATTTTCCTATCATATTTATCACCGTAAAAACTTTGCGGATTTTACTTCCTGTCTGCCAAAGTAATCAAGATTGCTGGACGAATTGTATTACTATTGATAGGTCACTTTAGTACAGCCTTGATAAAACATCCTTGTTTTATTGGATCGTAAATGCACAATAAAGTATGGATAATGAAGTATAAAGAATGTTGTCGTAACAAAAGCTGCGAAATCGACCGAATTAATGGAAGAAGACAATTCAATTCATTAGAGGTTTGATAGGACATTGCCTGCTGTTTTTATTGAACCATAAACAAAAACCATTTATTTTAGCACAGTTAATAAAATTATTCGGAAAACAAAATTAAAATTTCTTTCTAATAACCGCGTTACACTTATTCTTCGTACAATAACTCTAATAATTAAATAAATACATCAAATTAATTTCAATCACATAAATTCTAATAGAAAAGATACGCAAACAAAAATATTCAACTCTTTATTACATTTTGTTAAAAAATATTATATTTTCGTATTTCGTTAATGTGTCATATTTATAGTTGAAAGTAATTTTGTAATTTTAATTTATATTTACAAAAAATAATTTTACAGTCGGCGTCAGGCACGGGTCTGGCATTCATAATCTTCACGGAGGCGATAAACCAGTTCCCAGGCGCACAATTCTGGTCAGTCCTCTTTTTCCTGATGCTGTTCACCCTGGGCATCGATTCGCAGTTCGGGACCCTGGAGGGCGTCGTCACCAGCATCGTCGACATGAAGCTCCTGCCTAATCTTCGCAAGGAGTACCTCACAGGCAAGTATAATGTACCTTTCCTTCCCCTTCACCTCCCTACACTTTTTTCCCAACGGACTAAAGTCCTTATTTAAAAATCCTCAAATTACAAACTATATAACTTAAACTAGATAAAATATAAACAATATATAAAATAGAAATTAATTATTTCATACAAAATAGTAATTTTTAAATTGTTAGGTCTAATAGTATTACATTGAATATTTTTATTGAAACTGTTTTAAAAGTTATCTTTTCTTAATTTGTATTAAGATTTTGATGAAAACAGCTATTTAATTGTTATATATGTATTGTTAAAATGGCGAGGATTTTATTTATGTTATTATTAATTATTTTATATGAACAATTGATATTTTCGACTATAAAACCCTTTTTAATAAATCCACTCCATTTTTAACTAATCATTTTTTACGAAAATACTTTTATCAACGAACTGGGTGCTATAATCTGTAGGAAAATATCAAAGAGATTTTATCTCGCTTATCTTTCTTTTCTAATAATCGAAATATCAAATATCATTCGATAAAATAACTGTGAAGTGCAAGCAAAATAAGATTTATGAAAGGTGAAAAAAGTAGCTTGAATTGAAAATAATTCGAATCTTATAACAACCGTCTGTAAATCACTAGAGATGTTGAAACCGTTACTGGCAAAAATTTTAAAAACACGACTACTGAAGAGTCTAATGTTAACGAACTAATATTAAAAATGATAAAATTTAAAAAAAAATTAATTTATAGTGCATTTGTTGCATATTGAGTATAAAAAAAGTTAAGAAAGTTAATAATCTTAGCAGCGTGATGTATCAATTTATTGTTTATTAGTGGTAAATTTCATATTTTATCTAAAGACGCTCCATAATTCATTTGGGCGACAGTAACATGATATTACACGTGCATTTAATGATAAGATTAGCATCTTCTCTTTTTCATCTCACTATCTTATCGGAATTTTTCTAAAAGTCCATCGTTTATTCTCAAACTTTAAAACTCACGCGAGACGATTCTTATCTTCTCTGCACCAACAATGATAAACATATATACAAATGTTGCATACATTTTTTAATTTTTTTTTTAAATATAAATTATTTAAAAACGAAAATTTATTCAAAAAAGTTATATCAAAATCTAATAAAAATCCAATGCTAAGATTATATTTTTCGCGATTTCCCTTTCAAATTTCCTTACAAATTTCCACATGGATTTCCATGAACATTTCATAGGATAGGATTTTCAGAATAGGGAAAATGAAAACTATGCAAGTCTTTTTCGCAAAATGTTTTCACTCCAATAAGTTTATAACTCTTGTGATAACGAATTCGTTCACCCGTCAGGCGGCATCTGCCTCATCTGCTGCTTAATCTCGATGGCATTCGCTCACGGCGCCGGCAGCTACGTTTTCGTTCTGTTCGACAACTTCAGCGGCAACTTTCCCCTCCTCATCATCGCCTTCTTCGAGTGCATCGGAGTATCCTACGTTTATGGCATCAAAAGGTAATCTGCATTGAAACGTCACTAACACGAAGCAACCCCTGTCAATCATGAAAAATAAACACCAAAATTTCAATGAAAAAGTATCCTAAAAGTATCGTGAAAATGTTCCAATGAATTAAAATGTTTACGAAAAAGAAAATGTCCTTGAAGAAAAAAAATTGTGCCGTCAGGTTTGCGGACGACATTGAGATGATGACGGGCAACCGTCCAGGTCTGTACTGGCTGATCTGTTGGAAGTACCTGAGCCCGCTTGCGATGTTGAGCATCCTGGTGGCCTCGGTCGTCGAGATCGTGGTCGACGGCAGCGGCTACCAGGCCTGGGTCGCCAACAAAGGAGAGACTGAGAGACTCGAGTGGCCCGTCTGGGCTCTGGTTCTCATTGCCGTTCTTATACTCGCTTCCATACTCTGGATCCCCGCTGTCGCCATATGCAGGTATGCCACTTCGAAAATTCTGCAAATGCAATTTGAAGATTTAATGATGCGATGCTATCTCCCCTCGTACGAATTACTTCCTTAATCGCGGAACTTTCCCCCGGTTAGGTTTATTAGGTTCCCATATTGAGGTCAAAGGAACAAGAAGAACAATTAAGTATTAACATGATTTGCACTTTTGCAATCACACTCAAGTATAGTAGATACTCTTAAAATTAGATTTAATAAATCGAAAGTATATGAAAAAAATGCAGCAGGAAAAATTGGCTAGGGAAAAACTGTATTAATTAGATTTCTATCTCTAGATTATCTTAGAAAATTCATTAAAATCCAACTGGAGTACACTTGTACATATGTACACTTCTTCTCAGCTGGATTTTTTTATAGGATAGTGGATAGAACTACTTATTTTTACAATCCTTTAAAATCTATTATATAATTACATTTCTCCTTAAGAAACTATTTAGTTTATTTGCTGAATTTTTAGTTTATTTAACCAAAGTTGACAGTTTTTTATAGTGTAATAATCTCAAGCACCACATTTATTCACATGTTATAAATCTATATTCGCAGATATTTCAACATCTTAATAATAGATGACAACGAGAAAGCTTGGTTCCCATCGGCAGACCTAAAAGAGTTCCACGGTATAATGCCGCACGAGGTGACAGTGGCTGAAACTCTGCTGTTCTGCATCAGAGCCGACGGTTCAGAAGGTCTATGCTGCCCAACCGGTGGCCCAAATGACGACGACGAGGACCTCGACCTGACCTAAGAAATTCAACCGAAAATCCCCCAAACCCACGAGTACGTATCTGCATGTCACGCGGACCGCATCGCTCTCTATCTCATCCATTACTTCGCTGCGTCGAGTTTGGGGTGTGAATTAAAACAAAAAAAATAATGTCGAGCAAACGATCTACCGGGTTTTCAAGAATCCAGGGCGCCTGATCTTTTCCCTCCCCTTTGCGTTTCACATGAGAGTAAAAGAAAGATGGGGCGCTACGCGACGAATTCAAGAATGAAGACGATCACGAAATGGCGGCCGGCGACAACAAGATGGCGGTCAAGGCGCGCACCAGCATTCTCAGTGTCTCGCTCAATGAAAGGCTGACCTTTTTGTAAGGGCCCTTCTTTGCAGGCTTTATCCGAGGTTTGACTTCCAATGAAGTCAAGGTAACAACTTCGTAACCTCCCTCTCTCCTCAGATGATATTCATAACTTCTCGCGCCGACCTTGGCATCCATTGGCTTGTGGGATACAAAAGCGAGCCAAATGAATTCCGAATGATCGTCGCGGCAGTCGTACGACCTTTTAATCGCAAAATCGATAGCCACGTCGCCACCCCCTGCGGGAGGGAGAGTAGCGCCCCCAGTCATATCGTAGCGTGGCGTCAGTCAATTAATGTTGTATCTTATCGGAACGCGCGATAATGACGATGATTGCAGTGTAGACTACTCAGAGTCGCGACAATATTACCCCTGGGACTTTCCCTAATGTGCGGGTCTTGGTCGAGCTTTTGTAGGGTTCGACGTGTCGACTTTTTGCAATGCATATCGAAAAACTTTTGTTTGGTTTGATTTGATTCTGAGAAAAAAGTTATTCATTTGTAAAATAATTCAATTTTTTTTCAAGAAGTCGTTTATAGGTGATGACCTTAATTATCTACATATTCAATAAGATTTTTTAATTTTATTTAATACATTCGTTTCTATTACGAAAACGGAGGCCTAAAATATTGCGAGTGTAACAAAAAAAGAAATAGGAGAGAAGAAAACATCTTTTGTAATGTGTACTAAATTATTTATTTTTTTTTTTTTTATAAAAAAATATATTTTTTTTAACGGTGTTTCACTCTGCAAAGTGTAAAACTGTTACCTCGATCGATGTGAGTTTTTGAAATCTGCATTAAAAGGAAGATTTCACGCGCGCCTAATGGAAAATTTTACTCACGTTACTAAGTGTACTGCGCGAAGGAGATGGAAAACTCAGAAACCAGTTGTTACTTAGCGTTTGCAATATAACATAATTATCACATTAATTAATAATTAATCGTAAGATGAAGACACTGACATTTCGCCTGTGGCATATCGTGTAAGGCAAATCTTATCAAAATATAAAACCAAAAAAAAATAACAAAAAAAAATATAATCCACTTTAGAAAACAAATTTAAGCGCTTAGATTATAATTGCTACTGAAAATCGTACACGAACGTTCCGTATATTTTTCCTATTTATAAATTAACTATATTTATTAATAAATTTGACTACAAAAGAAATTATTTATGCGAAAACAAAAACATTATTTATGTTTATTAAAAGGGTCAATTACAAAGATAATTTTTTTTTTTTTTTGTATAAATACAACACAGAAAATTTTAATAAATTATGCCTTAAAAAAAGTCAGAAAATTGTAAAACACAATTGAATTAAGCAAAAACTCAATTTTTTCATCAAAATTTAAGAATTTTTCGTAACTTCAGTAGGAAAAATATAAAGTGCCAGTGTGTCGTTGAAACGAGTGTACAATTTTTAGCCGTAGGAGCCGTCCATCGGACACGCGCTTTTGGGAGCTATCGAGTCCCCGGAGTCTCTTCCGTTCTTATCCTTCCGTTTCTACTAATCGCGTAAGGAATAAACGAGTAAATAACAAAAAAAAACAAAAAAAAATTAATTAAAATAATAATCGCGAATTTATTAGCCCTGCTACCCAGAGCCGCGGTCGATCTTTTCTGTCGCGGGATTTTAAAGAAAAAACTCACACTTTCTACGTCACGCCACTTCTTGTGTTAACAATTACTCCCTCATTCGCGCACTCACGACTTTACTTTCGCCGATTTTTTAATATCAATCTTAAACGAGTCCTCCTTATGTTTTCTCCTTTTTTATACTATATATAATATATGTGTATGAATCGTACGATGTGATATATATAGCGGATGAAGTTCGGAAATACGCTGTCTAAACGTTTGTAACAATTTACAGGATAAAATAATTTGATATATTACTGCTGACGATGAGGAAAATTGAATTTCGATGGATCGCCGTGAGAGAAGGTTCGGTAATTGTTAACAGAAAGAGGGTAATAAAACGAGATGTGCTTAGAGAAAAAAATTTGGGAAAATTCCAATGAAAATTTTCCGAAGTTATTTTTCTCAGCGAAATGCTTAACGATATATATAAAAGAGCGAAAAAAAAATGAGGAAGAAACAGAACCGATCGATTAGCGAGTCGCTGTAGTCTAATCACGTTGAAAGTAATTAAATAGACGTAGCGCCGAAATTTCAATCGTGCGAGTAATTGCTAAACGATTATCCGGAACAAGCCGGTGTGTTTCATTTCCGACGGGGCGAATCATGTAGAAAAAAAAAATATTAGGAAATGAAAAGCCACGATCCCAAGTGCTTCGCGAGAATGAAAATGCCACGAATAATCAGACCGATTCATAGTTACTTATGCATTTAATTTACTGTCAACTTTTTAAGATTTTAATTTCTTTAATCAAACAATAATTAAGTAAATGAAATAGAATCAAATAATTAGTAAGTATATATTAGTTTATATTACTAGTACCCAGAAATTAATATTTTTTGGTATAAACAATAATTATGAAATTATAAAAGAATTTATCTCTTTTATTAAGTATTTAAACAAGTTTTTCTGAATGATTAATTTATTCGATATTTACTAAATATTCTTTAAATATTTATTAAAGCGACGTTTGATTATTCGTACAGTGAGTTTATTCTTGCAATAAGTAAGAAAGACAATAAAATTTAAATCTGTTGTCGACAATAATTAGACAAACGATGATACAGAGAAACTAAAAATAAAAACGCACTAATCACGAAACAGAAAATAAATGAAGTTCAACAAGACAAATGACAATAAATAAACGTTGATTCTGCACACTCGACTAATTGTTTAAACAAATAAATAAATATTCACAGGGGCCTAAGAAAATTAATGATGGACACTGATGATGTGCTCGTGACGAATCGAAGGAGCTTGGAGATAATTTCACATATCCCGACAATAAACATTTCGTTCGATATTTCAATATTTAAAAGAATGCAGCAGATTAATAAATAAAAAATGTTACAAAAAGTTTATTCATATTTTAAAAATCTTGTTCATCAAAAATCACACATATCCAATAGTGTACTGTACCTCTCATTAAAACAACGTTAAAACATAAACGTAATTGGAAATTGTACATATACATACAATTATTGTTATAAAAAATGTATATCATATAAAAATTGTTGTTAGCATATCAAAGCGATAAGTCAATTAACGTATTGAAATAACTGCAGAATGAAAAATTTTTAACAAATCTTGATATGTATACCATTAGTTACACTGCGTTCAAATAATTGTAGTAACGATTAAAAAACAAAGAGCATTACAAATTATTTAAAAATGTCTTGAATAATAATTTTAAAATGTGATAACACACTGCTTTTAATTAACAAAATAACATACATATATTTATATAGAAGTACAAATTTAGAGTAAAATTGCTGCAACATTGATAGCCTAAAATTTGACTGATTATTTTTATTCCATAATTTAAATGCTTCTCCAAGCTCTGAAGATTCAAAAAAAGTGGATAAAAAATGAATATCTTTTTTTTTATTGTATAAGATATAAGAATAATAAAAAATTAAGAAAGTAACGTATGTTTACTTTCTACGTACTTGTGTACTGCTCTAACGGCGATTTACGACTTTTGGCGAACCGTTGTTAATAAATAAAATCACTTAATTCGATGTTGTTGTGTTTAAAAAAAAGTGACATCGTGATGTTATGCACCTCAAATAATTCTGCACTGACACTACTTCAAACTGTACCATAAAAATGTATATCAAAAAATAACTAAGACAATTTCAATATCCCACAAATTGTTTCTATCGCGTGAACCAAAAAAAAGAATAAAGAAATTAACATTTTGTATGTAATCATTGAAAATTAATTCGTTTGTAAAATTAACTGCGAAAATTTTTGAATAATTAATTATAGAACTAATGTGTGCGAAGAGAACAAAATTGGCTAAAACACGAAAATTTAATCATATCGCTTATAACATATCTTGGAAATATTTTCGTTCTCGGATAATCTAAATTTAACCCGAACCGCATATCCTGGGCGAGAAACAGTACAAAGTTCAATTAATTAATTAATTAATTTATCCGTTATGCCGATAAATCCGCACTTCCACTTCAGTAAATGAAATTTCTCGAGTATAACTCCGAGATATTCTTCGCTAAGTTAAATTAAAGAGCTAAAAGAAAGGTGCTATAAGATTTTATTAAAAAAATCAAATTATAAACGAAGCTAAGAAAAGGTATGACGGAACGTGATATTAACGCGAATATTTCAGTAAAAAAAGGGAAAGATATATAATCAAAAAATGATGAAAATAAAGACAGTGTTGGATAATTTTAATTTAGTCCGAGCGAAAGTTAGTCTTTTATTGTATTCTTTTTGCTTAATAAACGAGGCTGGAAATAATTATAATCTCGAGGAATATTTCATTGTAATTTTAGTGTATTCTCAAAAATGAACAAACTTAATAATAAAGTTTATCTAATTTTCGATTCTACCTGCATATGATTTTACTAATATTTTTAAATAATTAATCATCAAATTTTATTTTAAATATATTCCATAAAATTGTGTTTTAAAAAACTAATAATTAATCAAATGAATATCCCTCGATCTTTTATAATCGATCTGGATTACTATTATTTAAAATACTTTCACGATTACATGCGGAGACGAATAAAAGAAAAGACAATGCAGCTAAACTTTACTGAGTATATAGGCATACTGTAAATAAAATCGATAGAATTTTATGCGCACAGATAAATTAATACCGAAATAAATACTTAGTATAAAAATAAATAAATCAAAATAGATAAAAAAAATTCTACAAAAAAAATATTGGATATTGATGTGTTTTTTCGACGTGGAACATTTTAGGGAGGAAGAATTGCGAATCAAGGAGCTTGCGAACGAGAAAAAGTAAAATGAAACTGTGAGGTCTGTTAATAAGTAAACGCAATTAAATTACAATGAAATTTTTTTCCATTAAGTTTCTAATTAATAAATTTTGACAATAAAAAGAGTTTACTTCTTGTTAATTTTTTTTTATAAAACAAAATCTATACATTTTTCATTGCAATTCAATCGCGTTTATGGTTCGACAAAGTAAGTAAAAAAATTGTTATATCCCCCGAGCGTTGACTTTTCTATTTCTTAATGTGCCGCAAATAAAAAAACTCACGCAGTGTCTTCGCTTCTATACTCTCGCTCGTAGCTAAAATCGTTAAAAAAAAAGACAAACCAATGGAAGGTTCAACAAAAAGCTGAAAGACGAATAATAATTAAAAAAATAAAATTTTATCTTATTTCCTACCTACGATAACGCTATTACAAAAAAAAAAGTTAATAAAAAAAAAGATGAAAAGTAACTATAAAAAAGCGCCTACAATGTTTGCAAAGGAGACAATAAAAAACGATCCAGTACAACTACACCCGACAAAATTCGAAGAGTCGAAAAAAATCACGAAGAGGTAGAGCAAGTAACAAAAAAATAAAGAATCCAAAAAAGAAAGTCTGCGATCGATCGATCATTCGACGATGCAGGGTGGTTTGAGAAAAAAAAATATTTTATAGGAGCACGTCCATCCCTCGAGCGAATTTGTACACAATTAGAGGAAAAATCCCACTGGAAAAAAGGCGAGGGAATCAAAAAGTATTGTAGAGCTAGAGACGTGATGGAACGGGGAAACATAAAAAAATCTCGATTAGGTAAAACAAAGCAATTTTTAAAGCGAGGGTTTAAAAATACAATAAAATAAAGTTGCGACGAATCGAAGGTGAGAAATCAATGTAGCTTGCGCAATAATTATTACAATTTAAGGAGAGCCGAAAAAAGAAAAGAAAAATATTATAAATTTGACAGAAAACAATTACTTAGCTGCGATATAAATGAGTAATCAATACGGGCTAGAAAAACAAAAAGGGATATAAATATTATATATAAAAAATAAATTATATATACGCTAGAGGGGATTACTTACACTATTGCGTATACGTAAAGAAGGAACTGTACATATTATATTGTTGTCAGTTGAATGTTACAATAAATACCGTACGTGGAAAAATGTAGTTTTATTTATTTAGTAATTCAAGCACTTTATTCCAGCTCAACAACTCAATTTCAATTTATTTATTGCAGTTTTTCGGTAAGTATTATTAAACAGAAAAATAAATAACTAAAAAAAATCTACTTTGCCCAATACGATTTTTTTAAGTCAAACATAAAATATTATAGTTTATCAAATTTCTTATACTCCCGTTTTTGAAACAAAAAAATTTCGAATTTTACGTATAAAGTACGTAAAGGCTTAAGCCATAATATGCTACTCTACCTTAGAATAAATTTTACTTTACTTTATTAAAGTGAATTTAAATCACTCTATTCATGTAGCGTCAAAATTGACTCTAGTAGAGTAAAATGTATTTTAAATAATTTAAAAACGTATTTTAAATAATTTAGAGTAAAATTTGACTCCAACTAGAGTAAAATTTAACTCTACGAGTGTTTCACTATAAACTAAGAGTGAAATTTCAACGGCGTCGTTTTATTGTTTCTTGCGGCTGTCGAGATGCTCTCGGTTCCAAAAGTTTCCTCCGTGCTCACATTAATTAGGCTCATACAGCGATGCTTGTGTAATACTTCCCCGCGTGGTGCGGATAAGTTGCAAAAGTTACTGAACTCGTCGACGGCGTTTCTTGCCGAAGTCAACCCACTTACGGCTTCAGCGCTTATGCTACTCTGACTTCTCGGTACTTCTTTAATTTATCGGGGTTCTTAATTGAAATTTTTTATGCTTTCGTTACAGATCCTCGTTATTGTTTCAGAGGGTTCGTTATCATTAACTTTTTTTTTTGAGATAATTACTTAAAAATATAAAAAATATTTTCAAAATTATTTTAACTTACCATAAAATTGTGTAACATGGAGGTCTAGAAACTCAAAGAATTTTTAATGGAGTTAGTTTGGAAATATAAATATTTTATATAATTTAGAAGTGATAAATTTTATGTATTAAATTTGTATATTTAAATATGCTAAGGCCAAAAGTTGATCAAATTGCAATTTTACCAAGAGATTTTGGCCTCATAGTTTATATATTTTACCCCTTTAATGTATTTAAAATAATTTAATTTTATTGGGATCATTACGATTAACTTGTACTTTATCTTGCCTAAACATAAGTATATAAGGATAAGTTTTGTTCGTTGTTTTAATTAATTTATAATTTAAACATTATTAGAACTACTTTATATAAATATTTATTAAAGACACTATATTCAGTCAGATAAAAAATACTTAAGCATTCTTTTATAAAAAAAATTAGACGGTACTTCTGCCAGTACACTTATACATTATATTTTTATTTACTCTTTTTTAAGTAAGGTTACTTAAATTATTTAATAAACAAAAACTACGACCTTTTTCGGAATGAAAATTAGAGAAAGTAGAAATTTCAGATCTAAGAAAACACACCGAAACGTTTCCTTATTAAGTAGTAATAGCTCGTGCGAGCGGTAAGTAGAAAAGGCTTCGGCTGTGGTCAGACCGTCACCTGTTACTACTGAAAATTAACCGCACGCGATGAAATGGTATTATCTGTAAGTGCAGTTGTTTCAAATTTGCGCAAAAGACTAATTTTTACGAAAATTGAAGGTTACTAAACGTAGAAACGTATTGCTGATAAGCTTAAAAGCATTTAGTCTATAATTAAAAATTAATTTAAAAAAATAGAAGGCTTTTATACCCGTTTGCATATGCAAGTTAATCATCAAACTTAAAAGCACATGAAAAGTTAAGTAATTATTATTAATGAAATCTTTACATGCCTACTTGTAAATGTTTAATCTTTAATAATGTATTTAATTTATTTTTTAAACATTAATAAAAATTAAGAAAAAAACACAATATTCCACATTTTTTATTCAAAATTTAAATTCATATTTAAAATAAAGTAATAAATACAAGAAAATTAAATAGTAACGACAAATTTAGTGTACGAAAAAAATGTAATTTATATAAAATTAATTAAGTAGTAAACTTATAAAAGTAGAATAATTATATAATTATAATTATTATGTTATTACGCAATGATGATGTTAATAGGATGTAGGAAATTGCATGGGTAAATAATGAAATAAAGCAAGTCCAATAAATTTACGACGAACCTTTAATCTTGTCATCCTCAATCGCATATTTTCATCTCGATGTTTCTTCGCACTTTCGCATGGGTATAATATTCATTTGTCATAGTTTACTCATTCTATCTGGTAAGTGGAAGGCCAAAAAATGAAAGTAAAAGAGAAGAGAGGGGGATACCGAAGGGACGTTGACGTGAACGAAAGAAAAAAATCTAATCAGACGATAATAACGTATATGCATAAATTAACGTCGTTAAACTCATCCGCACAATATTAATCATATACAAACTTGCACTCCACCTCTCAACTGCGTCCATCACTGGTCATGTCTTTTATTTTTCTGTCTTTCTCTTTATTTCGCTTCTGAAGCCATGTTCTCCTTCACTGCACTGCAAAAGTGAATTCCCAGTGTTGCTGCCAATCTTTACACGTATGTTTCTGTTTTCTTTTTTTTTTCTCGAGAAATGTGTCATTTTTCTTATTTTTTTATTGAATTCTACAAAAAAAGCATTACCATCTCGACTAATGGGGGTCGCCTCGCCCTTTTGCGCCACTTTTTTTTTAATCGTCCAGCCTTGTTTTCAGGCGACTTTTTAGGTACGAAAAGGGTATTTCCTAAGTATGCAAAGTATACGAACATTTTTGTTTTGTTTTCTCGGAGGACGGCGGACGTTTGGCATTTTTCTCATGATTTTTAGCCCGGAAGTATTCAAAAAGGAAAAATGTAAAGTACTTTATTTCGTAGACGTACAATTTGTTCACTTATTCATTCAATATTTATGAGATCTGCAATTGTATTATGTTATTTACAGTGCAGTCTGTGAATACAAAATTCAATTTCTATGATCACATGGAATGAGCAGTATACACCAGTAGAATTCGAAAGCTTAATTTCACTGCGATTTAAAAGCAAGAACTCGAAATTTACAAAAAAAAAAAGAATCAGAATATCTTTAATTCTTGTTTAATCTCAACGCAAACAAGTGACACTACGTTTAAAGAAAAATCGGCGAGTATTATTACATCAATGTAAAACATATAAATATAATTTTTCAAATTCGTTATCCTCTTCTTGATAATAAACATCACATTGCATTATACAATGCCGTAATTCGATTCTTTTTTTTTTTTAAATACAAAAATAGAGAAAAGCATACAACAAAAATACCAAACGCCCTGCCGTTCGACATTGATATATCATGAATGGCGTCGTTATAAGACGTTGACACAGCTACGTATTACAACTTTATTGTTATACTCCTCATATTTATTTTTTTCGTTTTATTCACGAGAGTTCGTATTTCTTTTTTTTTCTTTATTACATTGTTGCACTTTAATCCTACAAATCATCTCGAGGCATGTACAAATCAGCAAAGGCCACAATTTTCGAATGTTCACATACGGTGTCGCCTCGACTCGCCTCATCAACAGGAGTGTGCCTAATAGTTCCATTGAAAAGGACTGTTGAACGGTAAAATGCAGTTCCTCACCACATCGAACTTGTCGCGGTCCGCGATTTCCTTTGCATGGTCGACACTATATTCCCTAGAAAAAAAAACGAGAGGGGAAAAAAAGACAGAGTCCTCTTTTCTTGCCTCCGCCGGACTTTGCGAGCGAGTCGCGCTATCGGCGAGAACCTTTTTTTTTGTTTAAGAGTTGAGTTGGAAAGTAGACAAGAAAATCAGTTTTAGAGCTTCTCTATTTTTTGATTTTTTCAGATCTCGTTCGTGCTTTTTGAATGATTGTGTCCGTCAACTACTGAGGGATTTATATACGTTTGTTTTATTCTATTTATTTATTTTCTGTAATAAAATTTAAATAATTGCACGTGAAAAGTCTTTTGCTGTCTTGTAGTGGGAGAAAAAAGAAATGCAGAAGTCGCCGGCGGTTCGATTTGCGGTACACAGTTTTGAGGGTCGCACGTCGTTGGTAAAGCTTTTACAAATGAATGAGTGAAGTGCATTACGCATATTTCGAATAGAATTCATAGTTTCTCCTGTACTCGCGAGAAATTATACCATTTAAATTCCTTGCCGTATAAGTAGAAAACACTTACAGTTTAATTCAAGAGAACACTTATTTTTGCCTTTCAAACTGATTATAAAATTTGCGCATAACATTACAAAATATATTGTACGTAGAATAATGATTGTACTATGAATTAACAAAAAAATATTTATTTCACTCCAAGGAATTTAAAAGTACTTTTCTCCCATTACGCTGGAGAAGTTGAGAGCAGATTCGTGAATTATAAAAAAAAAACATCGAGTATTTGGCCTCGTCGCAGGGCGGTGGTGTTCTTGGTTAACAGTCGATTCGCGCTACGGATCTTCTCTGCCTCTCTCCCGGCGAGTTCATTAGCCTCTCATCCGCGCGCGGAAGTACATACGTTTAAATAATCGTGTCGCGGCGCGACGTTTGAGTCTCTCTTGCTGCTATAATAAATAAGACAATTAACGAAGTTATTTTCCCTTTTCCGCTTTGCGAAAGTAACGTATGTACAATTTTGGTGTCACGTGTGAGACATTCAAGTCCTAGGATATAATCGTATAAGAATGCAATCTTAATTATTTTCCTTCGAGTATCAAAAAAAAAGAGAATTAAAACTCTTGTATGCATTGATTTGTTATCTAAAATATTATAATGCTTCTCAATAATTTTTTAACGCGGTAGGAATTTATGAATGAAAAGAATTTGAAGTTTGTAATTTGAACTTTCATAAACTTTTCGTTAAAGAGTTTTTTTTATAAAGAGTTTAATTCCCCGCAAAAAAAAAATGCGTAACCATTAAAAGACGGTATTGTTCCATTTTACAGTTCCGCAGTGCTTTTAAAATTACTTAATGGATTTTCTTTCATTTGTCGAAGTACTTCAATTATGAATTCTTTTTTACTATTCCCTTTAAAATTCTGGAGATGTTACAGCATCGATTAAATAATGAATTATTGCTAACGGTTACATTATTGATTTAACTAAAATAATAACTCGCTAAGAGTATTTCATTATTTACAAAATCACTAATAAATATATATTTTATTGTGTGATGAAATATTTGTTAATATAATTAATTTTTCTAATATAATACTAACGATAGAACTAGCAAATGTCACGGTCGATTGCCCTTTTTCCTACTTCGCTACTACTTTTTTTACAAACGATTGTAAACTTCGCTGCAAAAATTGTACATTCTTTTTCTTCGCAACGGAGAGAAAGTAGCTGCGGAGAGCGTACAAAATGGGTTTTGGAAAGATTTCGGTCATCAGCCATAATTGAAGTACTTTTTAAGACTTCGCGTTAAGAACGAAGTAAAAACAAAACATTTTGTCGGAGAGACAGAGATAGAGACTGGAACATCAAACTATATAAACTTATTTTGCATTAAATACAAATATCCAATACAGTTTATTTTTAATAAGTAATTTTTATCTACTGAATCCTAATATCTAATATAGCGGTTTTTTTCTCAATCAGCTCTTAATCGATTTTACTAAATATTTTTTTTCAACGAGGCTCAATTTCTTTACTGCTACATACTTTAAACTCTGGTGGAAAAGTTTTATTATACTGGTCAAGTTTTTTTATATATATTTTTTATTATTACTTCTTTCTATCATTAATAACGCCACACTTTTAGGACACTTTAACAGAAATTCGCTTATATCTTATGCTTAAATAACTTTCGGATTAATGGTTAATCCTTTTTTTCAATTAAGAAAATAGTACGAATATGACATTTCTTTCAAACACTTTTCACACTTTCTTTATTTTCCTTTTCATTTTTTACACAACTTCCAAGAAGAAACTTTTCTACCAGAACCGTTGTTGTTCAAAAAGGTGCCAAGTGCAATTAATTATAAACTTTCTTTTTTCACCACTCGAACTGAATTCGAACTTTTAACGTATCCATACACACGAGAATTCGAATGGACAACGTTACAAATTAATTATACAATTTTTTGTTGATGCTTCGAGAGCTTCGAGCTACGAATAACAACATAATTAACTTTCCTCCCATTAGTCATTTGCATTCATATAAAATTGTACAGATAAGTTTTAACGAAATAAAATCAAGATACATATATTACACGTGTTTGCGAATAAATTGTTTACACGATCACAAACAAATTGTGGTCTTTTTCTTTATCACCTTTACTGTAAAATAAAGTACAAATTTACTCTGCTTCTCGATAGCTCAACTAGATCGTGTCTCTTTTCATCTCATAGTGACTTCAAAAAAATCATCGGCAGGATAATTATATATCTGTATTTTTTATTATTATTTTCAATTTCTATTTTGTTCTTCAATCGATACGTGTCTAAGCTAAGCTTCCGTCCGCTCGTGTCTACGAATATTTTTTTTTTCACCTACAAATATATAATATATGACAACGTGAAATCGCTTCGTGAGGCTGCTTAAACTCTAAATTATCATCATTATTATTATAATTATATATTATGTATAATTGGAAGAAGCAAGAGAGACAGTCCCAGGATCTTCTTCGTCACATTATTTTCTCCCATCATCAAAAAGACATTTCGGTATTAACGAGAAAGAAAAAACAGTAATAATGCGTTATTCGCTCAATGCTTACATGAGATGACAATCGCAATAAAGCTTAAATTAATGCGTTTCGATTCATTTTTCGTGTATACAAAAAAAAGAGGGATAATGTCTACGAACTGTTTGACAGATTCGCGGAAATTTCATTATCTCGCACATTCGAGCTTCCAATTATTTCTTACATTTTCATTCTTTAACGAGTCGAATGTTGGCGTTCGCCCTATAAATCCTTCCCTCTTTTACACGCCTAGTACATGAGTATTAATTTCATTTCACATTTCACAACGCGAGGTAGCGAAGATTCCATTACTTTTTTCACAACTTTTCTTTTCCCTTTCATGCTTGTTTTTCATTTTCTCTCTATCCGAGGCTGTTTATCTTAAGCCCCGTGACACTCTCCTTCTTTGCAAACTCGAAAAAGTCATGAGCTTTCCAGTCGATATATTTCGTCTATTGGTGAAGAAGTTGAGCTTTTTGAAAAAAATATCGAAGTGGATGCGAAAGTTGATTATTATTTTTTTTTGCGGCTGTTTGTTAGTGGCAAAAAATTAATGGCGTTTTATTTTACAATTTTCAAGCAAGACGCACTCGAACGTAAAATCTTTTCCACGTTGAAAATTGCAAAAAACGATCCGAGTATAAAAATGAGAAAAGAACGCGAGAACCTTCGCATTCACTCGAAAATGAGATTTTCGTATGCGATCAGTACGGCAGGAATGTCATAACTTTCTCACAATTTCTGGAAGCTATTTGTTCATTATTATACGGACACTGGGGTTACGTGCATTTTCGCGTATTTTCCATTTTTTAGATGCAGTACCGTTTGTTTTCGGTTTTACGAGAAATGTACCTTTACTTTATTCATTGAAGAGTAGATGAATTTCATAAGTCTTAATAGACTGTCAATTGATGGTCCATATAGATTCACTACCATTACCATTCACTAAAGGTAGATGAAATTGAAACAAAATGAACAATCGAACATTTAGTTGAAATTTATAAATGATTTACGCGAATCTAACAGTAAACAATTTTGGTTGGTGTTTAACAATACATAACTCTAAAGATCTTCCTTTTTCACAAAACTCAAACTGTTCAAAATTCATTGCATATTTTTATTACTTAATTAAAATCTAAATTTTATGTTTTCATGCTTTTTACGAGTCACAAATTATTAAATTATTGTCTGGCAACCCTTGCATAGGTTTCGTTTACAATATATCACAAGCAAAGTCAGGCGATAATTAACAATGACAACTGAAGGTTTATTTTCGCTGCTCACAGTGTATCACAAACGGTCTACCATTCGATTTTCGCAATCAAAAATAGCGTTTTTATCAATAAATACTTCCCTTGACTTTTAAAATTGATTGGCGAGCCCGCAATGACAGTCAAGAATTAAAAAACTAATAAAAATATGCAAAGAAAATGTCACATTGCAGGAAAATCTTTACAGCTGTTCAACCTCTTCGCAGATCAAACAACACACAATCAACAGCTCCTCCTCTCTCACGAAGCGCGAGAAATTCACGTGAGAGAGGAAGAGACGAACGATCAATCGTAAAAAAAGCACGAAACCGAGAAGTGGTAAGGAGCGAAAGGAAGATAAAAAAAAAGAAGAGAGATGATGTTACAGATAGAGATAGAGAGAAATAGAGTTTGTAATGTGAAATTCACTTGATCTGGAGCCAGGAGTGCTTGAGGCACTCGGCGGCGGTGGCCCGGGTGTTGGGGTCGAACTCGAGCATGGGCGTGAGGAAGTTGGCGAACTCGCGCGCCTCGCTCGATGACCACTCGTACTTCTCAGTGAGAACCTCGTAGAGGCCCCAGGGTTTCAGACCCGTTATGTGCTTCAGTTCACCCCTCTTGTTAAAAAAGGTGCGCGAGTGCCGGCCCGAGAGAGCAATGCGTCGCGGTATCTCTCCCAGCAGCTCGATTATGTGCGCCAGGTGATCCTCGTCCCTAAAATTAAAGTTATTTGTAAATTGTTATAATAATTTATTAAAGCATTAATTTAAAGATGAATTACAAACATTAAAAACTAAGAAGATTGAAATTAAACAAAAGAATAAGGTAAACCAGAAGTGAGGAAGTAAAATATAAGAAGCGGATGAGAACTATCGAATGGAAGGAATAATTACCTGCAATAATCTTCGCCGCTGTGCGGTTCAAAAAGATAATCGCCGGTGGCGAGTTCAAAGGCCATGCAGGCGGTCGACCAGATATCGGCAGACGTATTGTAGCCGGCGCCGAGAAGAACCTCGAGAGAACGATACTGGCGAGTCTGTATATCCTCGGTGAACTTCTTGTGGACCCAACAGGCATTGCCAAGATCCGCTATCTTCACCTCCACGTCGCAATCGACAAGAGCCGGATCCAGCGGAGCTACCGAGGCTCGTTTTAGTGTTTTCCGATCGCGCGGCTGCTCATTATCACCTAAAACTTTTTTTAAAATCAGTCTTATTTCACAATTTACGACCACCGTATCACAATTAAATTTTTCTTTCAGTCCTATTGTTAAAATATCGTTTAAAAAATGAAAGCTAACCGGCATTCTCGTCGTTGGAAGCGAGCAAGTTTGAGCCCTCTCCGTCGCCCTTCTCAATATCACACAAGGCGGGGTTATTGGGCTTCTGTTGCTCTTCCTCGTCGTCCTCTTCATTTTCCTCTTTATCGTTCTCTTCGGACATGGAAGAAGTATCTGCAGCGGTTGGCGATTCCTTCGAATCACCGTTGTTATCACCAACATTATCGACGATGCCATTCACGTGCATGAGTGGTGCCGACTGTTCGGACATGTCGTCCGGCGACTCTTTGTTACTTTCTGTGTTATCCTCAATGCTCTCGGAATTCAGCTCCTGATCTCCACTATTGCTCTCTGCATTGGCCGTTACGGTCGTCTCGCCGTTCGTCTTGTGGTCTGCAATATTAGTTTATTTGTTTATTTATTAATACGCTCATTTTTTAAGATAATTAGAAACTTAGGTAAAAATATTAATTTAATTAAATAATTCCAACTGAATCGATGTTCTTTTAAACGCAGCAAATAGTGCGTTTATCAATAAGAAAATTAAAAGAAAGGCTCCTAATGACTTACATATTATTAACCTATATAAAGTTAAATGAACTTCCGTATAATCAATGAAAAACTGGAATTATTTAAGATTCGAAACGTTAAAATTCAGGAGTACATAATTCACTGACTCAGCGTTTTTATTTTTTGTCACAATCTTATGTAAATGGCATTCACAAATGCCCTGACTCTCAACGACCGAAATGTAACATAGTCACGCAACGAATCGCGTGACATCGACCGAACAATCAACAACAGCGTTCACTCATCTGAAAAAATGTCGTCAAAATGAAAAAAAGTACAAATAATATCTTTAAGAAAAAAATTTTAAACAAATGTTAGGGAAATGGTATTAGGATAACACCGTTCCTCATTACCTTCAACGGCAGCGGTATTCTCGCCGGTAGGGATGATCGGTTTATTCTGTTCCTCCATCTCTTCGATTTGCTCCATTTGGCGTTTAAGCAGCTCGTTCTGGCGTTTAGCCTTCTTCTTGAGACGTTTTTTCTTATTTTTGGACATCTTAGAGTTTGGTACCGGCTCTTGGAATTCCTTCGGTGCCGTCGAGATCAGAGATGCCGGCAGCTTCAGCCCTAATGAATGCATCACCGTTGCTTCCGAGGCCAGCTTACGGATGCATGCCTCGTCCACGCAAACCAACACGTTTTCTGGTTTAATATCCGTGTGAATGATTTGGCCTGAAAATTAAAATACAGTTTCATAAATTTTTAGAACTACAACAAACTTTGGTTTAACAGCGATTCATTAAAATGCATTCAAGAGAAATAAATTCATTCTTCTCTTTAAATTAAACTAAAATGTATTTTAAAAAGTGACTTACATTTATTGTGTAAATAATCTAATCCTTCAAGAACTTGTCTAATAATACGTCTAACATTATTTCTGGGAATTCCTCTATAATTGGACTTAATAATGAGCTTAAGAAGATTGTGTCCAAGCACCTCGAATACCATACAGACATGCAAACCATTGATACCACTGATTTTAAAATCATTCAACAGCTGGACGGTTTTGTTGCGCTTGGGATCACTGGGATCTGTGTCACGTACATCTTTCAACAGTTTTATTTCGTCCAGTGCTGTCTCTGTGAAGTGTGATGCCGATTTTACAACTTTTAATGCTACGAATCTCTTGTCCTATTTAAAAATTATTTTATTAGTTTTTGTAAATACAATTTTTTCTTTGAAATAAAATTTATTATGTAATTTACCTGTAAATCCCAACACAGCCAAACAGTAGAGAAATGACCCCATCCGAGTTTTCTTGTCACGTGATAACGATTCAAGAAAAGATCACCTATTTTCACTGGGTGGTAACCACCTTTGCAGTAGTCACTGCTGTCCTCTTGTTCGTCATCTTCGCTACTGTACATGTCGTCTTCATCTTCTATTGTTTCATTACTCGAACTATGACATGGCTCTAATCTACAAATAAAAGTAAAAAATTTGATTATTTTTTAACAAATACACTGTGTTTATCTAATTGCATGTTTACTTCAGATATAAAACAATTTATTACAAATACTAACACTTCTGTATCAACATGATCATTTGGTTGTGATAATTGTACAGATGTCATTTTCAAATATGGGGAATGTTTCAAAAATTCACTCTTAATAAAAAAAAAGTGAATTAAACTATAAATATAGTGTTTACTTTCTGTAAATATTTAATAACTTTAAAACTATTTTATAATTAATCAGAATTATCTCATCAGTTAACATTGAACGTTCTTTTAAATTGCTTATTACCTCATTTTAATGTCTAAGAAAACTGGTATAATAAAGAAAATAAGATAAATAATGTATATGAGCATTGCAACATAAAAGATTACTAATACAAGTGTGTACAATTTTGTTAACCTCAGAAACTGCTAATTCTGAGATTGTTTACCAAAACTTTGTCTTAAGAGTTTGGTTAAGAATCACACACTAAACGGTTAATTTCAAATTTATATACAGAGAAAATATAGAGAAATTTACTCTTTTGTTTTAAACATTTATCTCACATGAAAGAACATATTATTTGTATTGGGAAAAAAAGCTTTGCAAAAATGATGTGACTCCTTGAATTCCATTCTGACACATTTCAAAGCACAAAAGATTCTATAAAGCCCGAGCCATTCTAAAAATATTCATATCTTCAGAAAGTGAGTGAGGTGCCAAGTACTAAATCACAAACGATACCGCCAGTAATCCCATACAATTTGCACTAGCTGATAAAGAGGTCAAAGACTCGATTTGCTTAAAATTTCTGTATAATAATAATAACAATAATTACATAGAAAAAAGAAAACTTTTTTCAGACTTTTAAAGGAAAATTTTATTTTACACAAATCCTACATTTCTTATGCAAGCAGGAAATCTTTATTTATATTAATTTCAGTGTCTATTCTGTCTATATCAATGTCAATATAAACAGTGGAATTCTAGTATTAACTCAGATTTACAAACTCAATCTTCCGAAGAAAGGTTAAACACTTCTGACCATGAGTGTTTCAAGTTCACGACTAGAAACTTGTCGAAAATTGCAATTTAAAGTTTAGTTCAACAAGTGACTTAGCTAAAGACTGTTCACTATTTGAGGATAATTAAGTTTTTCAAATTACTTAAGTTTAACAAAATAATCTCTAATTTAAAGTTGTTGGTAGCAATAAACTGTTTTGAAGTTAAATTTCTTTATTATTTTGGTTAAGCGTTGTAGTGTTGGAGTATCCAGTATAGTAAGTAGATGGTAATAAAGTTTCTATACTCAAAAATTAAATACTTTATCTTTGGTTTATTCAAATACTATAAAAATCTTCACTGCAAGTGAAACTAATTTAATTGTTTTTGGATACTTCTTTGTTTGATAAAAAGTAAATAAATAAGAAAAGTTATTGCTGTACGTTTTAAACTACAGTTTCTAAAAGATTTACTCTTTCATTAAAAACTTTATAATTTATATGAACTGCTCCAATAATTTCAACTTTTTTTGAATTCTTTGTTAATAAAAGAAATAAATATTATTAATTAACAATATTACAATAAATTTATTACCATCTGTGGCTTCTTTCAATGTATGCATAACTTTTTAACAGTAATAATTATTCAAAGACGTATTTGTCCTAATTAGCGGTTATCTTCCTAACTAATGATGATTAACAGTTCAATTTTCATTCACTCAGAGCACATGGCACAGTAGACAAGACTCTTTTCTAAAATAAAACAATTAATAAACTACATTCGCTCCTTCAAATCTCAGCCATTCACACAAATCCAACAATTTCAAAGACCACATGGTCTCTGCCTCGGAACCAAGCATCCTGCTCCTAAAACTCATCGCACTTTCAAAAATCCTTGCTCCACTTCCAAACCCGCTAACCATGTGCCCTGCATCCCTACTATTAATCTGTACCTGTTGCCGTTGCCACCGGAGTGCTGCCTGGGGTTGTAAGAGTCGTAGAACTCATTGAGACCACGATGATCATCCTCCTGTCTGCTCGGCTGGTTCTTCGCAGCCACCTGCTGCTGCTGCTGCTGCTGCTGCTGCTGCTGCATCTGAGGCTCCCCGTCGGGCATATTCGCGTACACCTGGCCAGCATTGGCCGGGGTGGTCGCCGAGGCTGCACCACCACCACCGCCGCCGCCACCACCACCGCCACCCTTACCCTTGCGTTTGCTGGGCTTGTGGCGCTTCTTCTTCGCCTGGATGGCGAGCACCCGCCTGTTCACGTCTGTCTTATTGTTCATCTCGTCGGGCTGCGCCTCCCCCTCGCCGGCAGCGGGCGGCTCCCCCGTACCCACGTAGTCCTCGTCGTCGTTGTCTCGGCGCTCCGGCTCCCCCGCCTCCTGCTGCCGCTCCGCCTCCTCCTCCGTCGCCGCCTCCTCCCTCGGCCCGGACACTGTGCGTCTGGCCTCTGCGTCGCCTTCCACGCGCCGCTCGGCAGGAAGCTCGGCTCCCCCGTAGCCGCGGCTACGCTCGGCGCATCCTCCCGAATGCGGCAGGCTCCACCGGAGTCGAGCCCCGGAGCTGATGAGGTGACGCCTGAGTCGCTTCTCGAGAAGAGGTCCGCCCGGGGAGGTGACCGCGCGCGCTCTCCTCTCGCACCAGTACCCAGCCCGCCGTGGTACGCCGCGGGTACGATGGACTTTTCGAGTATATATATGTATATATATGCGTGTATATATCACCTGTCCGTGTTTGCCCCGCGCCGCGGATCCGATCTGTGTTTCTGGGGAGGGGAGGGGGGGTATCACCTATACTGGCGTGTAGCTCCGGGAGGCTCCGCGCGGTGGCGTCCTTTTCCTCTCCCTTGTCTCCTCTGTCCACGCTTTTATAGCCTTTTTCTTGGCCCTGCGAGGCGCAATATCGCTGATACTTAACAATGCGCACCTTCGCTCGCTCTCTGTACGATGACGCTCCTTTCCACGCACTTTCGCGGGGCGATCGACCTTTTCGCCGCTTCCTCCACGGGGATTTACGGGCGAGACGGACGTCGGCGAGCGATGCTGGGATTTGGCTGTTCCTTTTGTTTTTTTTTTTTTTTTTTGCTCCCGTTCGCCCGCGCTGCGGAGCTTTGAGGTTATGTTGGCGCGATATCGATCGCGGAACGCCAGGGATCCTGCGATTTTCGCGTGCGGAGCGTACGGTGACGGTCAACGGTTTATTTTTAGAGCCGCGAATTTACGGTAGGGCGCGTGTATATGGTGATTGTGTCGGTGAGCGTGTGGTGCGCGCGCGGCCGAGCGGGTGGGTGTGTGCGTGACGGTACACACGCTTTGAATTTCAAATTGAGCGTTCATTAATTCGGGATTTATATAAGGTGGCCGATCGCTTATTGGCATTGTGCTTTCATTATGCGCTGACCATTTTTAGCGGCGGCCGCGGCGGCACCCACTTTTTTACTTACGTAGCTTCGTTGCGCTTGCGACGTCTTATATTGCTTTCAAGAATAAATATAGTTTGAAGGATCGGAGAAGTTTACCGTACGATTTCTCGAAAAAAGCTGTGCTTATTTTTTTAATTATTCGTTTATTTCTGCAGTAAAAATACACTGCGTTACTGAAGTAACATTACAGAAGTATAATGCCGCCGATTTTTCAGAAGATTTATTTTGTAGGTAGTTGTTAAATTGGATATGAAGTTATTACAATTTATTATTGATTTGAATCGTACACTGTTAATAATGTTTAAAACTCAATAATCTATAATACGTAGTTTTATAGACATTTTGAATTGGTAGATGAAGGATCTAAAAAAAGGATCTATAGAAAATAGAATGATCTCCGTGAAAACAATCTTATAAAAGACTATAAGTATGTGTAAATTTTATAATCCGATAAATTATTTATCAGGTTTTATGCGGGTTTTGCACCATTTTATCGAATTTTATAAGACCCTTTCAATAGGGATACTTTAAAAATGCTTTAAAAGCATTTGAAAAAACGTAACAAAAAAACATTTCCAGAAGTACTTCCTGTAAAAATTTCCCATTCGTTTTTAAAACGTCGCGTGTTTAGGGGTGGATTTTATACATACATACTACGCACTAATCAAGATCAAATAGAAAAATCTACATATATATTAAGTAATTCGTATAATTTAATCAAAACATTAGTAAATAAAATCCAATAAACCAATTTATTACAAGCAACTTAGAAAAATAATATTTATTAGCCTTATAAGTTATTCCTTAAAGAAGAAAAGTGCAAATATTAAACATGATTTGGATGAAAAATTTTTCCAATTCCACATGACTAATACACTTGAATAATTCATATTTACACTTGCATCAATCCAGTAACCTTCGAGCCTTCATTTTACTATTTACGTAATTCTGCACTTTGTAACGATGTATTTATCATTTTGACTATTCATACTTTTCACTAAAAATGATAATCTAGAGGTATATACGTAACAAATTTTTAAATTATGTATCATTAAATATATATATACACTTACCAAACAAATATTTACAATCTACGATGTAAAAAATAATAATTGTGTCCTTCTACGTTCAATTTAGAAGAAAAAGAATGAAATAATATCCACACTCGTTCATAAAGAATAATTTGCAAAAAGATTTTTCAAAAAAGCCCGCCGAATTTTCTGACATCACAAAACCCAAAAACCGTAATTCCAAGTAAGACTGTAAGATGTCACCACTCAACGATTCGGCCGAGCTGGTAGATGGCGCCAAGGATCATTACCCCTGAGAAAATGGCGACTGGACTTCCGCCGACCAGAGCGCCCCGCTGGCCGCAGTTCACGTACGATTTCCGGTGCACATGGTTTCGCGTGCGGTGCGTGCGGTCCGTGGAACCAACACGCGTGGTAGAAAATGTTTTGAGGCCGACGGGAGAATTTTTCTGAACCGAGGCCGAACTTAATAGTCGACGCATCATCATGGTAAGTAAACTTTGCACCGGTGGAACCGCGACACAGGGTTAATTCCCCCTGCTTACGATTCTCCGATCGCACGTTTTTTTCTTGGCACTTAACCTACGCCGACTCGTCAGCATGTGGCAAGTTGTAAACAAAAATAAAGAAATAAACGCATAATTTAGAGGAAGATTTTATTTAGTCGTTTGTATATTTGTTTATTTACTGCTGCAGGTTTGTTTATGAGTTTGTTGTTGTTTGACGTTACACGTGTTTGTATGAAGTTGACAGTAGATTAACCTTGCAAGTTTTATTTATTAATTTATTGTTTCTATATTGTTTTCTTTTTTAAATTTCAGTCCAAGTTTTTTGTATTGTACGAGCATGCGGCAGGCTATGCACTGTTTACTGTCAAGGAGTTCGAGGAGGTGGGCATGCTGCTGCCGCAGGTGGAGGCATCGGTCACTGATCTGTCCCGCTTCAATCAAGTCGTTAAGCTTCTTGGTTTCTCCCCCTTCAAAACTGCATTGACTGCTTTGGAGAATATAAACAGTATATCGGAGGGAATTGTGCCTGAAGATCTACAGCTCTTCTTGGATACAAATGTACCAAAAGGCGGCAAGAAAGAGAAGGTTGTACTGGGTGTTGGAGACCCCAAGTTGGGTGCCAGTATTACCGAGGCTCTGGGTATTAAATGTGACCATACCGGTGCTGTTCCTGAAATCATTCGTGGCATAAGGTTTCACTTTCACAATTTGGTGAAGGGTTTCACAGCCAAGAGCTCTGGAGTTGCCCAGCTTGGTCTTGGTCATAGTTATTCCTAGAGCTAAAGTAAAGTTCAATGTCAACAGAGTCGACAATATGATCATTCAAAGTATTGCTCTGCTTGATCAATTAGATAAAGATATCAACACATTTAGTATGCGTATTAGGTAAATATTCTGATACTCAATTAGATATTAAAATTAAATTAAATATTAAATTATTTTTAACTTATTTAAATAAATATTTAAACTTGCAGAGAATGGTACAGTTATCACTTCCCAGAGCTGGTGAAAATTGTTCCAGATAATTACATGTACGCAAGAGTAACGCAAATTATTAAGAACAGGAAAGAACTTGATCAAGATAAGTTGGATGCTATAGAAGAAGTTGTAATGGATAGTGCAAAGGCACAGGCTATCATTGATGCATCAAAATCATCTATGGGAATGGACATCAGTCCTATTGATCTCATGAACATTGAGATGTTTGCTGGTAGAGTTATTGCTTTAGCCGATTACAGAAAGCAATTGGCTGAATATCTGAGGTCCAAGATGACTGGAGTTGCTCCAAACCTAGCGACATTAATTGGTGATCAAGTGGGAGCTAGATTGATTGCTCATGCAGGATCTCTTACGAATTTAGCTAAATACCCAGCATCTACAGTTCAAATTTTGGGTACATTTTCACACATTATTAATAATCATTGTTTTTTATAATTTACCATCATTAATATTGTATTTACCTTCTACTATAGGTGCTGAAAAGGCTCTGTTTAGAGCATTAAAAACCCGAGGAAATACACCTAAGTATGGTCTACTGTTCCATTCTACATTTATTGGTCGTGCAGGTGTAAAAAATAAGGGAAGGATATCAAGGTACTTGGCAAACAAGTGTTCAATCGCCTCCAGGATAGATTGCTTTGCTGAAGTACCTTGCAATGTCTTTGGAGAGAAACTTCGACAACAGGTTGGTTATCTATAATTTTTTTAAAACAACTTTTAATTCTATAATCATTTCCTAGCATTATAAATAAAATTTTGTTGCAATGACATAGGTTGAGGATAGATTAAAGTTCTATGAAACAGGAGACGTACCTAAGAAGAACATTGAAGTTATGCAAGAAGCAATAGATGAAGCTTCCCAAATGGTGGTTGAAGAAGAAGAATCTCCAAAGAAGAAAAAGAAAAAGGACAAGAAAAGAAAAAGTGAACTTACAAATGGAACTACTAATGGAAATGGAACATTAGAAAATGGAAAGAGTGAAGAAAAAATGGAAGTTGATGGAGAGGAGGAAGCTCCTAAAAAGAAGAAAAAGAAAAAGAAATCAAAAAATCAAGATGCTCAAGATGAATAAATATACAATAAAAATATCCCTGGTGAAAAGTTTTTATGCAATGTCTTACATAAATAATAGCTTCTCTTTTAAAATGCTTTACACCCATTTTCTTACAGTATATTTTTTGTTTTACAAAACATCATTTGTCCATAAAAAATTTCTCAGGGATAAGCTACGCAAGTGAATAAACTTTCTGTGAAAGTTTCACAGCAGACCATGGAATTCGTATGTGTAAATAAGTATTTTGTTACATCTTTTCTATTTACAGTCCGTTGATCAAAATATATTGACTTTTGTACAACCTATTTTTGAGTAATAGAAACAATAATAGACTTGGAATTCATTTATCATTTTTTTAATTAGTGTGACATTTTGATCTGCGGAAAATCAAGTACATATTTTTCATTTTTCAACGATTGTACGTCGGTAAAATAAATTTTATTTGTTATAGAATTTAGTGTTTAAGTATGATTAAAACTTAAAACAAAACGTAAAATATTAATTTAGTGAATATTATAAAAATATTTTCAGATTTGTATACTTCAAAGCATAAAATTTAATAAAACAAAAATGTTGAAAAATAATTATTTTGTCTACTTATTTACTTTCATTTTTCATTCGTGATGTCCATTCTCAATGAAAATAACGTTACACGTTTTGTTATATTTTACTGAAATACCTTTATTCTAAATTAATAAAAAGTTTGTTTTGACAAAACGATTAATTCTTCCAAAATTGTATTGTACAACACGTTTAGTTATTATCAAATCAGTAAATTCATTCATCAGACATTCGAGAAAATAAAATTGAAAATAAAACTTCTTATCGATTATTTACCAGCACCAATGAGCATTTAATGAAAACATAGCTATACTGCAACGTAGGTATAAATACTTAACGCAATAATTACAATTCTTAATTAGTAATCTTAATCTAGACAATTTTTTTTAATTAAGCTGCATCAAGTTATAATTTTTTTCATCATAAATTCATCTCCAATCGACTGTTACTTCCTCATCCTAGTAATTGATAATTACAGAAAAACTTCGTATCGATTACAGGAGTAACGGTTTCTATTACTTAATTATTTATACAGCTTTTGCCTTCCCATTATCGTATTTACAAATAAGAACTTCGTGAAATCAAGGAATATATTAATCAATAGTTAACCATTGAAAGATTCAGTCTCTTTTTTTTTATTTCGAAGTTCCAATTGCAGTTCGAGAGGATTTACGAAGTTTATCCTTTTGCTTTTGTTTCTCATTTAGAACATGATTTTTATTATTGATTCGCGTTCGTCAACGAAAGTATTACGGTACAGTTAAAATTCACCTACGTGTACTGTTCACACTGACTTCGCCGTTGCGGGCTGTGCGCGACCCTCGAGGAAACAACATAAAAAGATTTTCGAGGGCCGAGCAGGCGAGCAGCGAAGCGCGCATTTATATAACAAAACAGAAAGGAGAAAACGTCTCCCCGTCTAAAAGGACGAAAAAATATATTCTCAATACGGTTATAACTTGGCAAACCTAGCTGTTATTCAATGCTTAAGTCTATTTTAATTATCATTAAAATGATGTGTTTTCCTTTTATTTATATGATATTTTGTTTTTGTAAATTTATTTTGTAATCTCCTGCGAACGATATGCATCATTTCTTACTTTTATAGAATTATCTGGTTTTATATTATTATCCGTTAATTGTTGTAAGAGTCTGGTCGCTGGTGTCTATGTGTGAATGAGTGGAGTAAACTAAATTCCATTTACAAAATAAAACTTTATGTAATGCAAATATATTCTTGAAAAAAAGTATCAACAAAAAATTATTTATTATATTTACTTAAAAACATTCAACTATCTATCGTACTAACTTTTGTGCACCGAGCGACAGAAGCTCACTCGAAACGTTTTTCTTCCGTCGAAGTTACTCTCAGCAATGATTTCCTCTTTTTATTTAAACACTTGTGTGATTTTCAATAATTTTCATCTAGTCAGAATACGTATTGCCATCTTTTCATTCAAATACATCTAAAAATTGTTTAAAATCTGTTTTCTAAATATACTTCACACGTACACAAAAATAACATATTCAATATCTTAAAGATATAGAAAAACCATCTTAAATTCAAAATGCAAAAAGTTGGCATCAGAGATCCTCTAACAGCGTTTATGATTTATACCTTACATTCACGTTCCTACAAAAATTCGATATAGGTATCTTCAAGAAATTCATTTAAATAAAGATTCTTCCACTTTAATAAAATAATATGTGTTTTTTATCTCAAATATACTCTCTTTAATATACACTAGATTCACGTTTAAAATTGCGACTCTAACACCGCTAGTATCTAAGGGGAAAATTCTACGTTACCCATCATCACATTGTTTTTTATAATTCGATACAGAATGTTTGTTATTGTTATTGTTATTTTTTTAATTCTTGAAAATCACACGTATACGTGAGTTTTTAAAAGTCTCAAAACTGCATCGCGCTCACCGCAACCATGTTTTTTTTAACGATTACATTTTTTTATACATTTTTGGTGCAAAAGTATATAGAGATTGAAACTCGGGGAAGCACGTTACATCATTCACCTGCTTGTTCAACGTCGGATAGACGTTTACTTTTACAACGACTAAACTAAGTTCTTCTTCACCTACGTACGACTCTCTTAAAACGACCCTTTCACACGTATTCTTTCTCGAAAAAAAAAAGACGAGATAAAACCCACAATTGTACAACAGGAAGAGGAGGCGCCGCTTCCTTCGCTTTCTACCTTCTTTCATTTTTTACAATATATATATATTTATAAAATTTAAGGAGCGACTAGCACTCCTTTATTATCTGTACATCATTCGCGACGCTCATTGTTGCGATGAACAATATTCTAAGCTGCCCCGAAGAAAGAAAGAACGAACATGCGAGAGCGTACGTTTTCGTTCACTCTGATTGTGTTTTACTGCGGTTGTGTGGTTCGACGTTTCTTTTTCCCTTCTTCTTCCATTGGTTTTTTTTTCTTCATTATGTTTTTTTTTCCTTTGTCTAACAGTCGAGAGTGGCACTGATGGAAAGTTAGGAATGTGTTATATATAAGGCATTTTCTTCGCTACTCGTCGGCTTTGTTATCGTGAATCATTGAAATGCAGGGAAGAATGTTGCGTTGGGTTGCTGCTGCGGCGTTGCGAAACCCATTGTCGACATACCTGGAAAATCAAATTGTCACTTCACTATTGACTCGATTTATAAACAATCGACATTTTCAGAAAAAACTTTTGAATTTTTTTCTCAAATTTGTTTAGAAAAGCTTTGTAAGGATCATTCTGCACGATAAATATTTATTTTTATGAAAAGTAACGAATTTTTATAAAATAAAAAAATCTTTACCCAGCGGAGGTTGAGCATGATGCTGAGGACTGTTACTGGCGAGTTGATTCATGGTTGGAGCAGGTCCTGATTGTTTCGACTTATTACCCATGATGTTGTCGAGGTCGATGTTTAGACCGGCACCCTTCCACGTCGAGCCCACCTGAGCCGATGAACGTTGATTCATTTGGTTTTGGTCCTTCGGCCCACCGTTATTGCTGCTAATAGGCTGCAGTAGACCCGCGCCCGTCACTATACCTGCAAAATAATATTTAAACATTATAATTTATTCAGTATATAAATTTCTACTTTACGTAGAACAGAACAATGGAAGTTACAGTGTACTCTTTAAATTAACTTTTTTTTTTACCTTTTATAACTTAAGAAACTTTAGCAGTCATTCTGTGATAATCATAGTAAGTTAACGTACAATTTTTTTTTACAAAAAACGTAGTGTGTTTATTTGACTTATGGCGTGAATAGTACAAAGGTGTAATTATTATTTTTACTTTACAAGTATATACACTGTTGAAAGTACTTTTAGAATTTAAATAGACCTTAATGTAACAAAATGATTCAAATTAAACTGCAGCTCACTGGTACAAAGTACTATTCCTTATAGGAACTATTATCATCATTACATAAAATAAAGGCCAGGTGTAGGATCTGTACAATGGATGATCATTAAAAACGACTAAATCTAATTAACAAAATAAAGTCCACAATTATCACGCATCATCCGTTTTCATAACCGACTCCAACAAGTACAGCACGTGTCTGCCAAGCTCCTTGCAGTCCTTATCCGGATCACCTCTAAAAGTGTTCTGCGTAACATCCACAAGCCACAGCCTGACCTCAAGCAACAGCGCTAGAAGTTCCCCCGTCAAACAGAACTCCGGCACGCTTATAAGCACAGCAGCGAGACACTTGATGACGGCCAGCCGCACCTTGCCCTCCTCGTGGTACCTTAGCAGCCAAACGAGCTCGAGCATCTCCTTGGCCATTTTGGGCGCAGCTGGGCAATTCTGTGCGGCGCCCATCACAGTAGCCAGGGTCTCCAGCAATCGAGTCAGCAGAATGCTCTTGTGGTCCTCGTAGCTCCTGGGCATCTCGTACATGAAACTTCGCTTGGACTGTCCGATGCCATAGATCAGGGGGAAAAAGAAGGCGGACGCATAGTTGGCAAAGCGGTTGAGGGTCGCTGCCGGGAGCTTCGTTTCGTGAGCGAAGCGCCGCGTGTTCGTGGATATTCTGCGCTGCACCACTTCGCGCCAGTCCGCGACACTGGGCTCCTCACTCTCAGGATCGTCGAAGTCGTCATCGTACAAAGTCTCGTACTTCTTTGACTTGTCCGTCTCTATGATTAGGCTCACAGGTTTTTCCAGCTTTTTTCTCTTCACTGCTACGGTTTTCACGTCGCTTTTCGATTTCTGTGGAATTTCCACGGCGGAGAGTTTCGCAGCAGCAGCGCACAGGATGTTTAGCATGAACAATCGCTGCTGGACAGAATATTTCGAGAGCTCGGAGTGAAACTCCTGAGATATGTACTCGGCTGACTCTCTTGGGTACACGGTGGTGATGGCCACACAGGATTTGAAGGTAAGCGCCTCAAAATCGTCCACGTGGCTCCTCTCGGTCAGGTTCATGAAAATTTCAAGGAGCTCGCGGGCGAAAGTAGCATCGTCGTTCGCTAGTTGCGACAGAATGAGCTCCTCGCTTACTCGGAGAGTCTCCGAGAACACTTCTGGGTTCTCCTGCTTTTGTGAATCTGCGTTTATTAGATTATCCCTCAGGTCGCGCAGGTACAACGGCTTTAGCTTCTCAGACTGTTTTACATCATTCGACATGTCGTACGGCTCCAGATCGTCGTCACTGTCCAGCTCTTCGTCCTCATTCGTTCGTCCCAATTGCGGTGGCCTTTCTTCCATAACTTTTATTTTTCCTTCTTCCTTAATTTTCTGAATTTCTATGGGTTCGGATGCAGCGTTGTCTTTCAAGATTTTACACTGGACTCCTAATTCGTAAACTCTTTTACACCCTGTATCGGTGAATTCAATATCACCATGAATTAAATTTTCTTGTACTTTCTCTTTGGATACCTCCAAATTCAAAGTCTTTAACATAGAGACCAGACTTACAGTGCCTTTGCCCATACCCTCGTATTCAAATTTTAATTTTGAAATTTCGTTGACTGTGATGAGTAGGTCGGTGAGAATTTCGCCGGTAATCATGCCGACGGCTCTTTCTTCTACTTCGGTGGAGCTCAAATGAGCTGGGATGCCCTCGAAGATGAGTTTGACCAAAGCATCACGTTCCATGGGTATCAAGCGGTCCTTCATTGATCTAACAGCTAAAATTATCAACTTTGTGATATACAAATGCTGATCGAAGCTCGTGTGATTCAAAGCACTTTGATCGCCCCATACGTCCAGTAATTTTAGGACTAGCTCGACTAGTACCCTGTCGTCGCTGTTTTGACAGTAAAATAAGTACGAAATTAAATTTTTTAGCAGACGATCTTCGGTGTACCAAGACATGAGTGGAATCCTCGTAGTCAACGCGTAGCGCCAGTTTTCGTTCTTAATCAGATTTCCGAGGATCTCCGGCAAAAATGTTTGATTTTGAAGAAAAGCCACCGCTACGCTTTCGACACTACGAGCATCGATGTCACTCAAAATTCGATGAACAAAAGCTCGAACGTCAGCGTTAGCAACGCTCCAAACTATGAGAATGTCCACAAGTGGAGAGACATCGTCGAGACCGTGAACGAGGAACATTTTGCTCAGAAGAACGGAAATGATTTTATGTTCCGTCTCTTTGTCAGCACCGAGGTAGCGTATCGCTCTAGCCACTTGGAAGCAAAGCAGGCGCGCGTAAGTTCCCGGTTTGAAGGTGTCAGGAAGATTCCGCTGCGTCTTGTTAGCCACACGATTCGGTAGCGAGGTAACAACTTGCACGATACTTTGCCAAACCTCGTCCTCGGCGCTGCGCTCCACCTCGCCGACGTTGGAGTTTCGGCTGGAATCAACGAGTGCAGACAACAATGCATCGCTTTTCATCAAGTTTTCGAGGATTTTCGCGAAGACAGTGATAACTTTTACACTTTCAATTCGCTTTAGCGCCTGCGTAAGATTCAACAGGGATTCGTTGAGAAGCTGGGCATTCGCACCGTCGACTACGAAAACGGCCTGAACGCCCTCGTCAACTTCCCCATCGTGTAGTGGCCAATTATCGTCGAATGCCTCTGCCAGACCTTCTAGAACTCGACTGTACATTACTACGTCAGGCTGACGATCTCGGTCGAGACCGGCGAACTTCTGGGGAGTTGAGGGTCCTGGCAAGTACTGTGCGTACTCCAATAATGACTTTCGCAGGGTCTTGAAGATGGACTGACTCTTGTTTGCAGAGACGTTATCCAGAATCACCAACAGTCGTTCGCTCGTGCGCTTTTCTTCCTGGTCATTCGATGGACTGGATCGAGCTGTAAGGAAAGGCTGACTTGGCGGCATTATACGAAGACCCGTGCTTAGTGTACTTTTTGAAAAAGACATGCTGCGAGAGACAGACGGTTGCATGGACAAGGAAAATTATCACGATTATCAGTATCTAAAGAGATATTATATCTAACTAAATACTGATTTTAGTAAGCAATAGAATAAAATGTACTTTCAAAAACTGTTATAAACAGATTCCACACAATTTTTTTCAATTTACAAGTAACTCTTTTCTTTTATTACAAATCTATTTTTTAAAGTACTTATATCTCTTACCTGAATTATTGAAAGCTCCGATGGGATCCGCATTGAATAAATTCGCGTTATTCATGTTATTTGTCTGACCGACAGAAGGTGCCATTGGTGCGTTAAATCCAGTCAGATCAGATAACAGATCAGTATTTGACATTGCTAAAAAAAATTATTGACAAACATTAATTTAACGTAAAAGCTAAATACGTTTGAAGATAAAAAAAGCTTGTGAACCCCTTACTAGTATTATTATTGGTATTGATAGTCTGCGGATTATTGGCAAGAGTTTGCGATTGCATAGTTTTGAACAGGTCGTTGCCAGTGGTGAAACCGGCGATCGGATTGCCCAACGGGGCCATGAGATTGTCGGCCATGGGGTTGCCGATGTTGGGTATAGTGGCACCGAGCAACGAAATCTGCGGCTGCTGCGGTGTCGGCGGCGGTTGCGAGATCGTCATGCCGGTGTCGAAGGCCGAGGTGAAATCGGCGAACTCATCGCCAGCGCTCTCCTTAGGCTTGCTAGTGGGTGAACCGAAGGCCGACGTGAAATCTCCAAAGTCCGAGCTCGAAGTGTTCTGCGACGTCGGCAGAGGCGCGTAATTGTCTGCGCGTGGATTGAAATCGTCATCCTCATTGCCCTCCTTCACTGCTGTAATATTTAACGATTTTAATCTTTGTTCGATTACTTTATCATTCTATTTTTACAACTAACACTCAATTATTACTAAAATTCTATTACATTACAAATTTTATTTTTTCACTAATTTTAGTAGAAATTTAAAAGTATTGTCAAGTGTTTTTAAAGATTTCAATATACATAAAATTTCATGTCGCAGAGAAAATTAGCTTCAATAATTCTTTCTTAATTTTAGAATGTCAATTTTTTTAAGTCCTAGCCAATCTACCTTATACATTTATAAATACACTGACGTTACCACATTATTATTAATTATTACTAATTATTGCTAATAATCTTTAATTATATCTCTACCCGTTATTGAGGAAAATCTATAATTAATATCAGCCTACTCTTTCTTCATCATTATCCTGTCAAACAAAATGCAGTAATTAATACAGAAGACTCGTCGCTCGGGCAGTACCTTTGCCGTTGTCGTTTTGAGAATCAAAGATGTCGTTGAGGATATCGTTCTGATTCCTGGCGGGAGGCTGTTTGACCGGCGAGGTCATGAGATAGGCTGGCGGTGACTGCTGTTGCTGTTGCTCTTTACCGTAGTTGGCGGCGGCGCCGAGATCAACCTTCTTGATGGGGCGACTCACTCGCGCGGGCGAGCGATTGGCCGTTGGTGTCACCGGCTTCGGTGTCCTTTCTGCACTTTCCATCGTATCCCGGTATTCGCGACGATCACCAGCCGCGCTTGGACTTTTGCGCGGGCTACTGTGCACCTCGTTATCCGAGTCTTCTCTTTCACCGTCGTCGCTGTAAAGTGAAACTACTGTTAGTAATTTATTTTATTAAAGATTTTAGTGGAATGTAAATTAATTAAATATGTTTATACTTAAAACTGTATTTTAAAGATAGGATTCGAATTGAGCAATATTTGTTTTACACATTTAAAAAAACATACTTTGAATTTACAAATTTATATTAAGCTGTTTACAGTAATGAAATAGAATTTATACCTAATTGGAAATTTGTAGAAAAAATGATAATTCATTTTGCTGCTATTGAAAATCAAAAGTGCATGGTAAGAATCGTTTAAAAGGCACTCGCTAACTTGTATCGACCGCGATTCTCACAGTATCGACTTATTTATAATCTTATCTCTTTGATTTAACGATAAAAATGAAGAAATATATATGATCAATGATATTCATTAAAGTAATGTTAAGACAAGATCACTTGTAAACATTAACAATCTGTAAAACGTTTTTTTAGGACGTAATAATATTTCATTTGTGAATAATGTAAGCAAAATTTAAAAAAAAAGAAATCTATTCTTATAATTTGTTTTCATTCATTCAAGTCAAATCAAATAGCTTAAAAAACATTTTATAGCTTGTCCCATCTCTTCTACTTTCACATAGTAACAATCGGCCATTCTTTCAAATGTTTTCTTTTATAAAAAAGAAAAAAGATTTTTTTTTAATTAATCTACTTTAGATACTAAATAGTATTATAAACTCTATAAATTCATCCTGCATCTTAACGGCTTCCTTATCTAATTATCCAAGACAATTTTCTCAAATCATTACGCTAACTTAAACTCTATAAGTCTTAAACTTAGTAACTTAGTAAAAGTAACAAGAAAAGCATATTACGCCATTTAAAAATTAATTCAAATCCAATTGTTCGTTTTACAAACTATTCTTTTTTTTAAAATGTATTCTCAAAAAACAAAAATTGCCAAAACATGCATTTCGATGTCAAGTCGTAGACTTTTCCGGAAGGTCTAACCGAAAATCTCTGCCCATTAAAATTAAGATACAATCAAGGGTACCTGTTATTAGCATCCTCGAATCCCTTAGAGCGACCCTCTCTATCCCAGTCGTTGTAGCCGTCGCCACCCCCGCCGCCGCCGGGATTAGCGAACTTGTTTCCAGCCCACTTGGGATTGTCCATCCAACGGTCGCCACCCCCACCGCCCCCTCCTAGCCTCATGCCCATCGCCTCGCTCGACATCCCGATGTACTTGTCCTTGTTCTTTTTGGCCTTCTTGCGCTCCTCGCGCAGTTTATCGTCGTCCTGGATGAAATCGATTAACTCGCGCACCTTGTGCCTTATGTTGATGCCCTGGTCCTTGCCGAACTCGTCGATGAACGAGTAGTTCTCCAAGGAACGCAGGTCGTAGATGTGCTCGCGTGATGATGTTACCACGCGCTCCGATCCGTTGCGCACCAGGTAGTTCAGTAACAGCAACGACTGAAATAAAAAAAAAATGTTAGTTTCTATAACTGTTTTTTAATAAAAACTTCGAGGTAAAATGTTTACAGCATTAAATTTTCATAAATATTAAGAATCTCAAATATAAAGTATAATTGGCTAATGGTGGTAGTAACCGACGTATGAATGGATATCAATTTAAATATTAGATATACCTAGCATTTCACTTTTAAGAATAAAATTTATATCAAAATGTATTAATCCATCAAATTTTAATCAATGACGCATTTACTAATGATTGTATTATTTTATTTATATTACGTTAAAAGTTAATTTTATTAATGGTACATTAACTTTACGGCAACGCCTGACGAGACTAGCATGAGAAGAATATGTATTATATATCCTAACGGACTATATATGTAGGTTACTATTCGAACGTGATCCGTTAGCGAAGTATATATCTCTAGCGGAAGTACATGAGAAAAATCCTAATTATAATCCATATTTGAGGTCACGTAAAGACAACTTTTGTTTTATAGTCCATGGAATACTCATAAGTTATACTAGTAACTAACGTAAAGCGGTATGTATCAATAGTTATACCTGCAATTTTACAATTGCAATCGAAAAGTTTATACAGGAATGAAATGAAAGTTTTTAAAAATTACAAAATTTCTAAGCTATGAATCAACTAGAAAATTGACGTCCTTCAAATAAATGTTATATTCACGACTCCTTAACGAGATTTTAATTGGAAAATGCAAGGTAGTTGCGCACTGTTATCTTATCGACACCTTTTATAAGAATTCGGGTCAACTTTCTCAATCACGTGTCTGTTCAAATTTTGTCGTATGTAATTAAATAAAAAAAATTAAAAATATGCGACTTAACTAAGAGCTTGAAACATTTAGCCAAGTTTTTTCTTAACGTTCTTTACGTGATCGCGAAAATCGTGTACATAATTCCGCCAGCGTAACAAAAGATAGAATATTGCTTTGAAAAAAAAGCGAAGAAATTATCCGTGGCTTAGTAACTTGGAGATTTATGGCTCTCAATTATCTTTATCCTCCAATGCTTTCGGAAATAATATTCAAACACATTTTTTTTACAATAACGCCGTGAAGAATATAAACGCTGTATTGACATTTAAATAAATCTTAGGAAGCTGACCCGCGCGGAGAAGACGCAGAAATTCATTTTCCATAGAACGATCTTTCGACATTTTTTTTTATACTTTTCTAGAAGCATAACGCATTGAATGAACTATATATGTTTAATAATTTTTTTTACTGCCTAAAAATATTTGAAAAAAAAAAGAACAAAAATAAGCTTTACCTATATCAAACAGTTCTTTAAAAAAGTTTACAAATAATATTCAAATAACTAAAGAAGTTCTTGTTTTGCATTATTCTGGCAAAGCGATGCCTTTTTTTATTTTTAATATTATGCTCGCTACGTGACATCGTTTCATTATCTTCAGTTAGCGTTGCTCATGGAGTGGAATGCACTAAAACGTAAGATTTTTATTGTGGCTTTTATTGACGTAGCGGTAGATGCCTCAATAAAAAAACAAGAGTACAATTACGATCTGCAATTTGTCCATCGTGAAACTAAATAATAGCCGATATATCATTTACATTGTATTTTTATCTGCTGTCTCGACAAAAAAAAATTATCTTGCTAAATTATCGCAACCTAAATGATTGACGTTCTACCGTCGTAACGCGCAAAACCAAAACATAACATTCTCTCTTCCAATAGCAAGTCCTCCTATACCTTCATACTTTCAACAATTATTAATCCGACACACATTCTGAAACAATCCGCTGCGCTCGAAACAAAAGTCGAGCAGAAAAAGAGAGAAACGCCGGCAAAAACTCATCACCCGCTCCATCCATTCATTCTTCCAGACGCTCTGTCTGACGATTCCTACTTAGTGGGGGAAAAAAATGATTAAAAAAAGTGAAAGGCACGGCATGAGAAAGGAGTGCGAACGCAGGATAAAAAAAAAGGAGAGCAAACGGTGCATACGTACTTTGTAAGTGCGTCGCCAGTTGCGCTTGTTTTCCTGCAGCATTCTCTTCCAAAGCATCGACATCACTTCCGGAAATTGTTCGTACGTGAAGGTCGCCTGCGCCAGCTCTTGCATCATGGCACCTGGCGGATCAAAAAAGTGAGAACTTCAATTAAGCTGCCGAGAATCACGCGCCCACGTTGCTTTTCTCTCTTTCCTTAAAGTCACCATTTTATTTCTCGCGTGGGAAGTCAAGACTTGTCACTTTTTATTTCGGTGACTTTGATTTTTTAATGAAAATTAATGAGTCTCGTGATTTTGTAGCGGAAATCTCTTGCGACTCGTTTTTTAACTTTTTTTTTATATAACTAAAATGCTATTTAATTTAAGATAACGATTAGTCATTAATTAATTGACGCTTGATTGAATGCGAATGGAAGAATAAAAAAATTAGAAAACTTGCCTGTTGGACCCCAAGCATCGTCGTTCGTTGCTTCACGGACTTTGGCTTCGGTGTCCGTGTAGTTCATCACGACATTTGTACTGAAAAAAAAGTTTATTAGCAATTTTTCTAATTAAGTTGTATTGATTTAAATTCTATTTATTAAAATCAATTAAATTAAATTATTTGTGATAGGATAAGAATCTTTTTCTGAAAAAGCGATGGGAAATTCTCGTTTTCAACAAAAATAAGCGACGAGGAATGTTTTGGAACATTTTATATACTACGCCTTGCGCAATACGTAAGTTGCTGAAATTAGTGAAAACAAGGCCAATTACAAGCCGTAAACACTGCAAGAATATGACGCTTTTTAAAACGTGATAAATGGACAATTTGCGATAAAAAAGTGTACGCTAAAGAAAATTTCGTCGATTTTTTGAAGATTAAATTTCATTGACAAGGACAGCTGGCTTACATTCGTGAATTAATAATTAAAAACATATTTCATGTTTTATGTATTTATCAATTTTCGTTCTTTTTTTTTAATAACAATGAACAAAGCTTCTGAAGCAGTTTTTTTATGTAGAACAATTGAACGAGAGATATTTTGATGGAAATTGTAGATGCAATTGGATACGTCTTACCCGCACATGTCAATTCAATATGGTATTACATGAATTAGATAAGAGTCCAGCATTATCAAAGCTGGCCATTCATGTAAACATAGTGACACCAAGTAGTAGATTTACTAGCGACCAGAGAACATTTCCTTCGTAAAGTGCATACATACCTTTAACAGACAATTTTGCCACCAAAAGAACAAACTGGTTTTCCCCTTATGGATCATTTCAAGCATACCTTTTCACCTGCATCTTGCGTAATACACGCTCAATTACAGTGGCAGACAGTTGACCCTGACCTGCTCTTAATGAAAAGAAATCGGGTGTCTCAGTCATCCTAATGGCCCATCAATTAAACTCAATTATTATATAATAAGCACTGATTCAATCAACCCTCTATCGTCTCATCATTCTTTTTTTTGTCATGTCTGATTTCAACTATTTCTTTTTTAAAGATTTTAGATAAAAAGATAATAAAAGTAAAGGCTCGCCATTTATCCATTTGGAAACAATACCAAAGTTTCGATGCAATTTTCAGAAGACTCAAATTCTACAGATGGTAATAAATATTTACTCACCATCCCCGAATAAAAAAAAAGTAAATTACATCCTTCAAAACCTACAATCATCAGCAGCAAATGAACGAACTAAGCAATATGTCATGTAATACGATAACCGCTTCACGCATGATTTGCCAAGAAAAACAGACACTGCCGATAAGGAAATAGCCAATGCAACGCCATAAGCAGATGCTCTTACAACAGGACACCGAGGAATTCTTGAGATCCTTGAAGAAGTGAGTCACCGTACTCCACAAACCATCAAACACCTCGCAGCACCATGAAAGAGCCAAGGCTCTCTGGGTGTACCCGAAGGAGTGTACCCACCATTGTCACAAAAAATAAACATCACCCACACCCAGGCACAAAAAACGAGCACTCCGGCAGGACCCGAAGAGCAATAAAAAAAAAGCAGGAATTCGCGAACCCAGAGAAGAGGTTCGACTACGAAAAGCGAGAAAATAGGCGAAAGGCCTGCGATTTCTGGGACACTCACGCCTTGTCCATGAGCTCGCGCACTTTCCACATGTTCATCATCCTGGCGGCGGGTGCGGGTCGGAGCCCGCGGTCCTCTCGGCTGGTGGCTGTTCCTCGGTCTTCGCGCTGCACACACACACGCACGGCACAGGGCGACCTGGCGAGTCCGGCACTCGAGCCTCAGCGGCGCGCGCACGTCATCAGTTCGGTCCCACCGAGAGCGGCTCGAGGCTCTCGCTACTGCTGCCCGTAATCTGCACCTCCTACTCGCGCGCGGTGGCCATGTTACCTATACTGCACGCACGCGCCGCCTCTCACTTTCCTGCGCCGCTGCGATCCAACTGTAGCTGCCTCCTGAGAGTCGGAACCAACTCCCGCGACTCCTCTTCAATGTTCAATTCAATCTTGTCTATAAATTGTGGAAAAAGTTAGGTTATGGTACTAGAAACTGCGGCGTATCACTTTAGAAGGGACTCCATTTTATTACTTGGAAGCTGGATGTATTTTAACTGCGAATAATGTGTATGAATAATTTAAATGTTTCAATGAGAATTGATTAAACATTTTTTATAATGTTTCTTTAAAAGGATGTAGGTAAAGTAGATTTCGGATCGACAGTAGTTCGATACCGACGGGTGTGGTGACTGGAAGTCACTTGGTCACGTGAGGCTCAACTGGAGAAAGGCGGGCTTTTCAAATTGTAGACTTTTTTACTTAGATTTATTAATTTATTTATTTATTTATTATTAGCCGGTAAAAAATAATTCACATGATATCCTATTGAAAGATCTGTCTTCCGTACGTAGGTATTATACATTGCAAATTCTAAAGAGGTAAACGCAGTTACCTGTTTTTAAGCTGGTTGTACTTAAAATTAAAAAAAAAGGACTTAAAACTATATAAAAAAATAAGAATGTAGATTTTTAACGAGTAAAAAGTAATAGGGATATAATTTGTTATAATTTCAAAAAAATTTTAATTAAAGGCTGTACATATTAAGAAAATAAATATTTGTAAGAAATATAAAAATGTACTTTATACTTAATAATTCTTTGGTATCTATGAGATTAAAATAGCAAAATTTAATAGTACTTTAAATTTTAATGATTATATTTTTATTTAAAAAAGTGAGACGACAGTTAGTAACCGATGGTAGCACCTGTTAAAAAATCATGATTTACGTGACAAAATTAAGCAAAGTTGTGCAACCGGAAGTTGCGTCACGATCGGTACGCAATGCACCAAAAAATCACTGGCTCAAATATGTTTTTATCAAAGAAAGAACCATACAATAAAATATAATAATGATGATTTTAATTAGATCGAATAAAATTGATGATTAAATTTACGCAAAATACAATATGTTCTTTCCTTCTATTATTATGATTTATTATCCGCCTAATTCAATAGAAATTAATTCCTAATCAAAATAAAAATTTTAATTACAGTTTCATTGCGATTCCCGAACGTCTTTAATGAAACTGGCCTTTAAATATCAGGATATTGTTTACAAACATATCGGAGCATGAATACCACGTGACAAATGCAGAAATGTGAATGAACCCTAATAGCGACACTGTATAGCGTTGATGCATACTGGATTTCCTTGGCGAACGTGACAAATTCACTTATTCCGGTGGCGGTTCAAAAATCAACGTAAGTTGAAAGTCATTTCATTTAATTTTATGATGAAAAAAGAATTTGAATAGTATTAAATAAGATTCCTTTCGAAAATCTTGATAATACATCAAAATAAATACGAGTATATAAGTTACAAAACTGTAAGTAATGTTTATTTACATTTTTATCTTTACACGGAATGCATACTTGAGATAATTCGTTATTAAGTTTTTAAATATAAAACATTTATTAAAACTTTATCCTTATGTCATTGGTTTATATTTAAAATGTTTAAAAGTATATTTCAATTACTATTGCAGTTTTAATATGGCCTTCAAAATGTTAAGGAGTTGGAGTCGCTTCCAAGCTTGTGTGAACAATGAAGCTTTTCGAACCACTGTCTATAAATTGAGATACGTTGGAGCAGGAATTGTCGCTACCAGTGTTGCATTTTATAGTACGACTAATTTAAATGTTCATGCAGCTCAACCAGAATTGAGTGCAAAGAATTTTATGGCAGAGCCAATTACCAGTATAGACCATTTAAAAAAAAACAAGAATGACATGAAGACAAAGATGGAACTTATGATCATGAAAATTCAAACAGACTTTATTAGGTCTCTCGAGGATTTAGAAGAAGATGATGTAAAGTTCAAAGTAGATAGGTGGATGAGAAAAGAAGGAGGTGGAGGTATTACTTGTGTACTACAGGATGGTTCTGTCTTTGAAAAAGCTGGTGTAAATATTTCTGTCGTTACTGGAGTATTACCTGCCAGTGCAGTTCAACAAATGAGAGCCAGAGGCAAACAAATGGATGAAGGATCTCTGCCATTTTTTGCTGCCGGAGTCAGTGCCGTTATTCATCCCAGAAATCCAATGGTAAGGCATTTATCAAATGAATTTTGAATGAATATTTACTGATATATTTAATTTCAGGTCCCCACTATTCATTTCAACTATCGTTACTTTGAAGTAGAAAATAAAGATGGTACAAAACAGTGGTGGTTTGGAGGAGGTACAGATTTAACACCATATTACCTTAACGAAGACGATGCTAGGCATTTCCACAAAGCATTGAAGGATGCATGTGACAAGCATGATCCAACTTATTATTCTAAGTTTAAGAAATGGTGCGATGATTACTTCCATATACCTCATAGAGGGGAAAGAAGAGGAGTTGGTGGTATATTCTTTGATGATTTAGATACACCTAATCAGCAAAAAGCTTACAATTTTGTTGAATCTTGTGCCAATGCTGTAATTCCTTCTTATGTACCACTAGTAAAAAAACACAAAAATGATGCTTATGGGTATCATGAACGTCAATGGCAATTATTGAGAAGAGGCAGATATGTAGAATTTAATTTGATATATGATAGAGGAACAAAATTCGGTCTTTACACACCAGGTGCTCGATATGAAAGTATTCTCATGTCTCTACCATTAACAGCAAGATGGGAATATATGCATGAACCCAAAGTAGATTCGAAAGAAGGTAAACTTGTAGAAGTTTTAAAGAATCCTAAAAATTGGCTGAATGTTAAAGATTAAAATCATATTTGGTTTTTATGCGAATATTGCAAACTTTGATTTATTTTGTTGAAAGATGTATAATTTATCTTTATATGACTATCAAATCATATTAACTTTTAAATGGAAATTTAGATATTTTGGAATAAGTTTTAAAAAGTATTTATGTTAAACAATGTACGTTATTATAAGTTGGTTTAATATGGAAAAAGTGATTATTTAATTTGTAAAAAAGATATTAGTATGGTATAAACAAATTGTAAATAATTTTGAAATGAACTGTATTTTTTACAAAAGTGTAACACAAAAGAAGAGAAGGTATATGTGTAAAGATGCTAATAAAAGAACTGATTGTGATTAATATTTTATATTTTTATTATCAAATAGCATTGCATCTAGCACATAGCATAGAATATCAAATGACAAATTGCAACAATTTGTGTAAATAACAAGTAGGCGATCACTAAATTGTAATCAGGAACAAATTTGTCAAAGAAAAAATAAGTCTCTTCATAGTACAAATCCTATAAAATGAATACATTTCTTATTTATAATTTAATGCCGCCGCACCTGTCCATAAATAAATGCAATACTGAAATAGTAGACGATAATGCAATTATGCGAGTTTAAAGCAACATTTTCAGCTTAATCATCATTATCCATTATAACAATAATTGTAACAATCACTTATAATGCTCCTCTGATCTTCGTGGAAATGAAACATACACATTTTTGTTCCTGCGAACTTAATTATTTACATATGTACAATATACAAGCACGAACGCATTGTTTTTCGGAATAGAATGTTTCGAAAGCTATTAAAACGATACAATCGTTATACATGACCATAAAAAACGAATATTTTTGTTGTTCCCTCGAGAGATTTTGGTACGGTTGCGTGCTCGTATGGCAAAAAAATTTGCTAAGGCCCCGTGTTTGTTGTCCCTTTTTTCTCTCTTTCTCTCTCCTAAATTGTCGATTCTCATCCAGCCGAGTTTTCAATTCGGTTCGAGACGTCTTTCATCCGATGTCCGCTGCCCTTCATTCGTCGATAAAAAAAGGAGGAGAGCGTTTGTTTTTCATTTCTTTCTTCGCGATCAAAAAAAGAAAGTCTCTGCGGTACGTAATCGAGTAGTTGGGTCACTATGCTCGTCGGCTAAATCCGTCTTCCCCTCGTGTTACGTTCCGCGACAGGAGTGTCCGTCCATATGGCGCCGACGGGCAGCACACTATCTGTTCAAGAAAGCTTCCGCCTGTACGGACGCGTAGAACAACAGGTAGGCACTGCTACTTTGATTTTGCACCTGATACGACGTCACCTCGGTCACCGTGTGGTCGTCATATTTGTACCATCTGCAAAGTAATTATTCGGATGTTAAACATTCAATTTGCTTTTACAAGAATGATTCATTTTAATTTCATAGTTGCTTCCAGTATTCACTGATGTATGTTTATTTTCATGACATTATTGTTTAATAAAAAGTAATTGTAAGTAATAAAATGAAATAGCCAAATGAAAGTTTTGGGCGACGAACTTATTTATGTTATTTATCAAAATGTTCTTTAAGCTTTTGCTTAAACTCGACATAATGAAAGTCAAACAATATTTTCATCAAAATAATAAAAAGACTCAATGAAGTACAATATTTTTCTTTGTATCAATATCATTCGCTCTTCTATAATCTACTTTTAACAAAAAGTCATTGTTATAAAAAAAAAAGAACAAGAGGCAAATGAACTCACTTGTTCTGAGCATAACTTCGGCAATAGGCCGTGTAGTGTCCACCATCCATGGTACCGAAATGATTGGACATGGCGTAGAGGTTGTAGTATGTGTTGTCGTTATTGATGTACTCGCCGTCCTGAACGATGTATGGTCTCAGGTTGAAATTGTTCAAGGGGAACTCAACGGCTGTGCTTTTCTTCTCGAGCCAACCACGCGTGTCACCAAAGCGGTTCAGATGGATGACGATTATGTGGGGCAGTTTGGCGATGTCGAATTTCTTGATACCTTCACGTGGTACCTTGCAATTCGGACATTTCCAACCGGAAACATTCTGACCACTCACGAATTTCTTCACGCAGTCCTGAAATTAAAGATTTTTTTAAATGTCTATTCTACATTGTACATTTATGCTTTTTGTGTTTTAATTTTTATAAACGAATTAATTAAATTTTTTTAGGGTTGAAACTTACGTCAAGTTTACATTTGTTGAAATCTGGTAGGGACATGGTTAGGCTGTTGAAAGTTTCGTAGGTTTCGCTGGTCTTCTGGCAGCTTAGGCACTCAATGGTTGATCTCAACTGGCCAAAAAATAATTTGGAAATCATGGAGCTCTGACCATTCATGGATTTTTCCCATTCCTTTTCCGCCGTCGTCAATTCTCTGCTGTAGGACATTTTGCTCTTCTAAAAAGCGAAACATTCCAATTATTATTATATTAGTTAATAAAATCATAAAATACAGATACAGAAAATACAGATTAAAATTCTCTATCAATTTTGTAAATTATATTTTGAGACACTTTAAAAACATTTACTGAATATGTATTTAATATATTTATTGAGAGCTTAAAATTTTCAGTAATAATGTCTTCTCGTCGAGGGATTCTCACTCTAATTCTCAATTAAAAATTACAAGTACCTGTTTCAGATCGTTGTGCATCCAATCCAATAAAAACATAAGAAATTCGTGCGAATCTTGTTGATCGTAGCTTCCAAACTGCAGTTTAGATTGTCCTACGATAATCTGTAAAATAAATAATAAATTAATAATTAAAAACTACGTTTTTCTACACAATTATTTTAAAAACAATATATATTTAAAAACTTTCGCATACATTACAAACGATTTAAATAAATTAACAAAAAAATAATATCAGCATATTAAAAACACAAATAGTCGACAATGCACGAAAACCTTAAAATAAAAACTCCAAATTTAATATAAATTTGAAAACATAACGAAACGAACCTTGAGGTCTCTGGGTGAAATACTCTTGTACTGTCCCCTCCAGAGTGCCTTGATTACTTGGGCGACTTCCTCGGCTACATTAGTCGCAATTTTGTCATTTTTGTTTAGGTCGGACGTGTACTGGTTCTCCGTGAAATACTTCGCCAAGCACTCGGTGTTACTCAGGCACTGAATTATGCTGTTCATGTAGCACGAGTTCCCCAGATTCTTCAGTCCCGTGATGCCCGGGTGCTGAAAAAAAAACACATTTAATTACTAAAATAATTTTTTTTAATGGATTTTACTTGTTTTGATTACAAAAATTCGAACTATATATTTTTTTATTTATTCCGCTCTTTTATAAGGCTTCTGATGCTTGTGAAACCATTTACTTAATTAATTTAATTGAAACAAATTATTGTCGAAAGGACTTAGATATTTTGTAATTCGCTTGAACGAAAGAATAAAAAAAAATGTATAATCGAGGAAAAATATTATTTAACACTTAATTATGCAAATGCTATTTATCCATTTGCTCAAACGTAGACGCTCGTGATTGTTGCCAGACATTTCTAATTATGCAAAAATATAAATTCCATCCTTTGCTTGTTATTTTCTCTAAAATGTCACGCTACTTTTTTTTTTAAATTATTATATATTTACCGAAAAAAAAGAAAGAGAATTTATCGCTTAATTGCAAAAAATCGCGTCACTATTTAGAAAAAAAATATTTCTTCGTAACTGTTGCAAATGCATTAATCACAATTGGACAAGCCTCGATTAAATTTCGAAGTATTGTCTGAGTAGGTAATTATCGCGCGAATCAACAATTTACTTGTTGGCGATGACGCGGACGGAGAAATTTTTTTTCCGTAATTGAGAGTCAGTAGAATGAAATTTATTTAATAAATCTCTCGATAATAAACATTTATCACTAGGCGATAACAACAATTTCTTTTCAATTTGCAGTATCGTTTACGCCAAGTGCGTAAGTAACAGCACTTTGTATTTTATTATGTATTTGCATAATTTTCTGGAAAATCTTCAATCGATTAAATACAAAAATGAACAACAATAATAATAATAATAATAATAATAATAACAGTTATACTTTATTTTCTAAATCTTGTATTTTTTAAATAAAAGTCATGAGCTTTCAAGATAACTCCCGGAGTTTATACTTTTATCAATAAATAATATCGATCGTCAAATATCTGACGAAACGGATATCTGATGATCGATTTAAAAAAAATGATTTAGCAGTAATTTTATTTGATAATTTTTTATTTATTTTTTTAAATGTACTAAATGTTGTTTTACGAAAATAAATATAAAACATGAATTATATTCGATAAATATAATATTAATAATAACCGAACTATTTATAATACTAATACAACAAAGATTTTAATATCTTTAGTATTTTTCAAAATTGAAATATTTTTTACAAAATAATTCATCGATAAAAAAAGGATTTTTTTTAAACGGATAATCCATAGACGGTCTCAGATCGACCGGATGACTTGCGATCTAAGAATTTTGCAGTAGCATTATTATTTACTTTGAAGGTGATATTGGCTGGATTTCTCCAAATCGAATTAAAAAAAATAATATCTTTTTTTTCTTCGTTGTAACAGTATTAAAATGAGTGTATGTTTTCTTCCTTTACGTAACGAGGCTCGTTTATCATTCGCTGCAGCAACGACATCGTCTGGAGTCAACTGAACTCAGAAACCTAAGAAGACTCTTTTTTTCTCTTTTTTTATGTTTAAAGTGTCTCTTTGAAATAAATCATAAAATGTTTCGATGAACTTGAGGTGATCATAAATAAAAAAAAGCGCTGATAACAGAGAAAAAACGGTGGCGACGAGAGCAAAAAGCGAAAATAAAAAAGATAATCCAAGTGAACGGGTCTTAATTGTTTCAACATCGTACCCACGCAGGCGTCTCCTACTGTTTACATATGTGAAAATATTTCATACAATTTATATATAAACTCGCTGTACACAGTTTGTATAAAAAAATTTTTCTATACAATGGGTAAACAGTTGTATAAAACTGTAAACAATAGTGTAGATTTTTTACAGAAAATTATTTTGTATAAAAAATATTTATATAAAATTATTTTATACAGTTGTTTACAATTGCTCAATTTAATCGTTGCATGAATAATTTTACATAAAAAAATCTGTACAATTGTTTACAGTTATATACAATCGTATACACGTTGTATAGAATCATTTTTTGATACAAACTGCATATGATTATACACAATTTGTATATAAATCGTATCAAATATTTTTCACATGGGTTGAAAAATTCAATTAAGCTATTTTGCTCTACGCGGCCTTCGCATCCCGTTACGAATTGCCTTTTATTGTAGTACTACTCTGTACCGTCTGTTTCCGCGTTCGATTAAGCGCGGGAGGCTAAATCCTCGCCCAAGGAAATCAAAGCGAGCCGCAGGGTCGACGAGCGGCTATTCACGAAGTTCAAGTTTGCCGTGGTTTATATGTCTGCCCGATATCCCCGCGGAAATGTCCTCCACGCTGAAAGGAGTCGCATAAATTAAATCACCGAGGGTAGATAACAGCAGACGGTACAGGCTGGATGATTCGATAAGTTTTTAATTTTTATTGAGTTATTGATAAGAATTTCGGCAGCGACTTAATCGAAAGGCTATCGGTGTAACGATGTCGAGGGTATTCACTTTATCATTGATGTATACTGCAGTGGTCCGTGTTTCTTCCTTGTTCTTGTTAATTGACAGGTTTTCATTTTTATTTTGTTAATTATCACGATTTTTAAATAAGAAGCCAAGAGAAAAATCTTACTCTACTATAGAATTTTAAAGTGAAAAAAATATTGTAGCTTTAAATAAAAATTTAGTTGAATTCTCCTTATAAAATTATTTGATTTATTTAACCAAATATTAGATAAAAATATTTCGCTAATTTAATCTTGGTTAATTAAATAAAATCTTTAAATAAACAAAGTTTAATAAATCAAGTGCTCTTTTAATGAGAAAGAAGTCTTGATGGAAGTACAATTTTTTTTGTTATAGAAGATACGTCCTCTACTATGTTGTATTTTAAAAGTTCTTTCAGATAGCAAAATGTACACTTATTGATGCACAAAGCACGAAGTTTTTAATTCACAAATAAATCATAATACTTCACGATATTTCCACTTACGCGATAAACAAAGATACCTTAACTATTTAAAAAAAAATCCTACTTAAAAAATAGAATAAATAAATAGTAAAATAAATTATTATACACCTATATATAGAAAGATAAAAAGGACGTTCCCAGATTACGTGTAAATATTCTCCTCAAACTGAAGGCGACGGTGAAAAACACTTCGGGCTAAGACATCCTTCATCTCCTAATACGCATGTCTGTAGGATTTTTTTACACATCCACCCCGACATGACTATTTTTTAATTCCCGCGCAGGGATAAAAATACACGCTCCCGGCGCCGATATTCAACAAAAAATAATAAAAAAATTACAAATAGTAGTTTAAATTTCGCGACAGAAGCAAAGGAAAAAGCGTCGCACCTTCTTGAAGTAGCCAACGATGTAGTGGGACACGCGTTTCCCGTTCAGATGAACCATGTCCGGATTGCGCGGCGCGCCGGTCCTCCGCAGACTGCGGCAGCTTCGCGAGTCGCTGCATGCACGAGGAACCGCGGAATCGGATTGGGAAGCCCGTCGCGAACCCTTTCCGGAACACGTGCCGGCGATGGCGCGTGCCTTCTTCGATGGCTGCGTGACGTAGGCCTGATGTATCGAATTTTTTTTTTATTTACTAACAAAATCTTTCGATGTTTTCGTACGCACGTGACTTTATTTCCTTACTTGATTTGGCGGTTTATGCGGAAACGCAAGAAGAAGTTGCAATTCAACGTGGAGAAAATACAGAATTTACGGTTCGATTATTTTGGCGATAAAAATTGTAATTGTTCAAAAATTTACTTAACGATTTTTTCACGTCTTAGTATTTTAAGGAACGTTGTGTCTACATTGTTGTAAATTAAAAAGAAACTTTAGTTTGTTACAAATTGAAAAATAAGATTTAAGGTATGATCAGACACATTTAAAACTATGAAACAATTTGACCTTTAATTGGAGAAGCCTGAAGTAGTAAGTTGTACTTACATTATTGTAAATTAAAAGAAACTTTATCTTATTACAAATTTAAAAATAAAATTGAAAATACGATCAAACACATTTAAAACTGAGAACCATTTTAACCTTTATTTTAAAAAGCGAGAAACGATCGAAAACAATTTCATTCAGTAAAAAGAGCATTCTTTATGTCAACGAATAAATCTATATTTTGTAACAAATTTAAAAATAGTATATCTGACACGTATACAATCTTTATTTAACAAACCAGAGAAATATATACCCGTCAAGCAATCAAGAAGAACTTCACGTAAAAAAAAAGTACAGTAACATGCAGAAGTGAACTGAAAAGAATTATTTTTAAAAAAGTTTTTTTTTTTTTGTTTTCACCAATAAATAACAATTAAATAAATAAAAAATAAATAAATAAAAAAAAGAAATGAAAGACCACAGCTCAAAGTCCACCCGATAACGAGACGCAGGCTATACCCGACCGAAGCATTTGTCGCTACATCGAATAAGTAGATACAGGCCGGACACGGTGGGACAAGATGTGCATCACTTTTCTATTTAGAGGAGCGACGGTACGCTTGTACGACGCCGAGGCAGAGTGACGCAGCGGCTAGAGCTTATTTTTTCTCGACGCGCAAATACAGTGCCATTAGCGTCCGTCCGTTATATAGCAGCGGAATTTGGATTATTAAAGCGTGGTACCATGGCGGACGGTTGAACCGAGTGTCCCTCCCCCCTCGATTGTGCGCCTCGCGCGTCGCCACCGACGGTTATACAAGCTCGTAATTTTTTTTTTCACGCATGTCATCTCTTTGTCGACGCGATTCGTTATCGATGATGATTTTTTCTTTCTTGATAATGATCAAGGTACACGGAGAGAATGTCGCAAAATAGCGGTAAAATTATAACTGAAAAGTACAGCTAGAGCAAACAAATGCGAACAAGATCACTGCTGCCGAAGCTTGGCTACTATAGGTTGGTAAAAATTGTAATTTATTAAAATTTCATTTTCTAGTATGCAAATTTCTTGATTTTTTTCTTTTTAACGAAATTTTAAACAGATTCGATCGTATTTATTAATTGATACATTCGCCAGAGACGTGAAAATTAGGTAATTTTACCCAACTTGTTCTGGATTTGGTAAAAATTACCCATTCACGGTGATCTTGGGACGCCTTGATTTTCTGGCCGGATTTTTATTAAATTTTACGAAATTTTTTACTACTTTAAGTGGAATAAAGACACGCTAAAACAGTTGGAGTTAAATTTCACTCTTAGTTTACAGTGAAACACTCGTAGAGTTAAAATTGACTCTATCGGAGTCAAATCAAATTTAAATTTTACTATACCGTTTAGTAATTCACGAATTTAAGGTGTAGTTTATTTAGTTTTTTTTTTCATGTTTTAAATGAGTGCCAAGCTTTCACACTTTTCCACACTGTTTTTATAAGTGCCGCAATTCTTTATGATTTTTTAATGCGATAAGTAAATATCGACTTAGTGTAAGATTTATCCCAGAATTTGTTGATGTTCTAGTTCGTTAATTTTACGACTGTTTTTACATTGTTACTTAGTTTTATAGGAAATAATTTTTTTTAAGTTAAATTTTACAATCTAGCCTTTTTTAGGGACAAATGTTAGGAAAATTTTCGTCTTACATGGAAATAATGTAATTGAATGAAATTTGATTTAAGTTGTTATTATAAATTCGTATTTAAAGTACACAGTCATTTGACGTGTTTTTCGTAAAAACAGTACAATAGCAGTGTCGCAAGAACTTTTTTTTTATACTGGACGTTAACGTCAAAGAATTTTAATGAAGTGCAATGAGTTTAAAACGGTAATTCGGAATTTCAAATTTGGCGCACTCTCGTCAGTTGTCAATGACGCAATTTTATATAAGTAGTGTTCTAACATTTCTAATATTCCACGGTATTTTTTGTCCGCAGTAGCGGAAAGTGTAAAGCTTTGTGGCGCCAAAATTCAAATTTATTTACATTTCAATTTGAATCATCAAAGAATCTTCCGTTCACTTCGAACCAAATTCTGCAATTTTCCGACTAATAAAGATGACATTACATAATTTTGTTTAACAAATAAATGCAATCTCAAAAATTGTAACGAATTAATCTAAAATATTTACGTTTATACTCACTTACGTATTACATGCATATTACATAAACGGGAAGGCGAATACTTTGAGATGTAATTTTTGCAATAATTTCTTTTAATAAAACAGAAAAATAATTTTTTAATAATTATTTATTAGTAAAAAAAAAGCAGTAGCATGAATAATGCTACCGCAAGGTGAGTCCCTCCCCCGTTGCTGTTCTAAACTTGACTCCGGACGAGACTCACTTATTCTTTACTCATTGTATATTCAGTTCTATATATACCCAGTGAATGCTATTTCAGATGAACGGCCGACGTGTAATTTTTTAATGCTTTTGACGAGATGACCCGTTCAATCTCGATTAGACCTCGCCGAGCGAAGCGCGCTTCTTTTTTTTTATCGCAGTTAATCAGGCGATTTTATCGTTGATTTGGCGTGGAGTATCGCGAGCGTAACATTATAATAGTTAGAAAAAGAAAAGAATAATAAAACGGGCAATTTGGTCGTTGCGCAAGAGAAGCGGCTTTGAAATTCATGAGGAAGAGGACACTTCCGAACTTTGCATTTTGGCCCCACGCGCTCCGGCCGCACATGTGGCGTAAATAAACGATTCGGAATCTCTCATTACATTTTATAACGTTGACGGCGTAAGGATTGCATAAGCCGGCAAGCTTCAATTTTCAATGTGACCAAATTATTTTACTACGACTTTAGACAATTAAAATAAAAAAAAAATTGTACGTAGCAATTTCGCGATTATTCAGAGTTACATTATGTCTGTCACGAGATTTTTATAATTTGCGTTTTTCTTTTTTAATTCTTCTTTAATTTATATGTAACATTTGGATAATTAGACAATTTTTAAAAATGTGTAAATAAATTTTTAAAGAAGAAAATAATTAGTATATAAGATAATTAAAGTAAAAAAAAGTTTAACTTATAGAATGTACAATTGTCGGCGGATCCTCCACGCAAAATCTAAAGCGAATCTTACGTAATTTTTACGTATACTCGCACGGGAGCACCTTCCTCCCAACAGTTACTAAAAACCGACGAAGCGACGAGCGTGACTTTGTAAATTTGTACAGCGATCCGAGCGAATTAATTTTGCGATGAAAATAAAAAAAAAAGAGGAAACTATAGGCGCACAGTCGCCTGGTGGGTATAAGAGTCGAAAAGTCAACAGAAACTGACGTTAATCAAGAACAATAATTAAACGAAATAATAGTGCCACGTGGCTCCTACACGACAATTTGTTTTTTGTCATATATTAAAAAAAACGTTTTTTTTTTTTTACCGAGAATTATATAACGGATGTGATGCATTTTCCGAAAGATCGGCAGTCAACGCTTGTTTTATATATACCGTCGGGACGAAGAAATCGATAAAGTAATTGATATCGAGGAGCCTGCGGAAAATTGCGCAAAATTGTGTATGCATTGAAACGTCAAATTTTCGAGCAATAAATTCATCACTAAGTATATCTGTCTCCGGTTTTTTATAACAAACTCAATTTTTTTCTATTTTATTTTTTTCTCTTCACGGCTGACTTATCATTGTAGTTTGTTTTCGAGTCTTGCGTAATTCACATACTTCCGTAAAAAAAAATTAAATAAAATAAATTCCTCGAATTTGCACAGGCAACGTATGCACGATGCTCGCCGAAGGCGATCAGCCGTGATCTTATTTATTGTTTATTAAAAGGTCATTTTCTAATTTTTTAGCCGCCTTATCAATTACTTCATAACTCGATGACTCTCGGATTCTCGTAACCGGAGTACCACGTCACAGTGTAAATTCCACCCAGCAATTGCACTCGTCTATAATTAGTACATTCTGTACATACGAATAAACTCTCGTTGAGAAAAACGAGCCAGGGAAATATATCATAAATTATTATAATCTTAATGGTAACATCGAGACTCGCTTGGAATGTCCGATCTTTTCTTTAAGCTGATTGTACAAGCACAGGCACCAATCTCGTACGTCCTTAATTGCCACATGACAAATTGGAATGTTAATGAGCCTTCCTCTCTATTATTACATAATCTCAATTTATTTTTATAAACAAATGTATATTTACTTATTTATTTATTAATATTAAACGAGTATAAGCCATTTACACACAATAAAATGTATAAATTAATAATTATAATGACAATTAACCCTTTACTAATTTATTCGTTTAATATTTCCCGTATAGCAATACATCCTTACATATATTGATTAAAGGAAAAGTAAATAAATCAATGTTTTACAATAAAATCTGTACTCCGTTAATTTCTCTCGTTACCTCTTGGAGGTCTCGATTTGCAATGATAAAGCTTTAGAAATAAATTACCCTACGTTGTTTTTCTCAATGCCCAGTCACGCATCAATCTCCCCGACTAAAAGAAAAAAACATTCACGCATAATCAAAAAAGAAATCGCTCCTGTCAAAATAAAAACATTATACATCCTTCCCCCACCCACTGCCTTCACAAAAAGCGTAGAGACTACTATACACACTGTCGTGAAATCTCAAGGTGGTGCACGAGGAGAAACGGTCGTTAATCCGCGGAGTCAACATTCCTTGATCTAAATCTCGGAGCGCCGGGTATCAGGCGTCGCATCAGGTCTCGCGATAAGGGAGTCGACGATGCCGAGACCGGAAGGTCACGCGGAGAGGAGGGGGGAGAGTCGGAGTGAGTTGAATGGATTTTCGAGGGGGCCGGCTGATGAACTTTATTTTTATCCGCTGACGGAGCTTTCGGTGGCTCCTGCTTTCTTTTTTCGGAGCGGAATTCCTCCGAATGACGCGCGCCTCTTTCGGGATCCTGCTGCCGGAGAGTCTTTTAAATCGATGGAATGTACTTCTTCATTTTTTTTTTAAGCTTAGTTTATTTTAGCTTTTTTTTTTGTGGCCGTGAGTAGGCATAGTTTTACTTTTTCTTTAAACGAACGTAATTTTTTTTTACCATTGCTTTAGAGCGATAAATAAAGGCTGACTTCGGTGTAAGATTTATTTGAGAAAATTATTGACGGGCGATCGTTAATTTTACGATGGTTTTAGATCGATTTATCATTGATGCGGCTTGGATTTTTTTAGCTAAATTTTATACGCGTACGTTCGCAGTGACGTGTGTCCGACAATGAAAGAAGTGTCTTGTTTGGTCTGATGCGAGTTTTTTCAATGCCTGTGATGTAAGATATTGAATAAAGTGTTTCAGCGAATTAAAATGACTCTCTAGTGTTTACGATGGTAGTTCCCCACGAGAGGCAAGAATTTGAAGTTTGCGTGCCTCCAAAGCCACTGGACTAATTCAGTTAATCGCCAAGATTATAATCCTTATCGTAAATTACATTTAAAGAACATACCTTAACCCGAATAAAAAAAACAACAACTCGTACTATAAGATCAATCTACCAAGTAAATCGTTTTTTGTTCCTTTAAAAAGGTATAGTAGTCTAAATGTTTGAAGAGGTACTTTTAATTTTTAATAAGAGTCACGATTATACATTTGATTTTTTAAATAGCCTATCAAGTATGTAGTTAACTTAATGAAAATTATAGTATACTTAATTAACGAAATACTACTTAAAGTCATTGAATGATGCATGACATCATTATTTGTTAATATTATAGTGATTCAAGACTAATTATTAATCTAAAAAATCTCACCAAATGATCAATAATGCATTCATAAGAATTGCTGCATTAAAAATTACTGTAATTTTTACCAAAGCAAGAAAAAAGTCGAAAAATAAAAAAAAAACGATAAAATTGTTAGCAAATTTAGCAAAATATAAGGTAAAATTTAAATACTTTATTTATTTTAACAAAATTGCAAGTCACTATAGTCAGTTCTTTTATTTTACACAAACTCATCGTTATTTAAATAAATACTACAGCAATTTTTAACGAAAGATTTTTCTCAATATATCCCAATTCGAAAAATCGCTCGTCACTCCGATCAAAAAAAAGGACGACCTCCTCGCTCCGATCACCGACGAATAAAACGACACTGTTAAAAAAAAAATCCTTTGACCCAAATTTAATTTTAATTCAATTTGTAACCCCGATTAAACTTAATTAAATTGCGCACAGCTTTACATTAAAAACACTGATTTTGGGTCAAAGGATCTTTTCTATCGTCGTAGCAAAACAAAAAAAAAGGGTCGAAGACTTACGGGATTGCGTTTGTCGACGACGTTGAAAAATCTGATCTGCACCATTTTCGTCCTTAGCTTTCTACTCGCTCAAAAAAGTACGTGAAAAAACCGCGCACTGAGAGTCCGTCCCCGCGTAAACCAACGAGCGTCAATGAATGCACCAACGCGTAGGATATTTTCGGTCGTGCGAGCGGAGGCGCGTTGTCCTCTCGGTCGAGCGGGTGACTGACGATGCCGCGGCGAAGGAGCCCGAGAGGGAGTGAGAGCGCCGCCAGCCGGCCGACACGTGATAAGGAAATTATCGCACATTAGATGTAACGTCACGTGACCGAGCGGAGGCCCCCCTCCCCTCCTCCCTCGTTATTATCTCCGCCAGTCTCCGCGATTCGAGTATTATACGCGAGGTGAGTGTGTCTGCGTGTGTGTGTGAGTGCGTATGTGTGTGTGTGGGGGGGGGGGGGTCGAGTGAGAGTGTTGGTACGGAATTTTAATGGCAGTGAGCGGAATGTCGGTAATTGGTCCGCTCGAGTGTTTATACCCGATGCGGCGGTACCTTTTTTACGGGAGCGGTCGACAGAAGATGGGCTTATTGTGTGATTGATCTTTGTTTCGTTTTTTTTTTCCTAGGGAAAGGTATGCGTAATGTAGTGGGCGGATGAATATTTGAGAAATTGGGTTAAATATGTTTCGGCCTTTTTTGTTATACGGAGAATAGACACGTTCGTAATGCATGTGCAAAATTATAGGAACTTTGTTATTTTGTTGGGGATTTAAAAAATAGTGAAATATTCATAATGATTTGGAGCAAAAGGATTTTTGAATTTTAGTCTCTTATTTTCAAAAGTATATATATTTTTTAAATACTTTCTTATTGCGAGTGCAAATCAATAAATTCGTTCGCGATATAGACGGTAATAAAATTTTCAACTGATAATATGTTTATTGCCTCTCGAGTATAATTAATGCCTTCGTCAGCCATCAAATTTATTATTTAATTCTAATTTCTTTTTTCTTTCAGGTGCTGACTTTTAAATTATTTACGCAGATACTTTATTAAATGCGATTATGCATTTCTTATAATTCTAATAAGAAAATCTTCGTTTAGACGTTGCTTTTAATCATTAACGCATAAAAAAAGTACGTACTTGAGATTCAGTTTACGCTCGATCGAAGTTCTGACAAACGCGAAATTTGAGATCCAAACTGATTTGTACATTATACCACTGATAAGTAACAGTGTTATTGTATCCGATTTTTCGCATGCATACGGAGGACGATTATTTCTTTTTTTTTTCTTAATTATGTTCGTAAGTGCGATTGCTCGAGTTTATCTTGCGAATTTTCATGCTTAGATAACCTTTTTTTTTTTAATTAACAGCTGTTAAGATATTAAAGCGATAGTGTCAGTATAGTATATTCATCTGACGAAAAAATATCTTGTACGTACGTAGAAACCTTAATTACGCCCATGAAAATGTAGACCTCGAAATTAAGTGGATAATAATAAATTACTCGTAGACGAGGATTTTCCAATCAGCGTATCTAATCTTTCATTCCTGATCAGTGCGTAAAAAACGCTGCTAAAGAAGAAAAATTTGTTTTTCTTTAAAAGTTCATTCCATTCATCAATAGAACTACTCGAATACTGTTAGACCGACTATACGTTTTACTACTAGCATTAGAGATTTTATACTACTATTAAATCAATAAGACAAGTAATCCTGCAAATGCACCTCTTATTGATATCAACGTTTTCACTGTATACTTATATTGCTGGAATGTAAGTGTAATTAGGGTGAAAAGTATCTTTAAGAGTGAACAAAAATTTGTATGAATTAAAATTTAATTAAAAATTACACCTGACAATCCTTTTCTAGTAGGATAAAATCGGAAAAATGATTAATTATCAAGGAGAAAGTCGAAAAATAAAAGGAATTACTCTAGGGTGACATTTTAATGCACAACCAATTTAAAAAAAATTCAAGTTATTATTTTTACTTCTATTTATGTTCACTTTAATAAACTTTCAATGGAGCATATTTTTCTTTGCGCAAAATACTTTTACTGCATACCTCTCTTATAGCATTACATAATTATTTTTATACTTTTTTTTATAATTTTAACAAGCAGTATTTCTTTAAAGAAGTTGTACGCTGTTTAATATTACAGTGCAGCCGTTATAAAATTAATAAAATAGAAATAAACAAATAAATAAACGAGCCAGAGAACGTGAAGCAAGAAAATGACGAGTCACGCAGATCACATCACATTCTACGGCATTACGGATCGGAGGCTGCGCACAATATATTTAATTCGCGGGACCCCAGGGCCGAGCCTCTCTCCCCGAAAATCGGTCACGCAGCTCACACGCGCAAACTTTCCAGTGTCTAATACTCTCCATCGTTCCGACCACGCGCGCGTGGCAAGGATAAGTTTCCCCCCCCCCCTCTCGCACCTGCTACTCGTAATTCAGCAGCGTTTCGCTCCCTGCCTTTTCTTGTTTTTTCCCCCTCTTTTTTTTTTTAATTATTTTCACAGCCGCACGTGCGAACGTCCAACGCGTGACTTATATATACATATACATGAATACGTAGGAGTTATACATACGAGCGCGCGAATCCGAGGCGGTGGCGACGCTCCGCTGACGACAGAGGCGCCGAACGCTCGAGACAACAGAGGTTGGCGTCAAAGAGACAACAAGACCAGCTGAGCGAGCAAGACAACTAAGCAAACCGAGCCTCTTTATTTACTCCCTCTTTTACAATCTTTTTTTTTTTTTGTTCTTTTCGCGACACGGCGTGGAGCTTCGTTGGTGGGCGACGCTCGTATGATTGCGGTCGGGGTAGGGATGCGATTATTTTTAGCGATAATTTTCGCTGGTTCGATGCCGTCTTTTTTTTTTTTGCGCTCCGGTGAGGATCGCTTTCCGCGGATGCGATTTATAGCCACGCTTTTCGCCGGACGCGTTATCTGGAATGGCAATGAGCGCCGCTAGTAGTTGGGAGATAATTACGAGCGATTGAGTAATTTCTGTCGTGTTATTAGGCGTGAATAAAATTTATGCTTCGATCTAGATTTTCCTGCGAGAGGCGTAGTGATCGTAATTTTTTTTTTATAATTTTTGGAAGTCATGTTAAGAAAGGTAGAAGGTTTGGTCCTTTTTTTGCCGTGAATGACAATTAGTTTTCGATTTAGATTCCTGGAGAGGTGAAACTGTAATTGACTTTTCATAAGTATTTTCATTGAATAAAAATTATAAAATTTTTAGTGTTGGGATTTAGATTTTCATGCAAAGTGTAGTACTGCAGCAGTACTGAATTTTTCATAATTCTTATTTAATTTATTGACAATTCAGTAAACGTGAATTAATTATTTTGATTTTAAAATATTTATATCAAATTTCCAATTATAATTAAAATAAATTATACACGCTAAAACGGTTAGAGTGAAATTTCACTCTTATATAGTTTTTAGCGTAACTACTAGTGGAGTTAAATTTGAGTCTATTAGAGTGAATTTTGACTCTATACGAATAGAGTGATTTTAATTCAATGTAAATAGTAGAGTAAAATAGCGTATAAAAGGTTAAGTCCGTACGTTTCACTCTACTTAAGATTAAAAAAATCACACCATCAAGGGAGTTAATTTGACTATAAAATTAAAGCGAAAATTTGACTCCAATAGAGTTAATTTTCGCTATATTTCACTCCAGCTGATTTAGCGAGTAAGAATCACTATAATAGACCGCCTTTCAAGTTTGCTCTTGAATTACTCAGCATTACAGCCGATACAGATAAAATTAAAAAATCAGATCAGACGTTGGAGTCTGCTTCACTTCTGATTATCACTACGCAGAAGTAAAGTAATTAAAATTTCTCAATTATTCTCTCCGGCAGTACATTGCATCGAATTTGCATGAATCAGTCGGTTGGTTAATCGCGAGACGATCGACGGCGCCAAGAAAAAAAAACGAAACAACAGAGACTTAACAATTGATTTCTCGATTTTCGCGGATGACTTTCCCTTCGTGCGTCCCGAACAATGACTTCGCGAGAAAAGCTCGCGAAGTGCAATAATTGCACTTACTTTTTTCTTTTTTACCACTCTGTATGTCTTTTAATCATACGACGACGTCAAATACTGTCGGGCGAATTTAATCGACCGGATTTTCACCTTCGAGTGCGTGTCTATCAGAACACAGTGTTCTTCTTCCTTCTTTTTTTCTAATTTTTTACTATTATTTATTTTATTTTATTTTATTTTATTTTTTTTATTTAATTTTATTTTTAAGGAGAACAAAACAATCGGTACATTAGGAACAAAAATATTACGATTGTTAATGACGGTATTGCACGAAATGATCTTTTCTTAATTGCAGGGTATTTAGAGATCGTTAATTGTGGGTGATACGCGATGCGATCTAATAACTCGTGAAAAATCTAAAAATGCATTAGTATTTTAGTTCATTTGGTACATTTCGTATTTTAGTGTGTTAAGCATGAATTGACGATTCAATTTTGGTTAGCTGCATCAATGCGCAGTGAGTTTTTAGTGTATATTTGGTATCACTTTAAAATTTTCCATACTACATTCTTTTATTGCATTTGCGAAATTGTTATTAACTATCTTATTTATTACTTAAAAAACAATAAATAAAATGCGTTTATTCCCCTATTATATAAAAAAAGGATGAATAAATCGTTTATATCGTGTTTTAAATCTAAATCGAACCGAACGGCAAAACAAAATTTCCAATATTATTTAAAGAATACATCCATTTTATAATTTTAATGAAATTTTAAGCAAAAATTCTGACATAAACAATCGCACAGTAAATGCGCATAGAACGACGTGGAAAAAATGCTCTCGGAGAAAAATTTAATTACGCAATGTGGACGCGCGACGCAACTAACTAACTGTTTATCAGTATTTGTTTTTAAAGGAAAACTTTTTCACATCATTGTCGAAAGAATGTTTTTTCTTTTATCACCAACTGTTCCGATTGTTTATCTGGAAAATTTCGAGATGCTGGCAACATTTAACTACATTTATATGATGAACGACTTATAATTTTTTTTTTAATTGCTTATGTTCCTTATTTTTACGAAATTTAAGTCTCTTTGAATTGCAAACAATTGGTGCAGACGCATGACCGCGAAAATAAAAATAAAAAAAATGCGTAATAAGAAACGATGAGACCTCTATTGTGCTTCATCGGCGAAGGAATGACAATTTTTTTTACTTCGAAAATGATGAAAGAATTTTTGTTCGCTTTGCCGTTTGCAAATCTTCGCATTTTTTGTCTTATCGTCGGGACGTCGCGATAATTATGCACGTGTGCATAAAGTGATTTTTATATCGATATTCGAAGAAAAAAAAAAGAGGGAAAACTGACTAACGGAAGACAAACACTAAGAGGAGTGTCATGCAACGGACTCTTTTTTAATTGAAGTATATTTGTCAATTAATAATCTCTAATCAAACTCAAATCGTTATTAATAAACTACTAATGTGAATATGTGATTTTGATTAATTAAACTCGCTCGATTTAACGGGGGAAGAAATCTGATTTGTTGACTCATGCGACTTTCAACTATGCGAGTTTTCTAAGTCTAATTTATTTTTTCATTACACCAGAAATAAATTGGTTGTGTCTGTTGTTATTTTTACGCGACTCTGTCGTCGCTCTTGGACGACTTGAGATTCGAATAAAACTTAATCGCACTTTATGCATAATTAATGATTTATTTTCGTTAATTGCCGTCGCATCGTCAGCAGCGAGAGTGTGTACCCAAGAGCGAGCTCCAGGGGGCTACCATGTTAACTGTGGGATTAAGAAAGATTATTAAATAATTCGCGAAAGAAATTCTAAATACGTAGTTTCACAGTAGACATTGAAAATATTTTCCACACTGTAACAAATTTTGGCTAATAAAAAAAATGTTCATCAAGTTCGATATTTTTTTATTGTTGTGTTTATTTGTATTATATAAATATATTTAGTCGATTTGATAAAAAGTTTATATTATTACGAAACAATCGAGAAAATTGTAGGAATAAATTTTGATTGCTTTAACGAATAAAATGAAAAAAAAAAATGAAATTTAAATTGTCTGCTTCCTTATCTCCGCGAATATTGTAATGTTTTATTTAAAAAATTTATTCAAGTCTCGCAATTTCCTTGTGAAAATAACGGCAAAACTGAAGCAACAAATTTTCGAGACATTAGCAAACAAAATGAATTCAAATTATTCCAGCTACCTTTAACTTTTTTTTAAATTTGCTGTAATTCCATGTGGTCCAATATTTTTATGAAAATTTTTTAATGAATAAACAAAACTCTCCAATAATTCGAGGTACATATATCTTTTTGTATATGTTTATAATTTATCTTTATCACCGTTCCACTATATAGTACCTTTATCAAATTTGATTTAAAAGCCGCGCGCACAATTCAATATCATCGTAATAAAAAAAAAATTGGAGCAATAAATTTTCAAGATTTATCATAATAAAAAAAAATTTCCAAACCATTTAAAATTACTTCGATATATCTTAATCCATCGCGTTATAAAAATGCATTATCAAATTGAGTTACCAATTTGTATTTCATCTCTTTGCCAGTAAATTTTCACCAGTACAGGGAGAGAAATGTTATAGTAAAAATTACTATATTCCGTAGGAACAATGGGACATACTCGACCTATGATGATTTTTACTATAAAACATACTAAAAAATGCTATGTACATAGCAAAAATTGCTATTTATATAGTAATTTTCATAAGTTGAGTATATCCCAGTGTTCCTACGGAACATAGTAATTTTTACTATAACTGCACTTCTCTCCGTGTACTTCTTACCTTAAAAAGCAAAGTAAACGATGGATATAGTATACATATAAAAAATAAATATAAATGTAATGTAGACAATTTATAAATATTTATATATACATGTGTCCTAATTGAACGCAACATCGAGTAAAGCGAAGAAAAAATTTCGTCACTAGTCTCCACCGCGGCGCCAAAGTAATCCAACCACCGATCGCTGTATCTATCTACGTAAATAGAGTACCGTTTCCACTTCGCGTCTGATTTAAAGCGCCAATATTTAACCGAATGGAAGGATCGTCTAGTCGCCCGGTCGGCAGACAGCCGAATTCTTCGCCAGACCGTTACTGTGTTTACAAAAATGCAGTTGGTTTGTGCGATTACTCTGCAATTATTGTACTCCGAGCGCCGCCGATCTTAATTGCCAATTAAAAAAAAAAAACTTGCGTTTCCTGCTTGTCTTTGGTGGGCGCCTCATTTTTTTTATGTTTACGAGAGCCGCGTGAAAAATTCCTGCGTTAGAAACGTGACTCGTCGCGTTTAATCCGGAAATGGAATTATGACACCGACGTCAGAGTTCAGGAAGTACGTATACACATATACAACATATACATATACGTATACGTATACATATACAAAAATGCATCGGTACGCAGTTAAAAATTTTGTGTTTTATGTTATTTAAAAAATAATTACACAAAGATTGGGTTTAAATTACCTTTTTTTTGTTAAATATTTGTGTAGTTTACTGGAGCAGTCAAAATGAAACATAATATTTGTGTAATTTCATAATGTATACACAAAAAGTATGTTTCTGTTGCGTCAGTTCGATTCTAAACACAAAAATTATGCTTAGATTTGAATGGATTTTTAAGTGTGTAAAAGGGATAGTGTGATACATATATGTGCTAAAGAAAACAAGGAGAGAAATGATATAGTAAAAATTCCTATGTATGTAGTAAAAATTACGGAAGCAATGCAGCGGGAAAAACTTTTGTCGTCAGGATTTCGAGGCCAAACTTATTCTGATTGTCAAATCCATTGTGATATTGAGATAGAAAAATTTGGACTAGATTTTCTTAAACTAAAATAAAGAAATAATTCATAGTTATAACGTCCCCTCAATTTTTATAGTAATTACAACACAACTAGTCGCACATTTCTTAATAACTATTACACTTACGTAAGCAAATAAAACTTATTAAATAACCGTTAATTATGTGTAAAAAAACTGCGATTATTTTATAAAAAAAAAAAAATATTCCATTACGCACCCCCTTTAAAATTTATCTGTAGTACATATTATACTTATCATTTTATGACCTTATCTCTAATTGAAATGTCTGGCAAAAAAGATACTAATATATAAATAAATGCAGGTTTAACTATTTTGTATCGTTTTAAAAATGAATATATAAGCAAAATTACAGAGTATGTAAATATTTACATTATTAACGCGATCACCGATTCTTTAAAAAAGAAAAAAAAGTTCCAGTTGAATCACTGCCGACATTGCCGACAAAAGTAATAAAAAAATCCATTATCTCTTTTTAGCGAATAACGCAGAAAGAATATTATTACAAAATTCTTACACGTGCTGCTACAGTGCATTTTATCGCCTGCTTTCCCCTAATTGGGCGCGAAACAAAGTCTCTGTTCACCCCCTCCCCCCATCAATGGGACGATAATTTTTTTCACCTAGCGTCTGGAGTAAAGTTCATTCTGCGCGATGATTTTTTTTGTTTGCTTATGTAAGTGGTCGAAGTCTAATTATACAATGCAGAGTAAAGAACAGAGTAGTCACTGTATATTTACTTTAGTCCGGAGGTGATGTTTGAAGTATTTTTTAGAGACTTTTAAGCCGCATATTTCGACAGTAATTCATTATTGAAAGTGCAATTGTACTAACAATTTTTTAAAGAGTTACAATTTTCAGAAAAGAAAGTTTACGCGTTTGAAAAATTTATAGTATTTCAATAAAACAAAATCTTGTGATGTTTGAGCAAAGGCTATTTTTTGTTAATCATTTGGATATTAAATTTTTTGAGATGTTTAAAAACTTCAGATTCTCATTCGTTATGGAATAGATATGCTCAAACAGCTTGAAAAAGCTTCAAAACACAACTTATTCATTCATCAATTAATTTACTAAGATTTTTAGTTGTTCTTAATTCCAAATTACTTAATTACACATTTAAGAAAATTTAGAATCATAAGATTTTACATTATTGACATTATTTTTTAAAAAATACAGTAGAATACTCTATAAGAGTAAAAATAACGAAATTCTTTTCTTTTCTGCGAGTAAAAAATCTGTAAGAAACACAAAAACGAAAAGAGAATCGGAGCAGATGCAAAAATATTGAATAATTCGATCGTTTAGACAATCACTTTCGATTCTATTAGGAACGATACGAAATACTACGTTCTGTAATGTTGATCGATAAGATAGCGCGATCGCTAAGATAAACTTTGCGCACAGTGATTTAATGAAGCATATTACGTTGTTAATTTTTTTTCTAATATTTCATTATCGATATTAATCACGAATCATGGCCTTCTATGTCACTACGTCTACGATTATTAACTTTATCTTTGATTTAACTCTAAATATTTTTGAACAGTGTACATTTTTAATACTAGTATTAAAAAATACAAATATTTAAATATTTGTAACAGTTTCAATGACAATCTTTTAGGCACTGTCATTTGCAATTAAATTATTTGTTTTTACAAACAATACTGTCACACCCTCGGTTTTAATAAAAATCAGATTTTTTAATACTTATTTGATAATATTGAGCAGAATTTTGATAAGAATTTTTCAGTGCGTTTGAAATTTACACTTAATTTGTTAGCATTAGAATCATTATTTACATTTTGATTTTATAATTCTGTATATTGTAGATTAAAAATCTTCTCATCTTTCTATTATATACAGAGATGTATAATAAAATATTAACATACTCTAAAAAAATCAAATCAGCATTAATAAATTTCAAAATGATAAAAATATTACTTACCCATCCAGAACTGGCATACACAGGCTCCATGCGTTGCTCCCTGTCTTTTGATGAAAGAAGCGAATGGTAGACCTGTTTGCTGACTTTTTCGACTGCTTCCTTAGGTTTCGTCGACCTGTCGAAGTTTGGCACGATTTTGCGATCTTCCTTCAGTTTGCCCTAAAAATAGGATGAATCACTCTGTCAATCATTCTAGGCGAAATTTAAATTTATAGTTAGCGTTTAGAAAAAGTGACTGAAAATTATGAACGATAAAAAAAAAAGGGCGTAAGAAAAAAAAGCTATATTTACTTGTCCGTCGTTTGCTTTAAACTTCTTTACCTGGGTGAGGTTTGGACTAGAGATCGAGCGCTTTAGACCTGTATTACTGGTCGTAGGTTCTTTTTTTAACGGCTGTTTACAGATGATCTCTTCTTTGTCGTCGTCATCGTCATCTTCGACAACTTCCATTCTTTGGGCCAATGGAATGGTCTTTAGAGCTGACGCGGGTATCTTCTGGGCAGGTGGAGTCAACATCTCTGGCATTAGTGACGCCGTCTCGATCTTCTTCGAAGACTGTGGCTCCTGGATATTTTCCTTATTTTCACTGTGAAATTTCAAGTGGATTTTGAATTTTCTATATAAAGATCTAAAACAGTCTTTTTACTTGGTTTGAAATATGAATCATTCACTTTGTACCTTGTATAGTTTGTGGTAGACGGACGCGCCACTTGTGATCTAGTCGCAAAGTGTTTCATATTTTGCAAGTTCGGATAAAGATTGCCATCCGCTGACTTCATCTCTTGTAATTTAGCAACCTAAAAGTTAATTTTTATATTAATTTATTATTAGAAAACTTTAAAAGACAAGTTATATAGATATTAAAACTAGTTTTTAATTGAATGTATATCTGTTATAATAAGATAAAAAATTCAGATAGTATAATGTAACTCTAAATATTCGTTTCTATAATAAGTGCATCTTTTAAAATCAACTTAATTTTATCAAGTAGCAATATTCTGCATATTCAAGATACACTATCAATCAATTCGTTAATAATTAAAACCGATAAAAATTAATAATTAAAGCAATATCAGCAGATCTTTACTTCTTTTTGTGAATAAATCCTACCATGTTTAGTTCCATTTTCAGCATAGTTTCCAACTCTTCGAATTGCCATTTTTCTAGTATATTAAATTTTTTTTTGGATTCAAGAGCCGCTATTTTTAACTGCAGCTCGACGAGTTCACGCTTGTAATGAATACTCTCAATTGCACTTCTACTACGACCAGGTTTGTTGCTGCGGTCAATGTCTGGTATCTTGTTCAGTATCACTTTGGATTCGTATGATTTGTTTGCTTGGGGCAATTGGTTAATAGGTGAATCATTAGAGTGCGCGCCGTTAATCATTGGTGTGGACACGTGCATCTTCAAACTCTTGTTAAAATCAGCTGGTAATTCCTTGTAAAGTGACGCAAAGCTGCTCCTGTTACTGCTAGGGCCACTCTCGATTCGCTTAAAGAATAAAAAAATTTAAGAAAAGAAAAAAAGAAAGAACAGAAACTACATTTTAAATCTACTTTAAATTACGAATTAATTGTAATATATTTTTTCTTATCTTATTATTTTTTTTAACTATTATTAAACAGTATTTACCAAGCTAGTTAAATTTTGTTGATTCAGTGATTCAGATGGGTATTGGCTGGATGGTGCAAATAAATGAGAATCTGTATTTGTTGACTGAGGAGGATTGGGTAAAACTGATGGTGCTTGAAAATCCGGAAGCATTGAGTTTGTAATGCCATAATTACTTGGATTCTATGACAAATTAGAAAGATATTGAATTTGGCTGCATAAACTCAACAGACGTTAAAGTTAAACTTTATAGAAAAATAATATTACTTACTGTAATTATTGAATTCGTTGTATTGGCTAATGATGATGACGGTAGTTGGGGTTTACAATTGATTTGTTTTCCTGGACGGTGATTGCTATATAGTACAGGTGAAGGATAATTTGTATTTATCATTTGTTGAGAGTTTAATCCCAATGGTGAGGCATTAACATTTTCATTAGCAGATAGATAGTCAAAATTTTTGTCAGAGCCACTTGGAGAGTTCTGAAATAAAAAATGAATACATTTTGTAGAATAAAGAATTCTTGAATTAATACAAACAAATCTAAATGTACATTTGTTTCAGGCAAATTTGTTGTAGACTTTATATCTGATACAGTATAAGTAGGATACAATTTTTTCCATTTATCGAAACCACCTCTTAGAATCGCTATCCTTTTATAATCTGTCATTTTATCATTCTGATCCAAACATTTTTTAAATTTAGCTATTGCACTGTTTTGATTCATGGTTCTAACAGAAGAATTTGAATCAACTAATACAATAAGATCGGTATGTTTTGAAGATCTGTTGTTAAATCTCGTAACACCATCTTTCCCATATTGTTTGGATATTAGTAAGCGATAAGAGCATGGCAAGAATCTGAAAATTCCATTAAACATCTATCAACATACAGTATAATCCTTAATGTAATTATAAAAAATAATCCACTATATTACTCACGTATCATTAATTTGCTCTGCTGGAATATGAATTACATTGTTCTCAAATGTCATTTTGGCTGAGGAAAAATCTTCACTACTTCTCACATCAATTATAAGTATTCTTTTTTTAGCATTTTCATTTGCTCGACTAAAAATATCAAACAGTTCTTTGCAAGACATATCTGATTTTTCAGCAGGCCGTGGTTCATCAATAGGTGCTTCAGGTAGTTGTAGATTGATATCAATATCATAGTCTATATTGGACTTTTGATTTTTTATGCCACGAACAGAATTGGACTGTTTAGATTGCTGCTGAGTTTCAAATTCTTTTTTTAATAAATCTGTGAGCAAGGAAAGAAGATTTTTTGCTTCTCTTATCTAAAACATATTTCAAATTATTTTCTATGTTAATATTAAAATTATTATACTTAAAAAAAAGTATTGTTATATAGTTATACATTAGCTCTTGGACAAAATTGATTAACTACATCTTGATTAAGGTGGTGCACTTGCAGCCAATTGACACAAATTATCCATCTTTTAAAAAATATATAAGCATCGTTAAACTTTTTATTCTTCATGCATGTTTCAGCCTCTTTGTATAGTTTAATTGCTCGGCCACATATTACTTCTGGCTCGTATTTGGATAAATTAACTTGAGCTTCTTTATCTAGATTAGCAATTAACTCTTCAGCAGAGTTTGGATTTGTCATTTTCCAATATCTTTATTGTATCTGCAACAAAAATGTAAAAAAATAATTTACCTTAAAAATATTTAAACGTCACATGATCAACACTTTGAACAGATTATATTGACATATATGAGAAAAACCACTTTTTAATTAAATTGTAACCTAAAAGGAATGCGAACTGACATTGTTAAGCAAAAAATGAATATCCCGGCGACAATTTTTTACACTTTTTAAATATTACAAAATTAGTTACCGATTCCACCATCACATAATGATTCATCCAGTCCCTCAAAATTGCATCTCACAATCTTGACAGTGCAATTGTGCAAAGAGCTTATACACGGCGTTTTGCTTGACTTCCGAGAATAGGGTTCACTGGGGAAGTGCAATATCTTGTTAGGCCGATAATCTTATTAAAATACTGTGGGTGTACAAACGTGACGTTAAAAAGACGATATTCTCAGGGGAAGGGAAGTCAAGGTCACTGGAAATCGTTTACGCAGAAATAAACATTCTAAAATCCTAATATGCGATTACCCATTTACACATGATCATACAACACGATGACAAACTTGAGTTCTTCAGCTTATAATTGCGCATGCGCATTAAGCGGTGGCATGGCGCGTAATTTAAAAAATGTATTCAAACTCGTGTAGTAGGTATTTAATGATGGGGAAAAAAATATATTTCTTTGGAGTTCCATTTTTTTTTTAAAAAAAACTTTGATTTATTTTATGAATAGAAAAGTACGATTTATGAATGTAAATATGAGATTATCACAATGTTGATTCGGTGAGTGTTTTTTTAAAAACTAAAGAGTTAAATATTAGTTTGTACAAATAAATATTGATTCTTGGTTGCATCTTTCACCAACAGCTTTAGTCACATTAGACTTCGAAAATAGTATTTATTTAAGATGTTATGAAATTTGAAGATCTCAATGTTAAAAGTGATCGTTTTAAAACTATTAAATAGTTAATAGTGCTCATGATTTTGTAATAAAATCTGGGTACAAATTCGTCCATTCTTCAAAACCACCTTTCAGAACGGCTATTCTTTTATAATCTATATGTACATCATATTGTTCCAGGCTATTTTTTAATATCGCTATTTTACTGTTACTGTCCATAGCTTTGAGTTCAGAATTTTTATCAACAAGAACAATAATGTCATTGTGGGATCTTCGTGAGAATTTTCTCTCTGCTTCAGTATCACATAGCAACAGGTATCGATAATAACCTGGTACTTTGCTAAAAAACAAATTGAGAAAATAGATGCATTGTATAGATAATAGGAAATATTATTTCTTTATAGCTACTTACTTTAACTGAATTTTCTCAGCTGGAATGTTTATTAAATTATTGTGAAATTTAACTCTTGATTTACAATATTCCTCTTCGCTTCTCACATCAATTATAAGTACTTTCTTTTTTATTTTCTTATCTTTCTCTTGTAAGATATCAAATAATTCTTTACAATCAATCTCATCATTTTTCTGAATTTCAGTAGATACACTTTCATCTTGAAGAGCAGCACCAACTTCTTCAATACTACTGTTTGAAATTGCAGTAACTTCAACTTTTCCATTTGTATCAGTCTTAGTTTTACCTTCAGCATCTTTTGTATTATTAAGAAGTTCATATAAAGATTCTTTACCATTGTCAACAGATTTTACTTTATCATCCAAATATACTTTGATTGCAGCTGTTTTTTCCTTGTCATTAACTAAATCTTGACTACATTCACTTTCCTCTTTGATAACAGCTAGATCGGATTTGTTTTCTTGATTATCATTTTGAGTAACTAAATCGGAATGCTTAGCATCAGCTGTATTATTTTCAAAATTTTTTTTTGCTGCATCATTATTAGAGTCTGAACCTTCTGATTTATTGATTGTAATATTAGAATCATTAATAGAAGCCGATTCTGTTAGTTTGCATCTGTTACTTGCATTATCGTTATGTGTTGTAGTACTACTAATAATTAAATCAGAAGTATTTGATAAAGATACCCCAGTACTAACAACTGAATTTATCTTTTCTGGTACATCTTTTAAAGAACTATTTGTTGAGGCATCCTTTTTATTAACAATGAAATCAGAATTATTAGTTGATGAATCCCCACTGCTAACAATCGCATCAGTATTTTCCGGTACATCTTTTAAAGCTTCAGAAAACTCTAATTTTGAGTCTTCATTTTCATTAGAATCAACTTGCTCTAAATCATCATTGGAAATTTTTAATTTTTTACTTTTACTTGTACTTTCTAATTCATTGTCACCAACGTGATCTTCAGTCTTGGCTTCCGTGATATTTGAATCATTAGACATTTTCAATTTCAATATTTAGTTTGATGCATTAATAAAATTTTTAGTCTAAATTTTTCATGCGCTCTCTAAAAAAAGTATTTTTCAAATTATTTAAACTTTCCACCAATCGCACTGTAGTGCATGCAAAATCAATAACACTTGATAAAATAAAAGAGCCTTGAATTCAGGAAATCCTCAACAATTACTTGCTTTGTTTGCTCAAAGTAACTTAAACTTTCGGTTATGTTTTATATGCCATGCAAAATCATATATAACGATCGGAGTGGGAATTTGGTGACATACGCAAAGGATCAGGTTATGTGGCGTTGTCAAGTCAGTCTAGGTCGGTGTTTTCCATAATATGGTTTCGGCGGGGTCCATAGTCCGCGCCAAAACACGTGTTTACGTCGTGGATCACAAGTTTACGCCTTAAATGGTTGACCGTTGCCTTTTGTTTAATTGCATGAAAAATTTATCGACTCGCTAGTGCGTCAAATATTTATCTTCACTTTAAACATCCCTGCGGTTTCGTCGTTTCGAGCGTTTGGACTTTCGATAAACGCACGCCTCTACTAAACGTTGAAGTGGTAAGCAACTGCACAATTCTGCTCTATGCTTTCATAATTTCGTAGCATACGATGGAACTTTGTTCGATTGTTGCATCCCTTGATTTGTTTTATTTCGAGGATTTTTTTAATGAACAACGATCTCTTCGATTTATTTATGTGTTTGCACGATGTGTATATTTTTAAAGATCTTTGAATAAATGTTTGAAATCTGCTACTGATGTTAATGGATTATCAATGTCATTAAAAACTAGGCTCCATAAAAACTAATTGATATTCATTTTTCAGAGTAAAAAAGTATTTAAAATACATTTGCAGTATTGCTTGAAGGAAAAGATTAATTATGGTAGTCTTTACCTGCAATAATTGTGGTGACTCACTGCAGAAGCCAAAGGTCGCTAAGCATTATCAGTTCCAATGTAGGAACCCAGTTTTTGTCACTTGCGTGGACTGTTTCAAGGATTTTCGGTAAGTCATTTTTTGAAAGATAAAAATAGATTGCTGATATGCAAATGTAGAGAAGATCTTCAAGTAAATTATGTTTCACAGAGGAGACGAGTACATAGCACATACAAAGTGTATAACGGAGAATGAAAGGTACGGAGGGAAGGATTATATAGCCAAGCCTAGCGCAAATAAAGGAGAACGTAAACAACAAGCCTGGTTATCTGTTGTTCAGAATGTTCTTTCTAATTCTACACATTTGACAGTTCCTGAAAGGAATCTGCTCAATTCTATATCAAAGCATGATAACATACCTAGGAAAAAGGCAAAATTTTTAAATTTTATAAGAAATATATCTGGAAATAGAGTTAATATGTCTATAGTTGAAACTGTGTGGGATAAAATGGAGAAGGCATTTAAAGAAGCTGCTGCTGAGAACAATTCCAATAATTCACAAGAAAATAATGCACGTAAGTTTGTTACATTTGATTTATGATTTTAAAAAAGAAATGATTCTAACTCACTGAAAGACAGCATTGTAGGGTTAATAAAATTTTTTCTCTATTTTTGTTTAAAAATTTAATTTATGAAAGTATTTAACAGTTATATTTTATTATATTATTTTGAAATAACTAAATAAATTTTAAAAATTTTCAGAAAATGTTATGACAGAAGAAAATCAAAATAATTCTAATATCAGCAAAGAAAACAATGAAGCAGAGGACACTAATAATATTAACGAAGGTAAAAATGGTGAGAGTAATAAAAAAAGGAAATCAAAGAAAAGAGAGCATGGCTCTGATGAAAATGCTACCGATGAACCTCCTAATAAGTTAAAAAATCAAAATGAAAAACAGGAGATGACGCCAGAGGAAGAAAATACAGAAAATGGTGTGAACAAATTCAGTTGGAAAACTACGATACTTGACATTGTTACAATGAAAGGCGAAATTTCATTGAAAAAGTTGAGGAAAAAGGCTGTAGCGCAGTATCTAACAAGCTTTCCCGATAGCACATCAGAGAAAGCCACGTCTAAATTTGAAAAGAAACTTCTTAAAGTATCTGACATCTTAGTCGCCGAAGATAAAGTCTCTTTGGCATCATCCTAGCAATTTTAAAAAATTACCACATATGTGATTTTTGTAAGATAAACCACATCAACTAACGGATAAAATTTATTTTTTAATATTTATGGTTGATTATGCAATCATAACTCTAGTTACTACAATCACTTGTATTTTTTAAGAACCATAATTCATTTCATAATTCATTTATAAAATTTGCTACCATGTTTAAGTTTATAGAGAATATAAATAAATTTTTGAAACCCCGAAAATTTCATTTTTTATTTTCTTATTAAAAAAAAAAATAGTCCACGAAGTCAGAGTGCAAAGTAGTGAATTCGAAAATTCGCGCCAAAACAGTGGTATAAAGATGGCGTCTTAGGGAAAACATCGCATGTTTATATTATAGATTTGTCAATTTACAATATGGATAATTTTTAACCAAGGCTCTCGCAGCCTGCACACGAATACTGCACTGCCGCCTTGTTTTTTGCTCTTTGGAACGCCGTTGCGTCACGAGCGAATGTGGGATTCTGTTTCTGCGTTGCTCCGGTGGAAGGTAATATACGTTTCGTGAGAGGATAGGAAAAAAGGAGAGAAAAACAATACGAGTGCTGGCGCTTTCTTTTTCGCACCCCTTCTCTGGCTCTCGTCTTGCCTGGTTCGTTGCCTTTTTTTCCCTTTTGCACCGACGAGGAGCCGCGAGCAGATTATGTGTCATCGGAGTAACGCGTGCCACACCTGTAAAATCCAGTGCCTGACCACCAATTTCTGGCTGCTGCTTTCATCATCATTGGAGGTTGTTGAGACTACCAGCAACAGATTCTCTACCAAGGACCAAAAATTTGCAAATGTCATCGAGGAATGAATACAAGTAATACAAGCAGCTGAGTTTATTTTGTTATTAAGTAGTCCATAGAGTGCTTTTGTTTCGGTGCCTTCCATGATTGGATATTTGCATAACTGATTGTTGCGAATGCTTCAGATGATTCATTCGGATATACATTTTTAAAAGGAACATATGTTGATATATTTTAAAGATCCATGTTTAAGAGAAAAAAAGATTTGTGAGAATTAAAAAATCAAGTTTATATTCAAAAGAGAAAAATTGTTCAATATTAATGTTAGTTTATATTAAATAGTTGACTAATTCTTATTTCGCTGCTTTCATTAATCTATGAAGCAAGAGAAAGTTATATTATCTGTGTGCTAATCAGACTGTGACAAGTTGGACGTTAAATGACTAAGAAGTCTGTAGGTTTCATTCTCTTGTATAAATGCTGACTTCTTAGTTTTACTTTTTCTCAAGTTTCATAAATGTATACAGTTTTGCAGTCATGTAAGAGTTTCTTCTCTTTTAGAGTTTTGTGAATATTATTTTTTCAACATTTTCATTTTAACTACTTTCAAGTGTGTACCGTGATTTAAATATTAATAAATATCTATATTTTAAAATTCTGACAGATAACATATGTATAATTTTATTTTCAGATTGATTGCATTTCAAATGCTCTCGATGCAAATGCCATTTGAACCAAAGAGATTGAGATCTTTCATAAAATGATCTTAGATTTTATGCAAAGAAAGAGCAAAAGGAAAAGAAAAAGACTCTTTACTCTTTCCTCTAAATCTTCAAGATGCTGCAGGCTGTCAGGTTGCTGACAGAAATGGCTCGGACCTCGGATGACAGGTCCCGAGGAGAAAGCAGGTCTAATTCTGAGGCACAGCCATCTACGACCAGCAGTGAAAGTAATAATTTATTTTAAAATCTGTTAAAGTTTTAATAACCAAAAATAGGCAGCTTATGATGCAATGAATTTCAGCTCCAGCTCAGGTGCTCTTTAGGGAGATCCACAAGAATGGCTGGCTTCGTCGAACAGATACAAAATCTGATAAGGATTCAGCACGATGCTGGGTAACGTTCTGTGTCCATGATGATGCCGAGCCTCGTCTGGAAGGTTTTACGGACCAAAAGCAAGCTACAACACACTCTCCTATCTGGTCTCAGTCATTGCGCAATGCTTTGCATCTGTCGCCCACCCTTTGTGCAACTTCCAAAAATGACTATGAATTCTGTGTTAATTTCAATGATGATCAGATTCTCAGACTGGCAGCTCCTACATACCAAGCAATGTTAGACTGGGTGCAGGTAGTCACACGAAAGTTAACTGATATGAAAATACTCAAACCCAAGGAAAATTTGTACTCCAGGGGTCCAGAGAGGATCGCTACCAGGGATCCTATGAGTCCACTTCCACCACCACCGAGTGCAGTAAGGATATTAATCCCTATAAAAAAAACCTCTGCATTAAGAACCAATTGTATTTACAAAATTCTAACTGTATGATTATCTTGTAGGGTCCATCGACAAATCTTCGAGTACCTGCAAGTTCGGCCTCGCCGTCCACGTCGAGCGCGCCGACGGTCTTCACTTTCGACGACATAGCCACGGAGGAACGAAGGCCAAGCCTGAGGCAACCCACGCGCTCGGCTCCACCAGTGCCGCCTAGTCCTCGACTCCCTGGCAGCAGCGGGACCACTGCCAATGACAACTCCAGCTACGAGAGTGTCTTCCTCGCTTCCTCCTCTTATCCTCCAAGCGACTCAGCGAGGAATAACAATGCAACGCCCAGCAGGTTTGCTGATGAATATTTAAAAAAAAAAGAGTTAAAACCTAGAGTTTGTAAAAGTAATGCCATCCTTTTTATTTTAAATAGCAGCAGATCGCATAGTGCAAGTGACGACAGCGAGCAGTACGCAGCGTTGATCGAGTACCGAAGCTCGGACAACGCAGACGTAGCTTCTTCGGGTGCTTCGTCGGTTGCTTCAACCGTTGCCGGACCTGCGTCGATTTCCTCCACTGCTAGTCAAAGTCGACAAGTGCGGAATCTGCTTACGCTCAGGGAACAGCAAGTGATGCAGCTGCGTAAAGAAATGAGTCATCCGGCGGGTGTGCGACTAAAATTAATGAAGAGGGATTGTAAAGATGGCATTGCCTTTGTTGACTGCTTCGGAGCTGTTTGGTTAGTGATATTATATTTTTTTATCGAATTTTTAACTGTCGTTGCGCAATTTAATTCTAAGTACTGTTTTCCAATTTGTAGGATTGCAGGATGGAAACACAAGGAGCATCCGTTACTTTACAATGTACTACACATCGGAGATTTAGTATTAAGTATAGCAGGAGTTCCACTAAATGGAGCTGTTTCTGTTAGAGAAATATTAAAAAATATTACATTTCCTCGTGTAAGTATTTGTAAAAATTTCATTGCTTTTATCATTCGCAAAGAGTACACGAAATTTTTCATGCTAATGTTTCTTCGATTCTTACTTACATAATGGTAGTCTAAAAAACTTTAAAATTCATTATTAGAAAACGAAATTTAGATATATCTTTAATTAAAAAAAAATATATACATCCATATCAAAATAACAACTCCCATTAATTTTCAAACATAAACTATCAAATGTGTACGATCAGAATAGACTTAATACTGTATTCAAATTAATTATCAAAATACAAACTATAAATTGTGTAAACTCATAATAGGCGTCTAAATAATCCAATCAATTTGCAGGTGGAAATGATAGTCAGGCGCCTGCCGCACGGGCGCGTGACGACATTGACACGTCGCTCGGACTCTGAGGACTTTGGCCTCGAGGTGGGCAGTGTGAACGAGGTGCTGGCAGTGTCAGCGTCAGCCCAAGCACTGGGCTTGTCTACGGTGGCGAATCCAGCGGACCCCTCTGCTGACGTCGGCACCACCGTCAGCTGGAGTCTCACTGAAGTGAACAATCGTCCGCTGAATCTGTTCGAGGCTAGCGCGCGCGAACGTCTCAACGGCGTCGGACGCGACGTCTCCGTTGTCCTTCAACCCTCCGACCTCGTCTGCGCTATAAAAAAGAAACTACGTGCCGTCCGCAGCTACAAGAGCTTTGTCCTTCCCTGAAGACAGCCGTCGTCCTACATCTCCCCCGTACCTGTTAGTTACCTTATCTTTCTATTTTTTTTCTTCGTTGAAATGAAATGATTCTATTGTATAATGATCTAGCATATGTAGATTTACTTGAAGATCCTAAAATTATGGGAAAATTATACTTTTATGATTTTCTCAGTTAGTTGTAGTGAAAGGACATTGCTTTTTTAATATCTACTTTCTGCATTATTTAATCTTTTAAATGTGTATGTTATGTAGGAAAGATTATATTTGTTTATCCAACGTGTGTACACCAAATGTCGAGACTTTGCACGAGAGTCAGCAAAGGAAGTCTGATGCAAGAAAACTCCGTACCAAGTGGGAGCTTTGTTTTGTGATAATTTTTAATTTTAGTGAGACTTTGTGCGAGTCGAGAGGGTACAATTTTAATGGGAGTCCATTAATTGTAAGAAAGATAAAGACTTCTGTGGGTGTGATTGATTATAATTATCTATACTTTATAAATCCATTAATTAAAGTATTATTTTATAAATTCTTCTGTTGAGGAAGGAACTTGAAATTTTGAAATCTTCACGATAATTCCCGTGGGTTTTTTTCAAGAAAGAACTTAAATTATAGCTACCTAACTTTATTCAAGAAATCTAAGCCGTCGAACTTTTATACAACTAAATTAATATTTATATATGAATAAAATAAACAAATTATGTACATAGATGTTTATCGTTTTATGAAAATTTATTCGTAACATTTTTATATGTGAATATATTGTATCAATTGTAACTGTAAAGTGAAAAATACAACTTAATATATTGTAAATAAGGGCCTTTCATTTTTGCCTCCAAAAGTACGATAAAAAATATGCGTTCTATTTGTATGTTTCCAGAATATTTAAAATCAATAAGAGTTAAAATATAAATTCAATTTATACTTCTCAATTCATAATTATGCGTATAATACAAAAGAATAAATTAAGTACTATTTTAATCAGTTACTAACAACTCCATTCTGATTCTCTGGTAACTTTTTTTCTTAAAATTGTCGGCACAATTTTTGAAAGTACTTGACCCCTTCGTACTTTGTCCGAATGAAAAATGGTAATAGGTTTAATGGCCATGTTTGGTGTGAGAAAATCTTCAATAGTATCGACACTGCTGCGACGATCAAACGGAAATCCGAGACTACGTCTGTAAGGATATTTTCTGCCGTATTTCAAGCCGCATAGAACACTTATGTTGTACTTATTTTCTGGTTCTTGTTTTTCTAGAGTGGTCTGAAAACATGAATATTTATGCAAATCTCTTAAATTAGAAAATGTGAAAAGTATATTATACGATGAAATAAATCAACTATAATTCGTGCGCAATTACCTGATCATCACGATAATCAGTAATCATAGCGAACAGCATCATAGGATAGCCCTCAGTATTTCCTTTAGGTACAAGCAAGTACTGAGGCCAACCACATCCACAGGAGCTAAATTTTTCAAGTTTTTCGAGTTCATCATCCGCTGGTCTATTCGTGTCCATGTCGCGGAAGACTTGTTCAAATGGGATGGTCAACGAAGACATCGTTGATTTCCGTACTATTTTATTGACACCAGGCTTTACTAAAACAGTTAATTAATTAAGTTTTTGGACCTGTTGATTTAAATAATAAACTTAAAAATTATAATTCCAGTAAAAGTTCGATTTAATCTTACATGGTTGTACAAATCGGTCCATTTCGATACTCCAAAGCCTTTGCTCTGGCAGCTTCATAGTGCCATTACCGAATTGATTAACTGGCATTAAGAAAATTCTTACAGTTCCCACTAATGGTTTTGGAGAACGATTGACATATTCAATGGTATATTCAAATTCATCATGATTCAGATGCGTTAGTCTAAGTAAAAATGGTTTTCTCGGAAAAAGATCAACGCCTCTCGACATGTTGACGTCACTTTTCATCATGTACGTGTACAAAATATTTTTTTCTTTTCTGTACTTTCCATTTCGTTGCGAACGTAACTCAACGTTTATCACTTGAACATCTGGGAAGGATAGCTATGAACATTTTTGAAAACGTTGATTAGTGCGAGGAATACAAATTAAAAAATTATAGAATAATAACGATATCGATTAAATTGTCTTACAACTTCTCCTCTAGGAAGGATAACTATAGAAATTAGTTAGGGCTGAATTTTAGTAATGAAAATTAAATTAAAAAAAAAAGTGTGTTATTATACAGAAATACTCATGTAAAATGTATTTTCTTACAGTTTCCTTATCGTATGGTTCTAGAGTATTTTTGTGTTTTGTGAAGATGTCATTAATAAATGCGTGCCAATTGAAGAAAAAGGGATCTCTGACAGCTGTATTAAACGTTGACATGACTCCTCCTGGTTTCTGCAATAATTGAACAGTAATCAACAATTATTCTCCACTTTAAATATAGCCTCATCGTTTTAAAACAAACTATCCAATTTAATTAACCCGTTCAGACCTGAATTTTTTTCTTCTATGGAAAAATTCTACAAAAAACATTGTATGTGATTTCTTAGTCAATTTTTTTCTTTAATGCTACTTTTTCTCAAACTACTTTGAGTTCAGAATAATTTATTGGGGTCTAAAAGTTAATTAAAACGTCAAATTTTTCGTATAACAACTCCTTAATGAGAAAAACTTGAAAAATGAAAAAAAAAAAAATATTATTCAACCTTTTCTCACCAAGGAATTGTTATACGAACATGGAACTTTAGAAAACGATAGATCGCTACCTAACACAGCGCAAGTATCACTTGTTTTTTCGAAAATTCATTAATACTTTTTGTTATAAGCAATTTAATTGTATTTTCGTCTACTACGTTATGGCGCGAAATTTGAATTTTGACTCGATTTTCGAAATTTTAAACGTGAATAACAAAAACAAAATTGTATATGATCTTACATTATGCTGCCTCATCGGATCATGAACGAAAGCAATCACCGCATGGCCTAAGTTATGCAGACTCCCGTAGTACTCTAAATTAGGCGAGGCGTCAACCACGGCTTGTACTAAGACACCTAGAATATCTATACCCTGCTCGTTATCGATGGAAATCTTAGTGCCATTAGCGTGAATAATACTTTTTTTGTCAATAGCTTCGAAAATTCTTTTTTCATTCAGTTTCAGGTCTTCGATATTGACTTTCGTTCCTTCGTTCGTGAAGTCTGGTCTGTTTATGTTTTTTAAAATCTCATTTTTTGCGCGACATGGCCATTTCTTGCCAGCAACTTCAGAAGTCAGCATAGGATCGTAAGCTATTGGAATGGGCGCTGAAATATTCGTGAATGGCATAACGAAATTCATACCATTGCTAAGACGTTCTAGGTTGAATCTGGGAAATAAAAATTCTAATTAATTATTAATTTCATCAAAAATTCAACTTACCAAAATTAAAAATTTATTTCGGAACTTTGTAAAATGATAGATCGTTGCCTAATGGAGGGCGAGTATGTGGTGGTTTTTCGATATTTCATTTACACATTTTTTTAAAAGCAAATTAATGGTTTTTTTCGTTTATTACATCATGGCGCGAAATTTGAATTTTAATTGACTTTCAGAAAGAGTATGAACAGGAATTAAAATGTAATTAAAACGTTCATATTTAAAATTGAATATTGCATTTTAATTCTCACTATACTCTTCAATACTGCATTTTTAGCGGGGATAAATCAAGCTTAAATTACCTTGCCAGAAGTTGCCGATGGAAATAATAAAAAAGTTCACCGCTTCTATCCTTTTTAATGATATAATCGGGCCCAGTAAAAGGATGAATTATATGCCAATGCCAATGACAACTATTCAGTCCTACATCTTCTCTCCAGTAAGCCACTTGATTTTCTACGTCACCATCGACGTCTGTTAAACCAAGTGGTATTTCTACTATCGGCTGCAAAAATTGAAAATTAGCATGTGCTTGTAACATAGATTAATATCCTTTTTTGTATAAATATTGAGTAGGGAATTCTTACCTGCTCGGTTTTCCCGAAGCAAATATGGAAAAGCACTGCACTGACAAATAAAACAGAGCTACAAGTGAAGGCAGTCATCTTCCTCCTTCGAAGGTCTCGAGTTCACTTGTTTGGGCAAATGCAAATAGGATCCTAAAAAAGAAGCTCAACTGCATGTAAAAATGGAAATAAAGAAAATGATAAAAATTCTTAACTTTAAAATTCAAAGAAGTGCTAATTTACAAATTATAGGTTTCCTACAGAATTTTTTGTAAGAAAAAATATTTGTGAAAAATTCTATAGGGAAATCTACAGAAGCCCTATAGATTTTTTTGTGTGAATTTTGACTGGCGCGGAAATATAAGTAACTTGTCAATTATTCGTAAAACGCAAATACTACACGGAGAAAAAAGTTCTTGTTAAAATTACTATACTGTTGCGTAACGTATGGACAGATTCGACCAATAAAAAATTTTATTAAAAAGTATAATAAATTTTCTCGTAAGTTCAGTAAAAATTACTATAAATTTAGCAACTTTTACTATACTTTCTAGTAAAATTTTTGATTGGTCAAGTCTATCCCTGCTTTGCAAAACAGTGTAGTAATTTTTACTCGAACTTTTCTCTCCGTGTATTTATTTTATTCGAACAGAGAATGACCATAGGTTTATAAATAGTTATATTTGTAAATACACCCCGTGGAAACAATTAGATAAAATACTATAAAAATGTTCAAAATTTATAAAATGCAATAAATTATTTAGTGCGTTTTATACGGTTTTTACACAATCCTACGAAGTTTTATAAGACCCTTCCAATAGGGTAGGTATCAAAGCGGCTTTAATGTACTTTCTCAGGGTGCAATCGAAAGAGAATCAGTCAGTAGGTTTATAAATATATTATGTATGCAAAGCTCGTAAAACACTTACTTATCCATTATTTCAAGATTTATTTTCGTGCACTGAGATATCTATCAGCATAAATTTGGTTTTCTGCTTTTGTTCTTCTCTTGAATAACGTATTCAGTGCGCTACATCATCGTCGGTGATCGTTTCATCAGATACATACTTTTCATCTGGTACCTGTAAAAATTAAAATGAATTTAAGAAACACTCCGTCATCATGTCGAGTAATATTTTTTTTTATTGTACAGAAATTGTAAAGGGGGTTGTACTTACGTTGATTAATTCGATTTTTCAGAAGCAGACGTGGGAAGACAATGAACTGGCAAACAATACCGTGCAGTACAATGAGGCGATTTTCCTTCGGAGACTATTTCGAGTTTCCTTCTTTGGCTGGATGTAAATGGGATCCTGAAATTTGATCAGACGGTGAAGGCAGAAGATTGAGGCAAAAGACGCAGTAACGTTTCGGACCTGTTTTCATGCGAAGACTTTATAATGGACTGCTTGCTTGTAGGCAGAACAATGTGGGTTGTAAAAAACGTCGAACGACAACAGGTGTTACAATATTTATAATTTATGAACAAATTTTCCTCGACAAATGCTTCCGGAACTTCGGTCATTCATGTGCGTCAAGCAGAATTGTTTAGATTAATTAATCTTACATTTATTTCAAAGTTTAAAAAACAGTGACTGATCCTAGAAAATGTGTACATAAATAAATATTTTTCCAAATACAAAATGAGAAATTTAACTAGAACTATTTATACACGGGACGCGCGTCACATTATTATTATTTCTTTTAAATAGAGAAGGTAAAGACTATTATCGTATTATTGTAACCCATAGAAGTACGTTATGTTTGATGTCAACATCACACAAAAATCGCATGAGTAGCCTTAAACAAAAGTCTACCTTGACTTATTTTATCAGCATGAAAAATTGTGATGTATCTAATGTCCATATTCAACGTCAAAACGCCTTCGATAATTTCGATAAAAAAATGTTATGAATAAATTAATGGATTAAAAGTGAAGATATCTGAGCATAGCAAACACAATTGGCATTCAGGAAAACCATTGACAATGCCTGTAAGCATAAGCAGGTGTTCAGACCAGCCGTATCAAAAGGATGTAAACTTGTCAAGCTCACGATCCTCATCATCTTTTCGCCTTTTAAAACAAATGGTTATGGAAGAAGCAGTTGGTCTCACTGAAAAAATATATCATATTATGAATCATGTATAGATATGGATCCAAATTTAGATAATGTAGTTGAATAATTAATGTAGTATTTTATTGTGTAAAAGAAACGAATGATGTTTCTGACAATAAATAGTTAACAAAAACTTTAAATAATTACGCTTCAAATGATTTCAAAAAAAAGTTAAGATACGAAATCATGAAGAAACAATGTTCTTTTCTGCAACAAAAAATATCGATATAATAATATTACGGCTTGTTAAATTTCGTACTATAGCTTTTTAAAAAATTCTTTTTTAACGAATATTCTACGTATTTTTACGACATAGTATTTCTGTGTGTGAACACTCAGAATAAAAAATAAATAGAGGATTAATGTTTGACCAATTAAAAATTGCCCTAAACTGCTGTTTAAGTTTTTTTATAAAAAAATAAAATCTGTTGATATTTTAAATAAAGGAATAAAACTGCATTTCATTCACATTGTTTTTGTAATAAGATAAAAATGACATGCATTTATTAGTATTTATTAGTATATTTATTAATATTTTATCCATAGCTTGAAGGGGAAATATTTTTATAATGAAGAGAGAGATTAGTGTGTACAAGATGCATAGTATATTACGTACCTAGCCCTGTATAATAAGAAATTGTCTCAGATCAGAATCACACAGGTAATTACATGTGATCTGAGACAATTTCTTATTATACAGGGCTAGGTACGTATACTATTTTTCTGCTCGACGATCCCCGAAAGTTACAATTTCCTCTCGCGCAGCAGTCCGGAAGTTACACTTTCGGGATCGGAGGGCAGAAAAATATATTTCTTCAATCCGAGACTAACAATTCTTCGTCACTCTCTTTCCACAATCGTAGGTTCAGCATTAGAAAGGACTTGACCTCTGCGAACTTTATCCGAATGGACGATAGTGACAGGCTTAATGGCCATGTTTGGTTTCAAAAAATCTTCAATGGTATTAACTCCCACTGCCAAGGGACGGTCAAATGGAAATCCAGCAGTACGTTTGTAAGGATACTTTTTGCCGTAGCTTGCAGTGCATAATATGCGACCCATTTTGCAACCGTTTACGAATTCGTCTTCATTCGGAAAGGTCTAACAACAGAAAGAAACGTGTGCTTGCAGCATTCGTAATATTAAATAGAATTTTTACATAATATACTTATAAATGAATCGACTAATTGCAAACTATTACCTGTTCATCGTGATAATCAGTAATAATAGCAAATAGCAACATAGAGTATCCCTCCGAAGTTCCTCTAGGTACTAGCAGGTGATGAGGCCAGCCACACCCACAAGCGTTAAATTTATCAAGCTTTTCGTATTCGTCATCTTGTGGCCTGTTAGTGTCTACATCACGGAATGTTTGATTATAGGGAATGGTTAAAGAAGACATCGTTGATTTTCGCACTATTTTGTGGACACCAGGCTTCACTAAAACAATTTATTAGTTTTTTACACAGTGTGCATTTAAATAAATAACTTCATAATCATATAGTATAACAGAAATCGTAAAATTTACATACGTATTTGTACAAATCGATCCATTTCGATATTGAATTTTCTTTGCTCCGATAATTTCATGGTAGCTTTATCAGGCTGAGTAACTGGTAATAAGAAAATTCGTATTGTTCCAATCTTTGCTTCAGGGGAACGATTGACATACTCAATGGTGTATTCAAATTCGTCGTGATTTAAATGTGTTACTCGAACTAAAAATGATTTTTTTGGGTAAAAGTCGACGCCTCTTGACATGTTGATGTCGCTTTTCATCATGTAGGTACACAAAACATTTTTTTTTCTTGCGTTTGTTTCATTTTGGTGCGAATGTAACTCGATGTTTGTTAGTTCAACTTCGGGGAAAGATAGCTGCGAAAATTATTTTAAACGGTCTTTAGTAAAACAAAATAAGAAACATTGAGTATGGATTATAATCACAGAAAATGTATTGTCTTACAATTTCTCTATTGTAGGGTTTTAGAGTATCTTTATGTTTTGTAAAAATGTAATTAATAAATGCATGCCAAGAAAAGAAAGTGGGATCCCTTATAGATGTATTAAGGACTGCCATTACTGCTCCTGGTTGCTGCAATGATAAGTTAATAATAAAAATCTCGTTCTATCTTTATAAACAGTCAATCAAACAAAAAATTCTACTCATTAATAAGTGGAAGACTAATTCAATGAATTAGTGAAGAACCTATTGATTATGTATAGAAACGAAATTTTAGATTTTTCATTTTGAACATCGTTATAAAATCATTAAACGATCCAGGCTAACGCATTTAAATTCGAATAAAAAAGAAAGTTGTGCTTTATAACGTACCTTGAGCTTCATTTGCGGATCATGAACGTAACCAACCAAAGCGTGGCCGAAACCATGTAGAAATCCGTAGTATTTTAAATTCGGCGATTTTTCAAATATGGACTGCAAAGCATTACTCACAATATCGATACCTTGGTCGTTGTCAATGGAAATCTCAGTGTTATTTACGCCAACAACTATTTTTCTCTCAATACTTTCTAAAATTCTTCGTTCATATAATTTCTGGTCTGAAATGTAAATCCTCGGCCCAAAACTATAGTCCGGTCTATTTAAATCTTTTAAAGTCAGATTCTTTGGACGAGGTGACCATTCGGTACCCGCAATATCCGAAGTCAGCATAGGATAGTAGGCTACGGGAATCGGTGTATCCCAGTTCCAGGCAGTCGAAACGTAACTCATATCCAGGCAATGCCGTTCTACGTTGTACCTAATAATTTAAATTTTAATTAGTGTGATACGGATCGTTTTCCATTGAAAGGTGACATCTGTTAATTTATATTTTTACTATATTCAATGAAGAAAAATTTCTTTGACATTATCGGAAGAGAAAGATAGTTCAGAATAATTTATTAGAAATTATGAAGAAAATGGTAATTCTATGTGTGTTTGTAATAAAAATATAGAAAATATTGCTTTGGTTTGTGATTTTAAAGACACTCGCAAATAGAAGACTGAAGTACCTTGCCATCATTTGCTGGTGGAGATAGTAAAAAAATTCCCCAGTTCTATCCTTGAAAACAATAAATTTTGGTCCGTCAACAGGATGATACGCATGCCATTGCCAATGAAAACCATTTAGACCTATATCTTCTCTCCAATAAGAAAGTCGATGTTCTATGTCGCCATCCACGTTCGTTAAACCAAGTGGTATTTCCACTATAGGCTCCTAAAATTAAAATGGATTAAAGACACATTACACATAATGTAGAAATAGGTAATAGGCGATTTTTACATTATTTGAATTGATATTGCAAAAGCAGACACCGAAAAGAAGTGCACTAGCGAATAGCAAAGTGCTGACGGTCATCTTCGTACTGCAATGGTCTTGAGTTCAAAGTTTCAATGCAAAGAAGATCCTAAAACTGAAAAAATTTTACAATATGTCAGTGTCGCATTTTTCATGTTTCCGTATTGTGAAGAACTAATTGCATAGGTAAAATTTTATTATTGCCTGAAACACTTCTAGCGATAATCGACGTTATCAACAATTCATAATTTATGCCTCAAATTTGCCTTGGATAGTATTTTCTGTGTATTTTGCGAAATGCATTAGGTTAATTGGGCACACACGTATTTAATTCTACAAAAAGCTGAAAATCGGCAACATAGTAACTGATAATTATTGAAGTTTTAAAAAAAAATTTAAGCGTTAAAAATAAATATTTTACTATTTTTAAAGGAACCGTCATTTTATAAAGACCCATGTTCATTGGTTCAACCCAAAATTAAGTGTTCAAAACGTTATTTGAATTATTTTAATAAGGGACTAAAATTTCTTCATTACAGATCTTTAAGTAGATTGATTCCGGCAATTGTAGGCTCAACATAACAATTAACTGTACTCTGTCCATCGTTATTCAAGTACAAAATAGTGATACATTTATACATTAGCATTTTATTTTATGCTGTGGTATTGTTTAAAATTTTTTATGTTAGATAACAATACTATTTGTAATTCCCGTTTACAAGAGATTTTTCGAAGCTTTATGGAGGTATACAAATCAATTTAAAAATTCAAATTTCGCGTCATAATGTAGCAGACGAACAAATAGTTGATTGGCTTATAATAAATAGTAAATGAAATAACGAAAAACCACGAGATACTAGCCTTCCGTTAGGTAACTTTTAGTATTACGTAAAGTTTCAAATTCGAAAACAATATGTTATCGAGAAAAGCTTAAATAATTGTTTTTTTTAAATTTTTCAAGCTTTTCTCACCAAGGAATTGTTATACGAACTTGGAACTTCATAAAACGATAGATCGTTACCTAACGGAGGGCAAGTATCCCATGGTTTTTCGATATTTCATTTACACGCTTTATTATAAGCCATCAATCAAGTATTTTTCCTCTGCAACATTATGGCGCGAAATTTGAATTTGAATTGACTTTCAGACTCCCTTAAGTCATCCACAATTTTATTTATTCGTTATTCAATGCACTATTAATACATTTGTTTAATAGAGATTGAAAGTTTTTCGTCACTCTCTAGGAAGATTGTTGCTCAAAATCGTAGGCTCAGCATTAGAAAGAACTTGGCCTCTGCGAACTTTATCCGAATGGACGATAGTGACAGGCTTAATAGCCATGTTTGGTTCAAAAAATCTTCAATAGTATTAACTCCCACTGCCAAGGGGCGGTCAAATGGAAATCCAGCAGTACGTTTGTAAGGATACTTTTTGCCGTAGCTTACAGTGCAGAAGATGCGACCCACTTTGCAACCGTTTTCGTATTCGTCTTCATTCGGAAAGGTCTAACAACAGAAAGAAACGTGTGCTTGCAACATTCGTAATATTAAATAGAATTTTACATAACATACTTATAAATGAATCGACTAATTGCAAACAATTACCTGTTCATCGTGATAATCAGTAATAATAGCAAATAGCAACATAGAGTATCCCTCCGAAGTTCCTCTAGGTACCAGAAGATGCTGAGGCCAGCCACACCCACAAGCGTTAAATTTATCAAGCTTTTCGTATTCGTCATCTTGTGGCCTGTTAGTGTCTAGATCACGGAATGTTTGATTATAGGGAACGGTTAAAGAAGACACCGTTGATTTTCGCACTATTTTGTTGACACCAGGCTTCACTAAAAGCTTTTATTCCATTAACGCAAACAAGTGATTTTAAATTGGAACTTAGAAGTTTGAAAAATTACATACGTATGTGTACAAATCGGTCCATTTCTATCTTCATATGCCTTTGTTCTGTTAGATACATGGCAGTGTTATCCGTTTGAAATACTGGTAATAAGAAAATCCGTATTGTTCCAATCTTTGCTTCAGGGGAACGATTGACATACTCAATGGTGTATTCAAATTCGTCGTGATTTAAATGTGTTACTCGAACTAAAAATGATTTTTTTGGGTAAAAGTCGACGCCTCTTGACATGTTGATGTTGCTTTTCATCATGTAGGTATACAAAACATTTTTTTTTCTTGCGTTTGTTTCATTTTGGTGTGAATGTAACTCGATGTTTGTTAGTTCAACTTCAGGGAAAGATAGCTGCGAAAATTATTTTAAACGGTCTTTAGTAAAACAAAATAAGAAACATTGATATAAGGATGTGAATTAGACTGTCTTACTTCTTTTTTGTATGGTTCTAGCTTATCTTCGTGCTTTCTGAAGATATTAGTAAGGTACGCGTGGAAATTAAAGAATATGGGATCCCTTAAAGCTACGTTTGAGATCAACATTACTGCGGGTGGTAGCTGGAATAATTAAACTCAATTTAAAATGTAATTTCGCGATCAGAAGACCACAATGGTAAATTAATATTGATAACTCATATAATATTGTTTAATAAATTTAAACTCGAATATTTAACAATGAAAGTTATGATTTGAAATGTACCTTGCGTTGCATTTGTGGATCATGTAAATAAGCAATTAGTACATGGCCGTAACCATGCAGACTCCCATAATATTTTAAATTAGTGGAGTTATCCAGTATCGTTTCTATTAAGATACCCAGCATATCTATACCTTGGTCATTACCGATGAAAATTGCAGAACCATTAACGTCAAGAATTTTGTTTTTGTTAATAGCTTCCAAAATTCTTTTTTCATATAGATTCATTTCTGCGACGTTAATTGGGTTGTCATATGGGTGGCCCGTTCTATTTACATTTTTCAAAATCATATTTTTTTCACGAGGCCACCATTTCGTACCAGCAATATCCGAAGTTAGCATAGGGTAGTAGGCTAATGGAATTGGCGCATCCCAATTCCAGGCAGATGAAACGTAATTCATGCCCAAACAATGACGTTCCACGTTGAATCTGAAAATTAATATTCAAGGTAACATATGTCATACAAATTTAATTGAAAGGTAACAATTATAAAATTTACATTTTTACGATATGCATTATCATGAAAAATTTATGCAGTATCACGGTAAAATTCTTTGTAATTAAAAAACTAAAAAATATTGTTTTCGATTGGAATTCAATTGGTATGCCCGTAAATCGAAGACTATAAATTACCTTGCCAGCAATTGTTGGTGTAAATAATAAAAAAGTTCTCCGGTTTTGTCCTTGTTAATAAGAAATTTGGGCCCCATGTAAGGATGATATAAATGCCATTGCCAGTGGAAACTATTTAGACCTAAATCTTCTCTCCAATAAGCTAATCGATGTTCTACATCGCCATCGACGTTAGTTAGATCAGGTGGTATTTCCACTATTGGCTCCTAAAATTAAAGTGGATTCAAAATGCATAAAATAATACCGATTGATTTATTTTTATTACATAGAAATCTTTTTATTACGTAGTAGGGTACACTTACGTTGCTCGAATTGATTGTGTAGAAACACACGTCGAAGAGCAATGCGGTGGCCAAAAGCAGTGCATTGAAAGTTAAGTAAGTCATTTTTCCGTTTTGATGCTCTCGAGTTCACTTTCCCACTGGATGCGAAGAGAAACCTGAAACAAATGGTCAATTTGAATTTAAGGAAATGAAGATTGCAAAATTCGAAAGAGTGAAGGAGTGCAACTGCGTCTAATTTTCTAAATGTAAATGCTTTGTAGTAATACCAACGTGAGCAGCGTGCTTAAGGTGCAACTAACGTTACACCGAGATATATTGTTAAAACTGTTGCCAACTAGTGTTTTTATTTTTTTCTTATTTTTTATTGCAGTATTGTTTGAATATTTTATGTTGCAGTATTGTTAAAAACTTTGTATTGTAGATATGAGCACTTTTTGTAATACATATTAGCATGAGTATTTTCAAGATTTTCATGATTTACAGAATGGTTTATATAATTATTTTATTCACAAAGGGAAAAGCGAACTTTTTACCCGACAGCGAGCCTGCATTTATTTTCTAGTGCATTCGATCAAGTGGTATTTCCACTATAGGCTCCTAAAATTAAAGTAGATTCAAAATGCGTTAAATAATTTTAAATAATATCTTCTATTCTATAGACATTGTTAATAGGTTATTCTTACGCTGTTTGAATTGCTTTCCCAGAAGCAGGCACCGAAAAGCAGTGCACTAGCGAATAGCAATGTGCTGCAATTTATGACGGTCATCTTCTTATTGCGAGTTCATAGGTTGCGTAAAAGTGAAAATAAAAAAAAACGCAGCTAAATTCAACATTAACGTCCTATGACAAACAAGTTGTCGAACAAAATACTGTTTCGTATATATAAGATTTCAAAGGATGATGATATTATCAACAAATTTAATTCATTTAAAAATATTCTCGATTACTTTATCACATGTACTGATTTCGTATTGTAAATAAAAGTCAGTCTTTGTTATAAAAGTTTGTAAGAATATTTTCGTGCCTTTACATCATTTAAGCGTATATATTTTTTAAATGCGTTAACTATTCATTTGAGCACGCGTGAAGAAATTCTCGATAAATATTCTAATACTTCCGGTGCAGTAAACATACACATCTTTTTGAATAAACAATTGCGTGTTTATTGTATTAGACTACTAATTTTTCCTCGCTCTCTGGAATAATTGCTCCATACAACTGTAGGCTTAACATCAGAAAGGACTTGGCCCTTCGTTACTTTATTCGAATGAACGATAATAATTGGCATCATGACCATATATTTGGTATCACAAAATCTTTAATAGGACGATCAAATGAGAATCTACCAGTACATTTATAAGGATATTTCTTGCCATACCTCACGCTGCATATAATAAGTGTCCAATGTTGCAACTGAGTCCAGATTCATTTTTGTCGTTATTAAATAAAATGTTTAAAGATAACATTTGACAATTATATCAGTTGTCTAATTGTGTATTAATTGTTACGAGTATCAGTTTATGACGATAATCAGTCATAATTACAAATAGCAGCATAGGATAGTCATTAGAAATGCCTCTCGGTAGTAAAAAGTGATAAGACCAGCCACTTCCATAAGCGATAAATTTATCAGATTCTTCATATTTAATCTTCTAGCTTGCTGGTGTTTTGTAAACACCAGGCTTCGCTAAAAAACAATACGTTATACATTTAAGCTGCTTTGGGGCTCATGAATTGTGCTTCCAAAAGTGTCTTCTTTTATGAAATCTCTGGTGATCAATGTAAACCTTTGGTCCAAATCGATCGTTCGATCTGTTTATTTCTCTCGAGTCATACTCTTTAAACAAGGTGATCATTTCCTATCAGCAGCATTCGAAGTCATAGTACAGCAGACTACTATGAAAATGATGAGTTCCACTTCGATGAAAGTTCACTTATACACGTTCTACGTTGAATCTAATTAAAACTCTACTTCGTATCATTAAAAATTCATAGTCTACTTATATAGAAATAAAAAAAAAATTATATAAAACAAATTTTTTATAATCAAAGACTCGGAAATTTTTCCCTTTCCTGGACGTAACATTATTGATTAACTATAAATGCTGCAGAAATCGACAGGCGAGGTTTATATTTCTAGAAATTGTACTCACTATGATTAAGAATGTATCTTGCTCTTAAAAATTATTTATACCTCTAACAAAAAAAAAAATGCTGTAAGAGAAGCGACCAAAAATTCTCAAATGCATTTTTTTCCAATCCTATCATTCAAAATTTCAAACGAACGAAAAAACTCACCTTGTCGAAGGAATAAAGAGAAAAAGCAAGTCACAGTATGATAATTTACTTTTATTTCGTTACTTTTGATCACCTGTGGCTATGTAACATTTGGTAAAGTCAATAAAATTCTATTATAAATACAAAATTTTACTGCTCTGATTGTTCTGAGTGACTTTAACTTCGAGGAAAAGGGAATGGTTTAGTTATGATATTAAGAATGAAAGAATAGAAATTGAATTATGGATCTTTGAAAAAACAATAATAAATTTAGATAATGTGTTTAATAAAGTAACCGTAAGTACCGTAAAAATTGAAGTAAGATAATTTTCGAGTTTACAATACAATTTTTTCGACGAACTGTACATGCGAAATATGCAGAAAATTTTGAAATCACCGAGAAGAAATTATTAAATAACAGTCCTAACAGACAAGGCAACGTCTCTCGTATACCTGAATAATTCAATCGAATTAAATTTTGTTGATACGTATATTTCAATTCTGCTCACATAATGTTGCTAGTATATTGTTTTTAGCAAAAATAAATTAGTTGAGCACTTTATTCCTTATAAAGTCTTCTTGAAGAGAATTGTAGTTTACTTTAGACAGAACCACAGGAGTAGCATTCGTCAAAATTCTGCCCTTTTTTATTTCGTCCAAGTGGAAAATAGTGATAGGTTTAATAGCCATATTCGACGTGAGGAAAGCATCAATAGTATCGACACCATTTTTGGCTGGACGATCAAACGGGAATCCAACTGGTCGTTTATCTGGATACACTTCTCCGAACAAGCCGCACACTGATTCGCTTGGTTTACATACGTTGGCACGTCCATATATGTCTTTAATTGGATCAACCTGTAAACGTAAAAAGAGCATTAAGTAACAATTTGAAAAATTGTGTAACATCGGAATATTATTAATTGTTCCATTACCCGATCTAAATTAGCATCGGTAATCATAGCGAACACAAGCATAGGATAGCCTTCGGCAGGTGCCCTTCGGCATGAGCAAGTGATGGGGCCAGCCGCATCCGCAGAAGTAGAATTGGTCACTGTCGAACATTTGGTTATTATTCAAATCACGGAAAGACTGCTCAAATGGAATAGTCGCAGAGGACAAAGTTGAACTTCGGATTATTTTGTTTGTGCCTGGTTTTACTGCAACAGTTATGGTATAGGCTTAGGGATTCGAACCACAATTTAGAAATTACATTTAAACATCAACGTTTTTAACATACGTGGGTACACAAATTTATCCATTTCTATAGCCATAGATCTTAGTTCTGACAGTTTCATGGGAGATTTGTCGTGGTTGATAACTGGCAATAAGAAGATTCGTACAGTGCCCAGTACTTCATCTATGAAGTTGTTGGTGTACTCAATGACGTAATCAAACTCATCATGATTTAGATGTGTCGTTCTGACTAAAACTGCAGTATCCGATATGAAGTCTAATCCTCGCGACATATTCACGTCACTTTTCACCATGTAAGTGTACAAGGTATTTATATCGTTTTTGTGCGAAACTAAATCAACACTTACCACTTGAACTCCTGGGAAGGACAACTAGGATAAATTACAATAATTTTATTGAATTTGATATTAGTAATTGTAGTTAATAATACAAACATAAAATATCTTACAGCTTTTTCATCATAAGTTGGTAGAGACGCTTTGTGTGCTACGAAAAAACTATTCAAAAATGAATGCCATGTATAGAAGAGAGGGTCTCTCATAGCTGTGGTGGGTTTAAACATCACTCCTGTTGTTTGCTAAAAAGAATTAAGTGTAATAAATCGTATATTTAATTTTATGTCTGCATAGTAAATTTACATCTGAATAGAAAGATGCGATTGAACTTGAAACTCACGTTAAATTGATTTTCCGGATCATGAATAAGGGCAATTGCAATATGGCCATCGTTGTGGATACTTCCATAATATTTTTCATTAGGCGAAAGTCTACTGGCTTCTACCATATTACCTAAAATATCGATACCTTCGTCATTATCGATGGGAATCTCAAGGCCTTCAGCAGAAATAGCTCTTTTTTTGGATATGGCTTCATTAATTCGATCTCTATACTTTTTCAAATTGTCGATGGGGAGTGTGATACCAAGATCCTTTCTATGAATGTTACGTAATTTCATTTTTGCTGAACGAGTTGGATAGTCTTTACTGGCAATGAAAATATTTAAGAGAGGATAGTATGCCTCCGGAATCGGTTCATCCCAATTAACATAAGGTTGTGCCACATTCAGATTATTACATAGCCGTTCTACATTGTATCTGAAAGAAATAGTTTGAATATTAGTTTTTAGATAAATGCGTAATTGATTGTTTCATAGTGCACTGTGAATGACTAAAAAAAGCTTGAATTTTCAAAATAATGCCTTTTAGCAATTATTTTTTGACAAAAAAAAGATACTTAAATTAATATTTTTATCTAAATGACGAAACATTTATATTGGATAAACACAAACGAATTTTTACAGTGTACTAAACTGTGTTATGAAAATATACTTTTTCATGGTGATTTTTCAACAAAAAAATCAAAATTTTTATATGCTTAACATTATATCCACTATACCTCGCCAATATTTGCTGATGAAGATAGTAAAATAGTTCTCCTCTTCTATCTTTATTAACTTCTGTAAAAGGTCCACTAAAAGGATGTACCGAATGCCATTGCCAATGATAAAGATTTACACCTAAATCTTCTCTCCAATAAGCCATATCGTCTTCTCTATACTCTTTATCACTAGTTGCACGAATTGGTATTTCCAAAGGTATCTGTTAAACAAATAAAATTAGAATGATAAAGAGCTTATATATACGTACTTATTTAATAAAAAAATATGATTTCAAACACATATCTTAAAACACATAAAAAATAAACACTACAATTTAACAAAAAATATTTAATTAAACAAATTAAAAAACAGAATACGGAAAAATAATTTAAATAGTATTCTTCTAGCAACTGCTGATTCATACATTTTATGCTGTGACGTTTATTCACAATAGTGCAGTATTTGCATTTTTAATATTCCTTAATGCATTAGTAAACAGTATTTTCGTATGGAAGAAGACACTGTAATGTGATGCCTACTTATTTTAAAATTGTTCTTGTGCTAATGTACAAGAAAATTGCACTTACCCCCATCATGTTAATTTTCATAACCAAGGACACGTAGTCAAAAAGAGACGGACCGGTGGATAGGGCACTTCCGATAGCCATCTTCCCATGAAAAAAGTGTTTGATTTAATTTCGCAGTTTAATGCACCAGACTGTAAAAGTAGGAGCCACTTGTGCGAAGAGAATGACGTGAAAAGCTGGTACTTTACAATGTATTTAGAAAATTCTTCTCCGCCGGAACTTCGTCAATTCTTGACGTTTATCGGGACGCTGAGCTGCTTAAATAATCGTATTGTTTTACAAATATTAGATAAAAGTAATAGTATATATAAAAGTCTATTGTCAAAATCGTTAGCTTAAATTTTTCCGTGTTAAAGCATAATGATATTGAATTTTAAGGAAATTGAACCTTACACTTGCTTACATCACTTTTCGGAACAACGCGTACTAATTTTATAATAAACACTGCATCAAACAATAATAAAATCATAACAAAATTCTTAGTTAAACACTTTGCAGATCACATAAATAAACGATAAGTAAATTACAAAAGGTATAAAGATTACTTTATTACTTAAATTCAACGTCGACTAGAATTATTCTATCAATTTTAAAAACGAATGTATTGAGTAAGAGAGTATGGAAAGAACTGCGGTTCTCGGTGATTTCTTGAATATAAAAAGAAACAAGATAAAATTTTAAACTATAACTATTAATTACGACTGAAACGGCATGAGAGTAACTTTTGCTTTATTGAAGTTGTTGCGGACGAGGGGATTACCCAGAGGCTTAAAAAAACCCGAGATTTGCAGGTGAGATACTCTCCCGGATGGTACGTGGCCAAACAATTAAAAATTTTAATTTTGCGTTCCAATAAGTCAGAAGATAATTTACCTGCGTCATGTGAAGTACATACATATCTGTAAATTGCAATAAAAAATAAAGTCCGGTAACGTGATCAGTTATTAAATTATTTCAGAATAAAAAAAATGTACACGATACTTATTTGGATATATCAACTAGGAATAATTTATATATTCAGTAGATTCTTTCGGCGTTTTATTCAGCGTCTGATCAGAAGCATGAGGATACTAATATTAAAACATAATATCCACTGCGTATATACTACTACTTGTACAGGAAAATAGAACATAGAATTAACGAGTATAAATTTTAATTGCATATTTTCTCCAATGTCGCATTTGTGCATTTTACAGTTTTTCTACAAAATTAACGACATTATAAAGCATTGCATGCGTAAAACGTTGCAATCACTATCGCTTCATTAGATAGGGCTTTCGTGACGTTCATATTAAGTATCAATTATTTTACTGTAAATTTAAAAACACTGCATTATACAGAATTCTCGTTTACAATTGTGAATAAAAATCAAATATTAAGAACTATATAAAACACTTCACTGAATTATGACATTGTTATATATAATATTCACTTTAACTTTCGTATTCAAGCCAAATTTTAAGTTTCATGACACAAGTTTCTGCAAAAATCAAGAGCAGAAATATATATATATTTAAATAAATTCAAAGAGCAAGATGCTAATTAAATTGGAGCGACACGATAATGAGGAAAATCGAGCTTCATAAATCTGGCACTGTTAATCTCAAGCTTTAAAGATAAAAAGAAAAAATCGTAAGCGCATTTGACTAGCAGCCGCAAGTCGAGTAATTATACTTTTTATGTTCGAATACGCAGCAGTGAATAAATTGAGATAAAAAAAGAAAAAAAAACTGCAAAACGTCTATTTTACGACCCTAACGTAGAAGATTTATTTCGCTTGCTGTATAACTACGTTCAATTATAACACATGCCGAAGTAAAAGCAGTATTCTTTTTAATACATTTTTATAAGAACAGGTACTTGTTGTACAGTTTTCAATGGTCGATCTGAATTTGAAGTTATATTATGCGAAAGATCAATAACTGTTAATACTATTAACTACTGATAAATTAATACTATTAGCAGGTCATCGTTGGTATAAAACATTTGTTCAGCCAATATAACTATGACTTATAATTCATTGTAAATTAATTTTTTATGCTTTAGTCCTTGGAATATAACACAACTTTAAAACGAAATTTCTTTACTCACACTATATGCATCACTATGCAAAAAGCGTAGAAAATGTATTTGACGATTATAATTTTAAGGAAGAAATTAGTAGCTTAATAAGATCTGAGATTATTGAAAGTCTTGATACTATATCGTGAATAAAAAAGCATAAGAATAATTGAAAATAAAATATTTGTTCAAGAGTAGCGCAAAACAATGGCACATTTAAAATAATTTTCTGACAGACCTGGTTTCTTAATAATAGCATAGTATAAAAAACTATTGATACTCTAAGATTTTGATAACATATCATATTTTCTTATAAAACAATTAAATTAACAACAAGTGTACTAATAACAGTAAGCAAAATAAGAAATAACAATAATAGATCGTTTATATTAACAATATGTTATACAAATGACGATAATTGTGCAAAATTATAAAAGTATATATATTTGAAATTACAATTCAAGTATTTGGAGATAGAAAGGGAGTCAAGTGGAAGTAGTAAGGATAGACCTGTAGAGGACATTATAATTCCCCGGGTGCTCTCCAACGCCCTGGAAAGAACAAAGTCAGAAGGATTAAAATTATCACTTTATTTCCTAACCAAAATTACATGGCTGAGGTAGGAGAGAAGCTCCAGTTCTCGTCAAGCCAACTTAAAGGCCAGAAATGGAATGGTCAATCGTGGGTTGATACGCGACGATGCGAAACGTTTCCTCCGCCTGATTACATGGCAGGACGGAGTCTTGATCCGTTGAAAGTCCTGATGGTATATTTAGCGGGACTTGACTCGTCGAAGGTCCTGTTGATGGAGCCATGGCCGTAAGAATCAGTATCATAGCCGATGTAGAGGATCGTACTGCGGATGATGATGAAGGGCCCGTGGCCGATGTAAAAGCTCGCGCCTGGGCTGTTGGTGAGGTCGCTGCTGATGTTTCGTCCCTAGAATGGCTCAAAGTTTGCTCATGACCTTGCGCAACCGAGAAACGAAGCGAGATACCGAAGAACATTTACTACTTACAATCTATCGAAATTTTATACTCTAATGGATTTTTGTTTGGAAATGCTTCTATCTAATAGCATCTATTTGTAACTATATAACTTCCAAATGAAAAGTTAAGTCGTTAGATGGATATCTTTCTCACAAGTACGTTACCGCGGAAAGTATAGTTGTTTCGAAACAGCGCAACCTTCGCGGCTGAGATTTCGAAAAACGAAAATTTTTTTCTTCAGGTATGAAACTTTTCGCCTCACATTTTAGAGACTTCAGCACCTTTTAAACTAAAAATTTTTTTTTTTTAAATTACAGTGATGTTACCCTTTAAACTAAAATTTTTTTGAATTTTTTAATAAATTATACAGTGGGGTTGCCCCTTAATTGACTATTAGAAGGTGTACTTGTTGTCGACTGTTTACTCGGTGGGCGTACAGACCAGACTGACGGCTGCAGTTGCGCACACTCAGATGGCTGTACCTTGCGTGCATTGCACCCTCCCTTTTTTTATTTACTCCCAGATATCCGCTGTGAGCTGCGCTATGCTCCTATGTCGCTTCGTGCTTTATCATTGCATACGCGCTTTTCCGTGTCTTCGGAGCTGTTAAATGCATTACTTGCTTCGCGTGTCTTTTATATATCATCCCTGTCGGAAATTTTTTTCTTATTTTGTGTTTTTGAACTATTTAACGAAAAATAATATAGAAAATAATACTAATAATTAATGAAAACTATTTGAAAACAGTGTTAAATAAATGCTATCAACTTAATTTGTTAAATAATTCAACTTATTTCATTTTTGAAAGTCCTACGTTGCCTTCACTCCTTCGTCCCCTTTGATCACCCATTATTTTTAAATCAAATGTATAAAAATTTAATTTTATTACATATTCCCTCAAACTTAGCCGAATTTTTCAAAAGATATAATTCAGTGACGTATTCGATATATAAAATGGAAAAGTGACTAACTGAAAGAATCCGATTAGAAAAGTGTAGTGAACACAGAATACAGGCGATGTAATTGTTAACTCATAAAATTATTGCTAAAATTTGCTAAATTCGAATCTGTTTGGAAAAGTGTTAATTTTGAAATTACTTGAAGATAGAGGTACAGAATACCTCGCTTAAGGATTCTCAAAATTTATAATAGTTTATACAAGTTATTTTAAATATTATTCAAACCTAGAAATCTTTTTTCTCCGTAGGGTCGGCCTGGGTTGGGAGTTCTCGAAGATCGTGCTTGGCTTCATTCCACGATCGCCTGAGTGACTTACATCATCGAGAGCTACCACCTTAAACTCCTTTTTATTTGAAATAAAAGTTTCTTTGATTATTTATTCAGTATAGCTATTGTATTTATTCCTATACCCTTTCACAGACTAGGTGAGGGTATAAAGAACTCGGGAACAATAATTAATGAATCAATTCTTACCTATAGATAATCAATCACTAAGTCCATCAATGAGGTCACTATAGTATAATATAATAATACTAAACTACGGCGCAAACTTAAATTATTTACTTATTCAACGGAAGTACACATTCCACACCAGGAGTACCAGAAAATGTTGACAATAATTAATGAATCGACTCTTGCATATGGATAATTGTTTAGCAGGCCATCAACGTAGTCAGTAGTGTAATTTAATAATAATAGGGTAAACCGGCGGAAGTTACCACAGCCAGGAAAAAAAATTATTTAAAAAAAATAATTAAATAAAATGTAGACAAATATGGAATACATCAATGTTACTGGATTCTTTTAATGTAGGTATTATTGCGTATTTTATACTAAAACTACTATTTTTTTATTTACTTCTCGTTAAATTTCGTTTTTCACAAGTCATTCAAAACTGGAATCGTTCCCATGCCTGCAGGGAAGATGTCGCAAGAAAAAATTAAATAATCTTCAAACATAAATCACTAAATATTAAGCGTAATCTTTAGACATATTGCCCGAATTTACCTCAAGGGAAGTGAGTAAATAATTGAACAAATTAATACAAAATAAATATATTAAATTGAAGGTAAAGTAATGTTTGTTATAAATAAAATTGTATAAAAGACCTCGAGAGAAGGTGGAGGAAAGCGAAGAAACGAGTTATTATGGAATACTTACTAAAGGAGATGATCAGGATTGCGAGTCCCTGGATTTTGTCCGAACTTTGTAGAATGACTCTTTGGTAAAAAAAAAAACTAATACGCGTCTCGGAATTTTATTAAACGGAGCCCAGTAACAAAATTCGGGATTTTTGTAATGAATGTAGGGAAAATGTACGTTTATGATAATGTTAAATACTAGTTTTTTAGATTGCCATGATTTAACATGATCATAAACGTAGATTTCTCGCTTTTTTTTAATAGATCTTTTTGGAGCAAAGAATTATTCTACAAAGTTTGGGTCCTGGTCATCTCCTTGTTAGGCCTTAGCACGTGATCTCTTAAGTGTCGATCGCACAAGATCGGGGCACTGTGTCGTGAGCTCGCCTCTGGGTCCAGCGCGGATGTTGATCCCGATGAAGCACCTTTGTTCCGTCTATCGGAAAATAAAAAAAAAACTGTCTAAGAATGCCTAGCTGTCCTGTAACTGTTCATAAAGTGAAATACGTGTGCACAAGTGTTGTTCCATCAATCGGCAGAGGCGATCTATCGGGTGAGTCATCTTAGATCTCTACAGCTTGTTATACCCGTGCGTAATAAAGTTTAGAAATACTTTCAAAGATAAACTTTAAGATGTTCTTTCTAACATTGTGAATTTTTTATTCATTGTTAATTACACGCACTTTATTTGTTTAGCATTGTTTTGTCTTTCATTATGCAAGCTCTTTTTATATTTAACAAGTTTCAGTAAAGTTTGCATTTTTATATTCATTTAATAATAATGGAGTCAAGATAAACATTATTTCAAAGAAAGAAGCAAATCATTCTTCCACTGGCAGTGCAGTGCTTCTTGTAGGGTTATGCAGGTTCTGTAAACTGTAAGTGTTGTGCAAATTTTACAATTTCGAAAGGTACAATTTGGAAATTTCCATTTTCTCGAGAGCAGATAAAATTTTTAAAAAATTGTTGCATTGGTGTTGCATCTTAGGACAAATAATCGAGTGAATTATGGCAGAATCGACTGTCAGCACAGAATTGTCTCGCATTGGCCCCCTTTTTATTCATCCTGAATTCGGAATGGTTAGGTGGTTACAAAAAATGACTGGTAGATGGCCATTTTACTCTCAAAAAAAGAACAATTGTATTATTTGTACTTGGTTCAGTTTATTAACGTTAGTGCTAGCGCCAATGGTAAGTATGTAAATTAACTCTGTGACGCTTATTTTGCGAAAGACTATAAAACGGTTATTTTATTTATTGTAAGGTGAATGGCATTAACTCATATTGTGGAGAAAATATAAATCTTTGCATAGAATGTTCAATACAGACCATCTTCGTAATCCAATTTGGCTTTCTGTACTTTTACTTTCTGCTTCGTACAAACTTAGTAATCTTTAATTTAATAAAAACTTATGCAAAAGTGGATGTTAAAAAAACATTTTCATCAAGGGGCTCTGATAATTTCCAATTTGTCTTTAAATATTTATGCAAAATAAAGAAAATTAAAAACATATATAAATGTAGTACACTGAAATTATCCATGATAAAGTCCTTGTCGGGTTTCAGAACAGAATTCACAAAAATATTCAAATATTGGCACTTTCTAGTAATCGTATCTATCGTGCATGACTTTTACATTTTATATGAAAAACTTTACTTAAATATAAGGCTACATATGTGTTTCCATTGCTGACTTTCTGTCTTAATTTTTTTTTTACTAAGAATTCTTGTATTTAAGATTATTTCAAGTCTAATTCTGTATCTCTCTGCGTTTGAATACGCAATTTTAAAAATTATTCCAACGGACTCCGATTTAGTAGCTTTGTCAAACATTTTTTAAGTTAACATCCATATCAGCATATCAATTTTGAGTTCACGCCATTTTAATTAGATTCCTGTAGTTAGCTAATGTTGACATTTATATACCAATCTATAATATGGCCTTGAATTATATATTTTGAAAAAATAAATTTGGGAAACTTTGAGGGCCGGCCTTGAAGATGTAACTCATTATGTAAGAAAATTTAACTATTTTAACTAATGAGTGAAGCAGAGTAGGATTTCTTACAAAAATTCTTATAACAATTTATAATATAGAGATAATTTTACTTTTTCAACTTATTTTGTGAATACTAATCTGAATAAAATTCCATTCCCTAACCTTTGAAAGTTCGATTTTTTTAACATCCGTAAAATTGGTTGAAATTTATATTAATTCATATATATTTTTACATTTGGACCAAGTATAATAAAATGCACGAAGTAACGTCCAATAATTGGCGATTAGTCAATAATGACGCAGAACGTCAAGTTGTGAAATATTTCACTAACGCAGGAAACTTTTGTACAAATCTGACAGCAGGTAGTAATACACTTATATGTAGTATTACAAACATTTTTAAATGACATAACTTAAATGCACTAACGATCTTCAGATAGTCAAATACAGGACACGAAGACAGAAAGAGACATAAAGCGATTTCGACGTCAATAAAAAGTTAATATCCTTTTTAGTTAATTTTTAGTTAAAAAGACTTTTCTATCTTTTTTTTTAGATTTGCAAAAGATATGGTAAATTGAAGTGAAAAATTAATTAAAAAAGTTGTTTGTACAAAAGTTAGGTTTTTTTATATAAAATAATAACTAAAAAAGATATTAACTTTTTATTCAATTCTCTTTAAATTCGTATTTTTAAAATTGATTTTTTATTTTTAGTCTTTGCCTATTCATTTTTGGCTGTTGTAAATATTATACCACCGATCACAGAATATGTTAGCAACTTTTTGGTAACTAATCAAACGCATAGACAACCGATTACTTTCAAAGGGGATTATTTATTTAATCAAGATATCTATTACTACGAATTAAGTATATTTATTGGAATAGTATCGAGTGCGGCTATGTTTTTATTAGTTGTGTTAGTCTCACTATTCTTTACGGTATTGTATCAAATTTATGGCCGCTTTGCATTAATCTGGTAAGCCAATTTAAAACAGGCAATAATAAAAAATATTGCTATAGTAGAAGGAGTAAAAATTTCTATTCAAAATTGCAATTGTTAACTGGAAAAATTATAATAAACCTGTTCATCACGTCCTCAAAATCAAAACATGGTCCATTCGCTTTATTTGTGTCGTTGAAGTTACATCTCACGTGGAAAATTTTCAGGAATGTTTTATAATTTTTCCAATAACTTTGTAAGGCAATTAAAATCGCTTCTATTGTATTATTCCAACATTTTTTTCTATTTTTATTCTGATACCATCCGTTATAGTTTGTAAATTGTGCCTTGTTCTTCTTGAGTTGATAATTTATTATAAGGTTTTTTCACTTTCATAAAGTCATCGCATAAATAAAGCTATAGAATTGGAAAATGATGATGAAGTATACAAACAATTAAAAGAAGCTATAAAATTGCACCAAAAATCTTTACAGTTGAGTAACTTGTAATTATTTATTTTATAAAAATTTCAATTGCAACAATTATTATTACAATTATTATAGCAGAATTGGAAAAAATTATATTATTTTTCGTTAAAACTTTAAGTTTACCTTAAACCTTAAACGGTCAAAACGCCTCTACCGATATACTACTCTTCGACGGCCAATAATTAATACTATTCGACACTATAGAAAAAATTGAGACGCATACATTTTTAATGATTAAGATCTCCTGTTTCCGATGGGGCCAATGAAATTTTCCAAAAAATATATTTATTATTCCAAAATGCAGTTTAATAAAAAAACATGAGATTTTTCGGACCTATTTTTTTGTCGTGGTCGATTTTTTAAAAGTTTTCCGGACGTTTTTGTATGCTGATTGCCGAATTGCAGGCGTCGTCAACTGCTTGACGTGATATCTTATTTTAGGCGTTTTATTCGGTCGAGTGCTACAAACAAATATTTGTCGTTTTTTTGTCCGAACAATAAAAATTTTTCTCCAACTGCTCACTAATCACACAAAAATCAATATTTTTTTATTTTAAAATCCCGTAAGTTTTACAGATCTGCACATTAAATTATTTTATTTTATCTATAATATATATATGTGTGTGTATCTATGTTTACTTTTGTAGTGGTGTTAAGTTTTTGATAAAATGGATTTCTCCCTGCTGCTTTATCTGCATTGGAACAATAGTTTTACTCTTAAGTAATATAAGCGTTATGGTAAGATAAGTAACTTATCCATAGAATGCCGATTGCACTAATCAAACAGTTACACTAAAAATTATTCTTTCTTATTTACCAGATTCTTGTTATCGACGATTTGAAAGAAAAACTTAAATATGCTGCGTATGCAGTAACTTTGGTATGTGAATTATTTATCTTTTCTCTAATGGGTGAATTAATGATTAAATTCAGTCTTAGACCTTATGACGTCATGTAAGTAAGACAACTCTTATATAGTAATAAACAATCTGGTTTTAAAGAGGTCTGAAAGTTAATTGAAAATTCAAAGTTCGTGCCATAAGGAAACATAATTAATTTGCTTATAATAAAAAGTATTAATGAATTATCGAAAAACTAAGTGATATTTGTCCTCCGTTATAGGTAATAATCATCTATCATCTTACAAAGTTCCAAGTTCGTATAATAGTACCTTGATGAAAAAAGCTTGAATAATGTAAAAAGATCATATTATTCAATCTTTTTTCATTAAGGCATTCTTATATACGAATTTGGAACTTTGTAAGATGATAAATACTTTTTATTATGAGTAGATTAAATATTTTTGCTCTGCTATAGAAAATATTAAAAGTTTAACTGACTTTCAATAATTGGTTCTATTTAGTTGTTTTTCAGACTGGCACCTCAAGTCGAACAAAATCAAGAAATTGCTTAACTTTATCTTAATAAGAAGAACGAAGTCATGTGAATTAATAGCCGGAGTATACGTTTTATCATTCGAAAATTTTGTAGCAGTAAATAAATGCACACACTCGTATTGCAGTTCTTATAAAAAAGCGCATCGCATTCGAAGAAAAAACTGTACATTTATCGAAATTTTTGCAAAATGTAAAAAAATGTATTGAGTTTTTTCTTTATTAGGAATGACGGTGTATGTGTAATTATGCGAACTATTTTTTATTAAGTAATATATTATTATTAGGTGCTGAAAACCGCAGCATCTTTCATTACTGTATTCAGATCCATGAGAGAATAACAAAACATCTGTAATAAGTATGGTAAGCATAACGATTTAGCAAATCTATATAATATCCTTTAAAATAATTTACCTTTTTTTTAGTAACTGACTGCTTTTTTTTTAGACAGATATTTATTAAATAGTGTCGGCTGGTGTTATGTTTGATAATGTAAAATATGTATAAAAATATACGTTTATAATAAAGATGCAATTATTCTAGTAATTAATAAAGGAGTAATTCTCTTAAGGGCATCCAAAAGTCAATTAGAATTTTAAATTTCGGAACACATTTTCTTTTGACGCTAAAGTTCAATTCTTAAAGATTTGAGTTTTCCATTAACAACTTAATGAAATAAGTATTGTATTAAACCTTTTTAACTGTAGTTCGTATTAACTAAATTTGTTGAAAAATTAAATATCGCTACGATATTATTTTAACTAAAAAATCAGAATGTATTATTTAGAAGAATAGAAAAAAAACAGCGTAAAGAGAACATTGAGCGCGAGTACTAAATTCAAATCTTTTCCAACCGGAACACGAGCCGCCATCTTGATTTCTCATTCGCCGGCTAAACGCAAGAAACATAGGTGGCTCTTGTCTGCAGAGTTTTTTCGGTGCTGCGAGTGATTGCTGAATTGTTGTTAACAATAAAAGGAAGTGAAATTACGTTAAATAATAAAAAAGGTGGTTTAACGAAGTTTCCAAAAAGGACATCCTCGCGGCGTACACCAAAGCAATCGGGATGTCGAAGGTGCAGGGATGAGTGGAATACTATCTTGACGTTTCCTGAATTTTGTGAGTTATTTATCGTTCATTTCTATCTATAAAGAGTAATGAAGTACTTTTATTTGTAATTCTAATGAGATATGCGTATATAAGTATGTCAGTAGACTTACCATGTAGCTCAGGTTATGTTGAGTGATTGAGTCTGTGCTGAGATGCCATTGCAGTTTTGTAATGCATTTTCCGATCCTATATTTTGTAAACGAACTTATTTCTATGTATTTTGAGTAATACTAGCGCAATATTTATAGATGTACCAGCAGACTTGTCTTGCAGCTATGCTGAGGAACGGAGACTATGCTGTGACGTCATTGCAGTTTTGTAAGTGATTGCATATTTTTATTTCTACCAAGTAACAAAGTACATTACAGGTAATCCTAACTAGTAACATATTGTACAGTTTAAACCATCCAGTTGATATCTCGAGGATATCTCAGCAAATCTGCAAACTTGCCTTATGGTATATACTGACTGAGTGATGACTGACAGACTACTGAGTTTTGCAAGGCTTCTAATGTTTGTAAGTTATTATTTTTTTTAAAAAATAGTTATATAGTTACCTTATGTTAACAAATAAAATGTCATTATACAGTACAACTTAGACGGCAGCCAACAACATGTCTTGGGTCGTCTTGCAGTCTACAGAGGTATCCTATAGCGACATCAGCTGTGTACATAAGCGGTACTACATAACTACTTTGGAGTTTTGTAACCCCTCATACACTGCACTTGTGTTGTGAGTACTGAATTTCTTTTTTTAATTTAATTACACAATATGTGCTCGAAGAATGACTTCATTTATTATATGAGTTGTGCTAAGTGTTCTAATTAATATCCAAAATCTACGTGTCTATAATAATATGCATATAATAATATTTAAACATGCAATAAAATTATTGAAAGAAAATATATATCGAACTGTGTTCGAACGTTGCTCCAATATTGGCTAATACTAATTATTACGAATTATTAATGAATGAAGATAAATGTTGAAAATTATAAGCAATATTGAGTCAAGAAAATGAGATTCATGTCATAGTAAATAATGCATTTTACAATCTCTTGAAACCACAGTGTTGCTCAATTTCAGAGAAGTCAATTTTCAGCTATTCAAAAAAAGGTATACTAATGATTTTGTTATTTTTTCACTTGTAGTGTAATTTATATAATATATTAATGACTTTGAAATTGATTTTCAGAAGAAGGTGAAGAATTTTTCTAAAAATGGCAACTCTGCATACAAAGATTAATCTCCCCTGATAAACTTACTAATTTAAAGTTTATGGCAACCTAAAGAGAATGCAAATAAGAAGAGACAGATGAGCCATATGTAACTGAGAGAATAGGACCAACAAGGAAGCTGAGAAACCTTCCCAACTATAACGTGTAATATTCTGAGAAGTTCCAGCTTATGCTTTTTGGAAAATTCATTTGATATTGTCAGTCAACTAAACAAATGAGATATTGGAAAATTCCATAGAATTTTTTATATGCTTTGTAAAAGCATTGAAAGATTTATTATTTAGAAAAAAAACACAAAAAATGTAAAATCTTTTACATTGCTTGAACTTTTATAAAATGAAGCATTTTAAACTATACAGATACAATCAAAGGTTGCAAAAGATGCATTTTATAAAATTTATTTAAATGTAAGATGGTTACAATTTTTCATTTTCATTCAGTTTTATAAAAATGGTAAAATACGTATTTATTTTAAGTAAATAATTTCAATTTTTTATACAGAAAAACTGGTATTTATTACAATGATTTGGTATCTACAAAACTTGAAATTCATCAAGTATTATGTACAAATATGTCTTTGCAGATTAATCTTTCTGAACTTAAGTAAGAAGTATTTAATTTGCCTTAATATTACGGTAGAAAAACAAATCCCTGCATAAGCCTAGTCAGTCTTTATTAAACTAAGTTTAAAGCCGTAAAAGTAAATTATAATATTCTAATAATTAAAGCATGAATTTGATTTTACCATCAGTAAGTTTTAATTGTATATTAATGTTTAATCTTAAAAATTACTGATGGTAGTTACTAATGAATTATTACCAAAGTTAACTTAAGAATACATATTCACAGAATGGCCAGTAAAAAATTGAAATAAAAAATAAAATTATTTACATTTTATCCACTTTTTTGTTACCAATCGATAGAATTTTTGCAAGATTCATAAGTTGGACTATTTTCAGAGTAAAACTGTTTATACCATCTGCGATAAGCTTTAATTGCTTTGTCCTCACTAACAAGCATTGGGTTTTCCATATACTTCTTGTAATTCCAGACAAGAACATCTCTTTCAAACATGACACATTCACCAATCAGTACAATTCTAGCATATAGTGAGAGCAATAGGGGAGCAAACATTAAATGAGTAACTTTTTGCAGCAATGGCTGTACCGGTGTTACTGTTTGTATTATACACATAGGTCCAAGGGCTGTCTGTATGTTAAGTTCTACATAGCCTGGACCAATTTGAGAAGCTTCAATGTCTAATTTTACAGTAAATATTTTCTCAAAAAGTACTAAACTATGTTTTAATCGACTGATGGCTTTATGCTTATTATTTTGCTCTTGATATGTAGAATCTTTAGTTAAGTTTGCATCCTCTTCATGTGATGATAATTTTGAATCAGATGTATATGTTGACCACGCTGCATTTGTCCAGGAATGATAAATAATTTTGGAAAGAAAATCTTTGGCAACCATTGACGGTCCATGAACTGAGTTAAGGTGTGCCCAGTCAGCTCCATTCTCTGGAATTTCCTGAAAAGTTAATGTGTCATTGCTTCATTCTTGATAAATAGAAAGAAAAGTATATAACATTTATTTAATATACTTGAATGTGACAATTGATGTAAAATTCATTGCGTCCTTGATATTTCCAAGTTTTATTGGAAATTTTTTCAATTGCCTCTGGCTTCCAATTAGGAGGATTTGATTCTGCATGATACCAAACAAATATGACTCCATTAACTTCAGTACATTCCCATGATTTGGTTCTTAATGATGAAGGAACTAAAAATTTAATAACATATTGTTTAAAATAATTCTTAAATTACTTTAAATAAATAAAAAGTACAAAAAGAATAAAGTATATATGTACATGGAAAAAAAACAAAACCCAATATTGTATTTCTATGTATCTTTACGTACTGTTTTTTGAATATGGAATAGCAGTACATTTTCCAGTTTTTCCACAAAAACGCCAACTATGAAATTGGCATTCCAATTCCTCGCCTTTGACTTCACCACCCTCTGCCATATTTGCTCCCAAGTGTGGACAATAGGCATCTACAATACTCACTTCCCCACTCTGTGTCCTGAAATTATTAATATTTAATTTAATGTGAAAGAATTGAAAAATAAATAAAAAATGACAATTCCAAATTGTTTATTAAAATTTAATTGTACAAATTACATTCTTTTATTTTTGTTTCAGATAAGCAGCCACTATTTTTGCAGATCCAACTTAGGACAGGTAAAATATAAGAATATAATTTAATATATTTATAATTCATAAAGAAATATAAGTAACTAGCATGGAAAAAATATACAAAGTATTGGAGAAATGTATAAAATAATAATTATCTAATAATTATTTAGTAGGTAATGATTTTTTAATTGAATTAAAAAATAATTCTTTAAATATATGAAATTGTCTATTTAAAAAAATGCCATTTCAACTTGTATCCTAAATTTAAATATTTGACTATTGCGCATGAGCAATCCGTCTCGCTGGCGAAACACCGCCATCTTCATTTTTTATTTTACGGCAGTTGCTCCTCACTGGTCGAGCGGGAGCACAGAGTAGTCTTTAGTCTTATAATTTCTTTCAACAAAAAAAAGTAGTTAAATTATTTAAATAACAGTAAGAAGCTAATAAATGAGGTAATTTAAGATAATTTAATATATTTTTTTAATAATAACGACTGAATGGTTTTTTATAAGGCGGAGTCCGTGCAAAGTGGATCGAGGCGGTCGGAGTCAGGTGCCGGGAGCAGCGGCAGCTTGTCGGCGACTTTCGCAGGTTTCGTGAGTACTCTATATCATTTATTCCTATTTATTTTCTTATTTTTATCTATTAGCTTTAAGATTTTATTTAAATAAATGTATTTTTCAATAAGAATCCCCTGACAAACATTTCATAGCGAAATTTCTAAGAATTTTTGGCGGATATCCGATTCGGCGCCTGCGTGTGTGTGAATGTGTGTGTGTGTGCACTCGGGTCGGAATTTTGAATTTAACGGTCACTCCGCCATCTTGATTTTTCACGTCTGAACAGGCACCGCCGCACCGGTCGGGTAGAAACGCGAAATGGACCTCCTGAGTTGCAGCTGCGGCTTTTTCGTGAACGACGGAATGATTGAATTGTGGATTCTCTTTTAAAAAATTTAGATATAAAAAAAAGTTAATAGTTTAATTGAATAACAAGCCGAATAGTGCTTTTATCGAACAATAGGGCGGTTGGTTAGGAGCACCAGAGCACGAGTAGAAGAGGATGTTATATATCGAGTATTTTGCATTTTTTGTGAGTAATTTGTTTATATTTATGTTAAATTAATTAATGTAAAAATTCATAAAACTTTTATTGTACAAATTATGTGATTAGCTTCGGTTAGTATATGGGACGTACACAAGTCATGTACATTTTGTAGTGTTTTTGGATCGACGAAACAATGCTTTTAATTAAATGCATTTACATAAATAAACTATCAACACTAGTAAGTAAAAAACTCAAAAAATGAAGGGTTTACAGTGTTAGATAAAAAAAACTTGAATTTTCTTTCGCTTTTGGTACTTTTTATTTACCAGTGTTAGGAATTTATTCAAATAAATAAGTTTTTACGTTGAATCGTATAATAAATATCAAATATATATGAATCGAGTGGTAGGTTTATTTAATCGACTAATATTCTAACACTTCAATGCTGTTGCTTAAGAAACGATTACCATTGGAATTACAATTTGCAAATGCTTTGTATAAAATAGAATAGTTGTTTATTCTATTCTTTTATTTAGAATAAAATAAAATAAATGGTACAAAGCATTCACAAATTCTAATTCCAATGGTAACTTGTTTTTCGCAAAGTTGTTGAAATATATATCATTGTAATAAAATAGCCGACTATTCTATTAGATTTTATTGTATCTATTCAATTTGATAATTGCTGTGTCTTATGATGCATTAACAGAATACAAATTTTTTAAATAACTAGACAACTGAATCCAGTTGTCTAATTAATCCATGGTATAATTTGTATTTTATAAGAAAAGATTATGACAAAACAAAAAATCGAAAAGTGTTAGGTAGAAATTTCTGTTACTCAAGATTTATTTTTAAATATTTGTTATTAGTTCGTTTAAAATTTTTCTAAAGAAATAAATTGTGGTTTAATTAATTGTTATGAAACTACTTCTACTTTATTGTAATATTTAAAGCATCAAATTAAGTTTAATTACCGTCATCCAATTTCAACACCTGGCGTTTTGTAATGCATTGTTGTTTAGTGTAAAGTACTAACCAGTTTCAACGTATAGAATTCCATAATGCGGTACATTATCATTGATTTAACTATTATAATCTTTTATACATAACAACGTATAAGTGAATTTTTAACAAAGTTTATAAATTGCTGGTGGAACATACATTAGAATGCCATATAATTTAGAGTAATGTGAATAAAAATTCATTAAGCATGGTTAATTCTAAATTGCCTTAATACACCATTCAAAAATGTACAATTTTGCGTTAACAAGGCTGAGTCGCCATGACAAGAAAACTCTATGAAATTAAATTGTTAAAGTTGAGTTGTAAAATCGTGATTAATGTTCTTCGACTTAAGGTAGTTAAAAAATTTATAAATCAATAATCAATAGAATTTCTTTAATACAGATAAGTTAAATTATTTTTAGATTAAAATTGTGTTTACCATTTATTAAAATTATATTATGTAAAACTTAATTACTTTGAACTCGCTAACAAAGTTTGGAATATTATAAAAAAATTGTTACACATTTGTAAATGCTTTCTTTTCAATAATTCCTGTGAACGGTATTAGCTTTTAAGTTTCGTGATTTCTTCACTAAGAACTTAGCCATGAAAAACTGCTCGATTTTCAAGAGAAAAAGCTGCAGGCAAACAACTTTCTATGCGCCACATAGGAATTCGTCACGGATAAATCTGCACGTGATTCCAATTCGTAAACAAGATGCTACATTGCGCCAGGAGAATGCAATTCACGTCAGCAGTCACAACTACAAACGAAGGAACTACATTTCGTTATCTCACCTGAACACCGCAAAGTTTTGACCAAGAGCAGGGACATGTTCAACTTGGCCCCTTTTGAGTGCAGAGCTTTCAAGCAGGCCGAACCAACCGTTGGGGTAGACTGGCGGTAGCTGACCGATTTCCCTGTTCTTCTTGCTCTTGTAACGTGCCATCATTCCAGAGGACTTTGGGCAGTGAGCAGTCAGGTCCTGCAAGGATCAACAAGGGGTAAAATATTTTCCTTTTATTTTTTAATTTTAAGGATGAGTCAAATTTATTCACGCAACATAAACTCACCTCGTTTGATAATTTTGTAACTGATAACTTCACAAATTAATTTAAAATTTTAAAAAATATATGCAAAATTTAAATAAAACGATATTTTATTAAAATAATAATAATAAAGTTGATTTCACGGAAGTTATTTAATTGATGACGAATTAAAGTCGAAGTGAAAGTACCTTTTTATTCAATTTAAAATTACTTCGCACATGTCATTGTAGTTTTAATCATTATTCGACGATTTCGTCAAAATAATTTTAATATTGAGTTGACATTAACACTAAGTATTGGAGAAACTTCATTGAAAGAAGAACTTTCATTGAAAGTTCAATAACGTCACGATTGTTTCGAAATACGCACGGCGCACGTGCGTCATAGTGTGCGTGAACTTAAAGTCGCTCGAAAAGCAAATCACTTACCTTAATCCAATTGATTTTCCAGAAGAAGGCGAAGTAAACGAAGAGGAGAACACCGGCGAACGAGACGGCGCTGCATATTTCGACGATCATCTTCCTGAGGCGAGCGCCGGCGACTCACTGTTTTCGTTAGTTGCACCACGGACTATGGAGACCGAGGAGCTGAGGAATATAGGGAGCGGACGGACGAAGTAAGAGAAGTGAGAGAAAGGGACAGGATGCAGGATATATAAGGACGAAGATGGGACCAGTGTGTCCGCTATACTTTCCTGAAATCAGATGTGACACTGTGAGCCGCTTGATTAGACTGAATAATTTTCAAAATTGTCTAATAGTCATACAGACTCTTACATGACTTACCAAGAAGTCGAAGGCTGAGGAAGCTCATATACTATTTATAAGTAAATTAACTTCGTATCAAGATCACATGTATTCCGAGATTGCGATTTAAGTTTTTTTAAGTTTTGTATAAATTATGAAATATACTTAGATCTTTAACAGGAATGTAATTTCTAAAATGTAAAAAAATTGCTGGCTAATTTCTTAGGTACTTTTTTGCAATAACTAGTTTTGTTTTAAAATTTCTTTGGAAACTATAGATATTTAGAATCTTTTCATAATTTCTACAAATTTTTCGTATTCGTAATTGAGAAACTCTACGCTTAATGAATTTGTAATTAACATAGATCTTTAGCTCGATATAAATTTATTTTTATTAAAATTTAAGTAACCAACCATATATTTTGTAATGTTAAAAATTATTGTCGAACAACAAAACTTCTGTCAAAATTGTTAATTTTAAATTTGTAAAAGCATGTCAGCGTAGGAACGCTATGTGAACTCGTGCTCATTAACGATTTTTCAAGTACAACGTGCGTCGATTTTCGTAAACCTATGGAATTTTATTCGTTGAACTGCTAGCAGAAAACGCGAGAAAAATCTGGATGATTCACCTAAACTCACATTCAGATGAGAGCGAAACGCGCGGCAAGGAATTGAGGTTTGTCTCCCGCGCTGGTCGGTCGGAGAGTGAGGAGCAAGCAGTCGTCGGCATGTAAGTGGGGAACCCGCGACGGGGCGAATGCTCGAGTCAGCACTCTGCTATAAAGCGGGTGCGCGAGAAACAACGGCACAATTTGCTCGTCGTAAGCTTGTACGCGAAGGGAATTTCGTTTATTTGTTTTTAAGCTATAATTAATATTTTCGATATTTAGGTTGTAAAAAATGTCAAATGTAGAATTTATTAGAATCGTGCTGTTTCTGTCTTTTAAACTTTATCTATTGTAATTGATTCAGTAACAAACGAATATTCTCACCTAAGCTAGAAATGTTGTCCCTTATACTTAAAGAAAAGAGGCGTTGTCATTCGTACATACCATATTAATTTCTTTTTAGGAATGCAATGTATGTCCAAATTATTTCTTTATACTAATGTGTAAATAAGCAATGTCGATCTACGGTGCATTTCTAAAAATAGTTTTTAGAAATTAATATACTCACTCTATTTGGACATAGAATTTCAGATAGAAATTCAGTTGCAGTCCCCGACTATTTTAAAAAATTCACGCAATGAGTATATGTTTCATTGGTTCAATGTCTAGAATCTCGACAATTACTGGCGAAGATATGGGTACCAGTAGAGAAAAAAAGCGTAATTTTTTTCACGTTCGCAAGCACGGCATATTTGCAGAATTGCACAATTTCTCGAGCTCAAAATCAATACACCACTTTAACGGACTCTAAGGAGCTAACTGAAAAGCTACGTCGTCTTGATTTGCCTTTTATACCGTATAGTGTGTCTGCGTGCGGTAAATCCCCGTGCGACGGATCCCGAATCTTTATGTATTTTATTCTTCTCCCGATCCGATTATGCATGCTCTGGACGCAAATGCTCGTTTCGATTCCAGCTTGTCGATCCATTATCTATCGACTCGTACAGCTTCCCCCATTTTCCCTCAATTTTTTCACTGAGCGCGCGGCCTCTTACATTTTTCTCTGCGTCAGTTGAGCTTCTAAAAGCGCTGGCGCATTCGCAAGGTGTGCCGAACTCCAATAGATTCTTCAGAAGTAAATACATACTTTACTTTTGGGAAGTACTTGAGACTACCTCACAACCAAAACTAATTCACTTTATTGATGTGTTCTACTTTATTGAATTGTTAGTTTTAATTGTTACAACGTAATTAATATTGTGAATTTTCGAAATTTACGCTTCTTACTCTGTCAATGTTAAATAGTGATGTTTCTCTTGAATCTCGCTTTTTATATATTATTTGAAAGACCAAATTGAAAGCACTGATTCGCCGATCCGATCAAAGTTTATATTTTTTCTCGAATATTAATTTTCAGCGTCTGTTTAAAATACTTGATAACATATTTTTTATTGAAGTACATTTTGCGAATTAACGTCTCACACAATTTGATTACTAAGAGCGGTTACCAGGTGTGAACATTTTTATCGTCAGGTCTGCGTTGCGGTAAAACTGCCGCTTGTCTAACGTGTTAAAAGTTTGGGAGGGAGTACCATTTTAGTTTCTGCGAAGTATGACGTATCCTTTAAAATGTTTAATACACACTTTATTTTACTAATTGTGCATTAAATATCTTTTTTTTTTTACGTTCTTGAAATTTGATATGTAGGCAAGATTTGTTTTATTTTTGTTTAATAATAGGTCAGCTATTTTACTAAATCATATCAAAGTCCTGCTGATATCACGTTGCACACATTTCTTCCCATCGAAACTATGTCAAAGCTTCTAAACTTTCAAAGCATTATTTTAAAAAAAATTTGAGCCTTTTATTCAGGGTTAAAAGTATTGTTTCATTCAGTTTGTTTAATTTGACTATCGTTTACAGTAATATCAATTAGAAAGGTAAACTATATTTCTGCCTTTAGTGATACCAATAACTAACTATTTTTTTTTTCATTGCAAGCCCATTGTGGAAAACTCGTGAAAGTCTCTCGATTCTGTTTGTACAGTTTGATCTTTTTTCTTCAACATCCATCAGGTTGATTTTTTCCATCTGAGAGAGAAAGAGAGATCTAGATTTGTTGCGATTTTCACTTTCATTTTTTCCACTTATCTGTCACTCTATCCACCTGAAGAGTCAGATGATTTTTTTAATTTTAAAAAATCTTCCTTCTAATAAAATGAGAACCACAAATTCAAGATAGATAAAATATATTCAGTTCAACATAGAAAAAGTGCGTCAGTAATGACGAATTTTTAGAGGAAATCGTTTAATTTATTGGAATTATCTTTGAATATCTTTTTAGAAGAATCATTACCTCGGTTTAATTGCTGAGTATAATAGATGGTAGAAATTTAGTTTTAATCTAAAATAAAATAGTTTCTATTTAAAATATAAGATTTCTTTTCATATAAAAAAAAGCAGTGACGGTGTTCTTTAACTTATAGTAGTAAAAGCAATTAATTAGTCGTAACATAAATTGTCAATTGTGTAATATTTCTCGTAGTAGTATTAACGTTTAATGTCATTTTAAGCGGGAATCCCATAAAAAATGTATCCTTTTTCGCGGTGGATCCAAATTTTACTACATATTTGTGAAAGTAGTGAATGTAAATTTTGATTTTCTTTGTTTTGCCGTTTACGCACTTTGCGTTTCTAATTGTTTAAGGCGAACTTACTCTAACTGAAAACACTTTATGTTGATAAAACGATAGCGCGATTTATCGTATAAAAATCAGTTTCATAATAATTAATTAACTATTAATTAAACTAAATTACTTTGTAAATCTGAAAATTTTGTCGACAAATTGAATTAGTGGATGACTTTTGATATGAAATATGCTGCTATTCACATTTTCAGATTTACAGAGCAAATACGCTTAATTAGATGGTGGTATTCAGTATAAAAAAAAATTCATTCATTGTCAAAAAAAAAAATGTTCCTATTATCTCTAGATAAAACTACCTTTTCTTATTCTAATACTATTAATAAAAAAGCACTGTAAGATAATCTTACATCAGAAAAGTATGACTGTATAGAACAACTTCAAAGTTGATCATCCCATATAACATCATCTCCAACGAAGCGGAATATTTTTATATGACAGCCGTTGAGTCATCATCTCTCTCGAATCGAAAAAAATCTTTTTTTCTTTAGGAAGGGAGAGGGAGGCTTACGGTATGCATCGATTTATTCATGCGAAATTCCGTACGGTGACTGGTCTAATATACTCGTCTCATATACGCGATCCATTGCAAGGGTAAAAATATACACTCCCACACAAATTTACATCGCAAACTACTGTATCTGCACTATGTACTCGAATTTCCGAAGTGATTATTCCGACAATTGAAATCTTGACAATCCTTGATAATCGTACACTAAATTATGCGCTTAGTAATATTTATAGAAACATTATTAAAAATTACACGAAAATGATTACTTTTTATAAGACGAAAATTGATATTTTAATCAGAAATTCGTCAATTTTTATCAACCGTCTAGTAAAAAGTATTTGTTTTTGCATCTGGTTTTGCTTCTTAATATTATTTACAAAGTAGGTTAGTAAAATTTGCACCAGCGTTAGTAAAACATATCACCGCATAGTGGTTCCAAAGGTTTACTAAACAGTTAGTAATTTTTACCGCTACCTTTAGGGTTATATTTTTATAGGATCATTCTCTCCGTGTAGCCTTCCACTTGATTTGCTTCTCTTTTCAGATCATTTTTTTTTCATTTCACATTTGTATTCCAGTTCTTTATATACTTTTTATTTCCGGCGAGTCGACGTTGAGATGCAAAAACTGTACCAAGGCCGATAAATGTGTCTAAGTAGACGAATTTTTTACCTGAATTCAACGGTTTTTTAATAGAGATGTATTTTATTTATTGACAATTTTTTACAACTTATGCATTCAATTTTATTGGAAGATTGTAGACAACAACAACATTTGCTATAATAAGCAACTTATCGAGTTATCATTTATGTGCTCTCCTTACTAGTTGCAGATCAGTTAAAACGTCCTTGCATTTTCTGTCAACAAATAACAGTAATCAATCACTGTGATTAGCTTCTTTTTTATTTTCGTTTGTTAAAACAAAATTTATTTTTTTCATTCTACTATCAAATGATCGTATTATGTAATTATAAAGTGAGGTTTTTTTCTGAACAGAAAAATTAAGATTGCTGATTTTAAGGATGTATTCTTTCTTCTACTGTGTCTTTAAAGACTTTCGAAATAATTTATAGTCGCAACAATCTCGAAACGCACCTTAAAAGAAATTTTGATTCTCTCATTACACGACATCGTAAAAATAATAAAAGCAAAGAAGGAAGAGTACCTACCCACCCAAAGTGAGATCGCAGCTTTTTTTTTTTTTTTTTTTTTTTGTTAAGGTTCCGGAAATTTCGGGACTACCTCTCACTGCTCGGCCCGTGTCAGACATTTGCTTACGTGCGATTGCGCAATTCGCGTAGAGTAAAAAGGTATCACTTTTTTTTTCTTTTTGAGATTCCACGCAGTTCAGTGTCACTGGCCTCATGCGCTCGATTTGGGACTCCTTTTTTTTACGTGTGCCTGCGCAAGTCTTTTATTTCGGACAGCCGAGTAGAATCCGTATACTTTTTTTTTCTCTGTCGGCTCTTTTTGAGAAAGCATGATGAGAGAGTATGATTTCTGTATGAAGATAATAAAGTTTACTTTTGAATTTTTATTAGTTGCTGCCTTTATAAAAATTATTGGCGGAGATAGATTTTTGGTTAATTCTATTATTGTATTTTAAATGGGGAGTTGCTTGTATTTTTTCGCGTTTAATTAATAAGAGCGACAATTTTAGATGACAGTAGTAGATGCATGTGATCAATGTTAATTACAATTTTTATTTACGTTAAAACTTTTTGTAAATGTCGATAAAATTAAAATAATAAGTTGAGAGCTTAATGAATCTTTAAAGCTTACTTCATATTACCAACTTTGATAAAATAACGCTTTAAATATTATTATATTATTTAAAAAAATAATAATAATAATTCAAGACGGTAAAAACGTTCATGCTGGAAATACCTGCTTTACGCACTGATTACGTAATACATTACTTATGATTTTCAAAAACAAGAAAAAGGCGTGCTCTTCAAATGTCTTCCATGTAAAAAATTGCATAATTACTGTACATGTTCGATGCAAATTGGCTCATTAAAATTTTTTTTTAAATTGTTGCAGTCAATTAAAAAGCATCTTTTTCGAAAATAACAGCAAGTATTGTCCGTTAAATGACATGGCCTGCAAAAGCACCTGAAATTGAACTATTATGATTATTCATATGCTATGAAACTTATGAATTTTTTTTTTTTTTTTGAGCAAAAGAATTTCCGGAACCCTCCTTATAAATCATTTTCTTGTTTTATATTCCACAGATTAATTAATTAAATTCCGGACTTTAAAATGCGAAAAAACGCAGTTTAATGAAAATGGTAATGAGCTCGAGTAGCTCCATCCAAATCTAAGCTAATTAGCTTAAAAACATCATACACGTGTAGAACTGTAGAACACATAAAACATTTGCATGTAACCTAGTTGCAAAAGGTCAAGCCGTCATAAAAAAAATAAACGAACATTATACATATGTATATGTGCAAGAATATTTATATATAATATATATTATATATATTATTGCGAGAAAAATGACGGAGATGCGCGAAAAGAAAAAAAAAAAAATTCAACGCACGACAGATAAATCAAATTTATTCTCGCGCGTTCACTTTTCAAGATAATATTTTGAAGTCGAAAGTAATTTATATATATAAAAAAAAAAACGAAGAGATGAGAAAGGTGCGGGCGCGCGGTCATCCCGCGACTTTTTAAACTCTGCGACAGCGCTCTAATTACGGCATGAGTCATAAATAATTTGCGCGCACCGAAAGTAAATTCGATAATCGCGATTTGCGCGAGAAGCCCCAGGGTCGCTAAAATAAAAAGAGTGAGAGGGGCCCTTTAAGATTCCCCCCCTTGTGGTCTCTCCCCTTCGTTATTAAAAGTCGCATTAACGAGCTTGGAAAACCAGATGTCGGCCGGGCGGCCTTTTTCACTTTTTGGGGAGGAGGAGGCGACTCCGTCATGTGCGCATTGCGAGCGGCGAGTACTTAGGTCCGCCCTCCTCTTCTGCCCCCTTCCCCCTCCCCACCTCACAGTACTTGATGCGTACCACCGGGCCTTCTCCGGGAATTTTTATACGACGCCAATGCGAAATGTTACTTTTTTTATTCTTTCTTGGAACATTCCGCGGTCCGTGAACTTCACCGACGCTCCTTCCGCTTTTTTTGTTCTCAGGCTTATTTGCACATGCGACGCGAAAATTGGGCCTACCGCACACTCTGGAATTTTTAATTACTGGGCTACTACTGCCTTTTTGTTGCGCAGGCCTGGGGCTCGAGGACCTGTGCTTCTTCATTCGATTTTTGAAAATCTGACGGTGCGAGTTATTTTCTTTTTACTTTGAGAATAAGTTGGTCAGTCGATCGGACCTGAAAACGACCTCGTAATATTTCGTCCAAGTTTATGGCCTTTCGGTGCCTGGGGTATTAATTTCGGTCTTTCTCTTCGTTGGAAATTTTTGAAACAAAGCAATCAATTACTAAGTTTCCAATGAAGTTTCATTGACACAATTATTTTTAATACCATTCATTGATTCTTTGCGTTTCAGACGAGTGCAACTTGGATTTTCATTTATTTACGTGTATTTTATTATGTTATATTTGGTTGATTTTTTATAAGATATGGGAGATTCGAATATAAATTTTGTATTTAAAATTAATTTATATATACGTACTTAGTATATTTATTGTTCTACTTCTTTTTCGTAATAGTCTGAAGAGAAAGAATTTTATATTTTTCACTGCATTCTTAAGAATCAGTAGTACATGCCTGACATTACTTTAGTGAATGGTTTTCATTGGTATCTTAGCATCGCATGTCGCCCCGCCTATACACGAATGGTTTGTCTAGTGGTGGTCGCATAGAGTCCCTCGTGTCTACGTGATAAACATCACGTTTAGTCGCGGAAAATCTCGATCCCCGAGAACTCGGAGACAATTGATAAACGTTGCAGGTATACCTGACGTTTGTGGCTTCTTGGAACCTGGAGAATGCATTAAGAGTGACGCGCATCAAGTCGGGCACAAAAGAGGGGCGCGCCTGAGGCCACGTGCTCCCGAGTAAGCGCCAGGGGTCTGCTGTGTACACATATAGGATATATATATGCACCTCGAGCAGAGGGCCGATTTGCAATTTAGAGTGAATCTTGGCAATGTATATGGAGGCGGTGGCGCCGCATCGTTCTGCGCTGGACGGGTATCGGAGCGCCGGCTCCTGACCCACTTCGACGTGTAACGCTAAGCTATATGCGTGGATCCGGGAAGGTCTTATCAGACGCCGAGAGAAAGCTCGGTTGACTATTATATGACCGCTGAGTGGCGGTCTGGCCTTACGTGCGAATAGAAGGCGAAATTTGCCTGTACTGAGGTGGGGTATTCTTCCTTTATTGCGGAAGGTTTCGATGGGAAGTTTAGAGGGTTATCTGATGATTAACAAGTAGCTTAAGATCCTACAAACGTACACGCAATGTAAAAATGTTTTGGATAAATTATTGTTATTATAATTATTATCCAGTCTAGGTAAATGGGAGCCACATACTCCATTTAGTGAAAAAATTACTATTCTGTATTCCAAATTTTACTAGAATACGGAATAGTAATTTTTTCACTAAAAGCATTCTGTGGCTCCGCTCCCAGCCTGGATAGTAATTTTTCCAAAACATTTCTCTCCGTGTGGTGTAGGATGAGGCCTTTTGTCAGATTTTCGTTGTAAGATCACACCTGTGAAAATAGCATTTTGATTTTTTTAAGAATTTCATCAAAAAATGGTAATTTGTTATTGGTTTGATAATATTAAATTATTATTTAAACATGTTTTGTTTCTTACATGCAGTCTCTCTCGATAGAAGCATATATTTTGGTTGAGAATTTATTTATCAGGATCTTCTCTTAAAAAAGTGATGACGAGATATTGTGAAGCCTCGAAAACGTGAACTTGATTGGTTCGTATAATATATTCCGGAATGGTGCTGATTTTTGTTTGTTTTTGTTTACATTGTTTAATGATTTAGGCGTACCGTTATACGATTATTAGTAGCTTAAGATCCGTTAACGCTAAGTGTATTTGTAGTTACCGATATTAGCTTATTATTATTAAGCAAGCTATCTCGGTAGCTAATTTTTCTACCAGGGAGGTAATAATTATATAAAGGTACTGATAATTTTTAAACAACCATTAAATAAATTAAAAAGCTAATAAATAGTTATCAAAAAAATTATACCCTTATATGATTTCTAAGTTTATAAATCAAGGTAATGAAAAATCCATTTCATACCTTCTCTAACCATAAATCGTGGTATTATTATTAGCATTTGATTGATTGATTGGTACTTTAATGTATAATACGTAAAAAAATGAGACATATAAAGTGATTTATAATAAGCAGCAATATTCCAATGCTTTATTCCTCTCACGTGACCCGCAAAATAAATGATTAATAGTTTTAATTGCTTTATGTACAAATTTACACTACGAAACCATTATCTCACGTTAAATTGGGTCAAGTATGAATAATATTAATGAAAATTTCTTATACTCAGAAATCATAATTCCCAATTTCCAGGATATCTGCGTATTCTGTGATAATGAAAATCGAGAAGTCATTAAACCATCAAAGATATTTTTTCCTATAATAAAAGTCATTTACTTGCTATATACGTAAGGCGCAAACTAGTCGCTATCATGGCTTTAGATATTTTCATGTTTTGCCTCCGAAATTTCAAGTTGAGCCTCGCTTCGCTCGTAAGAAAAAAGCTTTGGTCCGAACGATAATATTAAAAGTGAGTACACGCCAATCGTTTGGCGTCCAGCGATTAATCACGTGGCTGCGCAAGCGCAAGATAAATCGACGGTACACTTGACAAGGAGCGTCATTTCCATGTCGAGATCGGGATGCAAAGACGCGCGAAAGCCTGAAAGTTTACGATGCTGAGACCGTGCGAATGAGCGAGGCAAGGGAAGGGGGTCGGGGAGAGGAAGGGCTCCTTACGTTTTTGGTGCTGATTACCACCTGGAAAAAAAGCACTCCACCGGCGATTTATCGCTTCTCCTGGACCTACCTGATGCTCCGCGCAAATGCACATACGCTAATATCGGCTTGCGCTTACCCTCTCCCCTTTTTACGTCAATGTGATTGACTGCGCTTCTCTCGCTTGACGGGAGTTCTCGCGAGCGCAGTTCCTTTTTATTCAGTTATACGCAGCCCTTACTCTTACCCTGTATTTTTAACCTGCTTGAACGAACGTTTTACTATTTTTTTTTCTTTCGACACGCCGTGTGCGTGAACACAGATTTTACGCACACATTTTTAAAATTAGCTGCTTAATACCGTGTTTTGCACAGGCTATTTTGAAAAATACTATTCAATACTTGAGCGAGGTTCTGATTTTATCATAGCCTGACCTTTTCGTCATACGAAGTCAATCACTATCAGGAAAAATCACTTTTCTGCACGCCGTACGCAAAGATACGATTTTGCGCAAGCGAATTTAAGCGAGCGTGCGTAAACTCGTACCTTGCACACGTTTGGTTGAGAAAATCTGTTCGATATTTGTGCGAGGAAGTTATTTTAACCTCGTGTGATCTTTTCACACGAAGATTAAAACACTTTCCTGCACATGTATCGAAATGTACTAGTTTGCGTCATGTGTTTCTAATTTTTTTATGCAACTTTATGGTAAAAGTCCCTTTTACAATTACACTTGCTTATGTGAAAGCGGTCTTTTCTTCCGTTGTTGCATAAAATATTGTTCGATACACGTGCGAAAATTGATTCTCGGAGTCGTATGATTATTACACTCCTCTAAGAATCAACTTATTTGCATTTGCATCGAAAATTACTATATTTTAATTCGGTAATAATTATTAATTTGAAGAAACATTTTTTGTCCATTTCATTAAAATTCTACTAGCTGACAAGCATTTGTTAAAATTTTCTTTTAAATAAAAAAAATATATTTAAGTTTATAATGTATTAGTTACGCTCAGTACCAATTTTTTTTAATTAAAACGGGCAGTCAAAATTAGCTAATTCTGAACAATCTTAAAATCAGATTTTTACATATCCACGTTTCGTAACAAATTTAACTGTACTTTATTCGCGCATTATAAAATACAAATTTCGAGATTGTTATAAAACTGGTTAATGCATTCCACTGGTTAATGCAAAACTGGTTAATGCATTCCAAAGCAAAAAATAAGGAAAAATTAAAGATTTATGAAAGTTATAGTACGGATAGAATTCATTGGCTCCCTCAAAAGTTGAATACACTCGTAAACAAGGCGACAGGGCGTCGCTAAATCTTCGACTGAAATTTTTATCGCCGAATTAAAAAAAAATCGCGTCCCGAAAAGGGGCGATGACCAAAACAAGTGCATCAACCTCGCACCGCGTACAAACAACACTGTATAATGAACCTGCGACCTATGCTGCTGCCGAAAAAAAAAGGAAGTCATCCAAGTGAATAAAAAAAGATTAGAGGCATGTAGGAGAGGAAAAAATGCGAGCAGTGCACCGGAGCGTGCGCGGCGTGTGTTCGATCAGCTGATTGATTTTGACGGCGGCGAGCCGTGGGCGAGCGAGCCGCGGAGAGACTTACCCGCGCCTCGCTGCCCGAGAAACTGGAAGTCCCTGAACTTGACTGACTCTTCCTTATAGGTCTCGCTCTCCTCTCAATCTCTCTCTCTCTCTCTCTCGCTTTTTTCTCTCTTCTTTCTCTCCCGTCGCTTCTCACGTTTCGTATTCTCCGGACCGCTCCACTGTGTAACAGGTGCGCGTATATATACGCGTACATGTAAATACTTACTCGATGAGGCTGCAACGGAGAGTCGCGCTTATTTCTTTCTCGCGTGATATCGCCAACGCAGCCGACCGACCAGAGGAAAGTAAACGATCGTCGTCGCACCCGGACGAAAGCGAGATCGTGATATTTTTCTCTTTGCTCGAGTCTTTTTTTTTATTATAATATCGGAGCGCGAACGCTTCGCGAAATTTTTACTGCGGCGTGTAGAGCGGTATACTGACCACGTTTGACATACAATCATACTTTATTTCCTTATTTAGTTATTTTGAATTTTTAAACGGGTTCTCGATCTTTTAAGAAAAGCGTGTACCTATCTAAATTAGGTGAGGCGATCGCGATTCTGCAGTTAAATATAAACAAAATTTATTCAACAGGATCTTGAAATGCATATTGAAGGTCAGAAATAAGATATTGTAAAAGCCCAGTTGAATTATTATTGTATACATGATTGAAAGGGGATGCAAATCTTCAATAAAATATCGAGAGATACTTAAAGATCGCATCGTTTCAATTATTCTACTTTTTCCTTTACAAAAAAATTTAAACTTTCCTCTTTATCAGTAATAATGGTCATTTTAATTAGCATGAATAAAATAAAAAATTTACATATGTTTATTCGATCTAACGAATTCAAAAGAAAATAAAGGATGTAACCGAGGTGAACGGCGATCAATCAGTGGCGAGAAACGAGTCATTTCATTAAATTATACACCTGTATGTATATGTATATCACTTTACCATTCCCAAAGTTGCATCTCTCGGCTGCTCGTTAAAACCAGACTGTGAAGCATACATTCCTTTTTCAGATGTAAAAAAGTCTGACATAACACGATGAAGTAACGCCTTATCTCTCGATCGCGGATTCCACGTACAAAAGTAGACCGTAATCTTCTGATTCTCGTTCGGCCACCTCCCTTTCTCTTCTTCCTTAACTCGCCGTAATATAATTATTCTTTGATTAATCAGGAAATATTGCTCGACATTATCTCACAGTAGATTTAAGAAACAATTAGTCAGCCATTGGCTGTGTAGAAGATTAGTACTTATGGACGCAATTTAATTCTCATTATAAAAGTGTTCTGGAATTTTCATTAACATAGTTAGAATTTCTTCTTGTCTAATAATACATTTAAAGTTGAAACCTCAATTGCTAGTGTAGAATTAAGGTACTGAAGGAATTCGTAGTTCTTATAATTTCTTTTTAACTGGCTCTTGGTCAAAATCTTCTCCGTTAGGATAATTTATCAACATTCAACTTTTTATTTTTTACTATTTTGAGATTTTGTATAAGTGATAGGTCGAATCAGGTTTTACACACTTGAAAAAAGATTACACCGAGGACCGAGAAAAAGAGACGAAAAGAGTGAATTAAATTAGCTTCGTGACCTTGAGCGTGGTGCGACGGTGTCGACCCAGGTCACGGATCGGCAGTTTCGCTTCGTTCACGGCCATCACTCGCGCGGTCACAGCTGCACGAAAGGCAAAGAAAAAGTAGACTCGGAATTTGTGTAATTACGCGCTAAGTACACTACGCCTTTTGTGATGTACTGAATTAAAGAAAATTGTTGAACACTGCCCAATTTTTCGATGCAGTTTAAACTTCTTCTAAAATGTTTGGGTTATATTTAATTTCTAAAGTATTGCTTGATTTATTAATAAGTGACAATTTTTGTATCAGTAAAAGTGAAGTAATAAATTAATTTTTTTAGTTACAAAGAAATGGAAGCTAAAGTAATTTATTCGTTAGTCTATTAAATGAACTAAATCGTATTTATAATTATTTAACCCTTAAATTAAAAAGTAGAACTATACTGAACAAAGTTTATAGTAATTTATGCAGCTACTAACTATTTCTACATATTCATCGTGAATAATAATGTTACAATAATGAAATTCATAATTAAGAAATTTGAACTTGAGCCACTTAAGAAATTTGATTTTAGTAGTCTTTGAGAATTTAAAAAATATGTAAATACAATTAATATTAATCTTCAAAATAATCAACATTTTGATCTGTTTAATTGTAAAATAATAGATGCGGATGAGTTTCATTAATTTGAGGAATGTGAATTCTGATGTTATTTTTGTTGATGAGCAGCAGCAAAGATTACCTCATTACTAAATTAAATTTATTATTATTTATATTGGCAAGTCCCTAACAAACTACGTAACACTTAATTTAAGGATGGATTGATAATATCCTTATTTGCAATTGTAATTTTAAAGTGACAAGTAGTTTACAGAACTTGTTGGCATTTTCCGTAATAGAGAATGAGGAATTTCCAATGTAGCTCTATAAAACGTTACATAATAATAACCAAAGAATTTTATCTTATATAATTTACAGAATTACTGTTTACAATAGTCTTGTTTTTGTTAATAGGAAATGTATTGTTATATTTTATTATACTTATTAAAATCCAAGGTATACAAAAATATATAAATTAATGCAATGTTTCAGAATCAAGTGGACGTTACACTTCCCACTGATGTCCGCAACGAAAGCAGCAATTCAGATGAAAATTGCAATGACTATAGTCATTTGCAAGGTTCCTCTGTCTTGTCTGTGTGTCTTGCCCTCCGGTCTTCGGTTATATTCAAACCCTAACGTGGTGGGATTCGAAGGGATCTCCGAAGGAGCGAGACACAGAAGTAGACGAAGGAGGCCAAGCTGCGATCGGTGAGTCATTTTTCATTTTATAAATACCTCCTTTATATAGCTGCAAGTGGCGTATGCTGACAGATTAATGACGACAATATGTCAACTTAATATTAAATTAAAAAAATTAAATGTAAAAATTTTAATTAATGTAAAATTATTTGTAAATTCGATTTGTAACCCTGCCTATATTCTCCATTATTTTTAATAGTAACTTTGAGTGTCAGCGTAGATAAATTGAAAGATAGAACCCTCCATCCATTTCAGATGAAGCGTAGTGCGCTAATCTTGCACAAACGCTGCAAGTGACACTACTGAAGAATAACCCTCCCTGTCTTAACCCCATTTTGTTTTTTAATAGTATTTTTTTACTAAAGTTTTGTTAAATTTAAAGTCAAAACCCTCCATCCATTTCAGATAAAGCGTAGTGCGCTAATCTTGCACAAACGATGCAAGTGACACTACTGAAGAATAATCCTCCCTGTCTTAACCCCGATTTATTTTTTAATAGTATTTTTTTTACTAAAGTTGAGTTAAATTTAAAATTTCGCTTAAATTTTATTTAAATTAAAAGTTTTGTTCACAGTTTAGGTTAAAATTTTATTAAAATTAAAGTTTAGCTTAAAGTTTTATTCAATTTAAAGATAGAATCCTTCATGCATTTTAGGTGAAGTGCAGTGTTATAGTGCTGCATAAATGTGCACGAACGAAATAATAATTAAATATCCTAGCTATATAGAGGAGGAATTTATTGCTTTCTAATAATTTTATATATTTTATGTACATGTACTATTTTCGTATGTAGTATCGTTCCTAAATTAACTTATATGTTTTTTTTGCTAAGAATGGTAATGTATCAGGCAATGGCGTCAATTTTTACAGAGTCAATACATTAATTTATTTTTGCAGATTTACGTTTGTATTTCTTGTCGACAGCGTACCCATTAATTATAAAAGAGGCATAAAAAAGAAACGATTAGATAATTATTTAATAGATCTGGTTTCGTCATTTATAGAGTAAGACAAAGTTTTATTTATTTTTTTTTCACCGTGAAATTATTTATTTTATTATGTTTATTAAATTTCTATTTTGCGTTCTTACATATCAAGTCCCCATTTTTTTTTTTTTTGGAATTATCACATTTCCGGATACATATCTATTGCTCCTCGTGAATTCCAACCATTTAAAACCTTCGTAAGCCTGGGTGGTTTTATTCCTTTTACAGCACTCAAAATACAGGTGCTTTAACGGTCGAGGATTAGAGTACATCAGTTTTATTGACTAACTAAAATTTGCATATCTAGTCGATGTTAACTGAATATTTTTTTTCAAAGATTTCATTATTTATTAAAAAAAATACATGATTTGCCTGAGTCCCACAGGGTACCCTTCTACATCACTGCGTAAAGGAGGATGAAACTAAAAGACGTGTTCAAAATATATACGCGTACAACTACATAATTTATGGACATACCAAAATCCTAGGATTTATTAGTATCTAAAATAATGTATCTATCACATTTTAATATTTTCACAATTAATTGTAGTTCGTCGGCTCATTTGGACCATCTTGCCTTTTATTTTATTAGATAAATTTCTATTCCATTAAGGCCTAATAATAAGGAAAATAATTACCATTTATTGCTGAAATTTTTTGTGGACAATAGGATTTATTCGATAAGTTTTTATTTATTTCAGTGTATCAAAGATAATTTTCAAAGGTCGTGTGAAAATTATTATTCTCTGAAGTATTTTTGCAAACACTAATCTTTATTTTCAATCTTTTAAAAAGCCACAATGGCAAGTTAGTTAGAATGGAGCCAATGTTTAAATACTTGAAATTCGTAAAATTATTTGTGATTCACTCACTTTCCTAAAGCTAAAGTTTAAAAGAAAGAATCTGGAAAATCGACGATCGACTATAAGCCAGTGAGTCCCGCGCGTCAGTCGAATTCGCGACGTCAGTCATGTCCCAGTGACTAACAGGATCACATCTGCTCGCTTGGCGGGTGAAAGCTTTTTCCGCCTACGCACGATTGGCGAGTAAATCGCCGTCACCTAGAAACCGACGTCGCGATGGAAATTGGATACTGTACGCGTTCGCGCCCACCCGCGACCCGCGAGAAAGCGCCTCCCCCTCCCTTCGCCACCCACCTTATCGCCGAGACGATGCGAAAAGATACAACGACGCGCGCCCAAGAAAAGCTTGCTTATCATCACGCGACCGCGTAAAGTGATATTAAAATGTTATTGGATAAGTACTCGAGGAGGAACACGTAATACGCTTCCGCCCTCGAATTGTCTCGAATTTTTTTTTCGTTATTTCTTCTTCTTTTTACGTCGAGCAGCGGGAGGGGTAAAGGCGTGAGCGCCGGCTATCGGTGGCGGTGTTTTGGAAACTCGATATCCGCTCATTTTGATTGGTGTGTGGCCGCGTTGCGCGACGTGCGCGTGTTGAGGAAAATTGGAAACGTGTCGAAAAAAATGCACGTGCATGCAAGGTCGCCGAGCGCTGTTTCAAGGACAAGCTTACCGAGTGCACGAGCATCTGACGCTGATATCGGCTGATTAATTAGTAACGTGGAGATTAAGCGGAGAAACAAGTCTAGTAAAACTTATACTAATTTTTAACGCAGTGACAGACTCGACAAATGAAAAAATTTACTAGAAAGTATAGTCAAATTTGCTAGACTTGTAGTAAAATTTACTGTACGTTTAGCAAATTTTACTATACTTTTTAGTAAATTTTTTTATTTGTCAAGTCTGTCCCTGCGTTATATAATAGCATAGTCATTTAGATTTCGAATTAAAGTTCAAAGATGATGATCGATACGAGTAATTTTTTTTTTCCAATTTTTTTACTTTGTTTTGGGTGTTCCTCTATTGAATTAGGGATAGTCAAATTTTATTGGTAATACAGTGAAAAAATATTTTCTCTATGGCAAAGAATGCAGACTGAACTCTAGGATAAAAATTACTATATTGTTAATAAATATTGCAAAATTTATGGCAAAATCAAGAGGTGCGGTGGCACCTTTAGCGCCTCGAAGTTATTATTATTTATATATAAAAAGGAACAGCCCCCGATTTTTTTCCGATTGACCAAGTGCTGGCTGAGCTTCCCTATAGTGCTTCTTGAATACCTGGACATCCTCTACAGGAACAGCCCCCGATTTTTCTTGCATTGACCAGGTGCGAAGTTGGCTTCCCTATAGATGACGTTCCACCGTCCTGAGGTTTATGTTAGAGCAAGGCAATTTAACTTCAATGTCCTGTTTATTATCTCTTTATCAGGCAGATCGTAATTTTTAGAATACTTTTTTCTCAAAGAGTTTAGTGCCTAGTTTTCCAAACGTTTATTATATATTAATCTAAATATAATTACTTTTTACTATTAACACATTTTTAGACGAAATAAATTTTAGAATAATCCATAAATTTGAAAATTTATCTTTATTTGATTAATCATATGTAATTAATCAAAACAATGAAAGCGTTTTGTAATTTTTCCCTATAACATATGCGAAAATAATTTCTTCGATTGATCAGTTTATATTACCATTTGGTATTTTAAACATTCCTGTAAATATTATAAAAGATAGATAATGCATTTTTGTCTGCATGACTCGCGCAAGGGAAGTGAATAAAAAAAAAATAATTCGAAATTCACCGTTACACATTTGACGCAAAGAAATCGAGAGGGAATGCACCGGTGGGTACGAAGGGGAAGGCGGAATCGTGGCTTCTAATGTCGTCGCTGCTGACATGAAATTTCTGCGAAATATTATGTTCGACGCGTGACTACACTTTTTTTACCTTACCTCCCCCTCGTCTCTCCTCCATGGTCCTTTTCCTCGTTTCGCTTCCGCAGGCAGCACGTGAACAGGGATGTGTTACACTATTGAATCTGTCGCTTTTATTTTTTATTGCCCTGTACCCTCGGTCGCTCTTCCTTTTTTTCGAAATGAGTCGCGTCGGAATTTCAGCGAAAAATCGTCCTTTACGAGGATCACCCGGCATTCCCTCTGCCGTCGGTGACACAAAAGCGAGCACTGAGCACGGAATATCGCTTACGCTGCGGCCGAACTGTGTCAAGTAGTCGCGGCAATTTGTTTTTTAAAATCTGAACTCAAGCAGTGCCTATGATGGACCATAAATAGTTAGATTCGTAAATGACGCACGAGTTTTGACCATTGCGCAACGAACCTTGTGAAAAATAAAATCTGAGAAGTCGTCGAGTGCTGTATGGGGATGCGGGGAGAGGGAGAAGGGTTTTTTTTCCTTGGCATTCGTCCTCTTAGCCACGATTTTTCTCTGCGCGCAATTTCGTCATTTAATTATCCACGTATTAAAAATTTATTATTCCCCGCTCAAACGATCGGACGGCCAAATCGCACACGTGAAAGTGGTCATGGTGGTCGCGGGACTGGCTTCATCAAACGGTGAAATTCCCATTGTCAACCAAATCTCGTGGTTACATCACTTTTTATCAGAGTCGGAGTGTGGATGCATATCTGAACCATGAATGCGATTTTGAGGAATCGAGAAGCTCCCTACTGTAGTCCCGAGTACTCGCTTTTTGCTGTTAGATTTTCTCCTTTTCCAGGCCAAGGAATGAATCCTATTAATTTTATCAAAGTCCGCCTCAAAAAAATGTTGAACAAGTTCGTGTCATGCAAATCAAAATTTTCGCACTTTTAATACAGTTTGTTTTTTCTCTCAATGATGCGTATGACTTTTTTGTGGGAGATGTAATATTGATTGAACTGGGGATCTTAAAATGTTTAATTTGTTCAAGACAAATTTTATACTTAGCAAACTTGAAGTAACTTATTCAAATACAGTTTTTCTAATATTACTATTTTTTTATTAGGTAATCGAAATATAGTAAAGATAATTGATACAAATGAGCATTATACTTTTTTACACTAACAAAATTAAATTAAATATCCTCTTTCGATCTTAAAAATAACCGGTAGACATTACGTTGATGTTTGAAATGAAAAAGCGTCACTATATAACCTGTTGAATTCGATAATAGCTCAAAGTCCAAAAAAATAAAGTCAAGTCGCTAGGTCAGGAAGTCATAGATATAAATATATAAAGTGGCATTGTTTTGCTTGACGCACAACCGCGTATTATAAGCGTATGTTTGTATGTGTATAGAGAGAATGGAGGATTCCGCCTGATTCGATAACTAACACCGTAATATTAAGAAACATATCCGATTTTTTCAACATTAAAAGGCACTGCTTCTTTGCATATTGGTTAAGCTAATTTTTTTTTTTTTTTAATACACGGAAAAAACTTGTTGACTGAGAAAAGAATACTACATTTAGGAATAGAAATTCTTGAGACAAATATTAATAAATTCCATCTAAGTACTAACTTAATTTTACCAGACTTTATTCGAATACTCAAATGTATCACAGTTTAAAAAGAAAATCTGATTTCATTTACTGTGTGAAGTTCTTCATGATATTTTTACGGAAAAGTAACTGTTCTCATTTGCGTAACATACAATAACTTTTGTGTAAAAATTACCCAGCATCTTTTAACAAAAGCTTTGTTATTTTTGCGAGAACAGCTGTTTACATTTCAAGGCAAAAGCAATTTCTGTAGTGTGCTTCATCACAATTTTTACTAGAAATTCGTTGCGTAGTTTCCGAATTTGTGACTATTAAGATATTCATTCTTAATACTCTAACGATGAATAATCTAAAAATGATTACATCTCTTCGCTCATGATTAATCTACTAACCACTTTTTCTGCGACCAAAGTAATCTAATTGTTATTGCGAGTGAAAGATTCGACCTGAAGTAAATGGAATCGGGTTAATTTCACTCATAAACGAGATAAGCATTGCCTCAGATGTTGACCGTTGGTTCCCGTCGAACAATTTTTTTCTCATCAACGCTGACGGGACTCGTGAAAAAAATACTCAGCGTTCGCGTTTTCCCCTGGCCAAGTAGCGGCGCACGCCTCTGCTCGAAAGATGAATCGGTGTCTTGCGATCTCAATTTTACTATTCCGTCGCGCGACGCAATGGCGAGGCAAGGACCTCGCGGACTCCCAACTGTACGTCGCCAGAGCAAATCGCGTGTCCGCGCACGTGTACATCGTCATTCGATAAAAGGTCAATCGTCTAGCTCTTGGAATTTTTTCGGCGTGGTACACGCGATGTTTTTATTGCAACATGGTCAAAATTTTAGAAAAAGTTACAACGTTGAATATTTATGATTTTTAAATGTTGCTTTATCTCTTTATCTTTAGTTTAATATATTCGAAAGAGTACATTTCATATCTCTTCAACGAGCAAATTGCATTTTTTTGTAATTAAATATCATGCGATTCAAATCTGCGACGATTTTGGAGATAAGCAAATAGTTGTAGGAATTTTTTCAAGAATGAAAATGTTTTTTATACGTTGAGAGGTAAAATTAAAAGAAAATCATTGAATTGTACTGACATTTTAACAGCAGATGCTTTTTGCTTCTAAAGTAATTTTACTGCTCATTTTTATTAGCTATTTAAATAATGAAATACACTGTATTGTATATAACTTTGCCTCGTTCAAAAAAGAATATTTTTACATTTTTAAAAGAAATTAATCTAAATGAACGTAAACGGAAAAACAGAAAGTTTAATTTAATATGTTATTTAATAAGCAGATTCACAATTTTAAAATAAATAATATCTTTTCTAATAATATGCATCCATTAAAATCGAGAAATTGTCGATATCAATAACGAACTATTAGTTACTAATTAATCTTGGATTATTTCTACAATGATTATTATAACCAATTGGCATTTTTGACAGAATGAGGTGCAAGAGTTAAATCTGAGTAAAATTTTTTTAATGAACATCTCCCGTCACTTGAGTAATCACTATTTATTGGTAACGACAATTTTCTGAAAAAAATCTAGTTTACGCATTAAAAATGCCTTTTCAATGGTATTTCTGGTTAAGCAACTTTCATTGAAAAACATTGAGATGCACTGAATAAACTATTCAAATTCTTTTTGCATTATTTAAATTTTATGTTGGGCCGCTGCGAATTTGAATGCGATCCGATTGAAATGGAGTTAAGGACTGTTATACGTCCGATTAAAGTATGTGAATGAGGCTTGGTCACGGGATTTCCATTGAGTACAAGTAGGTACGGTCGCGAGTCCATAGCTTAAAAAAAAATAGATGAAATACGCTCCAAACTTAAGTAGCCCAGCTTCAATTATGGTAATAGTCTCCTGATTTACCGGTACCCGAGGAATCCCACTTTGAGTATCAGCTGATTTCACTCTTAAAGCGTACACGTGCCCTGCGGGATAAGGGGAAATGGGAGAGGAAAAAAAGAGGGGTAAAAATAACTAAAGGTGATCGATGTTTCGCACTAATGACAATAAATTGAAAGCGAGCTCTGAAAAGGGAGGCTGGTTGGATTTGGACGAGAATTTCTTTTCGAAAAGCCCCGGCCGATATTTTTAGTCGGTAGTCGTACCGCTATGGGACTCGACGGGGCTATAAGTTTCCTTTTTGTATATAAGCTAACGATTTTTTACCTACCTCTCTGACGGCACTCCAGTGGTTCTGTAAATGCCAACGAAGAATTTTTGTTTCGGCGTGGTTATCTTTTCCGGTATTTTTCCTCCCTGCTTGACTTTCTCCAGAATGCATTCTTACGTGTTCCTTATTCTTTATCTTTCTTCACTTTCTTTTTCCATTTCTTTTTTAATCAAAGGGATTCACCGCATTGTCCCTTCGACCCTACTCATTCCCAATTTCTTTCAAGGTCGTTTGAGCTGTTTTTTGTTGTAGTAGGAATTTTGCTGACTTAGGGCTTATTAAAAAGTAAGTTTTTTTTTACAAATTGTTTAAAATAGTTTGATCGTTGGTAAAATAACTTCGACCTTGGTAGGTTGTAGTTACCGTGGCCTTGAGGTGTAGCGTATTAGGTTGTTCATCATGGCCTCGTAGTTGAACCGTAAGATATCAGTAGCCTGTGATTAACCTGCTGAATGCCGCTGTCACGTTTGTAAGAGTTACGCGATATACAGTGAATCCCATGGTTATAATAAAAAATTAAATTTGATTATTTTAAACTAATAATTTTACAGCTGCGCATTGATGCACCGGTGTATGTCTAACAGATTAAACAGAAATATGTTAATTGCTTTCAAGTTTTTAAGTTATAGTGTTAATAAGCTTCGATTAATTATAAATTGTATTCTAGGAAGTTTTTATAATCAAATGCAACTGCAATTTTTCGTGACATTTTATTGTAAAAATATTTTGCATATGCGGTGTTTAGTACAAACAACTAATTTTTTTTTAAATAATAATAATAATTTTAATACCTATCATTTACAATTTTAATCGAAGATTTATTAATGACGTTAACGTTTAGAGGACTATTAACGTTTAGAGCTTAATATGAATTTTGTTGCTTGTCAAATGTATTTCTGTAGATGAATTTTATTACGAAAAAATTGTCTTTGTCTAATTTTTCTCCGAAAAATTTTAGTTTTTTAAGTGGAATCATCAGCAGTCGTTTTACGCGTTTTCAAGTGGAAATTGTTGTTTATTGTCTTCAACTATTTATCGAATAATAATTTGATCATCTCGATACTAAGAATGATTTTGTACAAAAAAAAATAAATAAAATAAACAATAATTGTAATTGGGTCACTGCAAAATGAAAAATAAAAAGTTTATTAATAAAATCACGCTTGATCTTGGATAAGAGGGTAACTTCTTAAATATGGAACAAAACAGTAGTAATCTTGCAAGGATAACATTTTTTGCAAGATAAAATCTTTGAATCATGACACAAGTCGGTGCATATTTTAGGATTATCCGATTGCTCACTCTGTATTGATAATAATATGCTTTATAAAAGAAATTAAATATTTATAAACATAATAAATTCATCACATGTAAACGAAATTTTCATCGTAATGTAATTACAGTAGCTTACATAAAATAATAATTATTTTTTTCAATTTGAAAACTTTACCCAATGTGTACTCTACGTATACAGGTTTCCTTATCTGTATAAATTTAGAGTACCCTGTGACTAAAATAACTTTTTATTTTTAAGCATCCCCTTGTACTCCTGCAAACTGAAGTTTCGATAAAAAAATTCAGTATACTTATAATAATATTACATGTGTATTTTACGAATCGATAGTGGAAATGGAAAAAAGTAAACAATATGTTAAACTATTTTTTTCCGTCCGCAACGTTGAACTAAAAGCGAACGATCTATGCTTCCTCCTGCACGTTTTTGTTACCGAGACGCTTTACATTTTCGAAGCTCCCCTTTTTTTTTCCTGCAGGTGTCCCATTACACGCCCCCAGACCCACGTACAAAGAAGAATCCTCAAACCTCGCCCCCTAAAAAAAATGAAACAAAAAGAAATTACTGCTGATTCGGCCACCATGGCGATCGGGCCAAAATTCGCCCTATCAACGCAATCTCCCCCGCGGCGGGGCGAGCGGCGCGTTCTGCAGGCGAACCAGGCAAAATCGCTTATCATCGCTCGCGATAAAAAAGCCGCCGCTGCACTCTCGGCCGCTCGAGAGAGACGAACGTGAGATAAATGGCGAAGGCTCTTCGCGCGAGAGAAGAAAGTACGCGCGTGCACATGCGGGTGTCCCCCTGCGAGAAAAATCTCGCAGCAGCTGCGGGGAGGGGGAGAAAGGAGGAGAGCCCCTCTCCATCCTTCTCGCTCACTCCCCGAGTCCGGAGGCGCACTTCTAACGGTACTGCCTCTTCCTTTCTCTCTCTTTATGGTTTCTCTCTCCTCTCCTCTCTCGGTTCGTCCCCGAGCCGCCATAGGTGAGCGCGCGGAGTTGGATATAATGGTCCTGGAGCACCTCGGTGCTCCTCGTCACTCTGAGGCGTGATCCTGCCGCGGATAAATCGCCCACGGCTGCCCACCACCGCCGCTCTCGTATATGCCCGGCTGCCGTGTATATACATTTATACGCGTGTATATACGTATATATCCGTGTATATATGAGCATCACGCTCTCGTCCCGCGCAGCAAACGCCTTATACGCGAGCGAGAGAAGGAGACAGCGAGTGGCCGCGAGAAAGAAAGAGGGATAGAGAGAGTGAGAGGGAGGGAGAGAGGGAGAGCGCGAGTGTGTTTCGAGTGTGTCCTGCGCGCTGATAGAGCGCCGCGCGCGCGAGGGAGCATACGCGAGCTTAGCCGCCTTTTGCAGCCGCTAAATTCGAGCGCTCGCCCGCTCCTCCAGGCATACACGGCCACGCGCTCGGACGCGCAGCTTCGCGGCCCAGTTTCTACACACAGCAGACTTTTTCCACGGCGACAGGACGTGCACCGGTCAAATACCCCGTTGATCTACTCGCTCAAAGCCCTGGGGGTTGCACTTTATTCGCAATTTGTTCAGCAGGTAAGTGAGTTGTAAGATTTCTTCTTTTTTCGCCTTTTTTGTGTCTTTCTTTGAGGCTTTTTCCTGTTAGCTTCATCAATTTTTATATTCAGAGGTTGGTCTTCTTTTTCTTCCAAGTTAAGTTGAACGAAGGAGCGAAGTTTACAGTGAAACGTTTTTTACTTCTTCCTCTTTTGGAGTAAGGGTCGCGTTTTAATTTTTTATAAAATTCAACATTTCATGGTTAAAGTGCCAAGTCGAAAAGATAGATACGTAATTCTGACGGAAATACGATCCTATCTCATCGTTTAACATTCAACTTTTTTTTGTTTTTTTAAATAGTACAACGAAATGCATTAATTTTTTGCAGTTTACTAAATAATCGCCGGTTAAATTAAAATTGGTGACGTGGGTCATTTTACAATGTAACGTCAATACTTTTTTCGGATTTTAAAAAAAATTGCGACTGCGACGATGGAATGCTACTATTCTGTTTAGCCCGCCTGACTAAACACATTTTCGATATGTACGAGTGGAAGCAAAATTTCTTTCGCGCAAACGAGTTTGGGTTGATTTTTTTTCTTTTAACTTTCGATCGGGGAAATTTCACACGACTCGTGGATTTCCTTCGTTCAATTTTTTTCTTCGTTTTCTACGGCAATAAACAATTTTTTGTTCCGAAGTAACTAAAATTCCTTTACTTATTTGAAGAAACTCAAAAGCCAATCTCTGATAAATTGGAGCAGCTTGACAGTAATCAGACGAATTTTATCGAATAATTAAATTAAATTAACTAATGAAATGGAAATTCATACAAAAATAAAACCAGATGGTCTTCTTTTTATTCCCCCAGTTCAATTCGCAGTGAATTATCCGAGTCACTCGAGCTTAATCTCAAGACCTACAGAGCGTTTCTCAGGACTTGAGCCACAGTAAGAGACCGAGAGAAAAAGAAAAACGTCAACTGTGCAAAGACACTCGACAGGCATCCCGCAGCGGACGAATCGATCGGGTGCATCCGGCCGATCGTGTGTCGAATCGATCGCGGAAAAATCGACGCAGGAGGAGCGTGAGAAAGTCGCCGCTGCTAGCAGAGACGGGTAGTCGCGAGTCGAGGGAAGCTCGACGATGGCAACCGCGACGTTCTGGATTTTGCTGGGATGCGCCGCGGCATTGACCCTGGTGCTGGCCTTCCTGCCCTGGATAATGGCCCAGCTGGAGCCTCTACTCATCGCCGCTGGTTTGCGCAAACGCCGCTTCATCCACGGTCCAGTGAACGTTGCCCAGAAGCCGGTGAAGACCCTCAAGGGTCCAATGGCGTATCCTCTGATTGGCAGTCTGCACAAACTCGGAGGACCCGGTGGACCGTTTGAGGCTTTTACGCAAATGTCCAAGGAGTACGGAGAGATTTACGAGATCCAACTTGGCATCTCCAAGTGTGTAGTCGTCAGCAGCTATCCACTCGTCAAGGAGGTGCTCATCACCAAGGGTGGACACTTTGGTGGCAGGCCTGACTTCTTGAGGTTTCATCAGCTCTTTGGTGGCGATCGTAATAACTGTGAGTGCCGATCTTTTTTTTTTTTTTTTTAATTCTTTTTCTGCGACACGAGAAGAGTGCTATTATCAGTTTTTCGATGCGGAATATTAAGTATCTAGACGGCTTTTGGAAAATTATGTAGGAAGTTGATAAATGGTGCACTTGTTTGTCATCATGCTTGCATGTGGGCAACGAAGTATCGGAAAGTTGATTTTATCAATTGGGATGCTTTTTTTATTGTCGGTTTTTATCTTTCAGTAATTTTTCTACCGAACTTTTTATCAACTATGCTTCTTGATCCTGTCTTAAATGATTTTAAATTTCATAAGATTTAAAAAATTGAACGATTTGACAGCAGATAAAGAATGGTCGCGGCATGCCATATCTTGTATACGAAAACGTGTATATTTCTTCAATTCTTTTCATTAATCGCATTCCATTTAAGTGCATTACTATCTCCATCTACTATCTCCATAGGAGTAGTAGATAAATGACTGGTCATTTTGGGAGGCACGTGCAACGCGCTCTTACGAAACCTTTTATTTATGAATCAAATACTTATTTTTTTTATCGTCTAATCGTGATTTTAGTACCCTTCTCTATACATCTTGCTGATGCTTTGAAAAAATTATTCATCGACTGCTTTTTTCAAATATTTATATTAAGTGATGTTTTATAAATAATTCCTAATTTTTATTTAGTTATCATTTTGATATCTGATTAATTAAAATAATTTATTGCTGTGACTTTAAAAGTTGTTCGGACTGTCTAACGTTTACTCGACTAATGAATAATCACTAAAACTGCAGTAAAATCTCATTAAAAATTATAAAAAACAGTTACAGTTTTAGGCGCTAATTAAGCAATTTCTACTACTTTTCATTGAATTTAAGCAAGAAAGAAAGGAATGAAGGGGAACGAGCAGGGTGTCGGTAGAACATCTTCGTGCCCGGGCGAGATGCACTGTCTTAAAAATAGCAGGCAGACTGTGACCGGCCGATTCGATGAATTATGCGCGTTATTGAAATACTCAGACTTGGCAATGGCCCCATTCACCGGCCGCGCTATCGATCTGGATTACCGCTCTTGAGAAAGAAGAGAGAAAGGTGTCGCTTCAACGTCGCCCCTACGACTTGGGTGTCCGCTCTCCCAGGCGTACCCATGGGGCGCTCACGGTCTTTCTTAGTGTGATCGACTGCTATCACCCAATTCTTTGATTATTTAACTTTTTCCTTTTTTTATTTTTTTCTGACTGGTAGTCGACTTGATGGGACAGTGGAGTTGAAAAAGTAATGATTCATTATTTATTGTCGGCGAGGTTCCTTAATTTGATAGTTCATTCATTTAAATAACGCGTTCCAGTGGTGTTACCAGCGCTTCAAAATTAGAATGAGAGGCTCGGACGGCTTTGTCAGTATAATATATTTCTTGCGTAATTTTTTTTGTATAAGCACGATCAGGCGCACTATCATATTATTAAAAACAGAAAAAAGACTTTACGTGCACATCATTTACGGAAACACGGTGTTTATTTATTTAGATTTATTCAAATGAATTTCATTAACCGCTTGGACTTGTGCCTTCCGGAAAATCGGATGTATTTTGAAGGTGTGTTGTGACGCATCTGGGTACTTAGTCTGGAATGTCATTAGGAAAGCGTATAGGGTAAGAGGATTTTGATATTTCATTAAATGGTGGAATAAGGAAATGTGTAGCGCTTCTTGAAGTTACAAATTCAAGCCTTCCGTTCTTCGCCTCCTCTTCGATTTCTTCACTGCTTATATGTACGTGTCATCGGCTTGTTGTTGTTGATTGCAGATTCGTTCAACAAAACACAGAGTTTTTAAAAATTCGCTAAATCGTGTCGTCACTCTTATTATTGTTACTGAATTGAGCCGACGGTTCGAGTGAAAACATCTAAAATTAGAAAATCTGCCTCAGCGCTCGCCTATATTTAGATAAGGAAAAAATTAATATTCACACGCAGGGGTAACTGGATCCTGCAGTACATTGCAAATTTGCGGTATCTTTGTTCTCTCCTTTGGCTATGAAAGTGATATCAATTTTCCATGTTGAATTTGCATTTGCTAATCATTTATTTTTCCTCCTCGGCTATGGAGAGATAAAAATCTTTCAAAATTTTCCAGTAAAAAAATTTCAACTTCTTTTCGCGTTTTCTATTTAAATACATGTTTTATTTGATCTTACTTTGCTAATCTCAAAAAAATCATCAAAACTGCACCAGGAAGTGCAAAAAGCTAATCGAAGCGAAAATCTTACAGTGTGAGTTTAGAAGTCACCGAGACGATAAGATAACAGACAAAACAGAACTCTCGTGTGTAAAAAAAGTAAAGAAAATAAAAATGTAGACTATACACTGTCTCCGGGATTTCACATTGCGGAAGCTGCGAAGCGCCGTGTCACGTAACAATCTGCTGATAAGGATCGGATAAGCGTAATTAGGCGTCCCGCAACGCGATCCCGACCTTCGCGCGGCGGCATCACATAATCACGCTGGGAAAGCCCTGCGGTGCACTACTCTGCTTTCGACACGAATAAGCGACCCTCCGCCGGCGAAATTATGCGCGAAAAAAAAATAATGAAAGAACAGGAGGGGGACGTTAGCCAACGCTTGCGGTGCCGAACCACCGGCTTGCGAAACGCGGCCGCGCTGCTCGGACCTTCGCGAAAAGTCCGATTGAAAGTTCAGCGCGAGAGATCCGAGTTCGCGTAGTTTTGGTAACGATCGGTTCGGAGTCGTATACGCTGGGAAAATTTTGCAGTAATGTTGTCGAGCAAAAGATTCGTTGAAAATCTGAAAATCACAAAAATTGCGGCGACATTTCGTTTGGCAAACTATACTTTAATTGTTTTTTTTAGATTACTCGTCGGGCGTGTCTGATTTGGTAAATATTTGAGAAACTATTTTATCGGTTAGAGAGAAAATTGGATTACACATTTCTAATGCGAAAATTGATGAGGAGAAGCTGAAAATTATTAGTCACGCGATGAGTGAAGGAATTGATTGTGACGGTGGAGGGATGATTAAGCGGGTGAAATTTGAGAGAAGAGCGGCATTACGTGCCGCTGAGTCGGGAAACGTTTATTAAACATACGATTTTGAAGAAGAGTGTGTCAGGTTACTGGGAGACATTGAGTAGTAATTGTCAGGCTTTTTATTGCATAACCAACTACAATTTTGTCTTAAGAGTATCTTCAGACAAAACGCATCATTCGTTAAAAAATCAACATCTTTATAAATTTATGCAATAATTTTTTTATAATTCGTAAGAAGAAAATTTTAATGAAAACATTAACGTACAATCAATTGTTTAAATTATTAGAAACTTACAGGAATATTTACCGAAAATCTGAACTAATAGTTTCATTTTTTAAAATGGATGTTGCTTTAATTGAAATCAAAACGTATATTAATTGTTAATAAGTTTTCACTTAATGCCTACATTATTGAAATTATTTAAATTATTACTTCTAATCACTTGCAATCTAAAATATTATCGTTTTCACACTTTTTTGAACACAAGACTATCCAAATCCATACTATATTTTAATTTTTTAAATTTAAAAAAAAGTAAGAATTATCGCTTTAATCATTCGTTGACCAGGAAAAAAACCCATCATTCTATTTGCGAAAAGTAACATCGCAGGGACGCAAATCACGTTGTCGTATGGACGACGTATAACACATGTCCGAGCGCACGGTGAACGAAAGTAGTCGAAAAAAGCAGAAGGAAGCAACACAACGGTCACCGGGTAATTTCCCCCGTAAACAAATTACAGTTACTGCGCACTTTCCATTGCGTGGATTAGACTCGCGGAAGAAAGCCTAAGGCGCAGGATCATGAGAAGGGAAGGGGGGGGGGGACTCCCCGACGTAACGCAAACGCACGGCCGCATACCTTTTTTTCACCCGTCGAGCTCGAAATATAGGTTGATAAATAAGTGACTCACAAAAGGTGGTTAGACCTAGAGGGAGAAGGGGGATCCCGACTTACTGTTATTTTCATTCGGAGTGTCCGTGTTCTCGCGCAATCACCGCCGCCGATCTGGATTAACGGTATCGGCACGCGCAAATTCACTTGCGCGAACCTCCTTTTCTGTCTCCATCTGTTTCTCTCTTTCATTATCTTCTTCTCTCTCGTGCGTTTAGTTATAACGAGCGAATAGCGAATGGAGTGGTTTGGGAATGGGAGTGAAGTTGACGCGGAGAAATTTTCCTCAGCTGCGCGTGCGACACGTGGATTCCTGAGGCACGGACACGTGGATGAGGAGCGATTTTGAAAATCGACGTTTGTTTACGATTTCCATCGACGGGTATTAATATACGTATGCAGCGATTTTGTACCAAATTGTGTAGTCGAATTCATTGGTACTGCGCTGTAGCACATTTTTTGCAGGGAATATTACCGCTAGCCTTTGATTTAATAGTCTTATAATGACAGCTATAATTGAGTGTTAAGTAATTTTCTATAATAGAATCGATCACTAGAAAACACATAATGATTCGTAATTAGTCGTTAAAAGATATAATTGATGTCATCCCGTTATTTTATTTCAGTTTTTATGTTTATTTCGAGATAGTTAATGGAGAAATAAAGAAACTATTTTCATCTCTGTTACTTCGATTTCGTCATGTATCTATAATACGAATAACGGTTGACACGTAATATTTTTAAATGTCTCGCAGAGTATTTTTCTACTTTCTCCGTTGGCACACATAACTTTGGATGCAGGATAGACGGAGATTTTTCCAAGATTTTCCTGCCTCCCCGAGACGCCGCAACGTCAGTTGCCGATAAATAAAAAAGTATAAAGCGCTGCGACCCCTTTACAAGAGTAATCCATAATTCAACGAAGGATGGAATGATCACTCGTTGACGCCTGCGTAGGCCTATTTCCTCTAGTTCCCCGAAATCACCGGGACTTACAAATTAAATTTTCAGTTTCACAATTCACCTGTTCCCTTTGGAATACAAAAAAAAATAATTCCGATCGACGCATTTATCTGTCCCGGCGAGTGCCGTGGACACGTGCATGCAGCGCGGAGTGACGAAATGTAGAGAAATCATTAGGACATTGAATCTTCGGTGCACACGAGCGGCTTTCGATCTGAGTCAGCCGGCACGGCCTCCTTTTTCCCACCGCGTCGTTTTTTTACGCAGTCGCGTTTCGTTTATTTACTTCTTTTTTCTCTCTCTTCATTTTGTAGGCTGATGCACACGTGGTTGACGTCATCGGAAAAATCGGTGATCAGCCGTGGGGTCGCCGACCCTGCGCCACGCATTGGACTCCGCACCGGCTTGTCTTTACGGTAGCCTGTTTGGAGATGCCTCAGGGTGTTCCTCTTGGCGCGAGATTATTTTTTCTTCATAACTCTTTAATTTTCGTTGACGTTGGACGTTCAGTTGGATCGAATTTACGAAACTCGAGGGGCGCGTAATGCTTTGCCGGTGAGCACAATGTAGCAGGTGGAAGATTCTGGAGCCGGCGAGTTTGAGTGGACTAACGGAAGCTTACCCAACGGTGCGCGCTACAAATCATTGGATCGATCAGTTGCAATGATCGTGAAAGAGTCGCGTTTTCTAAATGCATATTAACGATATTTTTGGGAAAAGTTTTTAGAACGTTCGCGCAATCGGTGAGTCAGGGGATTTTTTTCTTCAAGTGCTGTAGAAAGGTCGTGGTATATTTTGATGAATCGCGGGTATATAACGGTTGTTCACCCGGAGATGGAAAAAAGGGTCACGTTGTTTTCTATATGCCTATCGGAAGAGTGGTTTAGTCGTTCGCGAGTTGTTTGATAAATATCGGAGCAGTTGTTCCGCTCGTTTTATTTCAATGATGTAATGCTCTCGTTTAATAAATAATCATGTAAATTCGCAGACACTGTTTGATGTACATCAGCGACATTTTGATGAACTTTCACATCCTGTTTAAGGCAATCGTCGTATCCTCTTTTTAAATATTTTTTCTATTTTTGTTTTTACCGTCGTCGACTCAATGAGAGTCAGTTCGCTCGAGAAAATCAGACAGATTTTTTTAATTAAATGCGCGTCGCTTGATAAATAGAGTGCCGTGTACATTTGCCATTTAAAAATAGCAGACTGCAAATTTTGTATCGGCGCGTTGATCGCTTACTTGTAACTCGATTCAAACGTATTCTAGTGGGTATGTTGATTTGGCCATTGAATTACTTTAAATCCATGAGATTAAGCGAAAAGAAAAGAAAAGTCGACTCGTCTCGCAGCGGAAACGATTTTAATTTCAAATTGGCCGAGGACCGAATGGTCTGACCGGCGGCTGCAATCGATCAGGGAGAGCATCGGTGGGCGCTGCGGTTTCTTCCTCGCCGAACTCGTTACTCTTAATTTCCGCCGGGGCCGACCGGGTGATAAATAAGAAAGCGAAGACGTGCGAGGCCGACTGATCCTGTATCCGAAGCAGGAAGCGGACTATCATGCATTATGCGTTTGCAGTATTCCCGTCGATCAGGATTATTCGCTTGCGCAATCGGAGCGACTTTTTCTTTGGTCATTTTTTTCCTTTTGAATATTTTATTTATTTATTTTTTGTTAGAGGAAGAAAGCTATTTCGCGTGATAGTCTTGTATTTGATACTATTGAAAATGAGCTTTTACTGTAGAAAATTTAAGAGTTTTCTGAAATTCAATGAAGGATGATTAAATAAATATTTTTTTATTTATTACTCTAATCAAAGGGATAAAATCTCTCAGAAATTTGGTTAATTAAATGCACACAATTTAACAATTTCCTGTTGGAATTTGATCTTAGTAATCTGTGGATAGACGATTATTAACTTTTATTTACTATAATTGATTCTTAGAATTGATTTTTACATAAATATGTATTAGTACACCTAATAGTCGAAAAAAGTAATTTTACATTTTTACACTCATCAGGAATCATTAGTTAATCCTACGAAAAAGCTCTTAATCATTGATTTTTATTTACATTTTTCTTCCGCAATTATTCAATAAATATTTACTTATTATTGAATAATTAAGCGCTTACGTAAAATGTAATGTTTAAACACAAAATTTTCGATCGGACCTACAGCGAGTTTTTTGACTTATTTATAGCTGCCAGTTAAAAGTTTGTAATTCCCTTTTTTTCTCATCGGGAAGAATTTCATAAATTATACCGGGCAGACTCGTAAATCAACTGGTGGAATATTTCAATTACATCTGGCGGCGTCTGCGCGAGTTTAACGATCGCAATTATTCGGTCGGTGGGACTTGGGTAAAAAAAATTGTGCCTGCCTTTTAAATCAGACGCGACACATATGCTGGCGAATTTCGTCGAATTCCCCCGGAAGACCAAGGTTAAGGCCTTCAAGAAATGTATCTTCCTATTTACTCGTCTCGTCGGGCTCCTCTTCGCTTACTCAATATCCTTAGAATGCGGAACGACGTCCGGAGTATAATATACTTACAGGTCAAGTTCAAACCACCGCTAATCTCAACGTCCAATCTTTTATGATTCCCTTTAAAGATATTGCTAATCCATTTCTCATTAAGGATATTAGCGTCTTTTTTTAAGCGCATAATTAGGTTATCATCAGTTTCTTTGATGCTTTATTCCTGCCTTTGGATAGTTTATTTTTCATGTCTCGCGCGTCTAGGTTATTTATTATTTCATTGGACTTTGTCATCGATTTATTTTATTTGATTTTTGCTTCGTTATTCGTTTACTCAGACGGATAGTCTTATTTGAATAAGTTTTGAAATTTTTATTACGGCTTAACACCTTTAAAATTGTTTTTAAATTAAGCATTGTCGCCGATCATCTAGGATTAATAGGACAATTTTATGTATTTTTCTGATGCTAACTATAATTTATAGTTGAAATATTTTGGTATAATGATTTACTTTCATGGGGAATTTTACGATTCCCTTTATGATTTTTACGATTCATTTAACGATTCCTTCTTTTTTCTGGTCATTATTTAATAATAAATCTTTAGCGAATATTAAAAATAAATTTAATTTAGATGCGTGATAAAGCAATCAGCAAGATTTATTAGCAGTTTTTTATGTAAAAGAATACTTTACAATAAACTTTAATAATAATAAAGAATTAATTTTTTCTTACAGCTCTAGCCTTGTGCGATTGGTCCGAACTACAACGCAAGCGTCGCTCTATATCGCGGCACTTTTTATCTCCTCGCGGCTCTCATCTTCAAGAATTGTCACGCATAGCCGATGAGGAAATGTCCCAGCTGCTGAGCTTCTTGGGCGAAGCTAAAAATGCGCCGATTTTAAAAGGAGAGCGGCCGATCAAACCGGTAATCTTGGCTGCGATAGGTAACATGTTCATGCATTACATGTGCTCGACTCGTTTCGGTTACGAGAACAAGATGTTCAACCGGGTGGTCCGCATCTTCGACGATATCTTCTGGGACATCAACCAAGGCTACGCCCTTGACTTCCTACCCTGGCTGAAGATCTTTTACACGCGTCACATGCATCGCTTGAACAAGTGGGCTACCGACGTCCGCGGTTTCATACTGGAAGAGATCATCGAGCCAAGGATGGATACCTTGAACCTGGAGAATCCTCAACCTAGAGACTTCACGGATGCACTGTTGTATCACTTGGAGAGTGAAGAATCCGAGCTATCCTGGCAGCACATCATCTTCGAACTAGAGGATTTCTTGGGTGGTCACTCAGCTGTTGGTAATCTGATCATGCTAATCCTGACGTACGTCGTTACGTACCCAGAGGTGAAGAGGAAGCTTCAAGAAGAGTGTGATGCCATCTTAAACCAGAAGATTAGTAACGGAGAGCCAGCGGTTATTTCTATGAGTGATCGAGGAGATATGCCCTACATGGAAGCTATGATCTGGGAGACTCTCAGAGTCTCGAGCTCACCAATCGTGCCACATGTGGCCACTTGCGAGACTGAGATTGACGGTTACCCCGTCGCCAAGGACACCGTGGTATTCGTCAATAATTACGAACTCAATCTGGGAGAGAAATATTGGGGCGAAGATGCTAAAACATTCAGGCCAGAGAGATTCCTTCAACTGAGGCAGCAGGGCAATGAATATGTAACGAGGGTCGTGAAACCAGACTTCTTCGTGCCCTTCTCCAATGGCAAAAGGACGTGCATCGGCCAGAAATTGGTGCAGGGCTTCGCTTTCGTCGTAATGACAGGCTTACTCTCGCACTTTGACATCGAAGCTCCTCCAAAAGTCAACGTCATGAGCATGGTTCTTCCCAGCTGTATTGCTCTACCGCCCGACTGCTTCAACCTTATATTAACACCGCGGAAATTAGTGTCCGAAATGAAATCTTGACTTTAATACTGACTATAGTGATCCTTTTATCGAGAAGCTGCAGTCGAAAGTGATTCTTGCAAATGTCATGAGGTGGATGCCTTGTTGCCACCGCAGTTGATATGTTTTAAGATCGTTACCGGATGGTGGTTGACTTGGAAGAGTCAACAACTATCGCGGTTGATCGATTGTATGTGAATCATCCGAGTGTTAATGCTTTTTCTAAAAATCATTTAGCATGGTTGAATTTTTTTTTGAATAAAATAAAAACGTGTTGCACGATAGTCACAGCACTTTCCATCGCTCACCGTTGACGACGGTTGACTAAGTGCTGATGAAACACTGATACTTAGTAGTATTAAGTTCAATGAAATGTTCAATTGGGCGAGTCAACACATGTCGTTGTGACGGTTATAAATAACAAAGGAGAAAAATATTTATAACGCACGTTAGAAAATATTATTTCTAATAGAAATTGGATTGAATATGTTGAAAGACTCGAATTTAAATTATTTTAGGAAAATATTTGAATTAGCGATTAATTTGAATAAAAATTGTAACGTAGTCAGATGGAAATTCTTTTAATCAAGCGACGACTTAGAGAGTTCGCAAGATAAAATAAATAATCGAATGAACGACATGTAAATTGAGTGAAGTATACGTAGCTTCAACTAGAATCTTAACAAATCTCTTATTTTTATAAAAATTTGAAAAATATGATATTACTTATACATCCAAATAAAAAGTGGTATATCCGTAATCAATATTTAAAAACATATACTCTGTGAGCGAAAAGACTTCGATAATTGATAACAAGGGAATTCATTGACGAGTAATCAGTTTTTGATATTCGCTTGTCCTTTTCTAAGGATTCTTGTTTTATAAATCAGTAGCAGAGAAACTCTGATGCTTCCATTTTTTGTACACGGAAAAAAATAGTTATATATAAATATAGCTATGTATTCATAGTAGATAATTTACCTGACAAGACTGATTGTCATCTTTAGAATGTAGATGCGCTTTATCATTGTTAAAATAGTTTTATATATGTAATAGTTTTGAGTTTTAATATATATTTAATTATTAAAAATATTACTTATCTTTATTGAATTAGAGAGAAAGTAGTATTTTTAATTGTTAATGCTTATTACAAAAAATAAATTAATTTAAATTCTATTTATAAATCTATTTTTTGTAATATATATACATATATACAAATGAAAGCATTGAATTTACGTATCATTGTAGCAACTATATAATTGTTGATTGTAGCAAATAAATATAAAATATCAACGTTTATATTAGATTATAGAATCTCATCATTTAAAAATCACAATTTAATTTTAGTTCAAACATCTCATACAAAGATTATCTTTTGTGTTTAAACAAATGATTCTACGTCAATATAGATTTAAGTATATCGTGTGTTATTAATTATTTACTTAAATGATTAATAACAATGTATCTTTTACGCAAATAAATGATTCCTTTACTGTTTAGGTTTTATTATATTACGATATTTTTTATTAATAAAAGAAACCTGCTTACTGAGTCAATCGCTTGAGGGATCATTTTTACCTTATAAAATAGACCTTGAAAACCTTTACCCCTTCTAAATACAAGAGTGCTATTTTATTTTCATACGTTCTTCTTGCCATAAAATAAATTTTTGTGCAAGTTATTAATAGATTTATTCATCTATTTACCTATATTAAAAATTCGTTTACGTAAGTAAATAAATACAACTTTATCGTCGCGTAAACTGGCCTCCGAACGTAAATTCTGCAAAGTACGCGAGGCGAGGCTTGTCGCTTGCGATGCCCCTTAGACGTAACATTTCGCTGAGGGGCTAGGCTAGAGGAGCGGCCGGTCTAGCCTCGGCACATAAACCACTCGTTGAAGCGCGAAAAAATTGCAACGAACGATCGGCGGGAAATGCGCATCTGCCATCCGAGGTGGAACCCGTCTCATTCACTTTTTCTTCCTCTTCGCGGCCGGCCTTTTGCTCTTCTCAGCTCCGCATGACCGGATATCCTTCGGCGCATCCTCGCTGCCCTTGAATTGTCGGCGCGGGCTCGCGCCTCGCCGCTTTCGATTTCCTCCTCGCTCGTGCGGCTTATCGGTCAGCGCGTATCCCGATTCGCCGTCTGTGTACTTACCCATCGCGAGAAATAAACAGTTCGGCGTGGGTGTACGCTTTATTTTCTTGTCCGAAAGACGCGAGTCATTTATCAGAGCCGGGGATCATTATTCGACGTTGGCTCATTTTAGCCTCCGGGCAAAGGTGGCAGAGATAAATGATTTTTTTACGGCTTTTTTAATTATATGGATTTTTTAAATTGTGTAATCGTATATTTTGGAATGTAATGGCTGATAGTAGAGTTTGATTTAATAACATTTTAAGTAAAGTTGGTAATGGTAATTCGTCGAAAATTTTTCGATAAATAGCAGACGCAACTGCACTTTATTCTTGAGGATGGAAAAAATGGGCATGTGCATCTCCGGAGGAAATAAAAAAGTTTACACCCCGCTGTCGGGTCGGGTGACGATTTAAACACGATCTGGGACATTCTTTACTTCCTCTCCCTAAACATTTTTTGTCCTCGCCCCTGGCACGGGTGACAGTTGCATGCAATCTTCGTCTTCGTTTTTTACTATCTCTTCGTAGATGTATAATGAAGGATTTATTTAAATAATTTTTAATATGACACAGGCAGTTCAAATACATGTACAATAGTTTTATTTTAATTGACCGATTGAATTATTTGATTTAATTAATCAAGGCAATCGACTAACTTTTTTAATGAAGGTCATTTTTCGAAATTAGAGATAAACATTTTTTTGCAATAAATATAAAAAGTATAATTCTGTTTTTACGCCAATAACGCGACGGTGATGGTTGAAACTTGCGTTTTGTTTGTTTATCGTACGGAATATAGCTTCCTTGTACGTATTTCGTTGGGTAATTATTACGCGGGATCCGATCATTCGGTTGTATTTTTAAAGGCGGAGGTTTGCAGTAAATCGAGAAAAAGAAATTGAATTTTGTTATTTATTTTTCTTTGTCTTTTATAATTTTTTAACAACATTCATTATTTGTACTTTTAATGTTAGAATATAAATTGTAAAGGTATTCGATTGTTTATATTTCGTTATTTTTGTTAATTATTTGTTTTGCTACGATAAAGTGTTTCATATTAAAATAATTATGTAATTTCAGAATTTATTTATTTTTAAAAAATTGTTTTATAAAAAGTAAAATGTTTGTAGTCGATTCACTCGATTTATCATTGCAAAATAAACAACAGTATTTTATTAGTAATTCATATTTATGACTACGAAGCAGGTTTCTTTTAGCGGAAATTTAACATTGATATTTAACGTTTTTAATAAAATGATTGCAAATTCAAAGTAAAAAATGAACAAACAACCGTGCAAAAGAAAACTTGAAAAGACCGCATAAAAATCCACAAGCTCTTCCAAATCTCTATGATAATCTAATCCATTCTAAAAATAAAATACGAATATTTCGACATCGTTCTTTTTGAGAAAAAAAAACGAATTGGCTGTTACGATAATAATTCGTTAGATTACTATGCTGCGTTTGTCGACGACCTTCCGTGAGCTTCAAAATGAAAAAAAAAAGAAAAGAAAAGAAAAATGTATCCAAAAACTCGAAACAGTGAGCTCGTCTCGCTCGTCTCGCATAATATTAACAACCCCCTTGGTAAAGAGGTAATTAATTATAAAGAAGCCCAGCTTACCGCCGGCTTAGCGAATTAGGCTCGTAAATTGCGTGTGTTGTACATTCGGTTGGAACCGCTCTTCTATTTATGAAAATTAGAGTCTCTCGCTCACACCGCGGGAGAGGCCGACAGCGCGAAATAAAATTTGCCAAGGTTAATGTCTCCATTTGGCCGAGAACGAGTTACGCCTTTACCCACATTTCATCATTAGTAGCTAGCTACAGGCCTCCTCGACGCATTTGAAGTGCGATACGTTAATCTCATTTTTTCCCCGGTCTTGTTACGACGATTTGCTCCGCAGAGGAGGAGGGGGTCGATATAATAATTCCTTGGGAGCAAAACCTTGAGGCCTTCGCGAATTGGGCGAGGATTGCGCGAGGCCACCGGAGGTTCTCTATGTGCCAAGGCGACGGCCGCGAGGAGCGGTCGGGCGATAAGCCGAGAACTGGATTGTCGAAACCAGTCTTAGATTCCTACGAAGTCGGAAAAATTCCGGGATCCTTAGAGGAAACTCGTAGAGACGGGAGGGAGCGCGGAGCGAGAGGGAAACGGAAAATAAAGCACGCGGAGAGTGAAAAGTTTTAGACGCGTGCACGGCGGTCCCCGTTTCTCTATCCTCTTTTTAGCCTTCGAGGAACGCAGGGCAACTAGTTTTCCCAGGCTGGAGCTGCGCGTCTAGGATCGTGCACCATTTACATACCGATCCTTCTCTCGTCTTTTTTTTTTTTTTGAGCGAGTGCCAGACCAGTTTTCGGTTTTTCCCAACTTTTCAGCTGGGGATATGCATGGATTGTCGTGATTCTAGCAGGAGAAAGTGGATGATTTGAATTTTTGGCAGACCGAGACGGCCCCGGAAGTTTTGAAACGCCGCGATGTCGGGCTATCGGGGTTTTTTGAGCGGCCCGCTAGGAATACGAAAGTTCGAACTGTGACTGTACGGCGGCGCCACTCATTGGCTTACCGACACTTTATTGAACTGCACTCGACATTTTTTTTAATCAGTGATTTTTGTAATACGTTTTCAGGGATTTTTTTTTATTTTTTTCAAATGCTGAAATTGGCTTAATACTTCGTAATGGTTTCATTTAATATGGTAATAGTTACGACGGTAGTTTTCTTCTTTACCTTTAAAAACGACATCTAACGCCTGCTGTACTGCTTTCTTTCAGACATAAGAGTTACTGTACATGTCTATGGACTGGCGTCATTGCGTACATGTATACGATTTTAACCAATGCAATTTGCTCGATATTTTTATGCGTTAAATTCATACGCAATATGTAACATTGGTAATTTAAAAGTCTTTGGTGAACTTTAATTCTGAGTTTGAACACATCCGTTAGTCTGTGGTTTACCGATTTACATTATGCGTCAAGTGCTTGTGTTTTGATGTACATGCGCATACTCAAATCTACATGCGTGGTGTAATCGTTGCAGGCGGAAATACGCGTCGGGTTCTCTCTACGTCCATCCGGCATATCCGATTATACGAGGAACTCGGTGGATTTCCGGGCGACTTTGCGTTTTTCCTGATAGGATTTTTAGAATGGTTCAGTTTTTTATATGCATTTATTTCGCGCGAATTTTATGAGTATTAAAATATTCATTTCGATATCACTGTACCGTTGAAGGTCAAATAAGAGATGCGGATTCTTTCCACAGATTTTAGTAGTTGTATTCGACAAATTTTGCAATCATTGCTTCTTTTGAATTTTAATTGATTTTTTCCTCTACTCTGTTCAAAGATAACAATAATATGATACATGGGCCCTAAATTCATAGTAAAAATAGGTGCATTGAATAACAAACAGTTTAGTTGTTTCTAACGCATTTATTTAAAATAGACACAATCAAATTTAGGTGTTTCATTGTTTATATAATTTTTCAACAATTGTAACGGACTTCATTTTATCTATTAATACATTGATGGAAAAATCCTTTGACCCAAAGGTTTAATTAAATTGTACACGGATTTATATTAAAGACACAGACTTTGAGTCAAAGGATTTTTCCTATCATCGTACCATTAAAATGTTGTGAAATAATATACATTGTTTTTTTTTTTAATTTATAATAAAATTTTTGAATATTTGAAAAAATGTACACTAACGTCAACATTCTAAATTAATTTTACAATCGTGTCAGTTAATTTAAAAATGTATTCTGATCTCTCACTTCCTTAGTGTGGATTTCTTACTGTTATATACTCAAGGTGGTCTTACAACAATCATTTATTAATCAATTAATTCTGAAAAGAATACTGACAATACCCTGAATTTTAGAAAACAATCGCCTACTGCAAACTTACCTGCCTCGCTTTTTGTTTAATTAATACAATCTTTTATCCTTCCACATTTTAAGTGCAAAGCAAATAGCTTCATCCAAAAAGTGTATACGTGATCAATCATCAATCTTCTTTTTTATTATGACTATACTTGTGACTAAAAACTTTCATATTAAAAACGAATGTCTCTACAAATCCACCAAAATTTAGTACTGCAGCCCTGCCTTGTATGCACAGTGCGAAGTTCGCATAAACATTAGTCCGGAAAAGGTCATTGGAAGTCAGGTCGGTCGCAGTAACCCCTAGAGGCGAGGCTGGCCGCGCGTAATCCTTCATACACTTCCCCGGCGTTTTTTTTTTTATGTTCCGCGCGGGGGCCGATTGCTTCGCGCGCGCACGAATTTACGATAGCCGCCGCCTAGCGAGAATGTAGGTCGCCGCAGCTGCGCACGAGAATCACGCGGCGGCGGCTGCCGGGCTGTCGCAGGTGCCGCGCCGACTCCCCGTGACTCTCGCCCTCTCCTTGGCCAACCCTTCGGCCGAATGCTCATTGCGCGTGAGATTTTTTTTATAGAATTCTACTATACGTGATTCCTGGGGTTGTCTAATTTGTAAGATCTTATAGCTCGTCATTTAGTTGTATTGAATTAGGTCGCTACGGTTTGACGCTTTCAAAATTTTTACTCGTAAATACAGGATTTAGACAATTAGTACTACGTAATTACTAAATTCAAATAAATAATAAATATGTATAGATTGAAAGTTGGCTAGTGTAGTTATTACGAATCATCGCGTAAGATTAACCAGACGGAAAATAAAGTAAAAGTAAAAGTAAAATGTGTTTAAGTGTTTTAATTATCTCTTTCATCAGCAAATTTCTAATTTTGTTGGGAACGTTTAATAATAAGACAATTATTTATTTAAAAAAAATTATTAGGTACTTTCACCTTGAAATAATCTTCTGAAATAAAAGTATATTTAAGCTCCTGTCTTAAAACAATAACTATTTCAGAATCAGAATTCACCTTTTTTTATTAATTCTTTTTAAACGTAATTTTATTCGAATTACAAGCTGCCTCAATCAGATTATAAAACTCCTGCTCTATTTTTTCTCTTCTCTCATTAAAAAGTGGAATGCGCCAATCGATCAATCTTCAAGTTACCCTGCTTGCAAGCGAAACAAATTTTACAGATCATCTTTTTAGGGTAACTTTTTCGTGGGAGTAGCAAAGCGTCCGAAAAAAGAAGGCGCACAAGCGATCAGAATATATATCGAGGAGGTGGAATAAGCGAGTCTGCTCCGGACGATAAAGCAGGTGCACAGCTCCCTGAGGTTCTTATCAGTGGAGTTATGCAATATAACGCGGCGGGAGACTATATCGGTCGGTGGGTCGCCGCTCCGAACGTGACGCGCAGCACAATGCGCGGAGAGGGTGACTTTGGAAATCGCCGCGACCAATCGCCAATGGGGGTTCGCTTCGCTTTTCCGAACCACGCGCGGTGGTCGCTTTTTTTACTCTCAATCGATCGCGCGCCTGTGGGTAATTATTCTTTTTTGGGACGACTAGCCAGAGCGCAGACGAGGTGCTTGCCGATTAATCATTGCGAGAAATTAATGGGTGCGGTCGTAGCGATTCACGTTCTTAAGGTTCAATGCGAAATAAAGCTGTTGTGTTTCGAGTATTTTACTTCGGGTGGGTTTTTAACTTTATTACTACAGTTTTAATTTGATTGTTGTACAGTTTCTAGTTAAATTTTCATTATTTTTAGTGGAAAGTAAATGATTGTTTCACTGCATTAAAATTAAAGAGTAAGAGACTTTTTTATGAAACTGCAGTTTTTATTTTCATTCTTGGTAAAATTTGGAATAGAATTATATTTCGACTTGACTTCATACGGGGTACGTGATTGTGCGTACGTTTCTTTCGACAATCTTTTATTTGATATAAGCAGTGAATTATCTTCATAGTTGGCACCAATAAATCTCGATAAAATAATCTCTAAAAGAAGTAATAAAATATATAACACGTATTTCTTTGATATTCTAACATGAGTTTTACGACTTTTAGATACAAGCATTTTTACGATACTGTTATTCAAATCAATCAACATTATTTTAGCAAAAAAAGTTTTCGCATACGATACCCAAAAGCAGTCTAATTTTGCCAAGAAAAAAAGAAAGCTCCCACTAAAGCCACAAAAGGAAAATCGGAAAAGCGACTCAGCTGAAGAATTTGCCCACTAGAAAAGCACCCCTCGAAAAACATCCCCTAAGGCAAAAGTCCCCCTCAAGCAGAGAGAGAGCGAACCTGGCTCCGCCAGCCGACCCCACCGGAGAGCTCCCCGTGTCCGGGTCGCCTCGTCGCCGTCGCCCCCGCGCGACCTGGCTCTCGGCTTCGTCTATATATCGACGGGTAGTTGCGCGCGCGCCCGGCCCCGGCGGCGCGTCGGCGCGAACGCTTTCCCGAGTGGGTCGCGCGCACCGCGCGACGAGTGCGCGCGCGCAGAGGGACGGCCTCCCCCCCAGCGGCGGACCTCTACGCGAGCTCGCGCCGGCGGCTCGACGTCGCGGTGTCAGTGTTCCAAAAGTCGGCAGCACGGCACGTGTCCCAGGGAGGCCGCCGTCGCCGTGTGCTCGAGGCAAAGCCGAGGCCCCACGCGCTCACGCCCTGCAGCCGCCCCCGAGCCGCAGCAGCAGCAGCCCAGTCGGCAGAAGGCCAGTGCCAGCGGAAGGCGCGCCCCCCTGCGTGTGCCCGAGCGAAAGACTGCCGTGGTGCGCGCGATGACGACGGCGCCGGTGCGCCCGTGCTGGCGGCTCGCCCCCGAGGCAGCAGTAGCAGCAGCGAGCAGTTAGCGAGGCCGTAGTATACGCGAGGCTGCAGGTGCGCGCCGCGCCAAGTGGAACGAGGAGCGAGCCCGTCGGACGCGCGCGTGTCTCACTCCCCCCTCCCCGCCAGTAGTAAGCCCACCCTCCGCTCGGCGAGGGAGCGATCGCCGCGCCTGCTGGCCGAGGGATGCGAGTGCAGGGGCCCAAGTGACGTGACGTCGCGAGATTAGCCGAAGAAGGAAGAGAGGGCCCGCAAGTGTGTCAGTGCGTACGGGGGCCGCAGTCCTCCCTCCCTCCTTTCTCTCTATTTCTCTCTCTTTTTCTCTCTCATTCTCGCTGTCTGTCCCCCGTCTCTCTCTCTCTCTCGCGCTGAACGCGAGCTCGCCCGATGAGCCCGCTGCCCCTGGATCGATAGTTCCGCAAGCTCGGCAGGCGCTCTCTCCCTCCCTCCCTCTCGCACTATCCCCCTCTCACTCGCACTCACGGGGCGCCGCGCCGTCGTATAACGTGCGTCGCTCGTGGTGCGCCCTCCCACCCCTCGATCCTCCCGTCGGCGCCCTCTTCAAAACAAAACCCGGAAGCGAGCGCACGAGGAGACCTGGCTGCTGGGCTATGAGCGCCGGTCCGTGAGGAGAAGGTGCGCGTGCAGTGTGTGCTAAACAGGAAGAAGAAGAGAATAGAAAGAAAAAAGGTGAACCCAAGAGGCCCGGCAGGTGCTGTCGATCTTTTTATATGGGCGATTACGCGGGTGTGACGAGCCTCTTCTCAGCCGCAGTAAGCAATTGTAGTCCGGTACCCGGCACTTGCGTCGGCTCCATCATGCAGGACGACCTGCTGATCGAGAAGCAGCAGCAGTCGCAGCAACAGCAACCGGCCCAGCAGCAGCAACCCAGCGCAGCAGCCAAGTCAGCAGCGCCCTTGTCTCCGGGCAGCGGGGCCAGTGCGACCTCCGGGGTCGGCGACGCCTCCGATAAGACTTGCGGCAAGGAGGCGGACGTCGAGGGCATCGCCATCAGTGCGGCCGCCAGCGTCGGCAGCCTCACCTCCTCCTCGTCCTCGTCCTCGGCGGTCAACGTCGACGTCGGCAAGGAGTCCATCAACATCAGCTGCAGCACGAGTTCCAGTCTGCAGGGCTTCGGCGGCGGGGGCGGCGAGGCTCCCGTCCGGGTACCCAGCCTTTGGACCGACGACACCAGTCCCAGCTTGCACGCCATGCCCGTCAACGGCTCGATCGCCGCCTTCCAGAACTTCCCCGCGGGCAGCCCGGCCGGCCTGTTCGCCAGCTCGAGCGCCGGCGCGCGGCGCGCAATCACCGCCAGCCACAACTTCCCACAGCAGGGGAACCACGGCGGAGCGGCTGGGGCACCAGGGAACCGCCACGGGATTCAGCAGCAGCAACAGCAGCAGCAACAGCAGCAGCAACAGCAGCAACAGCAGCAGGGCTCGCACCCAGGGGTGTACCTGCAGGGCAAGGGGTACGCGGCTTGGTCCGGCGGACCGCAATCCGGGCCCCAGCAATGGGGACAGAATCCAGCGGCTCACACGGCGGCTAGTCCAGCCCTGTCCCCGTGGAACCGCGGCAGATCCGTGCCCAATCTGCCGCCCCTGCACACGAATCTGCACGCGGCGGCTGCCGCGGCTGCCGTGGCAGGGATGCAGGGTCGCAAGCCCAGCCCTACATTCGCCGGGCACCCGGGACCGACCGCCCATCAGTCCAGCATTAGTCCGGTCAAGTTCCGGCGTAGTACCTCGTACCCCGGAAAGGGCAACCTCTATCCTATTCAACCCGCGCCTACGTTCGAGGTCACCGCCGCCGACGAGCGGGATCTCCTGCAGATGCCGCCTTATCAGCAGGTGCGTTTATTCGTGTCTATTTTTGGATGATGCTTCGTTTTTTTTTTTGTTGATCAGGTTGCCGTTTTTTTTAAGGTTAAAATGCATTACGGCATCGAGCGCTTTAATTTATGGGTGGAATCTGCATATGATTGCGAGCTTGTTGTTTCGAGTTTCTGTGATCTTTTGTTAATTTTATTACTTTTATTTCATCGCACATGAGCATAAGTGAAATTGATTTATTGTTGCTAAAATTAAATGCGCGAAAATAAAATGGTATACGTTGTAAACATGCATATGGAATGCAGATGCATCAGCATTTATTTAAAATCATGATTTAGTGGTAGGAGCAAACACACATATTTCTTCAAATTTAACTGTAAATATTTTCTTTGTTTTAATCCTTATTACAGTTTCAATTAATGAATTGATTGCTACTCGATTTTTCTCTTCTTCAAATAGTACAGCTTGACGAAGAATTCAAGATCACACATTTCGAAATTAGATAGAAGTTCTAATTTTATTACCTGTTACATTTAGTTTTTTATTTATTTTGGGCATTTGGAATCTCTTTTCTAATTTTACCTTTCGTTTTATATATGTACTGCTCTCTCGATATAGATAATAATGACTATATTCAAAAGAAGTTATTTACAAAGTGTATTTCCCCCATAACGAGGAGGCTAAAGAATCCACGAAAATAAGTACAGTACAAAAAAATTTAATACAACAAAATTTACGCAAATTATCACTTGAGTGAACAACAAAGTGAAGCGGTTGCAAGAAATCAATCAAAGTAAAGGAAAAATCGATAGCCATCAATTTTGCGCCGCAAGGCAAGGGCAGCTGGGCGGCCTCCTCCCGCTGTGTCTTCCGCGTCTGGGCTCGCGCGCCAGCGGCGAATCCACGCGGAGAGCCGAGAGCGCGCGTTATGCAACCGCCGAGGCTTACATTTAAATTTAGCCGTGGCGCTCACTCGCCGGCCACGCGGCTGCCTCTGCGTGCTCGTATTTCGTTTTTCGTGTCGTTGCACCGTCTCTGTCTTCCTTAGACCCCCTCTCCCCCGCCGAGGCTTATCGCACGCGTCGGCAGCCTGCACGCCAAGACTCTCGTTACTAGGTATACCTCCACAGTGAGGAAATAAAGAAGTTCGTTCGTCCTCTCTTTAAAGGGGAAGGTTGAGCAGTGCGATGGTCTCATTATTTTTTTAGAAAATTTTCGGGGAGGAATTATTTTGGCGGCGCTACGGTCCCGATTTAGAGTTTGAGAACGCTACCTGTTTTTTAGCTGGGAGTGTTTCACGAAGTTTTATTGCATTCAGTATGTACATTGATCGCTATGCAGTTCGTATGGACATATTGAAGTTATATGAACTTTTATTTTAAAACGAAATAAGTTCAAGTATTACTTTTTCCTATACAGAATTTTCAGTCATAATTCAATTTTATAAAATAATTAGTTAAACCACATAAATTAAAACAAACAAACGAAAGGATTAGATCTACATAAATAGGTATTTTATGTTGAAATTCGGGTAAATTTTCAATCGATTTATTAAACAATTCTATAATCTACAGTAATTAATTTGGAAGATCGTAATAATGATACTCGAATTTATTCTGCATTCCCTGCGTTCTCTATAAGCTGTCGCATTCATGCAGTTTTTGCTGCTGTGAACACCTATCGTCTCGGTGTGACGACGTAATGTGAATTCGATTTTAATTCAACGTTACTGATGCCGAATTAAACACGTGAAATTACGTACGCTTTTATTCAAAGTGTATATATGTGGATGGATTTATTTGACAAAAGCTGACACTGATTTTTCTTGTATCTTTTTAAAATACATACATTTTTTGTATTAAACAAATAGTCAATAATATATTTAAAAAGGTAAAAAGATGACATGTCAATAAAGTAATTGTTGAGAATGCAATGTACAAAATAGTAGATCGGTTAACTACAATAAAAAAAAATCCATAAAACATAACAAAATTTTTACAAATATTTTCACTCAACTCCAGGATTCCAAAAAATTGAGTCAATTTTCATTTGAAAATACTGCAAATCCCCTCACAGTCAACTTTCCTCAAACAATTTTTACTGATAGCTCATATCGTAAAATTTACATTTAACAGATATTTTCGTTGGTGTAAAAGCACTCGAAATAAGTACTGAATTTGCACATCCAAAATAGCATTTTCCCTTTGAAAATACGCCACTCCGTGCTTTATGTATATCGAGCGAAAAGCCCCTGCCAGAAAATTAACCATCATTTATATTTTTGTAATTAACTTTTAGCTGGACTTTTCGAACATTATCTATTATCATAGCTTGGCATGTTACAGTTAAATTTTGTTGAGGGCTTGACGTAATGAATTAAAGAACGAAGATCTCGATACATGCGTAGCTGTTTGCAAAGGCACGAGGATCAAAAAGGGATAAAAAAAACAAAATCGGTGGTTGTGGTGACGGTTATATAACCTCAGATAAAAAGTTTGGTAGAATTTATAGTAGATTTCTGTCCACATAGCATCACGTCAAATCCCCCAAATAAGTTATATAATCTTCCCACTGAGCAGAAGATTTGATATATTCTGCCTAAAAGCTCCTTAATTTTACGGCAGTAGTCCATTGTTTCGTGAAATCAAATTTTCGGGGGACCGAAGTACAATCCGTCGTACTCGAGGATGCCCCGAGCTCGCGCGGGTCCTTCGGTAGTTTCGAATCACCGGCGAATTTCTGACCCACTTCCCTTGCGAGCTACTCCTCGGCCGCGTCTAGCAAAAGCTTAAGCTCGGCTATTTTGGCTGGTCGCCGAAAATAGACGGGCGCAGCTCGCTCACTGCGATGAGTAAGACCCAGCGACTTGGAGCTTTGGGAGACGGGCGTCGATAGCCTAGACTGTCGCATGGCCAATGCGCTTTCGTGGCTGGTTTATTTATCTCGAAGAATTTTTATTTATTCGTTAGGTTACGTTTTAGGTTGTGCACTATCTAGACGGTGATTTGGAGTTGCTGAATAAAAAATTTAGAGAATAGTAAATTCATTAACATTTTTTAATTTATTTAATGTAAATAAAAATTAATTTTTAAAATAGAGAAAAAAAAGGAAAAGCTTTCCTATTTTTTAATGAGAACAAGAGTTTATTAATTTTAAATAGTAGTTTTTCTTTACTAATTTTTTTTTATGAGAGTAAACATGATAAATGGGGTATTTAATTAAATGTAAAAATACGTGGTCTTGTTTAAAATTTAATAACAAACATAAAAATATGTAGTGAAATAACATGGAATTTTAAAAAGCGATTTATTGTTGCGCAAAAATAAAATTGTTAAAAGCATACTTCCCTAAATAATATTGAAAATATATTGCAGGAGGTAATTATTTGACATCAAGTTGGTTTAAACTTTTTATTTTTTTTACTTTTTCGTTATAAGTATTAAGTTTCACTTAGTGTATAACGAAGGCTCAGCTCTTTATATTAGTAATTGCACTGCATATTTTTCTTAGGAGCAAAGGAAATCGATTTTATACTGCATTGAGTCAATTTTTTAAGCAAATATGAATGATCGATCAGGAATTTCTAATCTGTAATAATCTTTCGATTTTCTATTAAAATTGTATAGAAATTTCAATTTCACTAAATCTTAGATATAGAATTTATCCAACTACGGATGCACGTATACGCATAAATAAAACGTTGTATTTGTATTCTACTGATTAATGATAAAAATACGAAAAGGTGATCCATAATAACTATAGAAGAAAAAAAGAAAATACAAATCGGATGTAGGCGCACGTGCCGGTAGCATCGGCAAAACATACGCCTCAAGGTGAATCACGATTGCAGGCTGCAGGTGGCAACCACTAGGGAGGGAGAAATATAACGCGCCACGTTGCTCGGCGTCTTTATTGCTTGATAAGCGAGTAGGAAAGTGCGCTGTTTGTCGGGCAGCGGGCTTTTTTCATTCTCTCGCCCAAAGCAAGAAGGAAACGCTCGAACGCTTTGGTCGCGTGAATAACATGATTTACGAGGATTGTTAACAAAATTTCACGCATTCTTTCGCACATAATTATTTATTATATATATATACTTGATTATTTCTTTGACTTATATATACTTGATTTTAAAGTTCTTTAATGTTGATAACGTGAAAAATAAAAATAAAAGTAGGGAGCAATGACAAACAGAAATTTATAATGTGAGCCACCTGATCATTCGTTCCAAGTCACGCGTGTCTTCTAATTTAAGTTTGCCCGAAAATCGAATAATAAAACTTAAAAGTCAGCTTGAATTTCAATTCATTCATACGTAAGAAAGAGGAGTTTGAGATATCCAAAAGCTGAAACCAATCTCTTGCCGTGAATGACGAAAAACAAGAAGACGTCGCCCGGCTCGGGCGATCGCGGGCGGGAGTGAGAAGGAGTGAAAAAAAAAGGAACACGAGAGGAAGAAGCGTCGCGGTAGCTGCTATAGTGAGCCGATAAGATAAGATAGCGCGCGGTCGCGGCACCGAAAAATGCGAGAAAGAGACAGAGAGAACCGAGCTGAGTCGAAGATAAGGCTTGAGGTATATGCGTCGTAGTGGGAAAAGTACCCTGCGAGTGCGTGAAATATGGAAATGGATCGGCGAGGATCGTCGTCATGTTAACTCCCATAGTCTTGGTCGATCTTGCTCTACTGGTGTTATCTCAAATTTTCTGGGGAGGGAGAGAATAGAAATGATCATTTTTTAAGTAACTTATTTGGAAAGAAACTGTTCTAGAACAGAAAATGTCTTTTTTTTTTAGTTATATATCATTAGTTCGCTGGCAAAATGCACACGATCATAATTTTTTGAAGTCAGACAAATAATCAAACGACAATTACGTTTTGTTTAGACACAGTGAATAAAATATAATAAAAAAAATGCCTTTATAGAAAATTTACAACATTGATAAATTTTATAGTAAAACTTACTATGTTCCAAAGGAACAGTGGGATAGACTCGACTTATGATGACTTTTACTATAAAACATAGTAATATTTCAATGTACATACATGGAGAAAATAGTTGGATAAAAATTACCCACACTTTCACGCTAATTTTGAGTAATTTTTACTATTTTAAATGAATTAAAATTTGCACCGAGCAGTAATAAAAATATCACCGTATGACGGTGCCGTAGTTTTACTAATCAGTTAGTAATTTTTACCGCTACTTCTAGGATAATTTTTATAGGATTATTTTCTCTGTGTAGCAGTTTCTACTATGTACATAGCACTTTTTACTGTTTTATATAACAAAAAGTCATCATAGGACGAGTATGTTCCACTATTTCTACGGAACATAGTAATTTTTACTATAATAACATCTCTCTCCGTGTAGAATTCTAAATAAGGAGGGGCAAGTTGAACAATCTGAAAAAACAATTATGCACAATGTAAACTTTTTTTACAGCGGATGCAAACTGCCGGCGCGCTTGGCCTTCTTTACGTAATTAGCGCGCATTGGTGCATATTAAATTTGCCGACTTATCGCTCTTAGATACATTCCAGTTGTAGATTGTATGTTACAACATTCATGTTATAGAGGCTCGTTTCAGTGTACTGAATAAACCGAACAAAGTTTAATAAGTAAAGTTGATTCGCACATTTTCTTTTGGTACATATTTTTCTTAATTATATACTGTTTTTTCCTGACGAAAAAAAAACATATTTCAAAATCCTCGGGAAACTGCAAAAGAAAAGCACATTTCGTGGATTCCTCGGGGAAAATTTGTCTTGCAAGATCCGCGCTAAGAAAAGTATCCTATTTACGAAATTCCGGCGAATGAAAGCATGCCTCAAATTTCAGTTTGCCTGCATAGGAACTTCGGGAAGTGTGCATTTTTTCATGGGAAATGTGTATAGTTTATTATTTTATTTATATTTTATTATTATATGCACTTTTTTTATTAAAATCTATGACTAGCTCTTGATAATAATCTTTACTGAATTGCCTATACGTGTGCATATAATTGAGTGTGATTATATCTATACTCATCTCGGCTATTCTGTCCGTAGAAGTTTTGCACAGAGCGAATAATATTTACCGACCCCACGTTTCTTTAACTCGCACCTTTCTCACAGAATTTGACTTAATATGACTTAATATGAGGAATTCAAAAAAATTCGATAAAAAAAAAAGAATAAGTAAATCTATAAATAGCAGAACTAAAATTACACTTATATTCATTTCATCCTCTCGTAAAATCGTTTGCACACAAAAAGGCACGGTTGATGCTGCGAGTGCTTCTGAAATTTGTTGCATATACATATATAGGCATCGGCCAATGCGATCGTAACTCTTCGCAAGGCGAGGCGGTCGTCGTCGCCAGTGGCGCGCGCATAACACGTTAGGGTCGCGGGAAGTTAGCAACTCCGCGAAAAGCGAGTGAATAATTACCGTCGGCCGTGTAAAGCCTCGTCCGCGCGCTGAATTTATATACGCCCTGCCCCGGTCGCTCGCTCGGAAGTTGGCGGTTGGACGAGATTCCCTATCTCGCGTTACTTGCGTCCGCAAGAATTTAGGCAGAATGTCGGCCGCGCTTATGCAGAGCCGGCCGAATCTATAAGTTCGCCGGGACGTGGATGTGTTTATTCGCACGGGCGAGTTTGCGGAATGCTAAGAACGCGGGGAGATTTTTCTTTCATTTTTTTTGTATTAAAATATGTATAGATATTGATAGTGGGTAAGAAAGTTATATTTTCTGTCGATGTAATTGTGGCTAATTTTGTGGGCTTTCTGGACGATAAAAGCAGCGATGGGTGGGAATAGGAAATAGGGTTGTATAGCGTAAAGTGGTATGATTTTACTTTTTATTTGTAATATTTCCTGGTAGAAACATTAGCTACCGAGTTAGCTTGTTTAACATCAATAAGCTAATATCGGTAGCTACAAATACACTTCGCGTTAACAGATCGTAAGCTAATAATAAGCTTACGATAGGTACGCCTAAGCCATTAAACAATACACAGTTAAACATGTTGTATTTTTTGTTATTTGAAAAATAATTCAATAAAAATTGCGTTTAATGTACACTCTTCATTGTGTTCTCGCTAACACAAAGAATTCATTTAAATTACAACTTTTTTGTTTGCACTTGGGTACTAATTAAATGAAAAACATGTCATAATAGATAAAAACGTAAAATTTCCCGAAAAGTTGAAATAAATTTTTCTATGATTCGCTTATAATTTAAAATAAAAATTTAAATTTAAATGCAACGTGTCCGTAAAAATTCATGAAAAATTGGGAGAATTCACCCGCTCAACCCGTTTGTGGTTACCCTTACTCTCGAAATTTAATACTATGAAATAGTCAATGAATTTTAAAGTAGTTACATACTTTTATTCAGAAAACACTGACAATGCACTATTTTGCAGTCATAAATACGTCACTATTTTACAATCAGTGGAAAATTCATTGGATAAATGTTCTGAGAATGATAAAAAAATGTCAAGCGCTCCTTGTAATATCGTGCACCGCCTCTACAATACAAACTTCCCCCATCCAACAGAAACCGCGAAAAAAATACAAACAAATTTTGCATTCAAATTTAGCATACATTTGGCGTGAAAGCCATAACGGTGCATATACACAATACCGGCAGAAAGCTGCGGCCTCAGGCAGTCGCTCGAGCTTCGCCGGTAGCAGCCTCCCCCGTGCGAAAATGTGCCTCGTCCAAATCATCGAAATCGTAAAACATCGCGCTCGCGTCCCCGGCATGCATTTATTCATAGACCAGCGCTCGGACTTTTTCGCGAATATTTACTAGGCTCGGGCGATGCTTTAATTGCGCAAGAATCGCACTCGCGGGGCGGAGGGGCCAGGGGGCAGAGTACGCTCGCGAGGTCGTCGTGTATACATGCATAGGCCGCGTGTACGCGCGTATGCGCGCGCTGCGTCCGGGTGCGCGCGTTGTATCGACTTGTCGCACTAGGCCACGCTGGTCGATAGACCCGGGCAGACCCGAGCGTCTCCCGCGCGTCCGCTGCTATACTCGCCCGTTCATTGTGCACCGCCATAAATCCGCCACCGCGGACGCTCTTCCGCGTATGTATAACCCCCATCCCCGCTTTCCGTGGATTGGTGGCCGCTTTTCCTGGCGGCCCGTTGAATTGGTAGATTGTTGTATCGATACACTCACAAAAATTTAATTTAATTGCTAGAAACGTTTATTAAATGGTACTAGAAATCTACTTATTGTAGACTCAAGCATATTTATGCGGTTGATAAGTGGAGCATCGTTTACGATTAATTTGCTAAAACATAAACGAATTCTTCTTCGAATAAGTAGACTGTCGTCTTCGAATAAATGGACCGCATGATAAATTCTGAATTGATTCGTAAACTATTAGTTGAAAGAATTGAGCAAATGAAAAATGTTCTAATAAGCAGAAAAATATTAACAATTAACATATTTATGATAAAATGTAGTTCTCGTAGTACACTTATTGAGAATGATACTGAAGCAGACATAATCTTCAATTTAATAAATTAAAATTAAGTAGATAATGTTTAAGTTGATTTGTCTACTAAGATTAAAAATCCATTTTTGTGAGGGTAGAAGGCGCGGGAAGTTTTTTCCTTGTAACTCGGTGAGTACATTTTAGAGTGGGATCTTGGCGACTGCTTGTTTTCGGGTTTTGTGGGAGAGAAGGGATATTGTAGTTGAGGAAGAATATATGGGATTGCTTTGGAGAGTTTTCGATGGGATTGGCGATGGATGAGTACGGGTCAGAGGGAATATGAATTTATTTGGGTTAATGGGGAGGAGTTTTCAGAGAGTGCAGAAACAATCGTTTAATTATTTGTTCTTGTTTACATTACTTATCAGGGTATAGTCACTAGAAAAATTTAAGATTTTTCTAGCCGTCACTTCGAAGGTGCTTTCAGTGCCTCCGCTCATTAACAAGTAACACTACGCAACCATGGTTCCGAAAATTGTATCTAACTTAGGCGTAATTTTCTCTATCGACTGGAATCGATGTTTGTCGTTTTCTAGCCCAGTTCACAGGCGCTACTCGATCGACTATAGAAAGACACGAGCTTTTTCCACTTTTGCGCTCGGCGTAAACCTTCTTTTGAGCAAGAACGTTGCTTTTTTTTGTTGCGCTGAGAATTTCATTAGCGCAAGGGCTGCTGCCGACACAACTTTTTCTTTTAGTTGACGAAAAAGTTTTTCATCGTTTGCAAGCGAAGCAGTTGCCCGTCCTTTTTCGACAGGCCTGGATTTTCCAATACACTAGCCTCCACTCCTTGGAGCGTGATTCTGTTTTTATTTATAGTACAGAAGTTAGGCTAAAGTTGAAATGCAGAATCATTTGTATACTATCGCAGTGGAAAGTGGATGCAGGTATTGTTGTTAATACCAACATTTTGACAAGGTGCACTTTTGTTGATTGGGAAAGTTAAGCAACTGTTGGACTCGACAAGGATATGCGATTGGGTGGGTGAAAGCGATTTTGACTGAGTGAGCTTAAATAAAGTGAACGAGAGATGTGGAATAATCATGTTTATGAAATTTGAAGTGAATATCAAATTTAAGCGCTTCAGTAAACACCAAATATTAAGGGGTGGGTTTTATTAATGGGCTATATATCAGTGCGGCACTTTCGAAAAGTCGCTATTTTGCCCTTATTCTGGAATGTATTTATTCTACAGAGAATTAGGATCTTTTTTATTGATTGAAAATTTATTGTTATTGTATTGACGATTTTACAATAACAAATGAGGCCAATTTTTTACCCCTAAAATGACCCTTCTTTTTTTAAACGCCGCCATTTTGTTATTTTTTAAATATTTTTTAATAATCTTAGTTACTGTTCAACCAACATCTTGTAAATTAACAACAAATAAAACTTTTTCAACTACTTTTTCGGGCTGAATCGCGGCAGCAGTGGAGTCATTTTTTTACGCCTCCAAAAATTGCGCGGAAGTTGCTTGTTTTTTATTCTTTTTCCACGAAAAAATTCTGTAAATTACTTTAAGTATATAACTTGATCTGTTCCCAAAATTTGAGAGTATTCCATGCCGAATTTTTTTATTAAATCCCCAAAAAACATGCAAAATTTTAGCCCTCACACTGCTTAATATAGTCCCTTAAATAATTTCTACCTCGTTAGATTTAACTATTTAAGTTTTTACCGTTCCACAGTTTTTATTTATTTCATGATAGTTTATTTGTTTTCAAAGTTTCCCCGATTTTCAAAAAGTTACTGCAATATCATATGAGTTGTATTTTTTAAATAATTATTATTAACGGTTGTGTTATATTATGTATTTAATATTAGATTATTGTTATTAATGATAATAGCAGTCATTGATTTATCATTAACCATTACTGTTTTATGTTTCAGGTATGTTCAGTAAATAGTTTGAATGGAAATCGAAATACCTTTGATGGATATAGAGGAAAAAAAGTAAGTTAAACAAATACAACTAATCATTTGAGCAAATTGTTAGCGTACTTAACAAACGGCCGTGGTAAATTAAAAAAAATGAGCCGGGTAATGGATATAGTGGTTTCGTAACGTAACATTTTGATGGTCGAGAATCGAAAGGCGCAGGTAACGTACTAGTGTCGACCTGCCACTAAATGTCTATCTTCGTTATTTCAACGAGGTCATGTTTATCTTTAGTAAGGCGAGATTTATTTTCAGCGCGATTATTTCCATTTTCATCTCATGGGACTGCCGCCCAGTTCCTTTTTTCAAGTTACACACGCAAATATAAATATACACGTTCAAATATTTAGAACTGCAAAAATTTATACGTGTAAAGCGTCAATTAAAATAATCAATATATATATTTGCAGAAATGTATTTGCACCACTAAACTTAAATCACCTAAAAAATGATATTAACTCTAACTTTGAAATCATGTCTTTAAATTTCTGGTAGAATTTCAGTATGTATGTGTATTCAATTCTTTGTCTTCTTTTAGAAATATTTAAAAAAATCACGCTGAATAATTTCTTTTAGTAACTCCCAAGAATTAGTTCGAAAGTACAGCCTTCAAAGCCATGATTTTTTAAAACATCAATTTGCATAGATACCCAACGCATGTGCGATTACTTTTCTGTAAATACTAAATTGTTGTGTTCCATTTGCAAAGGTCAAAAATCAATACCGATGCTCATCGGTGCAATTTCACTTTTAAAATCTCTCTAATTTAAAAATGGCTGACCATATTCACTGTTAACTACTTTACATTGACAAAGGGTTAAGAGGCTGCTGCGTCTTCTTCCCTCCGCATGTTCACGTGCATTGCGTCGACGATTATATCGATGTACGCTCGGCGTCGGACGGCTGTCGGTTGTCATAAATTATTGATAGGCCACCTCCGAGGAGAACAAAAGTCGCTTTTCAGGTCACACGCGGCCAATTGTGGCGGAAACGTCGCCAAGCGTCAACCGCGCCTCTACATCTCCGACTATTTTCTTTTTTCTCTCTGTCATCGTCGACGAGCTTTTTTGCTCGCCAAAAATTGACGGTTGCATTATTAATTTTTCGGCCGACGAGGCTTTTGTCGGGCTAATTGGCAAAAGCTATTGCTGCGGCGATTGCTCGTTGACTCTTCATTGATTGGAGCTATCCACACTGGCCTTCCACCAGGTGTATAGTGCGTTGATTGAATTCCTTTTTTTTGTGTATAAATTTAGTTTCGCAGTGTTAAATTGGGATGGTAAAACTTTTGAGATTCTGATGGATTTGCATTGGAAATGGGTAGTTTGTAGGGTTTTCATTGGAAGTCAGTAGATTGCATGTCCTTCGCTTAATAGTCAACATTTACTGATCAAATTTGCAAGCATTTGCATATCTTTCCATATGAAAAATCATTCGGAGTTTCGTGAATAATTGATAAACGCTGGCCATTTACAGGTCGAAATTTTAAATTATTCTACGGAAAATGCAGTTCTGCAACTTTCCATATAAAAATTTAAAGATTGAAGTTGATTTATAAAAGCTACTATATATTATAGGTTAATCGAATGAGCAAATAGTACAAATAACTTACGCTGTAAGGCACTCTTAAAAATTCTTGTTTCGACCTCTTTATGGTATTGAACTCGTTTTTCTTGGGTCTATTTATGGCTCAATTCATGTGTGTTTTCATGAGTGTGCAGCGGTTTGCGGCTACTTCCTGTCCGGAATCGTAAGTGTGTTTATACGATTCCCTCGATAAGAACAGTTTTACATACTTTTTTCCTCATTCTTCTCTTTCACCTAATCTACCGAGTGAACGTGGTTTTAATTTTAACGGTTGAACATACTTTTTATTATTTCAATTTTTACAGCTTACTGTCGAATTATTTGAAAAATTTAATCCATTAATTAAAATAATTAAACCAACTTCATTCAAATAATTTCTTATCGCACGTTACTACTTACACATTTTTACGTTAATAATAATAATAAAAAAAATAAGTAGAGGTCGACGCTGAACTCGTCGTCGTCATTGACGCCGAGTAGGGGGTCGGCCATGTCTCGCATCGCACCGCCGGAATCCAGATGGACAGATATTATTTTATCCGTCGGCAATTACACCGCTAATGAATAATAGTGCCGGCACTGCGGCGGATCGCTGTAACCGAGACTCACCTCCCGCAGAGCAGGCGCGACAATTAATTGAACGCGCGTCATTTTCGCCTCCCGCTGAAAATCGATTCGACGTATAATTACACCGGTGCCTTTCGATGATGGCCCATTGTTCGTCCGCTTTTTCGGGGACGACGCAAAGTCTACTGTGTGCGAATCTGAAAGAACGAATCGAATCTTTTAATCTGAAGTACTTCTTCTTTAATAGTCTAAAAAAAGTTCAGAAGTAATTAAATTAGCAATAGAACAGTTGAACTGTTAGTTTAGGTTTTCTTGGTGTACTCTCAAATTTAATGTATAGTGAAATAGTAACTGAATTTTAAGGTAGTGAGATACATTTAAAAATTTACTGTTTTGCAGTGAAAAGTATATCACTGCTTTGAAATTCAGTGACTATTTCATTACATTAATTTTAGAGAGGATTAGTTTTCAGGAAACTTATTATTTTTTATTATAGGTAGTTTGAACACATCTTCTAAGATTCTTGCGTTAAAAGTACATTTTTTAGTTACAAGCAATTCAATGTGTTCATTGTCTCTTGATGAGCCTTGGCCAGCTGATCGTAGTAAAAAATTTTACATGAAAAAAAAAACATTTATTTTTTATAAATTCTTTTACAAGAAAGTAACAAAATACAAGTTAAGTACTTATTTAAACAAAATATCATTTATTTAAATTAAAAAAAAAATAAATGTAAGATAAAAAAGTGTAACCAAATAAATGCACCGTCATACAAATTAAACCTCAAAATATGGAGTACATACCGCGTTGTATAACTTTTCGAGGCACACGTTAAAACATCTAAAATGAAGTCTCCGAGCAGTAAAACTCAATTTGTCCGTAAGCACGCATAAACAAGGGAGTGCAAAGCACATCAAGCATCGAATCGTCGGGGATAGGAATAGGCACTAGTCTAGGGTGGCGGTGAAAGCAGGTACTCGCTTGATTTGCGGTCCGAACCAAGACAAACGCGTCTTGGAGCCGACAAATGCCTCGCCGTGCTGTAATTCCGATATTCGCGTAATTTCGCCGAGACAGTCAGCGATTGTATACACACACACGTTCGCACGAGCGGATCGCGCCGAATCGAAGTTTCAAACAGCGATGCACACACTGACGTTTGAAATGCGTATCCCTTGAGCACGCCTCAGGATCTGCATTGTAAATTGGACTAAAACCCGGCCGCAAATATTTCCTCTTCGGCTTCTTATTCGTACGCGGAGTCGCTGCCACAGTGGGGCCTGTTGCGAGAGCGGCTTTTGTCTCCGTGGAATTTCAAGTGCTGCTCCGGAGACGGAAAACGCTCCTGAAACTTTTACGAGGGATGAGCTGCTTTCTCTCTCTCTCTTTCTCCACTCGTCTAATATTTTCACGTGGACCTTTTTTTAGAATTTACAACTTTAGAAGGTAAAACTCGACCTTTTAGCGTTTGTCAACTGAAAAATTGAGAACAACTTTTTGAATGGCTGAAAAGGCCTTCGGAATACTTCCGCCTTGACTTCAAAAGATTGTTAAGGAATATGGCGCTATTCTTATTGTTTTTTTCTTCCTAACGTCTGTACTTTTATGATAATTTTTATAGGATCATTCTGCACGTTTACATTATGAACTTTTCCAATTTATCCTCGTTCTCGTAATTTTCAATAGAATGTCTTCCTCCGCGATCGAAACAATTACTTACTGAATTACCTATCACGATTTGCAGGTTGAATCGTTCCAAAAACTTTGAGTTCGACGGTGCTCGTCTATCGCACCATCTCGAGGAATTAATTACCCACGCAAGTTGAAGCGGCGGCGAATTTGCGGAATCCCGCAGGTCTGCGCGGCCGTTTTCTGCATACCCCCTGGGCGGCCCTTGGCGCATTTAAGTTTGCAAAGCCTCCATCCGGTGCTCGCGTGCCCGCAATCCGCCTAACCGTGACCCGCGACAGGTCGGTGTGGAAGGACGCCCGGCGAAATCACGCGCTTCCCGCATTCAGGGATTTAGCATATTGCACCATTCGATGTGCATTTCGCCGCACGTGTGCGATCGCCTTATCCTAACTGGCGAGATCGCTATCAAATGGCGACGGCACGTAGCTCGGATAATTACTTTTTTTTGGGAGGAAATAGCGAAACACGAGGAGCTTTGCGGGCTCGATTCATTTTTTTATGTGGCTATCTACCTTGGTCACGTTGAGACAAAAAATCTATATTAAAAATTACTGTTGTCAGATTTAATGTACTTATATTCATGGAAAAATTGGAATTATCTCTAGTAATATTTAGTAGTATTAAAGTAGTAATTAAAAGTTATAGCTATACTCGAAATACCTAATTAATAAATATATGAAAAATGTATATTTCAACTAACATTTGGCCATGTTTCGAGCATTGAAATCAGAGTGTCACAGTCTAATAATTATCACTACAGTGTTAGAAAAAAAACATGGGCGTTTTGCTGAGTATTTTTTTTTTCATGGGAGTCAAACCTTATCATCTGGTATGTGATAGTAGAACGAATTATTACGAAGATAACACCTTAACAACTCATTGGCAAACGATTGCGCTATCATAACACGTTTACGCCCAGTTCTGTTCTTTTTCGATTATGTTCCGTATATTCTTTTCAAGGAACGTGTTTATTTTCAACCGACCCACGTGAAAAATAAAATTGTGTACACAATTTCACGCAGTCCATCTGGCATCCACCATACGATTCCTTGATGCTTCAGATTCTCTTTCCCTTTCTACTGCTTTTATTCTTTACACTGAAAAAAGTGCGGAGTTGCACGTGGGTTACGTCTAAATCGGCGTGGCTCCAAGATTTCAGATCGGCGGGTAGATGTCCGCGACAAAGGAGAGGAGCCGAAGTACCAAAAACTCGAACGTCCTGACGGCTTTTACAACTCTATGACTCAACTCGGGCACGCGTCACTACCAACGCAGTTCTTTCAAGTCCACCTCCTCTTTCTTTGCGATTTTATCTCAATTTCTTTAAGTTGCTACTGCTGTTACTGCGAAGAAGAATTGGGGCTCCATCCGGTATTTTGAGACTCTTATTTGCACAAACTATTGTCGGAAATTTTTCTTTATAATTCGAGTTGGTGATTTTTTACATCAATTTAATCGATCTCTAAATTTAACGTAGTAAATGTTGATCGACTGATAAATACGAAGTTTTAAAATTTAAACTTTAATACTCTCTAAATCTGAAAATGTGAAATTCACTTGGAAAATGCGAATAGTAACGAACATTATGTGAAAAATCGTATGTTAAAATGTCACTGAATTTCAAACCAGTCTCATGTGAAAAAAAATTATAACCGGTTCATAAAATGTTTATAAGGGGTATTTTATACAGTGTTTATAATGAATTGAACTTATAAACATCTTACAATGAAATCGTACATTAAATTCGGTCGACGAAACAGTTTCGTACGTCAATGATTACATATGCAAACCGTGTAATAGTAACTAAAACAAATGATTTAATCAATTGTATTTTTGTTGAAAACAATGTACAAGATATTTCATTATATAAATATTACAAAAATTTTATAAAACGTTTATAGGTTCAATTCATTATAAACATTTTATAAACCCTTATAGACACTTTAATGTAGCAATTAATTTTAATAACTGTCACGTGCAACTAAAAACTCGGAAAAGAATAATCAGTAAATATAAATAAAAAATTACAACATGCCACAGCACAATATTATTACGGACCGACTGTAAACTGCAGCTGCTCGTCTGTATAGTTGCTCGCCAAGTGTATCCCCCCTCTTGGAAATAAAAAATAATTTTTTTCCCAATACCGCAATAAAACGCGCTCCTCGCTCCAGAGCAATTTATACCTATATCCTCAGAGTCCGATACCCAAACGAACTAAATTTAATCCCCCCTGCATATAAAAATCGACTCACCGCAGCAAGTCTTTCACAGAACCTGACGGGACACTGAGAGCCTGAAATCATCCTCGACGGCTCTCGTAAAACTCCACCGAACGCTTTTTCGTAACCGCTTGTCGCTCGTAAAAAAAGGAAGATAGAGAATAAGTAAGCGAGAGTAAGAAAAGAAAAGGAAAAGAAGAGGATAGGCTTCCATTCATTTGTTTCTCTTATCGGCGGCTCGCGTGCTGTAACAAGAAACTCGCCTCGCTCTGAATTTAGAGGGGCGCTCGCCGGTTACTCATCCAGTTCGGCCGGATCTATTCCTAGACGCGGCTCCTCGTCGGCCGCATACTCGTGCCCGGCATTCCGCGCTAGTCTTATTCTTGACGCACAGCACTTCTCCGGATAGGTGCGCATGCGAGGAGATCGGAAATCGATTTTTCAAAGTGGTCGAATTCAAATGACACCTTATGGAATGTACCTACGCGCAGAATTCGAAAATCGAATCTCTTTTGCACACGAATTACGAAAATCTACTTATTATATAGAGACAAACAAATTTATTATGAAGTATAGATTACCATCTTCCAATAAATAGATTGCATGATAAATTCTAAATCGATTCATTAACTATTAGTTTCTATTTAATATAAAAAGTACAAAGAATTAAATAACTCCAATTCGTATTTTTTGAGTGAATAAATTCATTTTAAAATTAAGTAGATAATGTTTAAGTGGATTTGTCTACTAATAGACTAAGAATCCATTTTTATGAGCGTAGAAAAGATGCTTTGACCCAAAGTCAGTGTCTTTAATATAAAGCCGGTGGCACTAAATTAAATGCGCTCGCATTTCATTAAATGCCGACGACTTTATATTAAAGTATCTTTTCTGTCATTGTATATACAAGATATTTTCTATATGTGTGCCTACCTAAAGTTGAATGTGGGAAAAATAATTTTGGAATTTATTAATAAATTTCACTGAAAATTAGTAGAATAAGATTCTCTGTTTTAATACATCCTGTTAATTTTACCAATTCGATTGGAAAGGATACTGTTCCGGAGTAAACAAACCGCGAGACGCTTAGTATTCGTTGTGAGAGGGGAGAGTTCGGATTGATTTTTTTTTACGACCAAGTGGCAAATAAATTGCTTTCGGAATCGCGTTTCAGTATTGCATTCCAATCTAATGCGCTGAACTTTTTAAGCTTTGAAATAATTGCAGAAACGTTGGATTTTTGTTACATTTTATTTGATATTGAATTAAAAAAAATTTCCTTGTTTTTGATAAGCTATTTGATAAGGTAAATCAATTTTTGTTTTAAATTCACATAATCCCGTAATTTAATAATATAGTAATTATTTTTAGGTCAGAAATAGACAAATAACTTACATCCGATTGACATAATTTTAGTAGTGTTTGCGCATTTAAACAATTGGAAAACAATTTTAATGAGGTAATTGTAATTGTTTTATCATTACAATTCAAAGTTAATGCAGTAGGAATTTTCGATAAATAGTGGAAATTGTTAATTTAGATCATTGTTAATGAAATGCAAAATTTAACTTTTAAATTTATCGAAAACATGAAAATTGGCTTTAGTTTTTATGTCGGGAAGATATAGACGTGAATAATTGATTACTTCATAAATTACGTACAGGCATAGAGAGAAAACAGTAGATAGCTATAAAAATTAAAATTTAAACGTGGTATTGTGCTATAATATTTAAGCGCTTAGTTCTAATTAATCTCCAATCCCCGTGAGAGAAAATTAGCATTTATTTATTTAAGCATATTAAAATCGTATAAAAAACATACAATTGTAATTTTTTTATCATTAAGCAAAGAAGAACGTTTATTATTTAAGATTTATGCTCATTACAAATACAAAAATTATAAAAGTTACTCGATTAAACACTTAATATTGAATAAAAAACTTTGTATTATACTTCTGCACTGCAAAAGTATAATAATTTTATTGCCGCTAGGATAAGTTAGTCACTTTAGAGAATAATTTATAAACTTCAAGTTCCTGCAAAGCGTTACAACTTTTGTTTGCACAGAAAGCATTTTCATGTTAGGGTTTCAAGTTTACGATCCAATAATTCGCGAGGATCGGATGAACTTTTCTGCTTTTTTTTCCTTTTCTACGCTTCCCCATCCTTTCACGGTGCTGTGAAAATTTAAAATAACCTTTGGAAATTTAAGCTCTGATAAATTGTCAAGATTTCGGCTGGCACGATTTATCGCATTGGAAATAATTGTCAGCTCATATTGATATATTCTCGAAAAGCCACCTTTTTTAAAGATTAATACCCATATGAATGCCAGTGTATTGGTATACATCGAAAATGTAAGAGCCTCTCAAGTTTATCATAAATTTGGTAACGTTAGGTAACATTAGGTGGGTTTCAGGCTGAGTAATTTTGTAACGAAGTGATCAGTTTTATAAGAATTACTCACTAATTTTACTCGAGTAAGATGACACAAATGCATATACCACAATTTTTAAAAAATTAAATATCATATGATAATAATTCATGCAATTTTATTAAACATTAATGAATGCGTGAAACTAAAAAAAAGCTACGTATCGATCGTCCCTCCGAGAAAATAGAAAAATCAGCGTCGCCATCTGTCACGGGGAGTCGCGGTCGGGGATCCTCAACCTTCTCGAAGGAAGTACGGGGAGTCCGCGACACTCGTCACGGCGCCACGAGCTCGTTTTTACGGCGCCTCGGGGACTCGGCGTTGCATGCGGAATCGAGAAAAACCACCCCCAGGGGAAAGCGGCTCGACGGACTCCTCCACCCCCGCTCGCGTCGCGCCCCGCCGATTAATCGCTTTCGAGGCTGGGACGCGTCTCCCCAAGCTTTCCATTTTGTTTGTTTTGTTTTTGTTTCACCTTTACCTTCCCCCTGCTCGAGGGATAAATGATGCCACCTTCGCGACTTGTTTTTCGAAATTTTCCTACCAAGTTGAGATCTTTATCTCGAGGTGCGTTATGTTGATTTTGAATATTCTTTTTTTTTATATCCAGTTTTGACGGCGGAATTATTTGCCATATGGCCGTTAAGGGACTTTAGAATTTCGGTCGTTTCTTTTTTATTCCGAATCTGAAGGATGACGGGGAGAGGGATAGCTTGATATAACTCAAAAAGTGCGAACGACGTGAAAGCGCGAGTGTGGCACAATTGTTTCTGTTTTATATTCATTGCCCCCGGTGACTTTGGAAATTTCCGGATCCGCGCGACTGATTGATGAGAGCTTTTCGCGCGCGAGCTTCGCAATTTTTTTCGCTGACTCACTTTTCGTAATTGAAATTTTTTTCTGTTGTACGAATTCGTCGCGCGATCGATTCTCTTTTTATTTCAACAAGTCTCGGTGTTGCGGTGATTGAAGCTTCAAGTCATTTTGTAACAACCTCCATTTTTTATAATCGTCGCTCGGATATTCTATAGCACTTGGCACGTAATTTACAAATAGAAAGTTAAATGGGGAAGAGTCGCTGCCAAGAATTTTGTGAAGTAACCTAAAGCGCCAGAGTTTTCTGCACCTGCTAATTTTGTTAAATAATTGGATCGATAATTTACGATTAAAATAAAACAGAATGCAGTCGAGAGTTTACTGGTGTAGTCAACCGTACGGAAATACTGCACAATTTGAATTATTTAAATAAGAAAGTGCACTCATTAAAGTACAGCAGTGGCTGGATAATAATGAAATATTTACATTTAACCAAGGGCCGCACTTGTGGAATTTATTGCGTTTGAACTGCAGTGTCTTTTTGTACGAAAATGTCTTGAGCCCGTTTTATGAAATCTACTGAAAATACAAAATTTATCAATTTTTTAAATTTTGGACACGAGCCATTCTGTACACTGCACAATAAGAATAATTCGGTCGTGATACAATGTTCAAGTTTATATTTTAGGCATTCGCTATTTCACTTTATTTGCGTCAAACTGAGCATATAATAGTAAATCACTAAAGAATTTGATGTCATAAAAAGATAAAATTCATTCAAAGTAAACAATGCAATGTAATTTATTTCAACTAGCTATTGAATGTATGTTTTATTTGTCACAAAATTTTTCTACAACTAGTCTTTTTAATATTTAATTAGAAATCGTAAAATAAAAAAATTTGTAGTCGTTGAAGTCCTATAACTATTCGGTTCTATTTGTTGTAAAACATTAATACTAACAAAGAAAAATTATATCAACAAAATATCGAAAAAAGAGATAATACAGAAAAAATCTCAATGCAGGTGCAAACATAAATAAACAAAAATTTTCATAGTTTGTTTATGTTTTAATATTGTCCGCACGAAAAGTGCAGAACTATATTACTCTTTTCGCGAATAAAAATTAATCCGCGAAAAATTTTCAGAGCGTGAAGCATCCCTTTCTGACAGTCCTTGCAAAAAGGAGATATCGCGCTCTCCGCGTTCAACTGGCGAGTGGTTAAGGTATCAACGAAAAGAAGCAAAACTAAACGAAAGAAAAAAAATCGCAAAACAGCGTCACAAAAAAAAAGAAACGCAAGAAATAAGGGAAAGGGCGTAGAGGGAAAATAAATAAAATTCCCGAGTCTTGCTGGCGCGGATGATCCCGCTGCAGCGGCGGCGCTGCTGCCGGCCTTTATATAGGTTAACCCGGCGCGCTGGTTATATAGATTTTTAGAGCGGGCCGCGCGCTTCGAGGCTCACCCCTCCACCCGTCGGTTCGCTGCCCCCTCCCCGTGGCTTTCCCCCCGTCCCGCCCTTATTCGGCGACCGGCCAACGGGAGAGTGAGACTATCCGCGACCCTCCTCTGACTCTACATCTTCTAGCGCGGGCTCACCCACATTTTCGCTACTACGAAGAGCTACTGCCGCTCTCCTCGCCCTCCACGAGCAGCTCGGCTTACACCCTCCTCCTTTTATTTTCTTAGGCTTTAACCGGATAACTTCGGCGAGCGGAGTTTGTACCCGCGGCAGGGGTTACGGGGATGTTTTTCCTAGTGTTATTGCTGGAGGAGCTCGGAAAAATCGACGGCGACATATTCGCGCCGAGGCCTTTTTTATACCTAATCTGAGGATTCTCTACATTTGTTATCCTGCTGTTTGCTGCTTTTTATTTTTATCGACGACTAATGGCAGCTTGCGACGTAACTGGAGTGAAGAATCCGCGTGAAAGTGAGAGATTGATGCTCTTTGAGAATAACGTCACTTGCAATCGATATTTCTTCCTTTTTGGCGTTTTATCGCGAAATTTGCTATTCTGGCGTCAGCGAATATCCGCTCTTTGTTCATTTTGTTAGCAGACTTTCTTCTAGGGTATTTAAATTTCATGAGAGATGTATGGATGAGGGATTCTGAAAGTTGATGTAAGTGCATTTTGGAATTGCTGCGTTGGATAATGAAAAAGTATAACTGCATTGTGTTATTTTAAGGAGATATCCCACTACGTTCTGAGTCTTGCAATTGTATCGCACTGCACGAGGCGAGCCTTTTAATAGAAACTAAAATTCGTAGCTGCAGACAAGAAAAGTTTTCAAAAGAAATCTCGAAATCTCAGAAGCCGCTAAGGAGCTTTTGCCTCAACGGAAATTCTATTTCTGGTAGCCAGGGCGGGCATTGCATCATTCAGTGCAATGTGATTTCCAGATAAGCTTTTTTTAAAGAACACAGCTCAAATCAAAAAGAAAATAATTGAGTCAATGATACGAAGGATTTTGAATCACTCCACTTAATAAAAAAAGTAATAACATAAACTCCCTACATCATTTTCCCTCGAACTCGTCACGAGCTCTTAGTTGTCGTTTTATCGGCAAAATTGTTCGCCAATCGGCTCGTAAAGCTCACTGAAATTTCAATGAAACGAGCGAACAACAAAATCTCCCCGAAAAGAGGATCTTGCAGTAAAAACTTTAATCAGCCGTCGATAAAAAAAGGGAAGGTTTTACAAGACGGGAGTACCGAAGAAAAAAGCATGGAAGTGGAAAGCACTGGAGGGGTGGGAAAGAGGAACCCGGGGCTCCCCGCGAATCCCCAGGAATGTGGGTCGCGTCCCAGAAGCGTCGGCACCCTCGTAAAATCCCCGATAAATGAGGCGGCCTGCCACCCCCTCGGGCTCCGTGCATCCCGAGCACCCCTCCGTGCCCGCAGCTCGGCACTGCGCCTGCGCCGCGGACTCGCGTCTCCAGCGGCGGCTGGTAAGGTTCGCGGTCACGGAATATGCTTTCCTACCGCTTCCTGTACTACCCATTCAAACGCAGACCTTTGAAAATTTTAGTGATTATCAGCTCCTCCCGTTCTTTTCTTTTTTTTTATTATGTTTTCTTGAGGTTCGCTATAGGCTCCACCGGTAATCAAAAGCTCAATAGGACCATTCAGCTACATCCTTATTCTTGGACGGCTGAAAGATGATTCAGGAGTGGTTAAAAATTCAAGAATATATGGTGCAATTAATTTTTTATTTTTGTTCTTAAGGATTATAATATGAAAGAAATTCTTTTTTATTATTCATTCAAGAGGTTTTTCAAAAGCTCCCCAAAACGATGTTTACAGTGAGAATTTTTCTTGTAAAAATTATATAAAAAAGCTAATCATACTATAAATATTTAAGGCAACAACACCGTAATTTTTACCAGAAATTGGACGTTTAACCAATTTTTATAAATTCCACAAGAAAAAGCCTGTAAAAATTACAAAACTTTTTCTCTAAAATTTATAAAGCTCGGACAACTAACAAAGATTCATCCCATGTGAAATTATTTGATACAATTTATATACAAATTGAAAGAAATGATTCTATACAATGTGTTTACAATTGTATAAAACTGTAAACAATTGCACATTGCATTTGTATTTAAAATTATTTATGCAACGATAAAATTAAGCAATATTATATACAACTGTATAGAATAATTTTATATAAATATTTTTTATATAAAAGAATTTTCTGTAAAAAATCTATACTATTGTTTACAGTATACACATTGTATAGAATCATTTTTTTATACAAACTGTATACAGTGACTGTATACAATTTGCATATAAATTGTATCAAATATTTTCACATGGGATGTAACGATTAAGATGATTTTACCACAAAAATTTGCAGTATTTTTACGAGAAAATTCTCTCAGTCTACACACACGCTGAAAAGCTTACCTCAGAACAGAACGAAGAAATACAAGAAGAGGGGTTACTCTAACGAGGCCGCAAGGAGCGCGATATCCGTCGCGGGTGGCGAGATTCCCCTGGATATCGATTGTTCGTGACGTCGTTGCAGTCCTCCACTGTTTACACGAGCGAGCGCGTGGTACGTCAGACCAGGCCGTATACACTGTATACACAGTCGAGTCGGGCTGCGACGCGGTGCTCGTCAACGCCGCTGCGCTTAGCTAACTCCCCCGTTTCGAATGCTCTCATCTGGGACGGCGTATAATCGGACTTGAGTTTTTTTAATTTTATTTTATTCCGGATAAATTTGTCTTTTAACTCTCTATTTTTTTATTCCGCTTTGAAAAAAAAAGTCAGAAAAGCTTTTTCATGTATTTTTATATGAGATAAAAGGATTTATCGTTCGATTAATAAAATAAAATGAAAGTAAAATAAAGAGCTCTTGAAAGTACATTCTAAAAAGCGTTTTTACTGTAATAATTTTACGTAACAAATAAATTTTTAGTATTATTTTCAAGAGAACACTTTGCCTTTATTTATATTATCTTAAAAAAATATATTTATAGAAGAAAAATATTTATATTTGCGGATGTACTGTGAAATACGTAATGTGTACTTTTTGGCGTAAATAGGTCTTTAATAACAATAAACTAATATGCTGTAATGTATCCTATTATTTTAAATAAAAAAAAGCAATTTTATTTATTTGAAATGAACTCAGAACATTAGGAAAATAGAATTAATGTGAATATTCATTGCACTCGTTAATTTTTTTTACTTCGAAACTTCCTGCGAAGCCAACCGTAAAAGTGGATTCAATTGATAAGTTTGAAGTGAAAAATTAAATTATCAATTTGAAATTAATATTTTTAGTATGGAAGTCGTAGAATTAATTATAATAATAATTATTATATAGGGTATTCTTAAAATTAGATTAATTATGTTGGAAAATGTTTAATTGTATTTGCCAAAGGCGGTTAATTAATGGCTTGCGTAATAAAAGATATTTTAATATTTTCAACATTTTCGCTGCATTCTATAGCAATAATGGCACTTCTAGTTTAATTTAAAATGATTTTCTTGTAATAAGAACAATATACATTTTTATTACATTTTTTATTTACTTTAATATTACAGCGCACGATTATTTTTTGTTTCAGGTATGCACGCCAAAACATTTCGGCCCTAAGAGACGAAATCAGCTTTCTATTGTGAGTCTTAAACAATACACATTTTCTATATTTTTTTAACTTATTTGTTTTATTTAATTTGGTTAAAAATCGGAAAATTATTCCAAAGTTTTACCCTCGCATTTAAGTACATACTTATAATACGATGCTAATTTCTGACATGGAAATTTTCCCAAGTACCATCGCATCCCTGTTTTAGTAGCCCATCAGCCGGCTCCTTTTTTAATATCCAATCAATAGCACTCTTTAATGCATTTTTCATTAAAAAACTTTGCGCTAGAATCTTCCATTATTTTCCCTTCCAGAGTTTACCTTGGATTTTTTCTTGCTATTCTACTTTACATGGTCCTTCTTTCATAATCATATCATACTTTATGCTAAGATTTATTGATTTCTGGTAGTCCTTATTCATTTCATTTTCTTAGAATATCATTCCACTATGAAATATCGCGTGCACAAACAGCAACGAATTTAATTGTAATCGCCTTTGTACATTGTACTCCGGTTATTTCAAGAAATACATTATTCATGATTCAATAACAACGGCAGTTATTAAACAAAGTAGATATTGGCAATCAACGTTCGACTTTCAAAAGGTAAATTTTCTCATTAAAATAAAAGAAAGATTAAATTATGTACTCAATGAAATAACGGGAAATTAACCAACTATTAAGCGAGTATATCAGAGATACACATTTAACGTAATTGTCTCTATAACAAATGATACCACATGTTAATAAGCAACAATTATTAATTCATCTAATTTTAATTGATACAAATTTAGTGTTCAACTGTAAAACGAAAATGAAAAATAATTACCAAAAGTAAATCTGTCCATCTCAAATTTCCTCAATAAAGTTAAACTTTGTCGAATAAACTGACCGTAACACAAACAAGCCACTTAAGTTGAAAAATGTTTCCTCCGCGCAAAGCGACTGTACGTTTCTACCAAACTATACACACCCACTAATAAAAAATAAATAAACGAAAACACAACGGAATTTTCGAATAAAAATAAACGCGATACTCTCTTCGAGTCACATGTCTCCTCCGTGCAGAGCGCACAAAATGTAGTATCGAGAATTTTTCTATTATTTTCGTCTCTGATGCTGAGAGAGCGACGGGACAGAATTCCAGTGGCCGTTGGCCTGCCGCGCGTTTTTGCGGGACTCGCAACGGCCAACCCCTCGGCTGCAATCCTCTCCAATGGGGTGACCCAGTTTCGTCCTCTCGGAGCGCGCCCCGTTGAAAGCGTCTTTCTTCGCGCTGCCGAGCGGCCCCTTCCGCTCGAACTCCCTCCGACGCGCGCGCTGTCGCCGCTCCTCTCAGTGAGTCCGCAGAATCCAGGGGAGATGCGCTTTAATTGACGGATCGATGAGCTTTTTTCGGCTCCTTTTAGAGCTAGAGCGCCCCCTGTCGAGGGGATGATTCTCCTTTTTTTTTTTTAGAAAATTTTTTCAAAGGTTTTCGTTTGCCGTGAGGGGATTTGCGCGAGTTGATTATTTTTTTATGAATTTGCAAGGGGAGATGGTTGACGCTTTTTTTCTGTCACGGAGCTTTATCGGATATGTTTCATTTTAAATTCTACTGCTGCGTAAGCTTCGAGGGAATTTATCGCATTTTTGTTTTGTTTGCTTTTTTGTTAATGCAAAGTTTTTTAAGAGATTGCTCTGATTTAAATCAAGCGGTTGCATTTTTAGCTTGAGCAATGTACTTTTTTTTTTTTTTTTTTTTTTTTAAATGAATAATTCAAGTTCATACCGTACTCAGAGGTTTATGTCAACGTGGTCGAGTGGACTTCTTCATATTTCATGTCATAAACTAAAGTGTACTGCGGAGAGCTGTGTATACATAAAGCATTCTTTTATACTTTGCTGTGCATTTTCATGCTATCAATACGCTTATAAACAAGCAACTGCAACGCTGTAAATTTATTTCATTTCAAATTATGTAATTTCATTTTAAACAAAAAAAAAGTACCGCAAAAAATGAATAATTGTAATAATAAAATATTTTAAAAATATTTTTTTTGTTAACTTTTAAGTCGCAAATACTAGTACATCGTAAGTTTTCAATATAAAAAAGATTTCTACTTTTTATATCATAACATCTTAAAACAATTGACTATTTTACAAATATATTCTATTGAATAAATTGATTCTTAGATAATTCTTTCTTAGCTCTTCTAGATTAAAAATTCTACAGAAAAGCTCGCCTCTTAATTGAAATAGAAATGCAAATTTGAAATTCCATTTCGAGATTTCTATGTCTGAAGATCGACGAAAAAGTTATTTAATTTAAAAAAAAGTAGGAAAAACACAACGTTAAAACTTTCCCCGATGGGAAAAATCCTGGAAGAGTTTCAGGGCACCAATAATAGACCATTTGAAAATAACGGCGAATGAAGGAAAATGTTCGCGGAGATCTCTGGTCATCGTGATTGATTAAAAAACTTCGCAGACGGTAGTGTCGCTTTTTTTAAACCTTCGCCAGCGTTTCACGTCGATACCGGCGCAGTCACAGTCTCTGGCAATTGTCAATTCTCTCAAAATCCTCCTAAAATAAACGCGTGAGTCGATCGGCTTATCCATTCTCGCGATAATCACGAATGTTTTATGCGACGCGAACAATTTTCCCCCAAAACGGCGACGAAAATCGCCCAATTTATCGTCGCGTGATCTGGTGACCAGTTTATTTTTGAACAAACATCGCGCTCAAGTAAACTGCACTGTACCCTCCACGAAATTACCGACTAATTCGAGGAAATAAATTACGACTACGAGAAAACAATCGATATTGTGTTCGCGAGAAGCGATTCGTAGCAGCCCCTCACGAAAAGCTCCGGAAAAAATATATTTCCCGCACCCTCCCCTCTCTCCTCTTTGAAAAAGGACGAGGAAAAGCTCCCCCAGCTCGGCTTTCCCCCTCGCGCGAGGGAAACTCTCTTCTGGGAAAAATCGATGCTCGTGCCCAAGTCGACGCTCGCGTGCACGATCGAAAACTCACTCGAGTAGGCCGTTTTTTTTCTCAAGCGCTCGTTGCCAAGTTATTACCACACTTTTTGGAGTTTTGTTGTTCTATTATTCATAAGTGGGGGAAAAAGTTACCTCTTATTTTTTTACATAAATTAACTTTTTTTTTGTTGGGTAAATTTGACGAGGGTCTTTAAAAGAATTTTTTAACTACGCTTTCTGATTATTATTTTGTTCGATATATTTTTATCGTTGTTTATCAAAAAAATCGACCTCACGTCTTTGATTTTTATTAAGATTGTAGATAATATTAATGTGATTCATTAACTATTTTTTTTCTAATACAAGTACATTGTTCTCGAAAAGTATATCGTAATTTTGACAAAAAAATCATTACATAGAATTTGGATAAAATTCAGGACTTGCATCCCTGGTTATCTTCTTATTAGTTAAGGAATATTTGTACTGCAGTTAGAATGTTTAACAAGTACGATTAATTCGTAACTTTAATAAAGAAAGTTGGAAAATTAATTATAACAGTTAGAAAAGTCCATCTATATTCAAACATTGAGAAAGAAAATCGAAGTTATCTCGCTTTAACTTGCCGAATGAAAAGTACATTTACTTCATTCGATAAACCGGTAATATCAGTAATTTGTAAATCGAGAAAGCACGAAAAAGAAAATTGAAGGTTTACTATACTGTCAGGGGAAAAAGTGCAGGGGAGTCATTGCTTGAAATGCAAAAATGAGATTTGAAGCTCACGTCTAACGAGATTTAAAGGGGCGAGAAAAGAGCGTCATTTTCTTAGAGAAAAGTCTCTCGTTGGAAGTTTGTAAGAAAAAAAATGTCAGAATGTAAGAAAAGATAAAAATTTTCCCGGAGAAAATGAAAATTTTCCAAGAAACATTATGAGAAATTCACTTACAGGCTCCGCAGCAACTTACGAACTTTGACAAGTTCAGCTCGCGTTGATGCAAGTGTCAATTAGCCCAGCGGAACTTCTCTAAATTATTGAAAAAATTTTTTAAACTTTAACCTCAAAGTTTCCACTCTCGACTGTTCTTTCTAAAACAAAAAGTCGACAATCTTCTCAGTCTCATACGGAAGTAAAGCGTAGGAAACGCGTAATCGCCTCGTTTACTCAACGTCGGCAACGCAGGTATCTTCCCTCGCATTCCATTAACTCCTAAAGCTCATCTCGTCGCCGGAAAAGGGGGAAGAGCTTAAGATGCCTGGTGCCGGTAAAAAGCATGTCCCCTCTCTCTTTCTCTCCTTTTCGCGTGTACCTGCGAACCATTGTGCGTTTTTTTTTTCGTCGCGACGCTTTCGGAGACGAAATTTGAGTGACTTTTTGTTTCCCACTTTTTTGGCTTCTCATCATTGTAAATAGCTTTTTTTTTTGTTTTACCTTAGTGTGAATCCGACTTAGCTACGTGGAGAGAAATGTTAAATAAAAAGTACTATGTTCCGTAGGAACAGTGAGATATACGCGACTTATGACGACCTTTATTATAAAACATAGTAAATATTGTGATGTACATAACAATCTCTACGGTGTGCATAATTTTTACTATGTTTTATTGTAAAAATCGTCAAAGGTCAAGTATGACCTACATAGTAATTTTTACTATAACATTTCTTTCCGCGTACAAGTGTCATTCACATTGTTCGCTTCTATTTTTATTTATTTATTTTTAATTCTAATTCATACTCTTCAAATGTAATGTAAATTACGCAAATATTATGTTTTATTTTGACGACTCCGGTAAACTACGTAAATTTTAACACTAAATTGTGTTAGTACAAAAAAGTACGCAAATAGTTTGTTAATTTAAAATACTTTCTTTTATAAATTGTACTTTATACATTAATTTTGTGTCCCTTATAGAATTTTCGATTAGCGCTTTTTAACGAAAACACAAAAGAGTGTATATTAAACGCAATCTTTATGCAATTATTTTTCAAATAACACAGAACACAACATTTTTAACTGCATAAGATTGAAAATTGATTCCAACCGTTTTAGTGTTTGCGGATAATTAAACTAGGTGCGACAATAAATGACCGTATCAATGGGAGAAAATATGCCGTAGGCGAAAGCGACAATACGTGCTCCGACTCTCCCTGTCGTTATCGACATAATTTCAATCGCGCGACGGCGGCGACGATTTTCCGCCTTATCATAATTCCGGAGAGTAAATAAAAAGAGAGGGTGGTACGTGAAGCGCCTAATTTCTCATCTCCCTTTCATTTTTTTTTTTTTTTTTTTTTTTTTTTTGATGTTTTGCATTTCCTTCTCGGGATGGTCTAGACTGAGCGGCGAAAGTCCTTACCTCTCCCCGCGCTTTTTTTCGCACAAACACCTTCCGCGCGCCTCGTCGGCTTTTTGTGCGTGTTCGCTTTAGTTGAGTACCCATGTGGTCGCTCCGAGTCTTTTGCGCTCGTTTCGCACGGCCAAGCTAAGGGAATTTCTCCGCGTGCTAAGGGACTACTGCTGCTTCCTGATTGTTTGCTTACTTTGTTTTTTACTCCGTCGCTTTTTTTGCTCCTTTGTTGTACGGACAAAATTGTACGAGAGTTAGCAAGAAAAATTTGTCTTGTTAGGATTACTTATTTTTTTATCGGAATTAACGTTTTCTTTCACAATTTGCGAGGTTTTTAAAGCTGGGTTGCTTGGAAACTATTTAATATTTAATTAGCACGTTTATTTTTTAAGTAATTATAGTTGTAAAAGGAGGCGGTCTTTATTTGGGTTTTGTTTTATTCTGTTGAATATTTTTTTTGAGGAAATATGAAAATAATTGTTGTTTCAATTTTGAAAGATTAATATGGAATAGACTACTAATTGCGTGTTTTTTATTTGCGGCTAATTCCTTCAGATCAAAATTGTACTGTTTTCTATTTAAAAATTATAAGAGCCGTAAACTTTTCTACAAATACATTTTTCCACTATAGTGGTGTTGCTATGAGTCGAACATACTCGAATCAAGGACCATTGGGGGATAATTATATGGAAGTATCCCACCAAAGTAGGCATGTATTAACGAAAAAAATCCCGGCCGCCAGCAGGTTAACAGTAATGTCGCTTACATGCCTACATAAAATAAATTAATAGAACCACACATCACTACCTAAAAAAGATTAATGGGCACCTTTCCCCTTAACGACGTGCAAAATCTATTTCCCTCGACACAAACAATCACCGGCCAAATGAAAATGTACAGTTCGATTAATTCCCCTACCCAGTTCTGAATTATTCCATCACCTAAAAAAGAAAACACGCACACGCATTTTTTCAATCCGTGGTTTACTCAAAAAAAACAAAAACAAAAAAGAATCCCGATGATTGGAGCATAAAATTTCACCTGAAAAACGCATCGCCGAAAATCCGTCCGTCTCCCGGGCGCCAGAGGCAACGGAAAGCCATCAATCGCGCCCTCTTCACCCCCACCCCTCACCCACCCCCATTACTCTCCGTCCGCTTCCGCATTTTTTCCGTGTGTGCACGCTGCGCCGCGGGGAAGAAAGACGGCGCGCCGTAACTGTAGCTGGAGGGGGGAAAGGTGGCGGTGATTTAATGCGCGCTAACTCCTTTTGAAATGGATCTCCGGCGAGATGAGAAGACTCAGGCTCCCGTTTGTCTCGGCGCGCCTTACGCATCCATTTTAGCGCGAGCTTCTTCGCTTTGTGTCTCGCCACGGTGAGCGTGCCACCCACCTACTATACTTGCGCGCGCCGCTGGCCGCGCGGTAATTACTCACGAGCCCACTGTCGGCGTCGCTTCTTCTTCTTTTATTGTTTTTTACTTTCCTCCTCGCGTTCTTCTTGTTGCTGTCTTCCGCGAGGCGCGCGTTGGTTTTTTCGATTGAGACTTGCAGTGGCTTTGACTCGGGGGTGCCAGTTGAGATTTTCTCGGCAGAGCGAATAATATATACTTACCCTATTAGAAATCCGTCTAGTTGAAATGAACAAGAAAATAATGAAATGGCTTGTTCTTAGTAGTAGAAATGCTTTTTTCCACAGCATTCGCACATTTATTAGAATGAAAAGCTACTAGATAAATATTAACTTTTAATTAATATTAAAAAATAGCCATTTTTTAGCAAAGAAGTAGCTTATTGATAAGGAACTTCGATCTCGACTCCGAGCTCTCATAGCGGATAATTATAAAAAAATTTATTTAACATTTAATAAACTTATAGTGAACGATTTACTTCGTTTTGACTTTCCAGTGCGAATATTAGTGAATTTCAAACTTTTTTATAATTTTCTCTTTTCACATATTTGCAGCGTTTCATCGTGGGGCTATTGCCATTAAATGTTTTAAATTTCTAGTAGGGACTTGTGGATTAGTGTAACTAATATTTTTTATATTCACGGCGTTTTTTTAGGTGATTTGTTGTTTTGATTATAAACATCTTTTTTATATACATTTACATTGGGTATAGAACTCGTACAGTGTAAGGATTAAACAAAAGCAGGAAATAGGGGATATGAAAGTTTTACTTTTATTTTAATGATGAAAGAAGTCTCTAAATTAAACGTGAGGTTCCGCACGTTTTTTGTTCTCTTCTCTTCAGATGGAAAATAGGGGCAACTTTTCTGGCTTAAAGTCCAGCTTATTATTTTCATTTAGAAGACTTTTTTACTACTTTTGCCCGGATAAGAATATACAACAAACATCCAAAATGTCACGTTTCATGATAAATTCTTTTAAAGACAACGGGGTTTAATATACAAGTTGAAAAAATGACACAGATAAAAAAAATGAAAAACAAACAATGAATTAAAAGAATTTATTTGGAATATTGAAATAAAATATATTTGTATATTTGTTTTAAACGAAAAAAAGTATTTTGCGATTCAAAAAATATTAGTTAATCCCTGTTAAAAATAATTCTCAGTTTCTTCTGCATTTCGAATTTGGTTAAATATTTTTTTTCTGACTACTTCCTTCTTTCTTCATGCAAGTTTTCTTCTCTAAAATTACGTTTTTTAGTTTTTTTTTTTAATAATCCTACCTGTCTAAATAAAGTAAATTATTAATTTACCATCACTACAAATCATAGGTTTACAAACAAATTAAAGTGAATTTGATATCAGATCTGATAATTAAAAAAATAAATAAATAATTTAAACCTTTAAATTATTTTTTCATTGTTCAATGACCTCTAATCTACAAAAGTAGTTTCCAGTCATCTACAATAAACCGTAATAATTTTTTTAATGAAGCAATCATAAGTAATACAGTTGGTTCTCTAGACTACGCATAAATAACCAAAAGTGTATTAAAAATGACCATTCAATATTCCGCGTACAATTTTTTTTATAAAATTCAAACGGAGTCCGTGTTTATATTCGCCGTTGCTCGTTCAGCGCTAATGATTCTCGGGGCAGCTAAGGCCAGTCCTTCCCCTCGCGGTCGGCCGACAATTACATCCGGCAGCTTCCGCGGCGAAATTCGATTCGCGCACTGGCGTAACGTCGGGTCAGCGGGTGCGCCACTCTGCTGTCGGATCGACGGAGTGACGCTGATGGAACGCGTCCGAGAGGAGGGGAAACTGCAGTGGCGACGGGGGTTCGATCACAAAAAGGCGGATTGTGCAATTGCATTTTTCAGAGTCTCCTCGTTTCAATTGAAGGTTTGATAAATTATCGAATTAACGTATTTTCAATTTAAATTAATTTCAATTGTGTTAACGAATACTTTGTTTAGAAGAAGCTTTTATTTTAAATAAATGCTTCATACCTCTACACATTATTTATTTAAAATAAATAATGGTAAATTTTATTTAAAATAAAAAGCTATTAGTTCGTTAATCTATAAAACATACGCACTTGACGTGTACCAACTAGATCCTAATTTGCCGTGATGTTTTGTTAATAACTTGCGATGATAAGACTGTTAAAAGTTATCAAGAAAAATAATCTGAAGAATTTATTATCTTTGAAATGAGACGATCAAAGATATCAGCTGATCATATCTTAGATTACTTAAGTATTAGCTACACAAGCGGGTGCTAATCATTAAATATCATGATAACAGGAAACTACGTTATGCACCGTAACGTTGACAAGCAAAAATATGGTATTTTGTCATTTTTTCGTTATCGATATCATTGATCAATTTTTACCGTTTCTTTGTCGTTCTAATAACGTGTGCATTGTAAAAATGAAAAATTAATTTTCGAGTATCTTACACGGTTGAGACTGAAATGGGAAAATCTTTTCAATGATTCATTTTTTATTTCCCCTATGAAATTAGATTTTATGGTAAAGTTCTCAATTCCATTTGTTCACAACCGTAAGCGGAAATTCGATTGTCTTCAGTAAAAAACGACCACAGAGATAATAATATTTGAATAAAATTTCGTTCTTCCTCCTGGAAGAATTCAGCAGTAATGGCCCAGTTTCAACAAGATATATAACACTGTAAATTTATCCGCACGCGTAAACGTCGCTTCAGATGCCTTTACGAACTCTCCCTCTATAAGTAAATAAATAATTTTTTATGGCCCCTAACATATATCTAATGACAATATCCCTAGCACGAGCCATTAACTTAATCGAGAACTGATGGAAAATACTTTCGAACGCCAATTTCGCTTTGAAACGATAAAATTCTTACGAGCATTAAAAAACAAAAGCATTCAAACGAGAAATTGGCTATTATGGCGAAGATCTGCTAGAAACGATCAAGCATTACTTAGTCACAAAATTGGTTTAAACGAAATCTTACCATGATAAAATACAGTTAAGCTTTATCTTCCCTTGAAAAAATGACAATTAAAATATCCAGTTTGAATGAAGCAAAAATTCAAGAAGTTGATATACAACGTGTGAAATACTACAAAAATATTTAGCGTTGTAACTAATTAATCGTTCGTTTCTTGCTAACTGCCCATTCATTTCTCCGAATCGTCGCAACAATTAAAAAGATATTAAAAACAGCGAATAAAAAAAGTCTCCCACGGCCCTTGCAAACGTACTTCGAAAAGTTCCGCGGCAACAAACCCCGCCTAGCAACAAATCCCAGCACAATTTTTTTTCGCTCAAAACGCAAAAATTCAAACTCAGTGCATCCAGAAACGACCCCAGCAAAGCAGTAAACCAGTGAATACACCGGCTGGCGCTTAGCCTGAAAACAAGCGACGCGCACCGGCGTAGGGAGGGAGCACTACACGCCGGTGTTCGCGCAATGAGCGTAAAAATAACGGGAGAGAGGGAGAGAGGTGCGATAGCCCCTCGTTTCATTACGCGAGAGCGGAGGCGCATGAATGAAGAACCTACAATTTCGCCAGGCGGAGCGGCCACCGAGGGGTATGGAAGCCTGGGTGTGCGTGTATATATACACGCACGTAAGTACATTCACACGTATGTACGTATATGTGTACATATGTACTAACGTACATATACATTTATGTGTAGGTGAGTGGCTGGATGTGTATGCGCGCGCAGTAGTGGGATGACGCGAAGTCCGGAGGGTGGGAGATGCCGGCGCTGCCGATGCCGTCCGCGTCGAGTATTGCTTTTTACGAGCGAACGCGCAACTCAAAAGTGGGTCAGAGCTTCAGGGTGCGCGCACGCTGCCCTTTTCATGTGGCGCATTCGAGCGCCCTGCCCTGCGGTCTTGGGCGACTCGCCGGGCGCGTCTGACCTTTTCAGGGGTACTCGAGCGGTTTAACGGACCATGCTCGCTTACATGATGATTTTATCATTGTTTTTATATACACGCTAAATGAGCTGGAGTGAAGTAGAGTGAAATTTGACTCCAATAGAGTTAAATTTCACTTTTAATGTTATAGTGAAATTAACTGCCTTGATGGGGCGAAGTAGAGTGATTTTTTTACTTTAAATAGAGTGAATTGTAGGGACTTAACACTGTAATATGCTATTCTACCTTCAAATGACTTTTATTTTACTTTCCTTGCTAGAAATTTAAAACATTTAGTGGCAATATAATAGCCTGAAAAAGAGAAATGGGTAAAAAATAGAGAGTATTTTTAACCCCACGATGAAACGTGTTTGAAAATTCTTAAATCAGAATCTCACAGCTAATGTGAATAATTAATAAAAAAAAATTGCTTGCTAATATGTGAAAAGAGAAACCTAATAAAAAAAGTTTGAAATTCACTAATATTTGCACTGGAAAATCTAAACGTAGTAAATCGTTCAATATGAGCTTATTTTAAATAAATTTTCTATTAAAATAGTTTTATTAAGAGCTATGATAAATTTCGGTAGAATTTCATTTAAATTCAGATTAAGCATCGAAAAATAATTGTCACATATTTTCTGTTTTTTGAGTTAATTATGAACGAAGATGTTTGCTCTCTGAGAGATCGAGGACTCATCATAATTACACTGCGCAAAAATATCACCTTGTGTTGGTGTGACTGTTACTGCTTATACTTCGTTTCTAAATGCCACATCGAATTCAGGAAACTCCCAGTAATTTTTGCTTAACGTGAAACTATTTTTAAGTTGTCCTTACGCAAATGAAACATATTTATAATCTTTTAAAAATTAGTCTATTTAATTTCATTAATTTCCCCCCCCCCAAGCAAGTCTCTAAGCAATGGTTTAATAACTTCTTTGCATACTGGATACGATTTTGTAAAATAATTGTTAGATTTTCTTGTCTTTTATAATTGATTATCGATTTTTTGTCATCTACTTTCCATATAGATGCTTCATTAATGCCATTAACGCAGATACGCAGTTCACCCAAACCATTGATGTGTTAATCTAAATGTTTTCAAACTCTAAGCACTTTACATTAGAACTTGAAGCAACTACTAATCACCTCCGCAAGTGGTGAAATACGCTAACCTCAAAAGCTATCAACTATACACAACTAACATTGGTTAATCATGATGAATTTACCGTTCACCAAAATGTACAAACTAACGGTAAAATACTTTATGAAAGTATTTTTACTCACTCTGCTTTAAGCTATTATCAGTAAAATATTTATTTATTATCAAAAAGACATTAATCGTGAAATCATTCTAGAAAACATTTCACAATCAAACGGATTTCTACACATTAGTATTACTTAAAAATATTTTCCTAACAACCTAATCACTGTCCAAAAAAATAAAACTCTCAGTCGAACAGAACACTTAATGAAAAAAGGAGTACTTTAAAAAAGTACTACAACACCTGGAAAAAAAATCTGAAAATTGAACACCGTCTTGACTCGACTTGATACTCGACTGCATTCAGTGTCACGAAAAAAGAAATACTTCAGCGCTCTCAGAGGTTCTCGTCTTGTCTCTCCACGACTTGGCTCACGGTCCTCCGGGTCGCCCAATTTCGAGCCGCAGCGTTGCATTCATGAAAGAAGAGTCGTGTCCCGCGAGGCCGAGCCATCGTAATAGTACTACTACTACTGCCGCGAGTCTCGGCCCGCCGTGGAGGGGGTAAGGGGGTTGGCACGTTCACGTCTCAGGAAAACTGGTGCAGCGAGAGAGGAGGGTTGGTCCAATGGTGGCGGATGCGCGAGGGGAAACGGCAGGGGCGCGTCGCTCAGACTCACCCTTCGCCCGTTGGAAAAATGTTACGAATTCGGAGAGCGAGCGAAAGAAGCGTCAATTAAAACGACTGCTTAAGATTCTGCAGATTTCGCGAAGCTGGAAGCGGAGGGTTACGTGTCAACCGGATCCTCAGTCGCTTCCCATTGAGTCTCACAGCTCTTTGTCATTTAAATTCATTGTCCCGCGTTTGTCATAGCGATACCAGGCGCAGGCTGCTCTTCGCTTCTCCCGCGATTAATTACGAGAATCTGGTCTACAATTGGAAGGGGTTGAAAAATCATGGGAAGCCCATCGATTCATCTCCGGATCTCGGAAGGGGTGCTAAGAGAAAAACGTGAAGCCACAAGTCAGCCGAGAAAACTGCCCTTCCTCTTGAGAAACGGGCCCTTCTTCGGCAAGGGTGCACAGACCCGCGTGTGCGGCGAGATTTATTTTGGAGTCGGTGCGGATTTATGCGCGCGTTCGGCCGAATATCGGCGGAAAAGAGGAAAAGCGAAAACGGAAATGTACATAGCGCACACGCGCGCGGGCCCAGATGACGGCGCAGGGGGCGGAGCGTATCTCGCGGGGTGGGGGCAGCGTGGCGCTGTCGACGCCCTTTCTGCCCGCTTTCTCAATATTGATTTTGCGCGCGCGAGAGCCGCTGCTGCACTCTCGTGCACGCGCCTCCGACTCACGGGGTGAGGAGAGAATGGCGAGGGGTGGGGCTTCTGTTGTGCGTGTGAGCGTATGGATGTGACTCAGTGCGTGCGCCTGCATGGGTATGCACATCCTCTTGCATTTCGAATCGCGGAAATTCCGGCGAATGTCAGTGGCGTTCGCGGTGCCTCGAACGCCGATGAATATGCCGCTGATACGCGACGGGTGAACGCGAATTAGTTGAGGTTTTGGCGCCTCTGATTGCAGAGTGTCATTCGTGGGTCATAGAGCTGAGGTTGATTGCTGCTGGAAGTGCAGTCGCGTGTTTATTATGAAAGTAACTACCCTAGTATATTCTCGGCTGGAGTTGATATCTGAAGGATTTTATGCCTTTTTTTTTTATTTATTAAGTGCTGCTCTGTTGATGACAGTTTTAACTACCTGTTATGGTGTTGCATTATATTGCAACGATTTAAATGCGAATCAATTTTCAATCTATTTTCATAAATATTGGCATGCGATTAATAATAAAATAATTTATATGTACTGGTTTTCACATAAAAATTAAAGAAAAATTCTCTCGATTAAATAAAACGCATATCGGGGGCATTTTTTACTCCAACAAATATAATTCAGTCAAGTTGAAATATTATAATAATTATTGGACAACATTGATCAAAGATATTTTTAAATAATTTTAAAATAAAGAAAAATAACCTGAAAAATTTTCTCTTAAAGCATAGTAAATTTGGTTTACATGTTATCAAATTTATTTTTCACGCTAAATCAACTGGAATGAATTAGAGTCAAACTTCCACTCTATTTCTACATTGAAATTAGCTCCTTTGATGGAGTTAATTTTTTTGAATTTTAAATAAAGCACAAAGTAGGGATTTAACCTGTAATATGCTATTCTACCTTCAAGTGAATTTTACTCTACTTTAGAATGAATTTAAACCACTCTATTTATGTAGATTCAAATTTAACTCCAATAGACTCCAATAGAGTCAAATTTATCTCGACGAGTGTTTTAATATAAACTAAGAGTATAAACTCTCTGTTTTAGCGTATATCCTCATAAGTTTATAAACAAAAAGCTTTAAAGAAATAAACAAAAACAACCCGAAATAGTGTATATTACACATGTCTCTGATTTAGATAATGTAAATCTTAGTTAACTTTGTCAAACTACGATTGGAAGATAACCGAAAAACTTGCAAATACTCTTATCAGTATCAGTCTCTTAACTGGAGGGTTAGAAAATCGATGCTGGCACGCGAGCCGGCATAATCCGTGTATCCCATTAATATCATTCCCAACACACATTCACGTATCAGCGATATACGGCGTAATCTCACTTCATTATTAATCGCTCGTGAAGCTGCTACGGCCGTCTTTACCGGCGGCCATGTCTGACCGGTTGCGCACTCACACTACTTGGCCGTCTGGGCGCAGCGCGACCTTTTCTACTGGGCACACGGATGCTTAATCCCCGATACCATACTGCCGCGGCTTTTCTCTCGCGCCTCGGTATTTCCCAGTTAATCTTCATTTCTTCGAATGGCCTTTTTTCTTTCTCTACTGTACTTGCTTTATTTTTTCTTCTCTTTTGTTTTAAGAGAAGTTAGTTAAGACGACGGATACACTTACACAATTTTTTTATTTTCGTATAAGGACGTATGTTGTATCAGTTCAGCTGATCTTTATTCTCTTATCGAATAGTCTATTTTGCATTGCAGGTAAATTTGCGTATCGATCAGCACACTTACTTATGAACAACTTTCAGAATACCTATAAGACAAGAAATGAAGGAAAATTAGTTTTAAAGATTTTAAAAGCACATTTTGCCCACAGTACATTGAAAATTCGCTGGATTAAAAGAGAAAAGTGATCGTACAATAAAAAAGGGGGAAGAGAACGAAACGATCAATCACTTGGTATTGACAGTCCTTTTCACGCGGCCACGAAGGGTATAAAAGAGCAAAGAGCATTGAGAAATACGCGGCGCGTTCAGAGAAAAGCGGAAAGAACGGCGGGAGAGAAAAGCACGGGTTCGAGTATTTGTACGCGTCACCCGCTTATTTTTTTACAGCCTTTTCTTTTCTATTTCTTTTTTTTTTTTTGTTTTTATTTAGTTTTGTTTCTACAGTAAAAATCCTCGCCCCCGCAAAGTCGTCGTTATTTTCCGTTAGAGCAGTCGTTTTTCTCAATTGGTCAGTGTCAAAGGTAACGGCGACGGCAAGGGAAGGATATTTTCGACTTTTAGTCCGGGCGATTTCTTTTCTGGTTTTCTTCTCCCTGTGCTGCACAGAGACCAAACGTTCCTGGATATATTTTATGTTTAGCAAAAGCAAGCCGACCGCGACTCGATTGATCTGCTGATTTCGGCGTGGCTGTAATCACATCGATTTATTATTTTACATTTTCTAAAAAATTATTGATGTTCATACGGATTTTTTTAATTATTACTGGCAATTCAAAGGTAGTCAGTTTATTCTACTTTTGAGGATATTTTCTTCTATTTTATGATGCTTCTTATTTTTACTTTATTTTATGATGACAATGCTCAGTTTCTTCAATTAAATTGGTAAAAGACTTTAATTACTTTCGGACACGTTTCAGAAAATTTGAAATTAATTATTTGTTCTTTGAATATGAATGTAACTGTTTGAGTTTACTATACATATTCGTATATCGTACACTACCATTTTGGATTTAAATAAAAAATCTGTACTGATAATAATTAACGAAATAATTATGTATATAATTACTGAGCTTTTAGTGTATCACTGATAATTAAAATATTTTATTTAATTTCCTTGATTAAACCAAACATTATATTAAACAAGATTCATGATATGCATCCAATTAAATAAGCACATTACATACAAACAATTAATTGATTTGAAATAAATTATTGAGCTTTTTGTATTTGAAGGATGCAAATAACACACATAAAGATTTATCTAAATCCTTTATAATTTTGTTAAAGTGATGCATCTAATATGAAACAAATAAGCTAATAAATAATTGCAATTCAGTAGAAGCATCGATTAATAAATCGATACATAAATAAAATAATAAGATTTAAGCATGAGTACACTTTAGAAATTCTTCCTAAAGTTTGTATCGATTCTGAAACTCCACTTACTTCTGCAGTATTAATGAATTTTCCCAAAGCGGATATCGGAAACCCTTTTTATAGGATGTAACATCTCGTACAATATTCAAGCCGAAACGTTGTTGCATCCACAAAATTATTCCCGCGCATAAGGCATTACTTTTTTTTGATAAAAAATACTGCTTTCCGCTCGGTAATCCATCATTTCACCGAAGGCCGTCATTTAAAACATCACGCCCCGGAGATCGCTCCCGGCCTGCCGAACCACCCCGGAATTACTCGCAAAGCCGCGCGGAGGCCCCGGCGTTTTATCCGAGCTCATCGATAATACCGATCTCAGTCATCCACGAACGCCGGCTTTCAGTCCCGTCCCTTTGATGCGTCTGAACTTTTTCGCTGTGGCAGAGGAAACAGACTTTTCAATGGCCCGCGCGACCATCGCATTAGCCGCGCAAGTGGTCCATTACGCGGAGGGTGGAGGCCTACTTCCTGTGGTGTCTCGGAGCTTCCCCTTTTTTCTCCGCGTTTTTGTCGCTACTGCGCTCAAAGAAACACCTCAGACGACGAATCGGATTTTCTTGTCTCGGGTATATATCTCGGAGCGGTATGACGGCTGAATTCTTTAATCAGCGGCTTCGTTCCGGCGCTATCGATTTAGTTGGCGGGAGGAGCGGATGCCGGATTCTTCTGCGGTGTAACTGATCGCTTGATGAGTATTATCGGAGACTTTGAGACTGGATCGAACTTTTAAGTTCCTTATAAGTCTCTCGGCCATTGTGACAGAGATAATAGACGGGAGACTTTTCGTAATTCTCGAATTCAGAGAATGCGGTAGAGGATTTTTTTGCAATTCATATAGTTATGTTAAAACGTAGTTTATAAGGGATAATGAGGTTTTATTGGCATCTTTTACGAATATATTTTATTACTTTTTATCCGACTCGTGAAGTAAAATTAGAAATTGTTTTTTTTACTTGTATATATATTAAAAAGTAAAAAAAAAGTAGATATTTTTCATGACTAATTATAAATTATTTTTAACTTTTTGTATTCGTAGTTACTAAAAAATGAATTAATCAGTTTTTTTATTTTTTCTTGTTACGGGTATTTTTCAAAATTTCCTTAATAGAATTGGTTTTTATAAAAGGTAGAGGAAATTAAATTTCACAATATTCTTTTCTTCAGTCTCTTATAACGCTAATCATCTCTTTTTTGTACTATTTTTTAATATGTTCTGACCATCCCTCTATAAAATATGCATGGAGGTTTCATTGTAGTTAATATTTCTCGTGATGTGATTGGTCGAGCTGTAGATGTTATTTTGTTTTTCAAATTGTTTGTCGTGACACTATTTATAATTTTTTCAGTTTAAAGTTTTACAATTTGTGACATGGGATATATGCCCTTAAATAAAGACTTGTCAGCAAATTCATTGAATTAAAATTAAATAAATAAATGGAATTGTTTATAACGTACAAGGGAAAATCTTGCTAACAATAACTCAATTTAAAATAGTTTTCACGCTCGGCTAAAGAACCACTCCGTCGGTACTGGAAACTAAATCAAGCATTTCGTTGGCAGCTCGGTATAATTTAAAAAAGATTTTTCAAAAGAAAACCTCATTACGATAACTCGCTGAAAGGGCCGCGTTCGCGGGCACCTCGGATCGGCCGCTGGAAGTGAGAGGAAGAGAAAAAAATGGGAAAAGACGGAGAAGGAGTAAAAGGGGGCGAAGAAAAACGCGACCGGAGAAAAAATAATCTCGGCGCACTCCGCTCACCCCCCAAGGGTTAATCACCTCCGCGGCGCGGGCCTTCGCATTTCATCCTTCGTGAATAATTTCGTTCCACCGCGGCGGCGAAGCTTTTCAGTTTTTCTTCCTGCGCGCCCCTGAAAAGTCCGGGCGCTTTTCTCCGCGGCCGAGCTCATTTCGATTACAGGGACAATGGCTGGCCGCGCCTCGGCGAGGCCCAAGCCTCTGAAAGCGTCACGATTCACCGGGGAAAGCCTCCCCTAGCCGACGTCTTCGCCTTACGGGCTGCGTTGCTTTTCAGTGCTAAAAGGCAAGGTCGCACGACGGAGTGACCGCAGGGATACCTTGGCTATCCAAGTCGCGGCTTTAAATAGCCCTTCCGCCGTTTACTCGAGACGTACGAATGGCTATTTTTTGAGTTTGTTGAAGACACTAGGTACTCTCTAAGGCTTTTACTTTCTTCGCTTAATGGACCCTACGGTTTATTTATAGTTCGAACACACCAAATGGCCTTTCTCTCTCTTTTTCGTTAAAGACGAGTAAAAGCGTACCCTGAGAAAAAAGTATTGTAAAAATTATTTATGTGTATATTAGAAAACGACCGCAGACTGCAGATTTAGATAAAAATTACCATTCGCCTTTATTGCAAAATTTGCTGAATGTTTAAGATGATTAATAACTATTAATAATAAAACAATATTGACCAGTAACATTTTTTACATATATAGAAATAAAAAATAAAAATAATTTCTTACATATAAAAAAAAAATTATTTTTATAGTTCAACATATACAATGATAGAAAAGATGCTTGGACCCAAAGTCAGTTTATATTAAAGACACTGACTTTCGGTCAAAGGATTTTTCTATCAGTGTAGTTAATAACTTCCTGAAATTACTTTATCCTGTTACCTTTCTGTCTAAATAAAAAAATTATCCCCAAAAAAAGGTTTTATAAGGCAGTTACGGTGGTGTTACCCCTTAAAATCTATCCCCATGTACTACAATGTCCCAGCAATAGAATAATTGTGCCATCGCACTATTCGCGGTACTACATGATCATGTTAAATACACAATGCCCGCGCCATAAACTCCAGCACCTCGCATCGCTGGCTTAGCCGAAAAGACTAAAGTGGCCCCCGTATGTTTTATTTACAGGAGCGTATGACGGCAAATGGAAATTCACCGCTGGATAACATGCGAACGCTAGAGCACTACCTGAGCGACATGCTGCGAGCCGGAGCGGCCGACACACCGGAGCATCTCAAAGGTAGGCACGACGTAAACATTTTCCACGTTTAACGACGCAGCTCTTTTCGCCTCTCAGCCCCCAGAGTCCCTCTCGTCCGTGCGAACGCGCGAGGCGTACAGCATGCATTTTGCAGCCAGGGCTATTTTTGGCTGCGAGCTTTTACGGCCTGACCAAGCGACCTTGCGAACTATGCGATTTTACGGCTTGCCGATGTGATGCCTTTTTCAGCAATATCGGCGTCTAAAAAAATGTCTTTTGAATATTTATGATTTTTTTTTACAATATTCTTCGTGGTTTTTCAAATTTTGGGAAGAGCTGCAAATTTTAATAGTTTATTGAAGGTATTAAGTTTTTTATGTGAAATTCCTGAAATGCTCTTTTACGGCTTCGCAATCTGATGACGTTTTGGACAGTAGCGGCTACTAAAAATTGGCTTTTGAATATTTATAGATTTTTTTCTGAAATATTCTTCGTGGTATATAAAATTTCGAAAATGGAAATCTGAAAATTTTAATATTCTGGTGAAGATGATAAAAAGGGAAACTCAATAAATAATTTATTACATTATTATCTTGCATAAAAGTATATGATAATAATTTTATAGCTGATTTATTTAAGGGGGCACAACACCTTGAAATTGCAGAATAAAACTTTTGCAATAATTCTACATATACTCAAATCAGTAATATTTCTTCTACTGGTTACATTTTTTAAGTAGTGATTACATTGAAGTACCTTGAATCCTCTATTCTCGAATGAAGACATATTCAATCCAGTAATCCAGCAGCATGAACGTCCGAACAAACTTACTCGAAAATTCAAAACAATCGAGCAGGATGCATCGCGCCTAGCAGTCGGGTATATCCGCGAGTTGGAAAGTCGTCGGAGTAGAAGGCAAACATTTCTGCAGCCGTGCTCGTATCCGTGCAGGTATTTACCTGCATTAGGTTGATTACGATTCACTTCGGTGAGTGCATGGCCCGCGCGAAAAGCCACGCTCGAGAAACTTTGAAAAACACTTGCCATTGCCCAGCGCCCTGCAGAGTTTACCGATTCGCGACTCCACCTCCCCCCTTTTTGCTTCTATAGCCCACACTTTTACCCGAGGCTGCGAGTGAATTTCGCGCCGGACGGGTATTTATATCGCCAACGGACGATTTGGCGTAATTTAGTGCTCGGAGCGTCACTCGTCCTCGGTGAGGCTATTAAACTGAGCGATTAGTGTTTATAGTGAAGGCTTTTTTAAGGATATTGTTATTGAGATTTAGTGCATTTGTTTCAGCGTTGTTGGACTTCTATTTAATTGAATAAAATTAGATGCTTTAGTTAATTGGTTTAATGAAATGAAATTAATTAATTTAGTAACGTAGAATGAAATTTCTTACGATTATTATTTATTACAGTGAATGCGAGTTCACGGTAAATTAGAATCTTATTTGCGAAAAATATTTTAAAAAATTCAATAATTATTTTGGATTGATTTCAATATTCTTTGTAGCTACGAGTAACATTTTTTATAAAGCAATTTGTCGTTTCTTTATTCGTATACCCATCATCAAGAACGTTATAACTTTGTACCTAAAGGTAATGAAAAAATTTTAATATTATATTATTATCACATTTTTTAATTTAAAAGAGCCTCTAGACGAAATTTCAAAAGATAATTACGAAAAGTTTAATTAGCGCATCCAAGTTTTCCTTTTCTGAACCAGGAAAATTGCCAGGATTCTGGAAAATGCGACCAGTAGTGGAAAAGAACTTGACTTTTTCAAAGCCCTAAGATTTCTACGAAATTTTCTGCAGCTATAAAGAGAAAAAAAGGAGAGAGGTGGAAAGAGAGGGGCAAGTAAAGCTGTAATGCGTCGCCGCATGAGAAAACGTCAGAGAGGCAAACGAGCGCGCTAACGACCCATTTTGTGGACGCGAAACCATTTGGGAATACTTTTGCTAACGTCCCCTCCCCTACCTTGTAAATATACGCCGCTGATGCGATTCGCTTTTCTAGAATTTCCTATTTCTCTCTCTCTCTCTCTTTCTTCCTTTTATATACAGCTTTTGAGTGAGTGGTAAACGGTAGCCTCTTTTCTCCGAAAAAGCAAGTTTAATATCCTTCAATCGTTTTTCAAGTCGTTATCGTCATTTTTGCAAGAAATTTTACTTCATACGGTACTTCACTTCGCCTTATCTGATAAAAAATGACGATTATTAAATTTCTCGTTTCTATCGAATAATCACAAGACTACTGGCTATGAGCGATCAGTCAGATGTGCACATTTTAAGTAAGAATCGAATCGACAAGCAAGAACTGCGAAGGAGGACATCCGGTCACTGGCTCGAGGAAATCGAACAAAAGTGGAGACCATTACTAACGCGTGTCTCGAACAGTAGCTCTCTCCAATCGATACGCCATTTCCAAAACCAGTGTGACCCGATAAAGTTAAATTTTAATCCCTTACCTTCCGCGCCATCAATTCGACCCAGTGAATACGAAATAATTTTTCCTCGTAAGCGTAACGCGAATTTTCTCGGAATTAAAAAAAAAGAGTCAAAAGAAGAGGAGGGGCGGCAGAAAAGGAACCCATACTCGAGCAAATAAAATATCGAAAATCTCGCCGTGTAGAAAATGGCGATATTGACATCGCGGTGCTGGCTGTGCATAAAGTACGTGGGGACGGGTGGAAAGCGAGAGCTTTGATTTATTCCTACGAGGCACGTTCCTTGCGCACCGAAGGAAGCCGGAAGGAAGAAATAGCGTCGATGTATGGGGGTAAAACGCGTACGCCTTTTTATCGAGCCAGAATTGATCCATCGGCCTGAGTAAAAAGGGGACCTTACTTTCTTTAAAGGTATACCCTTTTTTATCTTCGTTTTTCGCGATTTGCAAATTCTCGTTACTTTTGCCGCATGGTAAATGATTAATCGTCTTTTGAGTTGAATAATGGAATTGGTCAATTTTTAACAATCCAGACTGATTTACTTTATTATGCTGAAGAATAAGAAAATAAAAAGATGTAGTATTAGAGTCTATTAATTTTTAAGCATCTAGAGCGTTTCATTTAATTCACTTTAATTTTTGTCCAATCGTCTGTTTCTTTATTATTAAATTATTGAGAACTTTATATAAATTTAAATAAAAGAGATCGTTTTAAATAAAAAGGTCGATAATGTTATTCTTTCGAAGTGTATACGAATAAATTAAATTAATAGAACGAATAAATAAAATTTACCTAAAGTCAAAAGACTAGTGATAATTTGATTAATTTCAAAATTGTCGTTAATTTCCAACTGCATATAACTATTCTGGTAGTAGTGAAAATTTCACAGATTCGATTTTAGAGAGCGTAGCTAAATCAATGGAATTTGCAACGAGACAAATGCAACTAATTTATTGTAATGAATAATCCTGCGAATCGTAAAACATGTAATTCCGATACTAACTAACAATAAGAACCCTGCGATTGTACAACAGTAAATTGAATCAATCCAAGCAGCAAATTAAATAAAATAATCCATTTAGTCCAACAGAGAAATCTACACGCGAGAACTAATGGAGAATGTATCGATCAGACGAAAATTTCCGAACAAAGTCGCTAGCATTTTAATTATCGACGCGACCATTAAAACTAATTAAATTCTCTAAAATCGTGATTTCCCAACGAGTGCTCGTAAAATTTTTCAATTCGTTTACAAAATTAATGTCGCCGTAGATTAAAATTTCTTCCCAACAAATTTTAATTAAACACCTCGTAATAAACGTTCGCAATAAGGCGAGGAGTAGACGGCCCTTCAGGATAAGTTGTAAAATGATAGGACAGAAATTCGCCTGCGGAGGAGGTAAAAAGGGAGAGAGAGTCCATTCCAAAGGAACAGCGGGTCTGGCACCTGGCGGCAAGTTTACGGGAGCCTTTCAATTTGCCCGGGCATGAGAATGCACTTGGCGCGTCTAGTCGCGACTCCAGTCCACTCGGCGGTCTCCTTGAGTGTTGCACGTATCGAGCTCTCGTGCACGCATCCAGTGAATTACGTATGATTTCATTCCTTCCGAATTTTTTTTTATGTTAACCGAAACTTTCTTCTGGAATAGTGTGAATGCACTTAGGATTTGTCCAGTTTTATTTTAATATTGATTTTTTGAAATATTTAAAATTAATTTTAATCGTACTTTTAGGAAATTAAATTATTTTTACACGTTAAAATGGCTGTAATTAAATTTCACTCTTATTTCATAGTGAAACACTCGCAGAGATAAATTTGACTCCACATGAATAGAGTGGTTTAAATGAACTTTAAATAGAGTAAAATTCACTCTAAGCTAGAGTAGCTTATTACAGATTAAGTCTTTATCGTTCGTTCTACTATGCGAGTCAAAAAATCACTGTATTTAACTCCATCAAGGGAGTTACATTCAATATAACATTAGAGTAAAAATTTGACTCCAATAGAATTAATTTTCCCTCTGTTTCACTGCAGCTGATTTAACGTGTAATGACTTTAAAGTGCTATTTTGCCTATCATTTAAGCATACCTATTGCTGTGTTAATAATATGCTTTAAGTTTGAATTTATCTTCTCTGTGCATAAAATTAATTTCAAAAGTACTTTGGTTAGATATTCATAACATAAATTTTAAGATTAAAAATATTTAAATTCAATTAAATCTTCGTTCTGATCCCATAAAAAACCCATTATCGGGTTAACTTTAATACAATAATATCAAATAATTAAATATTTGGTTTGATATTGCATTATTTAACAATTTTCTTTCATTAAGTACTCACTCTCTTAAAAGTTCTCTGTGAAAAGTTCACTATTTGATTAAAATTTTCACAGAGAACTTTTAAGACAGTGTATAATTCAAACCTTGGCAAAAATGAAAATTTTACTTTCAGAATTTTCCAGGTATATTAGTCTCCACTTTTTTTTGTAAAATAAATTATTTGAATCGTTTATAGTAATTTAGATTTCAATAAAGAAATGCATTTGTCCCTTTCCTTCCCAATTTTAAATTATATGTCAGTTAGAGGTAAATAGCTGGCTTTTATGTTCAAAAGCACCCTTTTAGACATTCACTCGTGCTTATTTAAATTTTCTCGAAAAAAAAAAAACAGTTGAGATACACCCTTGTGTCGGGAAGCCACCAGATTGGCAAAAGGGAGAAAAACGTCGCACCTGTCCGGCCCCTCCGAAGATCACCTTGATTCACGCTGCAGGCGAGACGCCGAGGGGACGCGCACTCCGCCTATTTAGCCCTATAGTCGAGTGGCGCGAGTCGAGAGGCGAGACGCCCTCAGACGCGCCGGCGCTGCAGCCAAGGGCAAGTACACGCGAGAAGCATCGCCCGGAGACACGCGGAAAAGTCTTTGCCCTCGCGCGATGCACAGGTGTAGCTACGCATACACCTGCATCCCCCTTTCTTTTTTACTCGACGATTTTTCACGCCAACGTCATCTGTCCGAGGGGCAAGAAAAAGCTAGACGCTTCTTCTGAATGTATTCATACTGAATATTGTTGATTTTTCTATTTACGACGTTTTAACCGTAATTAACTTTATCATCGTCGAGAAGAAAGTTCTAGTAGAAACTAGTATACTGTTTTGCAACGCAGGAATAGAGATGATGAATAAATTTGACTAGAAAGTTCACTGAGAAAAAGGTTTTGGAAAATTTATTACCCAGTCTGGGCGCAGAGCCACAGACCGCATTTAGTGAAAAAATTACCATTCTGTAAAATTTACTAGTTTCAAGAGAGTTTAGAGTTCCAGTAAATTTTATAATACAGAATGGTAATTTTCTCCCATTACTTGGCTCCCAGACTGGATAGTAATTTTTCTATAACATTTCTCTCCGTGTACGTACGCTTTAAGTTTTTAGAAAATACAGAATTGTCGTAAAATTTGTTTTCTTATGAAAATACGCCCATCACCTCGCAACACAATACAGCACTGCATGAAATCCCCGCACTTTTACAAAAAAAAAACCCTAAAAATCACAGCCGTAAGAGAGTCGAGTCACCCCCTCGTCCGCCGTCGAAATGAGAAACCCGAGCTAAGTACTCGACCGGGGGGAAAAAAGGAGCGTCGATACGTGAGAGGAGGCTCGGAAGGTGCGCAGGAAAAAAAAAGAGGACGAGGAAGGTGTAGGCAGCCGGAAAAAAACAAAGCCACGACGTCGGTGACGGCGACCGAAGGGGGTAGGAGGAGCTCGGCGGCGCCGACGGTTTTCGGGGCTCGTTTCGCCGATGCACTCGACGCCCGGCCGCGTTTCTCTCTCCTGTCGCGCACGTATATAGCGCGTTGGTGAGGGAAGGGGTGGACGGAGGCTCTTTCCTGAAAGCACGCCTCGGCGAACCCCTCACCTTTTCTACACTTCTTTTTATTCCTCCTGTTTTCTATTTCTGAGGTTCACAGAGGCGACGGCTGGACTCTCTAGATACTGTGGCGGTAACAATTTTTTTGTTATTATTATTTTGGAGAGTTTTTTTTTCCGTATACTATTTTCTCAGTATAAGAGTTAAAATTGTTCGAGGCATTTCAGTGAAAAGCGTACAGAGAAAGTGTAAATAAATTTATGAAATCAAACGTTCATTTTTTATTCTTGTTTTTCACGTTGATTTTTGTTCTGTTGAAATTTTTTTAAAAAAATATAGCAATTTAACAATTTAATAATTCAGTTATAATGTACGACCAAATTAGACGCTTTTATATAACGAAATCCGTAAAAGTAGGTCTACAAGCCAATTTATAGTAGTTACGTGAATGTAGAAGTCATAGAAAATATATCCTGCATTCAACGAAATACTTCGTATGATTGATCATCAATGCTAGCCTATTTCAAATTTAACAACACCGCAATAAATGTATTCAAATATACACACTTATAAAGAAAACACCTCCGTTGTAATAATATCACTGCTTCTTTCAATAAATACATTTTTTTGCAATGAAAAACTGCACATTTTAATCTTGAAATTCGTCAAGTTTTCATCTTTTTTTAATATTTAATTACAAATTCAATTAAATAATCCCCTACAAAATAAAGCTTTACAACACCACATCAAAGCAAAGTCAGAGACGATCAGACTAAGTCACTTGAGAAATTAGCGAAGTCGCACCTCCTAATTAGCGAGGTAGCAGCCCCTCACCTGATCTCCAATCAACCCCGCGTCACTTCAATAATGAAAGAAAAAAATATTGGTTGGGTCACCGGTTGATCCCAGCAGAAGTTTCCGGTGTGATTTTAATTTCAAAATGCACGCATGATCTCGCCCCGCTGGCAGGCGGATCGATCGCTATCGCGCGAATCAAAGGACAAGGCCTTCACGCGACCTGCGGCAATTTGCTGCAGTCTACGCGCTCGGTAAGCGTCCTCTTTTTTTTTCTTTTTTTTTTGTCGCGTCGAGACGCGGACGCTTGTCGCTGGTGCGGAATCGTGCCGCGCGGCTGGAATTTTAAAAGGAAAACGCGCATGATGCGTTTGAGCGGGGATCGACGAGGCCCTTTGACGTGTTTTTTTTTTAGGGTGTTTTAGTTTAAAGTCGAGTATTTTAAAGGGGTGTTATGTTTCTTGTTTTACGAGGTGAATTTACTGGAATTTCGTATTGACAGAAGTACGCAGTTACAAAATGTCGTTTAAAAAAAAAAGTTCGTTTTTTATCATTTATTTCAATTAAAAATTTTCTTGCAATTTGTACGAAATTAGAAATGAATTATTTTAATTGGATGCGTACGCTACTATTTAATTAAAACTGATGCAATTAAATTTCTTTTTATAAAAATTTATAAGGTACACTGAAGTAAATAAATGAATAAAAATATCTCCGTTTATTCTCGTATATGTACACTTATACCAAGTTTTGAAAGAATTAAATTATATTCTTTTGTATTTTGTAACATGCAATGTTTACGAATTGTCTCCGTTTGTTGAAGTATTCTTACAAAACAATCCTTAAATAAAGCTGCAGCTGAATTTTTTTCGATATCTTTTCTGCTCTGACTTGTTCAGGGTCCTTTGTGCTATATTATTACAACCTCGTGAAACCGGCGCCTTCATTATTTCACCCTTTAATTATTCCGCCTCAATTTTCCTTTCGCTGTCCAGAGAAAACTTGGCGATTAAACGGCCATTATTTATACTTTTTTGCGCCATTCGTTTCATTGTCTTTTTTTGTCTTCCTTACAGCTATATTTTTTCTCGCATAAATTCCCTTCTATTTTCTTTCTCGTCGCTTGCCTCTGATCTGGGTGGTTGCTGAGATTTTTGCATCTCTCTCTTCGTGAGACCGCAATTAAAACTGCGATGATTGAGGAGATTTTGCCTTCTTTTTCACTGGCGAATGCACCGAAGTCGTTAAATTACATCAAACTTGAAAAACTGCAGCCTAGTTTAGAGCTTTTTTTTATATGCTGAATATAGAAAAATTTTTAATTTGATTCGTTGCTAGCATTAAAATGAAATATTCGAAAAGATATTTTTAGATTTTTGAAAGTCATTTTATTCCATTTCAATGTCGATTACACTTTATAATCACAATTTTTATGTACAATCATCTCATTTCTTTTATTAATTATATATTTACATTTTTATTATTACTTATTCATTTTTTATTTTAATAGAAACATTATGGTGTTCTTCATTTCCAATTTCTGCAATTCCGCTTATCGTGTAAAAAAATTCAGTTGTATAAGTAAAAAAAAGTACATATACAGTCTACTAGTAGTACCTGCTGTCAAATTTTCGAGTTAAATTAGAAAAATTTTAAATTTAAAATTGCGATCCGATATGTGCAAAAGAAAAGAGTGAGGGGGATGATTCCTATGATGTCGCGGACCCTTTTTTCCTCGACAGCCGAGCGAATAAAGGAACAAGAGGCTTCATTGTCTTTCAAGTTTGCCTCAGCGCTCTCGTCCGAAGCCTCGAGGCGACAATGTACTCGAAGCTCGCCACGTAGTCTTTCCCGTTGCAGTGTTCGATCTCATACGCCCGTCACAATTAAAAAGTCCACTATTGAAGTAATCCCATCCAATGAATCAATTCAATATCTCACGTGTCGCAAGTCCAAGTCTTCCTTTCAATTACGAGCTTTTACAGATTTTTTAATTACGGAATTGATTAGTTCCCGGTCGATCGTGAACTTAAAAGCGAGATAAAGTTTTTTCATAATTTATTATTACAATATTAAAAGTTTCTATTGATTGTATTCTGTATGTTAAATATAATTATATTTTTTCTTTTATGTTACAGGTACGTTTCCACACTTACTACATTTTTATTAATTGATTAAATCGTAAATGGTGAGTCATAGAATTAATTACTTTTATTAACAATTTTAAATAATCATTCCTTAATTAAAAACGACTTTGAATAAATTAGATCTTTTCACATTACTTAAACGTAGTATAATTACAGTCTAACGCGCGAAATTAAAGTATATCCATATTTTTAAAGTATTTCCCGCGCAACCTTGCCACGCGAGATCCTCGTGCAAAAGTGCAACCGAAAATTGCCGTCAGAGAGGCCACGCGAGCGGCTGAAAAGAAAAGGGGGTCGAAAAAGGGCGTCGGAGAAACGCGAGCCGCTTAGAAGTTGGCGGCGCGCGAGTCCGTCCGTTTTTCTCGGGCGAAAGGGGGAGGGTCGGCAAAGAGGGTCGTTAAGATCCGTGGCGGGATGGAGATGCTGAATCGCCGAAAAAAAAGAGGAAGCAAAGGGGTTGAAAAGCCGTGGCGCTTATAGTATACCCCGGGCGATAGACGTCATTGAGAGCGAGCATCAAAGCACGGCGACTCCCCCCTCCCCTGCCCCTCCGCGCGACCTTCGCCCTTTCCATGATTGCAGAGTATTTTTGAAAATTTAGTGCCTTTTTTCGAGACTTTATTCGAGTGCTGCAAAATTTTCGGGAAATTCAAATGCCTATCGAGGATGCACTTCTATTTTGTAAATTGGATGAAAGTCAAGGGATGGCGGAAGTAAATATATCAGTGGATGTGTCTTGCGAAGCTCGAAGTTCCCAAAGTGAATTTGAATCGCGTCACGCGAGGGAACGTGAAACGCTTGAATATTAATAACCGCCGGTTAAATTATATTTTGTCAGAAAGTAAAGTGAAACTAAATTTATGAGTTGATGGCAGATAAATGCAAATAAGTAGTACAATGACGTGCACGGTAAGACAAGCGTCAGCGATGGTTTATCAAGATGTATTTGAGTAAAATGCATTCAATGGAATATTTACGTACACTATTCGATTTAAAATACGATATATCTTACATTGAAAGTTGTTCTAGTCTCAAGTAAATTTTCCGTCATTGAAATGCAGTATTGTGAATAATATTAAAGTTGTGAAAACTAAAAATACTCAGCCGTGGAAATTAATCAACTTAGCTTAATTGACATTAGTATAATAATTGGTCTGCTTTTGACCGTAGTTGAAATGTTATTTTATTAGTAAACAGACAAAAAAGGAATTAAAACTAATGTTAAATAATAATTACAATATTTTTAATAATTAAAGTATTATACGCCTCAAGATTAATTACTACTCTTTTGACAATGTCAATGAAATAAATTATTAAAATACTTTGAATGTATAAATTTTATTAAAAAAAATATTTCATTATTCGTGTAAAGTAATTTTTAAATTCAACAAGAAATTAAAAATAAAAAAGGAAGTGCAATTGAAATAATTATTGCATAAAGAATAAAAATACGTGTTATAATCCTTGTGTACTGCAAAATGTGTTATTATGAACACATATACTTTACAAATCAAATAACAAACATTGAAAACGAAATTAATTCGTTACGTCCCAGACATTCTGCTCGACATGAAACTGGCTCTCGTACAATGGAAATTTCGATTTCGTTTCAGCCTCTGGCGTAAAACAAGTCGCTCTAAAAGGAAAAATAAGGCATGTGTGTGTTTGTAAGTGCGCACGAGCTGCTCTCTTTTTTTTTTATACTCAGGACAAAAAGACCTCTCTTCGTCGACGTTGCCGTCGATGTCATTGTGCGGTGTCGGGACCTCCCCCTCGGGTCGGCATCATGACGAGCTTCGTCGCCGGGTAGAGTAGGTCAAGTCTCACCCCGAAATTCTCTAGCCACTATACTTCTTTTATTTTTATCTCGACACTCATTAGGTCCTAATAGCGTCAGCCTTTTTTTCGTCTCGAGAACCTGATTCTAGTCCGAAACTCTACTCCAAATATTAAATTACGTTCCCCTATTCTTTTCTCAATGCAATTTTTTATTTTTATCATAATAGTCTGTTTTGGAACTTCGAACATTTATGTTGACGGATTTATTGTACTATGTGTTGTTATAAATAAATTTAAATTCAATGGGTTAAGAGTTTTTATGTAGGGGAGACCCAGGTAAGATGGACACGTTTAAGAAGAAATTGAAAAAAAAGAACTAATTAAAAAAACAATCAGTTTATTAAATTTTTTAGGTACAGTAGAAATAAAAACGAATATCCCTATGCAATTACAGCCCTCCAATATTATTTAAGCAAATACAATAAATTAATAAAAAAGTCCATCCTAAAGTACTAAGCTGTGTCCGTCTTGCGCAGGTCTCCCCTATTGATTTATCGATTTTATTTAGAATTAAGAGCTAATGTTGGGTAATTAATTTGTACCTTATAATTTTCAAATACCTTTCGGCGATAAAAAGATCAATGTTACTGTAAAAAAATTAGCACATCTCGTTCAAAATAGTTCAATCAATATTCCAGTTCTACAGAAAATTAAATCAATTATCAATACATTGTTATCGAAGCGACAGCGGGTAATGCAAAAAATTAAGAATAAAAAATCCGATCGATATACACGACATCCGTGAAAAAAGCAATAGCTGACTACACCGCCGACGGTCAGTCAGCAGTCAAAAGCGTCGGATTAATTTGTACCGGCGATAAAATTGATTTTCCTGCTCGTCGCCTCGTCAGCGATCAATCGACGAGAGGCGGCCAATTTCGGACGTGGAAAATGTGAAAAAAAAAGTGGCGCGTGTTTGCCCGCACGCTTCGCGCTCCCGATAATTTTCCGCGTGCAATGGCGTTTTTTATTTTTTCTTTGCGCTGAATGTATCGGCGCACCTCTAAAATAAACTGCTGCCTAAAACACTGGGATCGGAGCAATCGGGGAGCGAGTTTGACGTTGACGTCGGCAAAATTTTGCAGTGCACCCTTCATGCCTCCTGGGGCTCGCGCGAGTCCATTGAATCTCGCTTTTTTACACGCGCGGCCCTCCTTTGATCGATTACAGCGCGCCGCGGGCACGAAAGGCACGAGCTAGCGCCTACCCTTTGGAACATCTGGTTTGAATTACTGAAAATTCAGTTGCGAGGGTAGATGCTTATCCGTGACAGATTTTCGGATTTCTTAGTCAAATGCTTGCGTGTGGTACTGCGGTTGTTAATTAAAGCGAGCTGTAATGATGTATATATAATTGGAGCTAGAATCTGATGTGATAGAAAAAAAAATACTGTATGTAGCATATATTGCAGTATTTTTAAAAAATGAGAGAAGGAAATTTAAATCTCTATTTATATTAAATATAATTTTTACAATATTTCCGTTGATTAATATAGTCAGAAAGTAAGTAATCTTTAGTTAATAAAGTTATGAAATTTTCAATCTTTAAAATTAGAAAAAAATATATTTTTCAGCGTTTGTACTTCCAATTTATTTTACTTTTTATTTTATTTATTAAATCAGTAGAAAAAGTATACAATATTCAATTGCTCATAAATTAGTATTATTTAGAAATTTTTCTTGTGAATTTTGAGCAAAATCATCATTAATATTATGAAAGAAAATCTTTGTTTTTTAATTTCGAGACACTAGGTATATAGAACATTTAAAAAACGATTTATTTAGAAAATTTTTCGTGTCCAATGACAACAATTTAATTTGTCTGGTGCAAAACTAGCGGTTTTAATAACTTTCAATGCTTGTTTTTCGCTTAAGTAACATATGATTTATTTTAATTTACAATTTCATAATAATAAATAATATTATTAGTTTTTTATCTATCGTGACATAAACTCTAATGAAACTCGCTTAAAATTTGGACACGTACGTTGAAACTGTTGTTACTAATACTTTTGAATCCTGAAACCTTCACCAAAAACTCTACAGCTCAGCTACTAAATAAATACACGTGCAGAGAGCAGAGAAACCGAGAGACGATCAAAGGAGCACGCGAATTAAAAGCATCCCGCGCTCGGCGAGCTCTTTAGCGTTTTAAAGTGCTGTGCTTGGCCAAATTGGTTTATCCACCAGTAAAGAACAAGCGAGTCGCGCTGATCCAGCTCGTTCGAGTGTGTGGTCGCATCGGCAACCCATGTGCCCCCTCTCCTTCTCTTTGAGGCTGCAAAGCTTCCGTAGAGCTGCCGCCGGAATGCCAGGCGCTTGGCCACGAGCCTCGACCAACCCCCACCGTTTATCAACTTTTTAGGAGCCCTGCACGCGCGGAATAATCTCCGACCCTTTTGTCCCCGCCACGTAACGAACTGGACGGCGAGCTGACCCTTTTTTTTTTTTTTAAAGTCGAGGCTGAGTTAGGGGAACGCTTATGTTTACGAGCGCACAAACGCTTGCCAAGAGATTATGGCCTCTATGATTGTGTGCTTCGGTGAGGTTCCTTAGGAGGGTACGCTACGGTATTTTGGTCTTGGCGAAGTAGGAAGTTGGAAGTTGGATGTTGGAAGTTGGATTGGGTTGATTGCCTTGTGAAGGGAGCGAAGATTGAGTTTCCAAAATCCAGGGATTGAGCAAATAAGAGAAGTTCCAATTTTGAATGGGTGCAGCTTAAACTAACAAAATATAATATTAATAAATAAAACATTTACTATTTACATTTTTAGATTTGTACGGTCTATTACAATATGAGGCATGTTTTTCTTATTAAACATATTAAACTCTATTATTTAATAATTACGTACCTGACAAACCCTAACTTTTAGTTTAACTTTTACGTCTGAGCAACTTCCACCTCACTCAGTTATAATATGCATCAAACGTTCTATTAAATTATAATAATTAAATGAAAAAAGTGAGCCGAAAAAATTATACAAAAAATGTGAAAATGGTTGTTCTTAAATTCTGACAAGTTCGTGACAAACCAATAATAAAAGTCGGTCGGTACCCATCACTCGATGCTCATGATTGAAAACTCTCGCGGATAAAACAACTTTCATAAAGCCGAACTCGCGGGCAACTTCTAAATCAAGCAGACGTGCGGCGCAGACGACCCAGCGAACCTTGGGGGAGAAATAAGCGGGCGAAAAGCTTGGTCGGTATCGGTTGGCGGGAAGGAAACGTCACTGAACCTCGGTTCAAAAAAAAATCCAGCGAAGGATTTGCTCGTCTCATCTCAGGACTGGAGTGCGAGGTCACTCGTCGCTGAGGTTTTTGCTCTCCTCTAATACCTCGACCGTGTCTTATCCTCGGATCGGGAAAGTTTCTTCCGGCTTCTTTTGCTTTTCTCGGGCTGCTGGGTAAGGCGATGGCAGCAGTCGACTCACTGCGAAACCTTCCTTCCAGATCCCGAGATTGTGCATGCGAATATGTAGGAGAATATTTGAGGTGTCTTTTCATTTCATTTTGTTAGGTAATCTTCGTTTGACTTTAATATTAATAATGAAAGGGTTGAGATTTGATATTACTTATCTTGATTTTTTTTTAAGTACTAGGTCGAGTGATATTTTATTATATTATATTATATAAATCTGTTTCCATATATTTTTTTACTGAATTGCAAGATTCATAGGTGTGGATTAAAGGGTAACACCACTATATATTTTTTTTTTAAATCAAAAAATTTTTTAGCTGAAAAGGTGCTTGGAATGCTCTAGAATATGAGGTAAAATGTTTCATACCTAAAAAAAAACATTTTTATTTTAATTTCGAAATGTTTCTTTTCTTAAAAACGAGAATCTGACGCTTCGCAAATCGAAAAAATAAACAGTCTAGAGTCCGTAAAACTGCCATCGTTCATTAAAAAGTCACGGCGTATATAAACATATATATGCCGGCGCCAGAAAAATGTGTAAACAATAGGTGCGAGGCAACACCAACGTGAACCTCACCCTCAGTCTGATTGTACACGTTGGGAGGAGCCCACCCTCCTCCCAGTGGGATTTTGTATCTTCAAACGATATTAAAAATCAGCGCGCAATAAATCACCACTGTATGACGGACGCAAGAGACGCACGAAGCATTCGCTTTTCCCTCCCTTATATCCGCTGTTCGCGGCCACCCGAGAGAGTCGCAATATTGTTGTTCCTTATGACAGCATCAAGGTGGGTGGGGGCCACTTTTATTAAAATGTGAAATAAATATTTGCACCGAAGGAAAAATATATGTACGCGGGGTGTTTTTCAGTCTCCTTTCTTTTTCTTTTTTTTTGATACTTTTTAATTAAAAGTTCGCAAGAGTGAATAAAATTCAAGACTTGAGTCGCACGGTTGCCAGGCAAATATGTGTCAGCAGGCGTGCGCGCGCGTTAAGTTAAAAGCAATTTGCGGAGATTTTAATTATTCCGAGAGGTTTATATAGTCGCGATATTTTTATTTTTCGTATATTATATTTATACGTGTTATCAGCGGGTTTATGCGCGTAAATTTTTAAAGCGCTAAATAATTTACGAAGGATTGTTTTCTGTCTCGCATAAATACTCGAGCGGTGACCCGCTAAAAATTACTTGATATCTTGATGTACAGTAGATTGCAGCACTTGTCATTAGTTCAGTCACGTCTGCTTGAAAAAATGTAGGTATCGGCTTTTATATTGTTTTCCGCATTCTTATATCATTTTAAATTCGTGCCTTTTTAATCCGAAATGTATCTATTATAATCAATAAAATTGTTTCTTTAAATTTCGGATGTAAACAATAAAAAATAAAAGACAAAATAACAGCGAATTAAAACAACTATTTTATTCATTTTATTCAGTTTTCAATTATTTAACATCTAATTACAAAAACTTAGAAATAAAAAGTTAACTTTATTATCCATTTCTTTCTTATTATTTTCGCTAATCAGACGTTTGCAGCTACCATACGAAAGTCAAAGTCCGGGCGCATTAACATAGCAAAGTCCAGTGCGAGCTAATTTTTCGCTAGCCAACGAAAAAACATTCCTCGCTACATCGCTGCAATGTAACGAGGCGGTAAATTACGGAAACGTTTCACCCGCTCCGCCGCCGAAAAACTCCGCCGGCGTTAACTTCGACGCTTTGACAGGGGAGTAAAAGGAGCGTAAAAACCATGTTTTTTGCAACAACCAAAAAAGAAAAAAAAAGACGGATTCGCGCAAGCGCCTACCCGAGCAAGTTTAATTGCGTTAATTCCGCGGAGTCGCACCGCGATCCTCGCCCGGCGAGCGAAAAAAAATATCATCGCGCGAAATCGCTCGCGCCTACCATTCCCTTTTTTTCTACATCGCGTATCCGAGCATGCTGCATTTCATCCTTTAATTACTCGGCGCCAGAGCGGGCTTTTCGCATAATTACGAAGGACCAACGGCTGATTTTTAACCAGGGCAAAGCGCGCCGCTCAAGGTGCTAAGTGGTTTGATTAAGAATTTTTAAAGTGAACATTTTTTTACGGATTTGCGTCGGCTTTGTCGGATGTGCTTCTCTCTCTCTCTCTTTTATTGCAATTAGAGGAAATTAATGTCTTTGTTAAAGGTACGCGACGAGGAGTTACGAGTGTTGGATTTAACGACGATCGGGTAATTAATTTCGGATTTGATGGGCTATACCGTTCATTTGCATCGGAAGTTTATTGCACCTCATGTTGTTGGGAAGTTCTTCGTTCTTTGACAAAATTTTTAAAATAGAAAAACTCCTATATTGAGGTTTAAATCGATACATGTGTGACCTACGAATATCATTGAAAAATGCGTAGAGAAAAGTTTTTTAATTAAAATGCTGCACAAAGCGATTTGATTTAAAAATGTTCCTTTCATCAAAAAAAAACTCTGTTATTACTTTTCCGCTTTCATTTTTGTGTGGACTGTTTCGTACAAAGTGTTTTTCATTTATGGCAAAAATCCCTTTTAATACGCTTTCATCAAAGTCTTGTCGTTAGAGTAATACAAAATTAATAAATCAACGTTGTAAAGGATTACAATGGAATCAACAAAAATGCAATTTTAAAAAGTTTATCTCGACCGCAATTCTTGTTGATTGATCAAATTTCCACTAGAAGGATATTAAAGTTTTTTTTACATGTTTGTGCATAAAAATCTCATAAAATTTGTGCATTTACATGGATAATTTGATGTAATTAGTATATTACGTGACAAGGGAGGTAAAATAAGAATGGTTCCAGATCGCACCTAATATATCATTTCGGCCTAGTGAGGTCGAAATTGTTATTTTCTTTCCGAGGGTCGATCGAAAAGTTTACTTTTTCTGCTTCACTAGACCGAAAAATTTGTTTTTTAAATCACGTAAAATAGACGAATGGATATAAATTACAACTACAAATCTGAAAACGTGGAAGATCATTTAAAACATGTGAATAGTGACATTTTGTTTATCAAAATTCCTTCAAATAGTGAATCAATGAATGACTGTTGACGTAAAATACACGTTACTATTTACATTTTTTAAGCGTATTTCGCATTTTCAGATTTAGAGACAGAAATTCTTACATATTACCAAAAAAAATCTTTCTTCGATTTTCAGAACACCGTCTTTCTCATTTTTTAATTGTTTAATTTGTGGACGATTTTTTATTGAAGAGCAGCCGGTGCTTTCAATTACTCTCGAATCATCTCAAAGTATGTCGAATCGCTCGTAGCGAGATTTTCTAAAGAAAGTGGAAGTTTCCGTCGCTCCCCGTAGTATCGGCTAAGATTGACGGTGATCGCGCCTGGTGACACCGTTAATTAAACTTATTTCCCAATTGTTTATTCAGCCCGCCGCCCCGGCGCAAGTTAAACCGGCGAAGTTATGCGCGCACCGTCGTTATTATCGCAGTGACAAGGTAAACGCCGCCGAGCGCTTGGGTACATATCGCCAAATTACATCATCCTCCGGCAGCCGCAGCTGGCTTCCGCAAAACTACCCCCTCTCACGTGGCAAAGACCGGATTTTCTCTCCGTTGCGGAAACTGCCTTCAGTGGAACGCGCTTATCTTCCGCTTCGTTTGTTTTTAATTCTTTTTTTTTTCATTATCCTACTTGTTACGACTGAAAAGATGTGTATATACGTTTGTACAGCTGTTTTTAAAGAAAGTTTTTAATTTTTCCGTGTGTAAAGGATATACGTTTTTTTACAGTCAATTAGATTGCGAAAAAAGTTCTTTACAAATTATGGTCTGTTTAAGAATTCAAGCGAACACAGACTGTACTCTCAGATAAAAATTGTCATAAATTTCAGTAAAATTTTAAAAATCTCATACATGTAACGAATTTGGCTGTAGGTATAGGATTATTTACAATACGGTTTAAAATTAATTTTTTAATAAAGACAGTCATGCATTTTTATACTAAAACTCGTGAAGTCGTATGTTTGATTTTATCAATTGAATGTAGTTAAATTTTATTAAAATTGTCTGTTTTTATCGCGATTTATATATATGGCTCAAAAAAAAAGTTTTTATTTTGAAGTGTTCTTTCTCAGAGAAAAAAGCGTTTCAGTCATTTTTCAGGGGAAAAGTGAAAAATATATTTTTCTAGAATAGATTGAAAAAGTTCTCACTCGTAAATTACAGTATTTGCAAAGATAAAAATAACATGCCATAAAAATAGAAAAGATAACCAATTTTCAAATGTAAAACAATCAGTTGAAAAATCAATTTTCCTGGTTGACTCAGCAAAATTGATCGTACAGAATAAACGTGCAGTCATGTTTGCCAGTGCACTTATTCTCTTTTGAAAATTTCTGCCATTTATTTTTAGAATTAGTAATAAATTTATAAAAAAAAGTTAATTAAGTTATCAAATTTTATCATCGCGTGTATGTTAAGTTCCATAAGTATTATATAATAAAACCAACTATACAAAGGGTGAAATTGAGCCTTTCTTAAAATTTGCGAATAACGAACTGACGTTAAAACAATTCAAAGAAAAGTAAAAGTGTACTTTTGCTTATTAATAAATTATCCGCATGCGATTGCAGACATAAACCGCCGCGCAGTTATACATCCAGCAATAAAAACCTGATAGCTCGATTATAGTAACTTAAAAAAAGAAAAAAAGAAAGGAGGTAGAAAAGAAAAAAAAAAGAAGAGGCGAACCAAAGGCTACAATCGCTGCGGCAATTCTCGCGGTAATAACGTCCATTTCTCGGGAGGAGGAAACGCAGCGGTCGCGATGTGCGCGATTGCGCGCGTCGATCGACGGGAAGCACGCGAACTCGAAATTTCCGAGCGCCGTCGTCGAAGACGAGAGAATCGCGGGAGTCCCGCCATAAGCGGACTGTAAAAAAATACAAGGGGGGGTTTACGAACGACAGAGAATATAAAGACGTTCGCGGCGGTGGCGCAAAGTTTCTAGGCGCTGGGTATACTTTTTTCCCCGCCAACGAGCTGACGAAACGATTTAATAAGGCTGTTTGTATCCTCGTCTTCTGCTCTCACGCCAAGTTGACTCGTAAATGTATGATCCATCGCTTTATCGCGTGTCTGAGATTTTGCAAAATTGGTATTAGGTGTGTACTCTGTAAATTTGTTATATACCTCTATTGTCAAGAAGAACAACAACAGACATTTTTGTATATAAAATATTCCTTGTTAGAAAATTTAGGATTTATTATTCAGAATATGCTCAATTCCATTTTCATTTAAAATATTCTGGGCAATAACTGCTAAATTTTCCGGCAGGGTTTAAATACGTAAATTGAAATTGTAATTGAAATTTAAATTTATTAACCAGAGCACATTACATCAGTAATTTTTATTTCGGTAAACGGAGTTACCTGTACATAGGCTGGTTTACGATAAGTACATTAGATACAAAGTAATAGTACAATAATTAACAATCGCATTATAAATATTAAACCTTTAAAATATTTAACATTTGAAATATATTTCTATATAGACTTTATAAATTTTTTAATATGTTTCTTAATATTTAGATTTAAACACTTTAGTTCGATATAATTATTTTGTCGTTTATTGCTTTTTGCATTTTTGGTAGTATAATGCCGCTTTTTCTATAGTCTTAGACTCACTCATTACTTTTCAGCTTTAGATAGTAGAATAGTAATTATGATTCTAAAGTAAATGTTTGCTTTATATTCAAAGGATAGTTATTTAATGGAACGTAAATTACTTACGAAATTATTAAACTTTTATATATTTTTGAAAAAATCGGATCATTTCGCGACGTTTATGCAGTTCCGCGTATCGTATCAAGATCATTTTTTTATGTTTAATCTTATCGGTGAGAAAAGTTTTGTTAAGGGAAAACTAAAAATTGAGGATGGAACATTTTTATATCTCACTCGGAAGGGCGGCAAGCGGGAGAGGTACACTCCGACGACGATAAAAATTTAATCCCATTTTACAGGAGCCGCGCGCGTCGTCCTATAAGCGGGGGAAGGTTTCGAGTGTCGGATTATCGAATAAAAATAAGGTGATCGTGAAGGGACGAAACGAGACGTTCCCGCGATACTGCCTCATTTAGTTCTATGCGCCTGCATACAGACGCGCGACTGAGTACGGGATGCAACGTAAAAAAAGCTCGAAATATGGTTGTAAAAGTTACGTTAAAAGTTTCGCAAACGAAGATTGAATTTATCCTGCTTATACCGATGGATTGAATCCAATAGAATAATTCTATTATTAAAATGACGAATATTTAACTACGAATACCGTGTTTCACGTTTCTTTTTTTTTTATTTAAAATATAAGCTATAATTTTATATACTCTTTTAAGAAATTTTCACTCGCTATTTGCATACTGATGATTAAACATAAAGTTACAGTCACAATACTAAATTATTAAGCAATATTCTAATTTCAAGATAAATTGAACATATTAATAAAAGATTAGTATTACGAATATCAGTAAGTAAAAATTAAACCTTCTTTTAATTCAATAATCAGGATTAAATATTAAAAACTATTATTAAATTCAACTTTAAAATCAAAACTGTTTCTTTTATGCCGCGTTATAGCTCTATATAAAAATGTAAATAAATATAAATGAATTAGATGAAGTGATATTCCAGTATGGTACTCGAATTAGATTCTCTCCAAAATAACATTCAATAAACATTATGTTTCACGTAAAAAAAAAGTTAACTGAAAACTATATTCCACCAAGAAAAATTAGCTTACGCGCATAATAAAAAACGTGCACAGTCTCACAGTATAAGGGTGCATCAGCATAAGAGCGCCGCTCCGATAAAATTGATAAGGCGGAAAGTCCTTGGTCGCCCGAAGGGGCTGAAGGGAGGGGGATGGCCGTAAGAAATGCGTCGTCGATAACACCTTACGTGCCGTGGGATCCGATGGGCGATAAAGGCGAGTTACAACCAATTTATCGGTCAGCGACGCCTATGTCGAGGAGGAAATAAACTCGCGGCGCTGCCTCCTGAGACGATTAAAAGTTCGCCCGGGCGTCCTTGATTGATCGTCCCTCCGTCGGAGCGCCTTTATGGCCGATTTCCCCCGTATTCCCTCTTCACTGACAATGACGCGCTGACCTTTTTTGCCGCGGCGACGCTCGAAAGTTTCGCCGATGTTTGCTTCTGTCGACTACGGCTCCCCCAAGTTGCAAAATCCCGTGAAACTTTAACTAGTTGTCGCCCGATGTTTAATACATCCCCGTAATAAGACCACCCCCACGAACAGTTGTTTGTTAAGTGATATTATCAAATTAAATTTTTTCTTCGGGGTTGATGGAATTTCATCAAAATTATAAAGGGCTAAATAGTAAAATAAAATGTATTATTTATTTAACAAGAAAACAAATTTCGATTTTAAAAGAAAAGTTCAATTTATTGTAAAGATATACACAAAAAAAGTTCTAAAGCCAAGGTAATATGAATTTTTAACGATCCTCCAATAAGAAATATATTTCTTAATTAACATTTATTCGCGTTACTGTTTAACGCGAATAAATATTAATTACGCGTTAACGTTTACTCTCAATATTGTTTGTGTAAATATCTATATCAACTACATGGACGTAAATATAATTTCCACTTATTCGCTTTTGCAAATAAAGAAAAATGTTTTTCTGAAAGATAAGATCAACAGACATTTTCGCACGATTATTAAACTGGCTGCTCGCACGGAGGGAAAAGTATTTTCCGCAAAACCATCAATTTCACATTTCACACATGGAAATCTCCCAGCACGCGATATTAGCTTCGAGGTGATACCCGAAGGGAAACTCGTCATTTCCATATCCATTCGCGTCGCTACGAAATTGAAGGAGCCAGCGCTAGATAAATCCCCGGCGCGTCGCCGAAGATCGTCCCTCCACCCCCGAAATGCAGAAAAGATCGCGTCGCGCTAAAGGTCGAGGCCGCGACGATGACCCGCGCACAATGCCCGGGGGCTTTGCTGCAGGTGGCCTTTATGAGCCGGTAGATATTGCCTTTGTGCGGATTACCCACCGATGGGATGAAAGATGGATCCTCGTTTTCTTTTCATACCTGCGACCCGACGGTCCTCATCCCCCTTTCTTCCCTTTGTTCGATCGATCTGCTAAAATTTTTTACAGTTCCTATTTCACGATTTGACCCCTTCAATATTTTTTGCAAATTCGCGAATCAATTTTTTGGGTGTTATTGCTTACTTGCTCTTTAAATGTGGATAAGTGAAATATTCAGTGGATACCTTAATAACGAAATTTATTTATTACAAATTTTATAAAAAAAAGTGCATATTATTCAATCTACAATTTTTTTTGTAATTTTTTAAAATAATAAATACAGTACAACTAACTCTCTTACTGACTGCAGAGTGTAAGTAACAAAAGATTTATTTCATTAAAATTTTTTTTATTATTTCATAATGTTCTAATGATTCTATACTGCGAGAAATGTTTTGAAACAGAACCACATACTGCATTTAGTGAAAAAATTACCATTCGGTATTATACATTTTTTCACTGTGGCTCCGCTTCCAGACTGGATATAGTAATTTTTAATAAAATTGCAGTAACTTTTCCAAAATATTTTCCTCAGTGTAAATATTAAAAAAAGAAAAATAGTTTAGATTAAAAATACTTAAAAAAGGAAAGTTTTCGTATGCAATATACATCCCTATAAAGAAGAAAAAAGCAAAAAAATAAAATTCTCGTAAAGTTCAAGTGAAATGAAAGTTTAATCAAAGCACACGGAGGCACGCATTTTTTTTCTTCACATCGCGTTGCAATTTATCCTCGCGTCCGTCGAAAGAAGGGTATATATAGAGGCAACGTTCCGGCGGGTTCATGCGCGGCAGTTGTCTCGCGTTCCCGTCGCGCTCGTTTCACTGGCGAACGAATCGACAAAAGGAATTGCGACATTACGGCTCTCGGATTTCTCCTATTTCCCTCCATTCAATCTCCGCCTCGGTGTTCCTCGCGTCCGTACGGATAACGAGTCCTTCGCTCGGTACACGCGCGAAATTTTCTTCCATCCCTTTTGAGAAGTACGAATGCTTCTTCTCAGGCGGGAGAACTCCAGCGGAGTTTCTTTTCAGGGGGAGGGGAATTTTTTAACGCTTTTCCGAGACTTTGATATATTCTTGTATAATATTTTCGTAATCCATGGTTAGCTTCATGGGAAACGATATTTTAAATTAAAATTAAGCGTCTTAGAATTAATTCAATTTATTCTGTTTTGAAGAACAGAAAGCGAAGTGACGTCTATCTACTACTTCATGAAGTATTAGCGGCAGAGTAATTTCATAATGGATTTTTATTTATTTATACCTTAACAATCAAAATAACTTTCGTACAAAAGAAAATATAAAATTCTTAAATAAACGAGTAAAAATGAAACGTTAATTACATCAAACCCTATGCATTAGCCTACACGCGGAATTAGATGGAATAAAGTACAGTGATAAAAAACTCTATTGGAGTGAAAATTTCGCTCTAATTTCATAGTGAAATTTAACTCCCTTGATGGAATGAAATAGAGAGAATTTTTTACTCTTAAGTAGCGCGAGAGGTAGGGACACTACTCTACCTTAGAATGAATTTTACTCTAATCCTTTAGAGTGTATTTAAATTACTCTATTCACGTAGAGTCACGTTTGACTCAATGAGTGGTTTCACTATAAACTAAGAGTGAAATTTGATTCCAATCGTTTTAGCGTGTATAATTTCACGAATTTTTACCAAAATGCAATGCATCAGAAACATGCATAATTCTCCGAATTTTCGGACGCAGCCTCTCTGTCGCGGGAGTAAAGTCTGGCAAATCCGTTAAAAGAGGCCTTCGTTGGACAAAAAAAGAAATGTGGTAACTCCAATTACGCGCGATAGCGCTGGAGGGCTGTGCGCTGCATTTGCATGGATAGTGCCGGTCGGGAGATCGGCCGACGAGATGCGTATAAAACGGGATTCCGGAGACACCGTGGAATGCAAATGTCGCGATCCTGCCACTGTTTTTCTGGACAGCTGTTGCTCTGAAAAAAAGCCGCTGTCGGGAGATAAAAAAAAAAAACAGGACAGGACAGTCGCCGTCTTGGTTTAGAAACGCGCTTGTGGAGATTAGCATTTGTCAGACGTGCTAATTTGCCATTTTTTTTGTACTTCTATCGAGGCAAGCTTCTAATAATGCGGTAGTACCAAATTAGAGGGTAGGGTTTTTATGGCTGGATTGAGAAATTTTTTTTTTTGAGCTCTGAATTTTATTAGCGTATGCTGTCGTGAGCATTTGGCAGAACATCTGGGATTCATTTGCATATTTCACCATTCTTTATTGGCTTTTTGTGCATTTTTTTAAATTTTCATACTTATACTCAGCAATAAATAAAATTGCAAAATCATTTAATTTAACCATCAAAATAATTCATAATTTTTAATATATTTTTATTGAATGTATGAAACAATAAGGAAGTATTACGTCGCTTTATTAATAAAAACAATTTTTTACAGGTATGTACGAGTCTTTTGTTATCATATCCATTCTACATTGGTAAGCTAATTTTATTATCATATTAATATAGAAAGTCGTACAACTATTTAATTTTTTTCGAAAAAAGTGTAATGGTATCTAGTCATATGAAATTATAGTTTTGGCTATATTGCTAAATGCCTATTACATTTACATTTATTAACTATTAAGTGAAAAATAATTTATTTTTTTTAATGTCCACTGATTGTAGACATTGATACTGAAAAAAATTAATTTTCATATTAAATCCACGGAGAGAAAAGTCTAATAAAAATTACTATACTATTTAGTAGTGCAGGGACAGACTCGACAAATTAAAAATTTTACTAGAAAGTATGGTAAAATGTGCTAGACTTGTAGCAAAATTTACTGCAAGTCTAACAAATTTTACGATACTTTTTAGTAAAATTTTTTATTAATCGAGTCTGTCCCTCTATTAGTAAATAGTATAGTAATTTTTACTAAACTTTTCTCTTCGTGTAATTAGTAACTCGATTTTGACCAGTAGGATTTTAACTCACATACCCATAAGTTAATTAAGAATTTACCATCAGTCCCTCATTAGCCAAGTCACGCTCTTCGATTAGTATAGAAATAAAATAAACGACGTCCTTTCACGTTTCCTTTGCCCTAAAAGAGGAAGACTCCGCACCCCCGCTGTCGGTCGGCAGCCGTTAAAATGAAAGATCCCCGCGTGGGAAAATAAAGGAAAAGGAGGAGGTGCGCATGCAAAAAAATGCTAATGCCGCCGCGACGACCCTCTGCTCTGCACAGGCGCGCGCGGGTCAACTGCAATGCGGGGCGCAGTCGGTCAATAGGCGGCCTGCCAAGCCGCCCAAATCTAAATATCGCTCGTCGACACACTTTCCCACCCCCGTGGCCTGATGTGGAATACATTAAACCGACTCGGTAAATATTTTCGGGCCGCGTGCGAAGTTACACGCCGACTCCCTTGTTATAAGCCATGCTAACGGGGTCAAGACTTTGTTAAGTAGTCACTGTTTGGATAAGGTCAGTGCAATAGCTTTTCTACAGTTTCGATGGAGCCTACTCGTGCTAATTCGATGAAAGTAGCAAACTTTTCGTTTATTTATTTAAGCTCGGAGCGGAAATTTTTTATTGATTGTAGGGCTCTGTGTTTTAGGCAAATAATATTAGAAATTTTTTATCACGTATAAAATCGTATCGCTTTTTAACGTAACAAAATAATTTAAGTAAAAAATTAAAAGACTTATAATTGCAGAAATCTGTTTTTCGTGAATTTAAACTCCACTTTTTTTCTACTCTTTAAATATGAAAATGTGAAATTCGCTTGAAAAATATGAATAGTGGCAATTTTTTTTTCACGTAGTAAATGTCACTATTCGCATTTTCAGTTTGAAACGGTATCATTATTAATGAAATATCTCATTTCTCTTAAAAAATGTTCACCCTAATCTTAAAGTTAATTGATTTATGAAAAAGTATTTTAATCGACAACATTTGAAGTTTAATTTCTGTCAAATTATCTCAAAATCAATGTAACCTACGTCCGATGAAAAAAGTGTTTTAAAAACTTATACAACGTAGAGTGCTAAATGGACCGATCGGCATTTCTGTATATTGAACAAATTCCCGACCGATTATTTGTACACGTAAAACATTTGATTTTGAACACACTCCATCGCTGGTAGTAATGGATTTTCAATTATGCTGTAATTCACTAATGGATACACACTGGACAAAGTGCTGACCTGACTGTATTGACACGCTCAAGTATCGACGTAATGCCGGGTTCACTGTGCTTATATTATTGTCAAACCCTCGCGTGCTAGAATGACGAAAGAGTCGATAAAAATACATAAATCACGGCGCGCCTCCAAAAAACACATAAAAATGTGGTCGATGGCGTGCAAATCAACGAATCAAACCGAGTTACAAATAAAAGTTGCGTAAAGAGTATAAAAGGATATTTACCTCGACGAGCATTTTGGGCTCTGCCTGACACACGTGACCAACCGATTAATCATGAAAAGCGTTCGGGAATACAGCTCGTCTATTTCCAGCGGTGCGGGAAACTCGACGCTTCGATTTCGGCCGATGCATCTCGCGCTACATTAGCCCTCAGAGCTGCTCCCGCGCACCCCTCATTAATATTCCCGGAGACGCGTCTGCTCCAAAAGCGTAGGATTTCGTTAAAGCTCCATCACGATATCGCGGCTGATATGCTCCATTGTGCCCGCGCATCCATCGCGATTTCTGAAAATGCTAATTCACTTCCCCCACGCGGGGTGGCAGGGGGTGGTATAGGGTTGTAATGAGCCAGCGAAGATGGAGCTGCGCGGCGTCGGGCGCTTTGATGAGGTAAACACCGCGTCGGGCGAACTGATGATGAGATGTCTGTTTGAAGTTGCTGGAGCTAGAAAAATGGACGGGTGGCGCGTCTGCGTGTCTGCGAATTAATATGCAAATCGTAGGGCGATTTAGTATCATCGAATTAAATTAACGCAATCGGTTAGTGTTAATCAATAGACGGAAATGCAGATTTGGCAGGAGGAAAATTTGTTATTTCCGTTAGATTTGAGTTATGAATTAATATTTCATACGATTTATATACAAATTGTGTACAGTCAATGCATAGTTGCAGTTTGTATCAAAAAATGATTCTATACAATGTGTATGTAACTGCATACAATTGTAAACAATTGTACAGATTTTGTATATAAAATTATTCATGCAACGATTAAATTGAGCGATTCTGTACAACTGTGTAAAATAATTTTATATAAAAATTCTATACTATTAAGAAGACCTATGCATAAATTCGATCATAATTACTTTCATATTGCCTCTACTGTAGATTTACAAAGTATAGTGTCCCTTCATAAATATTATAATGGGTTCTTAGTTTGTAAAATTCTTCATAATTTATGGTAATAAGTTATGATGAGCTCTCTCAATTATTTATACTTAGACTCCCGGTTCATAATATTAGAATACATAGGCCAATTGTTAAGCAAAATTGTGCAAAATGCAAAATAATAATATTTTAATTATTAGCATTAATATTTAGTTCACCATTGAAAATAGATTACACAAAATATGTAATATTTTTAGAAGGCTCGATATAAATTTTAATTCGGGCGTTTTTCTCTGCATACGGAAATACTTGCATAATTAAAATATTATTTTATTCGGAGAATAAATCAAATGGTTCATTTAATGAACAATCGATCCATTAGGAAACTTGTAGCGTAAAATATTTTTATAAAGAAGGTATTACTTTAATATTACAAAAATCAATGGAAAAATCCGTTTTAAAAATAGCGACCGGTCGAATACAAAGTACAAGTCTCTCTTTATCATCAACTCGTTCGAGGCAGAGAAAAACCCGGGAAATAGCCCATTAGCGCGTACTTTCCCTCGGGAGGTCAGCGGCAGGCGACTAACGCCTTTTCCAGTCGACCCCGCAGTTTATCGGCTGCTCAGCGATCTGGGAAACAAAGTCCCGTGTTCCGACGGAGAAGGAGAAAAAAAAAGAGAGGCATTTTTCCTTATACGAAGGGGGACGGTTTCGCGTGTGCAACGACGCGAATCTTTAATTCATCGCTCGGCGGATTTGAAATTGTAATGGTCCGTCTCACCTTCCACTGCCACCCGAAAACCCGCGACGATCGCCAGGCTCTTGACAAATCCCTCCTTGTCTCGGACTGCCGCTGCGACTAGCTCCTCGTTACGCCGTATGTTATCGCACACTCCTCGACTTTCCACTGAACTCCTTCGCTTATGCTGCTGAAAATCGACCGGAGATATTCTAATGCCGAGACGGTACGCTGTATTTGGCTGAGATGCCTTACAATCCGTTACATTGAATTTGCCTTGTTTTATTTTTAGAGTTGTCAGGTTTTCTTAAAAATGAGATTTTTAGTTTGAATAGCCGAGACGGCACGCCGTGTTTGGCTGGGATGCTTTTCAATCCATTACTTTGAATTTACCTTGTTTTATTTTTAGAGTAGTCAGGTTTTTTTTTTTTAAAATCAAATTTTTAATTTGAATATGATGAAAGGCGTTAGACGCTTTGCATTGCCTTATTTTAAAAATTGAAATTTTAATAATTGCTATTTTGAGTACTAATAATTATTATTTTCCTATAATATAATTTCTAGCTTATCAAGACTGTCACTTTGCTTTGCTTTGATAATCACAATAGTAATTTTTATTAAGTTTTTTTCTAGTATCCTTTTTTATTGCTACCTAAAATTGAATTCTATATAACAGTGATAAACGTACATAATACTTTATTTTTGAAACATTTTTCTTTCTATAAAAAAAGGTCTTAAATATAAAAAAAAAACTGTAACTTTTAAAAAAATCGCAGTTGGGTGAATTCGAAGTGCAAATTCGACTTCCGGTTGAACGATGACAGGCTTTACAAAAAAAAAAAAAAAAAATACGTAGACATCCGAGTGTCCAGGCGGACTGCCCTAGGGACATACGTAAAGGCTGCGGGGGAGGAATACCCGTCCGTTGTTTCCTTGACCACAGTCAAATTAAAAATAAACAGACGAAAGGACGGCGCATGCGCGAGTCGCGGGTCCTTTTGTATCCGGGGGTCGCACGCCATTAGCGACGCAAATTTAAGCCGTCGCCGAGCACGGGGAGGGAGGTACAAAGCTCCGCAAATATCCGGGGGGCTCGAGAGCCTCAAAGAGTAAAAAGGAGCATGAAAGACCGGAGGAGTGTAGGATGAAGTGCAGCAGAAGGACAGCGGCCGGCGTGACGTTGACGGTGACCCCAACCCCCGAGACGAAGGTTCGCTTTGAGACTCGTGGATATTCGTCTCGGACTTTATCCTCACGATCGAATCGTCTAATGATGCATCTACTGAAGATTTAAGTTTTTTTCTCGACGACAAGGAACTTTGTATGGGACTTATTATTAGAAGAAAGACTGTAGGACCAAGACTGGCTTGATATTTTTTTATTTATAAATAATATATTTTTTCGAACTATCTAAAAATGAATGAGTGAAGTTCACTTTTTTGAAGTCGTAAGTCCTCCACGTAAGTGAAAGACTTTTCACTTATTTTACATGAATTTTACTAATTATTTATATGTATTTCAAAGGGAAAAATGTCTGTTCCATCAATGTAGCGTAACACTGGTTCAAATGACCCTAAATTACTTACAGAAAATTTTTAAAAATAGTTTAACTTTGACGCGCTATTTTTATGTTTAAAAATCAAATTTCATTCTTTTCTTACATAATCCTAAACAAACAACGAACAAATTTTGGAGCGCATGCTCTTTACTTACCACACAACAAGCACACATCGGCGAAGAGCTTAACTCACGCGCATCATAAAAGTCGAGTGACATAGTGTCGAGGATAAAACTCTCCTCGAGATAAAGGACGACGGATGACAAAATAAGAGAAGCGCGAAGTTGAAAAAAAAGATGGGGGAGGAAAGGAAGAAAGGGAGAAGAGCGCGGACTCTCTTTTTCTCCTTCCTCTGTCCCACGCTTCCGACTTTAATGTCCACTTAACGGGGAGCGTCGTTCGATTGGGTCTCGCCACTCGACGAGAGCGCGGATCTTCAGCTGGCTTATCTTGTATTTACTCCTTCGTCCTTTTTTTTTCATCGCCGCCTTTCTCATCCTCTCCTGGACGCGCGTCCTTTTATTGGTTGCGCCGCGTCGCGTTGCCGTTAACGAACTTCCCTTTATGAAGGCGCACACGCGTTTCCCTCCTCTTTTTTTCGTCAGCGCTCCCTTTCGACGTCGTTACTTTTAACGATGCCCTTTTCTCTCGTTATTGTTACTCGTCGACGAGTAGTTTTTGCCGTGTCCCTCTAAATTTTCTCTCCGCGAATTTTGCCGCTCGTCACATGCCAGTCTAATTTACCGGGGTTTTTCTTTTATTTTTTTGTTACTTTTTTTTTATAATGCTTTTGCAACTTTTTTTATTCATTGAGCTAGGTAGTCTTGTTCGCCACTCGCAATTTATTTTTTAGATGAAGGCTAATGTCAGTTCGTGAAACTTGATACTGTGACTAATTTACTACACTTTTTAAAAAATATTCATATCGTGATCAATTATTCATCGAAATATTTAGTTATATAAAAGCTTCCTGATATTCATCGCTCACTGGTATCTTATAAAGTCAATTAATAAAAAAATCATGGAGGTTCCATTGTAGTCCGTATTTCTCGTGATATGATTGGTTGAGCTGTAGGTGCTATTTTGTTTTTCAATTGTTTGTTGTAACACTATTTATAAAGCTAAACCACATTTCCACACGCGTAGTGGTAAAGGTATATTTTTTAAAAAAATGTAACAATTTATAAAAATTCGTAAAAAAATGCAATTCCTATCCACGAAGGATTGTTGAAACGTCGTAGACATCTACAGTGCAGTGCTCGCAAAAGGCCAAGGATCTCGTCTAACGCGTCTAATTAATCTTTGGCGAAAAGTCGCACGAAAAGTGTCCAGGTGAAAAAAAGAATTTTTTCGTTGCCTCTTCTCCTTGAGGTTCAAGTATTCGCGGGGCAAAGACTATGTGCTCGAGGCGGCGCCGCCTGGACTCTTTGCGCGAGCGGCCGCGTCGAAAAAAGAATATTATAGCAAACGAGAAGGTTGAGAAAAAAATTCGCAACACTCGAGGACTCGAGCGCTGAAAAAAATAATCGCCAGTGACGGAGACGACGAAAAAAAATTGTGAGGACTTCGTGATTTTTTTTTTGCTTTTATTCTGAGATATAGCGTAGTAAGACTAGCAAAGGTTCAGCTAAAAACTAAAGAAAGTTTATACTCAATATTCCTTCAGTTTTCTTAATATTTGACGGTATATTTAAATAATACCTTGTATTTATTATGCGCGTTGAAATGATTAAATAAAATACAACTTCTTTTTTTACGATTTAAAGTAATAACAATTGAGTTTAACAGTATCATAGATAAATAAATAAATTAATAAATGCATTGAAGAGAAATTTAAATAAAATAGATGCATTAATAAATGTAATTTATAAATTTAACCTGAGCACGATAAATTTAAACTGATAATTCTAATTTTTATTTATTATTAACCTATTCTATTTTCAAAAAATAAATATACAAAATGTTTTATAAACTAAATAGTTTAAGTAAAAATTATGAATAAATTAATTTTTTGCAGTCCTTAACATCGTAACAACTTATTCGACCTGCAAACAAATTGATTGCATAAAAAACGGATATATCAAAGCGTAAAATTTCTTAGTCTAGCCGACGACATAAAACTTGATCTGGAGGTCAAAGTACCGCTAAAAAAAGCGGAGCATTCCGCAAACCGCAATTGCGAAGTGCCGCTCGTCTAGTCTTGATCATAAAGGACGAAATCAGTGTGCCCCTTCATATCCGCTGCGCCACGTGCACCTCGGCAAAAAAAGGCCAAGCGATCGCAGGAGGACCGGCGGGAAGGAGGAAGAAAGTGACGATGAGAAAAGGGAGCCCCCGACGCGCCTCGAAACTACTAATTCAATCGTCGCGGTTATCAGGGAAAAGGATAGGATCTTCCCGCCGCGCGTATTTTCTTTTCCCCTCTGCTCTGCTCGGCGAACCATAACTTCGTCGATTTTCTCTTCTCTTATTTTTATCGATTGAGAATTTTTTTCTCTTCCGTTTCGATGATTTAGCGTCTTCGGCTAGAAAAGTGTATTTTTTTTCTATTTTCTTCGTCTTAAATTTACGACTTACTACGCCATTGATTATTTAATAGTTAACTGTGAAAAGTTCGTTGGAAATTTGCAGCAAATTATTAGCTGCACGTAGGAGTCAATTTTCTAGGAAATATAGTCAAATACATTTATAACAATTTTATAAAATTTATATAATAAAATGTGTTGCACATTTTTTTCAACGAAAATACAATTTATTAAATCTTTTTTTTTTTCATAATTATTTGGTTGCATGCATATGTATGACGTAAAAAACTGTTTCGTCGATCAATTTTAATGGTAATGCATAATGACACAACGTTGAAAACAATGTACAAGACTTTTCATTGCTCACACTTTATAAAAATTTTATAAAACTAAGTTTGTAAGGTAAATTCATTATAAACACTTTATAAAATACCTTTTATAAACATTATAATTATAAACCCGTTATAATTTTTTTTCACATATAAATGAATTCATTAAAAAATAACGTTCGTATAAATTAAGAACTCCAATATTTCCGCTAATGAGTTAAGTTTAGAACTTGTTAACTATAGGTGTCTTCATTAAGCCCCACGAGGATTTAATTTGACATAAATTGAAGAAAAAGTAAATATACTTATTCGTTTGCAATATAATTTGACATAAATTGAAAAAAAAAACTAGATACACTCATACGTATGTAATATTTCAAATATTTAATGTTGTCAATTAGTCCAAATTAACTGTAATACGCACTTCACTGTATAAAATCTCTTCAATAATCGTATTTACTATATTTTAATCACTTATATCGCAATCCCACTACTACATGTAAACACGAAACTCTTTTAAATATTTATAGAATCTGAAAATCGCAACTTTTTCTTAATACGTCCATCCATTACAAATTTAGCGGCATAATAAATACGTACAATGAAGTAATTTGTCTATTGAACGAAAAAGAAAAATGTCAATATTTTTCTTTCCCACGCCTGCGGATCTCATGTACCAATTAAGCCTACAAATCGCTCCGCGCTGGTAGTTAAAAAAAATGATCGTTTCACGATCTCTTAATCCCCCTCCGTCGCGAGAGTGTCACGCACTTTGCAATAATTAGAAAGAGTGCCTCGCGGTTTGTGCAACGCTAGCGAATGTCCCCCCGGGGGGCAAGAAGAGAGACTCGCCTCACCCGGAAAAGTCAACGATCTCCTTCGATTTTTATTTCGTCGCGCGATAATTGAGCAGGAGGATCGAAATCTCGCCTCGTGTAAGTGGAAGTGCGCTTACGCAACTCTCCTTCGACATTTTATTAGCGTCTAATTGTGGAGATTCAATTTTTTATTTTCCTTCGTTTTTTTTTTCTCGTCTTCTCGTGTTCCAATGGAGAATCGTTTGAGGCTTCTATTTTCGAAATGGTAGATTGCGTTTCCTCGCGGGACTTTTGATTTATTACGTGGATTAATCCAGGATTTTTTTGAAGCGCGTTTACGCCTGTAATATCTGTAATTGACTGTTTACGTAAAGCACAAAATTATTATTCTTTCTAAGAGGATGATTACGACGTTAGTTCGGTGATAATGGAATAATGTACTTTTTTTTTTAAATAATAATCGACGTTGATCTATTATTGAAGATTTGTAGGATTGACAGTCGCTTTATCTCTCTCTCTTTCTTACGTATGGTGCAACTGTCATAATTCCTTACTGTAATTGTTGATAGTGAATATCGACGCGTAATATTTTTTTTAGTTTTCATATAAAATAATACAAATTTTATAAAATTAAATTTAAGAACAAAATAATTTTTTTAATAGCTTTTTTAAGTAATGCTATTTTTTAAAAAATATTTTCAGACTATTTTATTTAACAAAAAAAAAATAGTTCCGTTTACAAATCGTATAAGCGTGTCGGGCCTAAAATTCCATTCCGAGTTTTTTACCCTCAGACCACACATATCTTGGTGCGTCCCATTAATTTTCCATCCTTCCTGGGTGGGATAAGTCAGTTGAGCTCTTCCCGCCGCTAACTGAAAAGCTGCCTGCAAAAAAGTGAGCCTACATCCTCCTCCACGTCGGAGGGAAAGCGGCGAAAAAAGCCGATCCGAAACGAGTCCTCGGGCGACGAGGAGGAAAAACAAGGAGGCGGCGTAAAGTCGAAACTCCATTGTACGGGTCGTGCGGTAAGTTGGTCGGCGCGCGCCGGGCAATTTATGCGCCGAAAGAGAAAGAAGTCGCCTATGCGAGTACATAGATCCTATCGGCGCGCGGATCGTGGAAAGCATACGGCAAGCCCTCCTCGACTTTTTCTGCACGCAGGTAACGACTGCAAAGACCCTCTTCTTAAGGAACGCAGTTACGATGTAATCTGTTAGCACTGGTCTGCTTCAGGAGGTGTCGCTTATCACGGCTTGCTTCCCCTGGTACACGGTATAAAAATTACCCTAAAAGTAGTGCTAATCATTATATTATTGATATTTTTTACTAATGCTGCACTTTTTCAAACTATAATAACAAACGGCGAGTACAGAATGAAAAAACGAATTGCTTCGAAAATTCTTAGTGTAATCATTTATTTATCATCTATTTTGCTGAGTTATACAAAAAATAACTTATTTTCATGCTCTTTTACATTCAATAAATAACTTTTAAAAAGTACGTACGCTGTTCCTAAAGTTGGACACTATGTCGAGCAGGGACCGAAAGGTGGACAGTAACGGCACCCTAAAAATGAAAAGTCTCTATTTACACTTGAAAACGTATGTCCTGCTTTCGGGTATAACAATCTGAGAGGTATCCTAAAACTGGACACATAAATTCAACTGCAACATAACCTCAACAAGTTACAAACTCATTTAGCACTCATAATAGCACAAATAACGCTAACGAAAAAATTGTTTTACCATTTTAATCTTTTATTATAGTTATTTTTTGTTGTCCATCTTTCGGTCTCATTCTAGAAGGTGTTCATTTTACCTAGACGGTTCACTATTACTATCTACTATTTTCATTTGATATAAAAAGTAAAACGAATTGAATAAATGAAAAAGTCTCGTATAAGTAAAAAAATGTTAACAATTAACATATTTATGATAGTATTCAGAGGATTCTATACTTCCAATAAACTTATTGAGAATTCTACTGAAGCACACGTATTATTCGATTATAATTTCAATTTAAAATTACGTAGATAATGTTTAATTAGATTTGTCTACTAAGAATCTAAGAATCCATTTTTGTGAGTATTTATTTGTTATTATTGACCATTCTTTTGAATGTTGAGAGTAGAAGAATAAGTTCAATAAATAATCCATAACAATTCTTGTTTTTAACAGTAGCTTCAGAATGCAACGCAACAACTATTCCCCAGAATATTTCGCACAGAACAGTATAAAAATTAATTTCGTAAAGATTGCATAATGGGCACAAAAATATCGCTCCCGCAGCAAAATCAATAGACTCCAGCGGCAGCCCCCGACAACAAACTCCTCCGGAAATTCGTAAACAGTAAATCAAATTACACGAGGCGAGAGGCGCGAGTAGAGAACGAAGAAGCGGAAACCTGGAAAAATCAACTCGGCGACGGGCGAGAGAAAACAAAAGAGAGCGGATCCGTGCGGACGGGGGTGGGCTCCATCGCGCGCGTGGAGGCGAAAACAAACGGGCCGTGCACGGCATGCACCTGCGCCAGGCTCACGCCCCGTCGCCCCGGGGTCGCCGAGCATAATCTCGTCTCCTCGGGGAGAGCCGCTGAACGAGCTCGCGAGTTTCGACGCGAACCTACGTCTCTCTCTTTCTCCTTTGCGTCCGCTCCACCCCCTTAGACTCTCTTTTCGCGCGCGGCACCCCTATCGGTCTATCGATTTCCGATGGCTCGGTCTATTTTCCGGCGCTAGCTCGCGGCTGACGAAATTGCGAAACGCTCGTATCAGTTCCTTTCCTTTTTTCTTTCTCTATCCCGTGTCGTCGATTTTTACGAGTTCTGTTTTCTCTTTCTCTCTCTCTCTCTCTCTCTCTCTCTCTCTCTGGTTCTGATGCGAATAGTGTTAAAATATTATTCCATTTTTTTGAGAGAAAGAGAGAAACTTGGTGCGTTTGGCATGTTACAAAAATTGGCTTACTTATGCGGGAAAGTTGGGAGAAGCATTCGGAAAAATTACTCTGTGAATTTCAAGCATTGGAAAAATTTATGTAAGTCAGTGATACGTGTAAGTGGATTGGGTGTGGTTTTTGTTTTAAATAATTTTATGGAAATGATGTCATACAAATTATTATAATCATTATAACCATTTTTAATGTATACTGAGTGAAACATTTTGGAATAATTACTGTGCAGTCTGGAAGCCGAGGCCACAGATTGCATTTTATTTATTTACTTATAAATTTGACGGACGATGTGTACTTAATATAAATGAAAATTGTAAACTGAATGTAATAGACTTAAAACTAATTTATAAATTTTATATAAGTAACAGAAAAGTTAACAATTATTAATCTGTTGAAATTTGGTATATGCAAAAAGTGAATTAATTAAACTTGCATGTAAATGATTTCAAAACGGTTTTGAATATACAATAATTCCTATTAAATACAGGAATCGATTTTTTTCGACTTTTTAATCGATAGTTTGCAAAAATATCCAGTGATTGTACAATTTTTTAATTCTTTTTATGATCTCCATTATATTTTTTTCTTTTTAAGATTATTTTTTCTCTTGCATAAGTTTACACGCGAGGTATATCCTTAAAGTTATATCACCTACGTATACACGCATGATTTTTATTTAAAAATTCCTTGCTTCATGACGAAATAATATTTATTAGAAACTACCGTAAAATTAATTTGTATTAAACAAATTCATGTACATCGACTAAGATAGACTATAATATATTTTATTAATACTAAGTAATTTATAATATTACCTAGTGAAAACCTGAAAAAATTAAAAGTGTTTGTGAATTTTATTAATTATCATTCTACTAATTAAATTTACACAATCATTCAATATTCCAAAGCTTTCCAAATTTCTTCTATAAACAATAAACAAAAGTAATTATATAAACAAATGCATAAAAAAACTGTTTTTGACAAAAACCAACGTATTTATTTATTCACGCGAGCAAGGCAACCGCGATATAGAGTACGAAAATAAATATTCATTTTTAATTTCTGACAGTACGTAAAGAGCTTTTTGAAAAATTTATAGTCAACTGCACTAGGCACCTTGCGCAATAATTTAAAACGTCATTACGAGTTTCACGAAGCAGAGACGATCAATTCCCAGTAGAATCTGCGTACGTCACGGTAGCGCCCGTCCCACGCATCATCCCCGGGAGAGTCGCGAGTGCTTCGTCGTTAAAACGATATCAGTAGGCTTTCACTTGGCTCCTGACGCCTCCGCGACTACCGTGCTTTTACACGCCCGAACGGCCAAAGGTGTGCCCGACCTCACTTCGCCAGCGGCGCAATAAATTGCCGAGGCATCGAGAGAGCCGCTCGAATTGTGCGGGAGTCCGCGCGTTACGCGGATCTCGCCGATAAATCACCGCATTAAATCTTCCGGTGTATAACGCACGCAGCTGACCTTATTCGGGAAAAAAGCCGACCTCCTTTTTACCGACGACCCTTCCATTCGTCATGACGGGAAATTACGCGAGGAGGGATTTTTTTTTTTTATGATTTGCTAAACAAAGATTTTTACGTCGTTGTCGTTTGCATCAGGCTGCGGGGGGATTTATCGCCGCGGGATTTTTTCCTTCCTTCGGGGCGAATAAGAATTTTTAGATGTGATTTATAACGGAGTCGTCGTATTTTTTTTTTGTTGCCGCTGAAACGCAGGCTGAATGGACGTCGGGAAGAAAGTCTTTCATATTTTGTATTTTACGCTCGCTTGCGCAAGCGTCCGTTTTAAATGAAGGTAATTTCGCTGAGAGAGAAATGGAAAAATCAGGACTAACTGAATTAGTAGGAAGCTTTCTCAAATAAATTTCAAAATAAGAATAATAAAGTATTTTTCTAATTTGTCAATTACTTTTTAAAGCTTTATAATAATTCTAATTTGTTTAAAAAGTGAGAAAATAAATGCATAATTATTTTTAAGTGAAATAAAAATTTTCAAATAATATTAAAATACGTAAATTGATAGAAAATTAAATCTCCTTTAACTTATACTAAAATAAGAAAAAAAGATTAAAAAATTTTTTATTTAAATAAATTCTTTACATGATCAACCTCCGATTGTCAAATTGAATAAGTTCATGAAGAAATCGGTTTAAAAAGTAACAATTCGAAGTGATCTTTCTCATCGACTCTATACAGACCCAAAAGATTCCTCCCTCAACAAAAAGTGTAAAATAATTGCGCGGAACCTTTACACCCGCGTATTAGCGTATTAGCATATATCACAATGACACACGTACTGAGTGCAAAGGTCAAAGCACCTCCGTCGTAATGAGCGGATGCCCGTAAAATGACGAAATCCAGCTCCGACTATGGATATATCGAATTTTAACGAAGATCTCGCTACTGCCTTCTTTGTCTCTCGCCGTCGGACTTGCGGTAACAAGCACCAATTTGTTGCGCGGTACTTTGTACGTCTCTGCAGCGCCTTGCTTTTTTTTTTCGATTTCGCTCCCGTCAGTGTCTCGTTTATGCCTGTGGATTGTCGTCGATTGGAAGGAGCGAGGTGTTTTCTTGTCAGCCCCTTAAATGAGATTCGCTTTTTCTTTTTCTTTCAAGAAAATTACAGGCAGTGATGTGTTGATTTTACAAAACCATTTCTGCTTCATTGGAAAAACGCCAAGTTTTAACGTAAAAAGTTGGCATTATATTTTCCCAGTAGCTTTTATTGATATAAATGATTTTTTCCATTTTCATATATGTGCAAGTCCACGGCCAAAGGGAAACGTCTACTTTGGAAATTGATTTTTTTTAAGGCACACCTACCAGACCAATTTTTTTAGTTGTTTATAGATAATTTTAAAAGAGAGTAAACAAGTGTGTACGACCAATCCCTGGGTATATTTTTCTGGTCCAAATAACGCAGAAAGTTAAGAAAACCACAACAAAAAAACATTCATTAATTTTTTTACAATAAACGATATATTTTTCGATAAAATTCATAAGAATAATTTTGTTTCTCGTCAATTTAAAAAGCGGGGACTATAAGGTAAAGGTGAGAAAAATTAAAAATATTTCTTTTAAACGTATCGTAATATATTCTACTATAATAATATAGAAATAATAGTGCAACCGAGCAAACGTTAAATAATTTTATTCCGAATTGGAAGCAAACGCGATTATCCTTTAATCCGGCCGTTCAACTGCTAATTTGAGGAACGATTTGCGCTTCTCGACAGGCCAATTAATTAAGCGAACAAAAACAAAAGTAATAATCAATCTCGATCTTCCCTTTTTCCTCTCGAATTCGCTCGGTTCCCCATTTTAGGGGAAATTCGGGCGGTCGCGAAGCGTTTTTTCTGCCGTTTCCGCGAAGCTCGTGTCAGAACTGTGACAGCAGCCAGCACGACTCGCTGCGAGAGCGCGAAATATTTATCATGTCATTTGTGCATGTTTGTTTGCTTTTATTTCGCGACGTGCGAAGCTTAAGTTGAAAAATTGTTGCATCCGGTAGGCTGTTTTTTTTTGTTGCCTTTTCTTTTTACGATTCAAACGACGTCGTTAATATAATTTAAAATATTATGCACAATATATTTGCATAAAAGTGACGTAGAGTAGTGTGATTATTTTGAAATGAGTGAATGTTACAATTAAACTTTTTTTGTTAAGTTACTATCAGCTCAATTAATCTTATCTGTTATCGGAAATATTTCATGTACATAAAGCCGAATTGAAAGTTCGGCTAAGTGATTAAAACTTGAACGACGATAGCTTCCGTGTATTTTAAGGAATTTAAATTTCACGAGGTTCTGGTGAGTTTATTTTAACTTTAATAGTAATCACCGATACATATGAATCGATAAGAAAACTCTTAAGATTTTAAACTTTCTGCATCGGGAAAGGGTGAAGAAGATAATTATTGTTAACATAACGCGATTCATTATAGCAGCTAACAAATTTACATGTACTATTTTTTTAAAAATTAATCCATTTTTTATAAAGAATTTCAACCCTTTAACGATAAATACAATCAGAAAATGTTTATTTGACGATTAAAAATTTGACTGTCTAAAAATGTTGATGATTATTATTTCTATTCAGTGATTAACAAACTAAGCAAGAAATTGCCTAACTTTTATGAAGTGCAATGCTCAACCACAGGAGCTGTGACTCGCTCACCAAATTTTATATAACCAAATTTTAAAACACCCCAAACTATTTGAAATAATAGGCCATTAGTGCGCAACTCGAGTGGAGTAGACGCAACAGTCCAAACAAATAATCCTCCCGTCGTCTTATTGTCATTCGCAGTCGAGTCACGCGAGGCCAGTTGCAGGACTTCGCGAAACGGAGTGAGAAAAAAAGGCGGAAGAGTTGACGTCATGAAGAGGCGGTGGCGCGCATCTCGAAGCCGAGGTACAATAATGCGTTTATAAACTTCGGACCGTGCTCGGCTGCGTCCTTACCTCCGGGCGCTTAATCAAAGTGCATTTGGCAAGTTTTAATTAGCTCGTTCGCGCGATGACTTTTCTCGATGAAATCTCTTCTTCGTAATTAGACCCGCTCGCGAAATTCGCCCTCCTTTCGCCATCGCTCGAATTAAATAATGACGAGTCCGGGTGGTGAAGTCGCTTTGTCTTTTTTTTTTTTTACTTTTTCTTTCTTCCTCTTGGCGCACGGTACATGTCTGCTGATGAGAAAGCTTAGTCTCGCTACTCGTGGCTTTAACTCTTGAATGCCGCTGTTATTTTTGATAAGTAAATAAAAAATTATGGGTATTCCCAGGTAATTGCAGTGCATTCTGCAAGACGAGAGAAGAAAAAGTTCGCAGTAGTTTTGATGGGGCGGGCAAGCGGCGGATATTATATTATTTCTGTTGTTGCGTTGGATAATACGCGTTAATGAATGTCAGAGGTGAGTTTTTCCTCACGGCATTATTGGCTCGATCAATTAGCGAGCGAAATTGAAAAAATTTTAATGACGTTGAGACATGTTTCTTTTTTTTTTTTTATGACGGTAATACCGTTGTTTTCGCTTTCGAGACGTCGATTATGAAGCTTGCCTCTCGGAAAAATAATTTATTAAGGACAACTACTTAATTACTTAATTATTGCGTATAAAATGAATTAAAGAAGATGTTAATTCCCTAGTAAATTTTAATCAACATTACTGCACTTTAAAAATTACTGCTTTCAACTTATAAAAATGTGGAAATCAATTTAGATCCGTAAAAGTTCTGTAAATTTTGTGGTTAATAAAGCATTTAATTCGTAATTTAAAATCAATGTAAATAGTTATTTAAAACATAAAAAAGGCGCTTATAAATTACTCGTCACCAGTATTTACTTCCTCATTTTCAATGGTAAGTAAACCACTGAAAGTAGAACAAAAAATAAATGTTCATTTTAGCACGCCACATTTCACTTGTACCTCTTATAAATCGCAATCGCTTGGTGAGCATCGCCTAACGAGTATTGACTCCGATGAAAAAGATAAGAAAAAAAAAGTGAAGTCAGTTGGCGTCACGATGATCTCGGCGAATCCGAAAAAAAGAGGGCAGCAAAAGAAAAAACAACAAACTGTCGATAAATTATCCTGTAAAGACGAGTAGCGATTTAAAAGGGATTCCTACGATTAACCGTTTTCAATTACGCGCGACGAAGTCAGGAGTCCGAACAACGATGTCAGTGAAAGTAACTGTGTTCGCTCAGATCAATCCACGCTTTTATTTTTCCCGCCAAAACTGAAAGGCACTTGCGTGATACCCACAATCACGTCGCTTTGGCCTTTCTTTCTTCCTCGTCAACTGTTATCGTTTTCTTAAAAGTTTGTTTAAAAATTTTTCATACATACGTGCTTTTTTCTCGGGAATTTATCGCGTTTATCGTTAATTATCATACTGGCGTGTTTTGAAGGAAAATATTTTAATAAAAAAAAATGAAGGAATCATAGAAACGCAACGAGTATACCTTTTTTTCATTTCAAAGTAAGCAGATATTCCTCCATCATAGAATAATTTTCGTTGATTACATTTAACTAAAAACGATCTGATTAAAAGAATGTAATTAAAAATTCTGTTTGCAATTTAAATAATGACAAATAAAAATTGCACTTCTTTCAGTATGATTTCACTTTCTAAACCTCCAAATTGTTTTCCGATGTGGGTGTCCCAATGATTTTCGAATTTTCGTTCCTTTTCCTTTACTCAGCCAAGATTTCAATTCTCAGGAAGGCCAGGTGATCGTAATTCAAATCGTTGACTCGTTTTTCGCCGAATAATCGTGAGATGGTCGTAATTGAAAACGCCAAAACGACTGCGCAAGGCGCAGGAGTTGACGCGTGCTTTGACAGGCGTTTCAACGTCCCATTAAAATTTCCCTCGCGCCGTACAATACCGCGTAATAAGCCTGAACGCACACTGTTTATTTTAATCAATTACACGTTAAGGAAACACTTGAGTAATGATACGGAGCCTCTGCGCTTCGTTTAAAAAAATAACGCCGATCCTCAATTTCCTCTCAAATTGTCCAAAGAGAATCCACATTATCCCTTCTTCGCTGACGGCTTTGACTAAGGACGAGTGTTGCGCAATTCCTATTTAACCGTCGATTTTTTTCATAATTACTCACTTTTATTCGGGGAGACGAGTTACCCAGCAAACTTTTCGTGCGCGTACATAAGTCTGCGGACCTTTGAAAAAACCGCGACTTTCATTTCGTCGACTAACGATGAAGCGAACTTTAAAGCGAAGGAGAGATGCCTCTCAAGCAATGCTGCTTGTATACCTATTTGTCGCAGAACTCGCCCGGGAATTACCTTAGAAAATCTCTCATTGCACAATGTGAGTGGTTAATTAAGGGGGTACAAACACCATTAAATTGTAAAATAAAAAAACAACTTTTTCAATAATTTTATATATCTACTCAAATAAGTAAAATTTCTTCTACTGGTTACAGACATGTTTATCTTTAATTTAAAATATATAAGACCTCTCTGCATGCCTATAACCAACATACTTTTAAACAATATCCTTCAAGTTGAGCTTATTTGGTCCATCTGTGAACTTCGAAAGTTACGGACAGTGAATTAAGTGTTCGATGAGACACCAATTAATAATTAGGAAATATAAACAGAGATGTCATATATTTTTTAAATTAAAGGTAGAAATGTCTTAACCAGTAGAATGTAGAATTATTGAAAAAGTTGTTTTTTTATTTTGCAATTTAAAGGTGTTGTACCCCTTTAAGAATTTTACCATAAGGAATGGAAAAATATTTGAAGCGGGTAGAATTATAGCGATCGTGCAGTTGACGTCTTGTTTTTTAACTACTTTTTTTATAAGCGTCTATTTTATTAAGTAATGAAAAAGAAAACTTTTTCTTTTTGTAAAAAATACAGTAACTGATATAATTTACAAGGTTTATAATGCTACAATATTTTTCACCATCTTGCGACATCATTGGTCACACAACAGTAACCGTTATAAATGATTTCAATTTTTACTGTGAAAGTACTAGTTTATGGGCAAGGCATTCATGAGGGAAATGCAGGCAATGAACAGGTCAAAAAAAGGGAGGCGCGAGGAGGCGAAAGCCAAGAGTTTCGCGATAGTAGACGCACCGCACGATTTCTTTCGTTATCGGTCAGCCACGACCGCAGGTGTCTAATGGACGCCCAGCCACGGCCTGTCATTTCGCAATTTTTTTTACCTGCTTTCGCGCTCGGTCCGCTCTATCGGTCTCCTGAGTGCGTTTACATTTGTCTCTCGGTTTAGCAGAAGAAAAAATTGACGGGCTGTGATATTATTACACTTTCTTATTGACTTGTGAAAGCTTGCATTCGAATTTTTTGTTACCTTTATTAAGTCATTAATACTGAAATACAAATGAGGAAGAATATAAATGGAGCACACCTTGAGAAGATCTTGATATCCGTTAAAATTGCTTAGCAAATATATTTTATTGAACAAATTTTCATATTTTTTACGAATACAGGAGTTCTGTTAAAAATTAAAAAATAATTTATATTATTTTATTTTATTTATACAAAAAAAAAATGTAATCTACCGCCGCATCAATCATAAATAAATCTGCAAAAGATTTTCCTATTAATTATTCGCGAAACCTTTGCTGAGACATCGAAAATTCTGATCGAGTACGGAGAGGTGGGATGCCGGACGATAAAAAGGTTCGCGATTGCGAAAAAACTCGGGGGAGAGAGCGACAAAGGAAAGGGCGAAGTGGAAAAGGCAGCGCGAAGCGAGACCGCAAAGTCGGCCTGATTAATTGGCACTTAATCGGCCGTTTACCCGCACCGCTTGATCGCGTCCCTTCCAATTCATTAAGGAAATTAATACAAGCATCTTCCTAATTTTTTTTTGTTATTTATTTATCCTTAATGTTGTATTTCCGGATGCTATCTTTTTATAAATTAATTGATATTTATTGGAAAAGCGTAATCATTTAATAATAAGCTTGGAATTTTCAAGTGATAGAAAATTCCAGAAAGTATAAGTATCTCTGGTTACCTGATGTAGGAGGATCAGCGAAAAATTGAAAAAAAAATCCATTTGATTGATTCGTGGATAGATAGATAAGCCTTTTATTTACCTTTGTAGGCAAAAATATAAAATACATAATAACTATAATTAAAATATATTATAATGATAAATGTTTGTACAGTTAATCGAGCATGTGACAATAATTGTTAAGGCTAGTTTAGTAAGTCTTAAGATTACATATAATTCACATAATAAATAACAAATAACATTTACAACTGACTAGTTTGAAAGTTACTTAAAAAGAAATTTATCATTTAAACTCTCGTAAAGGAGTACCTTAGAAAAAAATGAAGGATGTGATTTTTAATAAACCAAAACATAATTGTAAAAACTTCACTAAACTATTTTTAGTTGAAAGAGTTCTAATCACTTTATTATAATTAAAAATAATTTAATGAATTTTTAGTGCCCTAGGGTAAATGTTCTTCTTACCTTAGAAAACATATACCAAGCAAAAAGAAGGTGTCGTTATATCACTAAAAACAATAATCAGAAGCATCCATCAATCGCCGCATGCGATGGCCATTACAAAATCGCCGTCGCACTTTCTTGGGGACCCCCTGTACGAGGCAGCATCGATCGCTTTCCAATCAAGCGCGGAAACCGCGCTCTCCGGCGCCACGCCGAAAATCAATTATCGCCGGACTGCTAATTAACTTTTTGCCCCGGTGACGCGCATGTAAATTCGCGCGACTTTGTGTCGGTCGATTTATCCGCTTTAACGGTTTTTTAACTCGGTCCTCCAGGCGCGCGCATTAATAAAGAAACTGTCGGGGACGCCGGTGATCCACAAGAGGAAGTGCACACTTACGTACGTACGCTACGATTCAATTCGAGAGATCGAGGATGTCGTTAGAGAAGACGCGGGAAATTTAGAAAGTTTTTTATGAGGACCGCACGATCCTTCCGTGGATGCTGACCCTTTGTCAGTGGTAATATAGACACGTTGCTTGAATTTAACATCGTTAGGTGGAAAAGATTCATAGGCGTCGAAGTAATGCTCCTTTGCATGGTCGCATGAACAATGGCTTAATAAATTTTAAGTTCTTTATTCAACTACGTTTATAAGAAAGTTTCGATTTAAAATTTAAATTAATTTTTAATTTTAAGATGTGACTTCTAATGTTACGGCGGAAAATTGTAAATTTTTCTTCGATAATTGCATTCATTTTTAAATTATCTTGGTAACTATTCTGTTGTGTTTATACACACTAAGTCAGTTGGAGTGAAATAGAGTGAAAATTAACTCTATTGTAGTCAAATTTTGACTCTAATTTTATTGTAAAATTAACTCAATTCATGGAGTGGAATAGAGTGATCTTTTGACTCTTAAGCAGATCAAAAAGTAATTTTTTATTAAAATTTCTTTAATTAATTTTTTCTCAAAATTTCTTAAATAAATGGCAGGAAATCCGTGAATTTCATAAAATCAAGTTTTTATAAAATGAAAAGTTATTTTTTTTAAATATTGATCTAAAAGCCAACGGTTATTCGGGCTTAACTGGAGCATGAAGATTCAATTTCGCGCAGGAGCTTTACTTTCTCATTTGAGATCCGCCGAGAAATCATCCGGAAGATTCTCGTTTCACTGATCCACGCACAGCTAGGATCACCCGACGTAACGAGAATACGATTACTTCACTCGACTCGGCGACTGTTTTTGAGGACTGATTTTTCTTGCACCTTGATGAAGCATTTTGCAGAATTGTTTTTTTTTTAAGAGCCACTTGAACACTTTCATAAAATGTTTTTATCTCGAGATCTCGCTTCAATAATCGTTTACAACGCGACCATAGTATTACTGCTTTTATACAATGAAAAAAAAATGATAATTTTAAGTAAATAATTGTATTATTAAACATATATTTGCTCTCTACTCTCTTTATTATTTATATTTTTTTTACATATTAATAATTAACATTTTACCTTCGTTCTTTGTTTCAGGTATGAACAAGTGGTTTAGACTTTGAATAATTGATGCATGAACAAATCAATTGGTGAGACAAAATATAAATTTCTAAAAACTATTAATAACTCCTGATGAATTTTACGAATATCAAAAATATATTTTACTTTCTATACGTGTATATCCGAATTCTTTACTTTTCCTGCAATCGTTTATCGTCTGATGGTGCCTGAGCTAACGATTTAGCACCAGTTATCGAGTTAGCAGTAAATACTCATTTTTTACCAAACTGCGACTTTCACCTGTCCCTCATAATCGACCTTTACCTAAAGGAATTGTTTAAGCATTTTTAACGATACGTTTAAACCGTTTTAGAGGTCTATATTAAGCGTGAAATTACGATCCTATTTCGGCTATAGGCTTGAAATTGAAAAAGCACACTGTTATAATGTACAAGTAAAGAAAGTTAAGGAAGCATAAATAAATTTACAACTAGTTGTGAATTTACTTCGAACAGTAAAATTTTATGCTCGATAATACACTTTCCAAAGTTTTTGACGCATTTACGAAGCCATATATAAAAACTATATAGCTATAAAAATAAAATTTTTTATTTATAATCTATTTAATATCGTAAAATTTTGGCATTTCGAATTTAGACAACATTCTATCGGATCAATCAAATTACTCCTTTAACATGCTTTAAATATTTTGGTATCGCGTTTGTCTAAACAATTATTGTTTATAAAAAATGTTCTTCTTTCATATGCTTTATACTACCAAAAAGCTAATTCACACTGATGATGCTATTTTACTGTCAATGAGGTCTATCGTGTTTCCCCTCGAGCATCTTCATCATTTCCCGCTGTTTTATAGCGGTTCTTTTCTAAAGCTATAAATTGCTGATAGTTTCATCAACTTTTTTTTAATCCACGTGTTTTGATATTCTAGCTATGAATAGTGTACCAACAAAGACCCCGCGCTTATATAACTTTTTATTTTCTTATTGAAAACTAGCTTATGAAGCTTACGTAAAGAATGCATACTAATGTTTGCTTTTGAAGCGCAAAATCCGTCAAAAGTCAACTGCACTCCTCATGAAAGACTCTCACAAGAATACTATTATTTAAATTATCCAGGCAACAAATTTACAAGAGAATCATGTCTTAATTGAATTTACTCTATGAAAAATGATGACAGGATATTGCGAAGCCTTGAAAGAACAGTTTCTATTAACTGAAGCTAAAATACAAAAAACTCTTTAGCAATTTAATAATTTAAATGATCAAAAAAGTTTGCATATGTTTAATTTCATTATAGATTCATAAAATAGTTACATGTTTCAGTTTTCTTTAAACAAATCTAAGAATAATAAGTAAATGTTATTTTAATTTTCTAAATTCAGAAGATTGAATACTATAAAAAATATAGTGCTACAAAAAATCCAACGACAGTCAGAAAATAGGAAATAGAACTAAGTCTGATGTTTGAATTGAAAAGTAATAAAAAAGCTGTTATTAGCTCAGATCCATCGACATTTTTCGTGACACTAAAGAAAAAACGCCCGTAAATATTCATACGCGCGGTCTTGCGAGACAAAGGAGCGATCGCTGATCGCCACCGGAAAAAAAAGGTCGTGACTTCTGCATAGTCTGCTGACTGCGTTTGTATGCAGCCATGCGGCTCTAAGCGATTGCGTGTTGTCTCCTCGTCTTGATTTTTTTTTCTTTTCTTTCTTCGTGTCGCTCTTTTCCTCAATTACGTCCTAATTAGTGCTTTCGCAGCTTTTCCTGCACCGCAAGCTTCTCTATCTCGTTCTTCTCGTTTTGTGCGCACGGTGCTGCCGAAGAGTGCGCACGATGCGGAAATTAATAAGCCGCACGGACTTTTTTCACGTCTGCTGCTGGGGTCATTGTTCGCTACTTTAAATTAATTAGCGCGCTCCTGGACAAAGTGGCGGGTGGAATATATGAGCCCAATCGATGACTTATTGACACAGAGGATCAGATTAGGTTCTTCAATTGAGTTCCTGCATTAGATTCCTATATACGGAAAAAACTAGTTGAATCAATGACCGTGAGGTCAATACATATCAACTACTGCCTTTTTTCTGTTTTCTGAATAGAAAACCTGTTGAACTGACAAAAAAATCAGTTGAAACAACGACCCGAGCGCCCTTAAAAACCTGCAACAGCCCTATTTTGTTGGTTCACCGAAAAATCTGTTGGAACAAAATATAGTTGTACTAATTCAACAAATATTGCTTTTACCATGATGGCCGTGCTTCTCTCTAGATACTTCGTAATTTTACTGCCAGGTGGCGATTCTTTATGTACGCTAATATGTTTTGATATGTACTCTCTGCTCGTGAGTCGTCAGAGATCAGGTTGGTTAATATCCAAGACTGATGGCCTTTTTCTTTCCATAACATTGCAACGTTCGTGATCAACCTTATTGCCTTTTGCGAGGAGATAATGAAATTGCACTGTTCTGGTGTTCTCTATATGTCTGTATCAACGTGGGTTGTGTGTTGATTCTCAAATAACGATAAATATGTGTATAAAAGAAATTAGAATAAGTTTTATAAATAAAAAGTTAGATAATAGTTTGAATAAACGTGTGGAGAGGAAATTTCATTTGAATAAAATGCAATTTGCATAGTGAGCAGACAGTGAACGACAAATGCATATTCCATGATGGGCCGGATTTTTTTTACGTTACATATAACCCCATTCTTAATCTCGGCGCGCCGAGAACTTTGAGCACGTTCGTGCTTAATTTAGCGGTAACTTGATTTTAGAGTATGAAAATATGCAAAAATCAGCGAGAACATTTGCCCGTAAGAGCTTCAATCGCGAGGAGATGAAAATCATCCGAGCCGTCGGAATTTAAATTGCCGTTAATGAGGATTCATGCTCTTAATGGAAAACATAGGGTCTCCATTTTCTATCCTCCCTCTCATGCGTTGAACTTTAAGCCCATCCTCCCTTTAAGATTCTAGCATGCGAATTACAGCCAAAAAAATGGATAGAACTAGATTTTAACGGATAGATTAAAAAAAAAACTTCAAATTTGTAATAGCAATTGAAGTTTACGCAAATATTTATTTATTTTCTTTATTTAGCTAAACGAATTGTTCCCTAAAGTATATAAAATATCCATTAAAAGCATCAAATCCTTCCACACCGCAAAGCCATAAAAACAATTCCATCATTTCGTAAATTTCGTTACCACAGTGTATACAACTGCCTTGCGCAACTCCCTAATCCAAGGTGCAATATATGATACGGAGAAGTGAGGTTAGTTGCTCGACGTTGGTCCTTAAAACAAATGACGCGAGGAAGAGTCGTTCGAGCCTCCCAGTGGCCGTTTCGATTCCATTTCCCCCCGCAGACCTGCGTCCGGGGTTCCACAGTTTCAAAATTAATTCCCTGGCCCTTCTCAGAGCAAACACCGGCAATAAACGGACGTACGACATCGGGCTACTCGCATGATCGCCTCCGCGTTTCGGTCGTTAAAGGTGATTCCGATCGGTCGAACCTGAAGCACTGGTCCGAGCTTCCCTGTCTCGGGGTCTATCGGTGGATTCGACTGCTACACTTCCTCTGTCTCCCTCTATTTTTGCTCTCGTCCTTTATTCGGAAACTACTGACTGGTCAAATTTAATCTTCTTTTGAGATGAGAAAGTCCCGATGTGATGAATTTTGTTTATTTTCTTTTTTATTAGATGATGACATTTTTTCACTTTACTCCACTAAATGTGAACTTTCATAATAAATTACTGGTTAATTTTGTTAAGAATTATAATGAAAAAATTTAAAGGAACTTTTTTTTACTGTTACGAAAATTCCTCTATGACGAAGCAAAAATTGTAGAAACAGTTTCTGTATTTGTCTTTACACGTTGGTGTTCTCTAAGTGAATATTTTATGTTGAACTATAACTACGACTACTTTTTCAAAGTGATCCGTATAGAATAAATTGAATATAATGTGGGCACCTACGGATACGGTGATACTAGTCACTGAATTAAAGTACATTTAAATAATAAATAATACAGTTATAGCCATGTCACACGGCGTTGATCCGACATTTTTTCCTATTCTACTTTCCTTCATTCTCTCCATCCACTTCCCCTCACCCGCCACATTTTATCTGCTTATCTATCTCTCTTAGTTTGACTTGTCCGGACCCCCAGATAATTAGCAGCTTAAGCTTGTACATTTAAGAGAAGTAATCAGTTCAGGATTTGCTTTTAATTGCCCTTTCTTGCTCGGGCTAATTTAAATTATACTTCGTTGACAAGATTTTTGTCTTGATTTTTCACTTTAACGATAATATGCTTGGCAAAAATTTTCGTAAATTATAACTTTCTTGATTTTAAAATGCATAGAGAAAGAACTTGCATTTATTTTACTCGATTCAAGGCTAAAACGTGATTTATAGCATGATCTACGTTCAAATGAAAGTGACAAAGTGATTGATAGAGTTCCGTTTTTGTCTATTTCAATCTCGTAAACCATCCCTTGAAGAAAGTCCAGCGGAGACTAACGATCGTTCTTCTACTGTAGATTGGCCGAGAAAATTTTCATTAGTAACCGGAGACGAAATTAAGATCTACCCTTTTGATGAGAAAGGACCTCTTGGTAGGCTTCAATCATCTATGTTACTGAAATTGAACTCCTCGTTGTTCGAAATCTTTTTCGTTTAATCAAGTAGTACGAGAACCCTCGAATTAAGTTTATTAATAATTTTCCACTTTCCACCGTCAGAAGCAATGAGCAAAAAATAAAAAACCTTCCTCCAGGAGGAAGGAAAATGAAAAAGAAACTCTAGGACATAATGAAATATTCAGTCGCGTGTCCCGTTAATAATCTAATAACCCAACATGATGAATCCTGCAGTAAAAAAATATGGGTTAAGCAGAACCAGAACCTCTTGGTTTCTCAATCCATCAAGCACGGAGCAAGTCATTCCTGAGTTGCCGCCAGAAGTCTAAAGAAGTCGATCCTAAGGGCGAACAATGACCAAGGCTGGAACAATTCCGACTGGAAAAATCGCGCACCCCTATCCCCCGGGTTTATCCCTCCATTAGTCACAACAATGGGGGAAGCGGCATAAACAACCTTCGGGGATGATCGGGCGCGGAAGCGAGCGCGAAACGAAGGTTCGCCGGGTCGAGATTCGCAACTTCCGGCGGACCCTGCCACTGGCAGCCTCATCAATCTCTCGCTCGCCAAGTCCAGGATCCATCAGCTACGTCATTTCCGCGCGTCTGGGGGCCAGCGCTCCCCCGCCTCGGGATTCACCCTTCTGTCTTTCCGCAGGACCTCGATTTATGCCAGCGTTGATGCTGCTGCTCTTGCAGTTTGCACAGTCGCTATACGAGAAATCTCTTCACTGACGCCTGTCAGTTATCATGGCTAACTTGGCAAGACCGTGTGTGCTTGGCGAGACGCTGTTGTTTACTATTAATGTTTTCTTCAAATAAACATTGTTACTCTGCTTTTATGTTTTGCAGTTAGATTTTGTGATGATAAATCAGCCGGAGTGAAATAGAGTGGAAATTAAATCTATTGGAGTCAAATTTTCGCTTTAATTTTATAGTGAAATTAACTTCCTTTGATGGAGTGAAATAGGGTGATCTTTTGACTATTAGGTAGATCGAAAGGTAGGAATTTTAACCTGTAATATGCTACTCTACTTTAGAGTGAATTTAAATCCCTCTATTCATGTAGACTCAAATTTTACTCCAACAATTTATAGCGTGTACAATTTAAAAACTGTAGGAATTTATATACAAGAACAACAGACATACTAAAGAGATGAGAATTTATTAGGAACGAGTAACGTGTAAAACATTGTTTAAATGGAATTAATTAATTTAACTTACATGGTTCAATATAATTTTTTTAGTCTACTGTTGATTAAACCAGTTTTTGATGTGAATATAAACATCACTTAATTTTTTACCAATTTTTTTACTAATGGTTAAATTTTTTATAAATAATTAGTCAGAATTAATATGTGAGAAAATACGGTTTATTTTCTATACTGGGTATAGCATAAAAAAAGAATTTCTAAAATTGCCATCATTCTAAAAATTAATGGACCTTCCAAACTGCCAAAAAAGTTGCTAGAAGTATAATCAAATACTAAAAAAATATAATAAATTCAAGTAAAGTCAAGTCAATTAATAATTAATCAAAATAATACGTCACAACAAATGGTTTATTTTCTATATCGGGTATATAATAAAAAAAGGATTTCTCAAATTGCCATTCTACAAAAAAACTAACTATCCTTCTTATCGTTAGATCGCAATTATCGATTTCGTCGTTTCTCGTGTGCGTCGCTGATTACAAATAAGCACCGTTGATAACCTCCAATCGGATCAAACTATCTCATGGCTCTTACGTTAGCATCGGACTAGTCCTGGGCATTGTGCCGCTTTTAAAATGCCGAGGCTTAAATATCCTGCGCGCACTTCCTTTATTTTCTCTTTTCAAACTTTTCTATTCTACTTTTTCCCAACGCAATGAGGGTCGCGCGCTGGCGCGTGGCTTAAAAATACCCTTCTCCCCTGTGACAAAAAATGATACATGAAGCGTTTCCACGATCGATTTCATATGCTTTAATTTAAAAAAATATTTGCCGTGCCTTCTGCGCTCTTTGAAGGACGCGAGTATCAAAGTAGGAGTTTTTTTTTAGGGTAGTCATATTATTTTAGCGTGGAGAATTTGAATTTTTACAAGCATGTAAATCGTTCATTCAAGCGTTATTAATGCAGTACGGAATATTTTGTGTAATGTTTACATTATAACATTCCTTTTTATACAATATTTATGATTATATATTATACATTCAGGTGTAGCAAATAGTTAATATTTTGATTCTGATTTTATTATTATTAAGGAACTTGAAAATAAAATTTAGTTTATAAAAAATTTGTTGTTAATATTACTTTTTTAGTAATAAATTGAGTGATATAAACTTCACTTTTATGTCTTTTTGTTAAAACTAACTCTAAAAAAATCATCAGACTTCATCTACTCTACTTAGTGTCCATTATTTAAAACTGAAAATTAAAAATCATTAACGATCGCTGAAAAAAAAAATATGTAACGTGAATTCAACGTTACTTACCAAGTGGTCAGTACTAGTAATACAAATTGCAATTGAAAATTTTAATGAAATAAATATGAAATATCAAAAGTATCGTCCATTTAAGTTACCGTAGTAAAAGGAAACGCATCAATTCTCGATTTTTCAGTGTCCTCCGCACCGTGTAAAAATCGATTTTCACCAGTCCAAAGGTCTCTGTCGATAATCGTACATTGTAATAAATACCGAAGCGACGTCCTTATCTGGTGTACGTTTCGGTCGCGTGCGCCAGCAAAAAAAGGTGAAACGTAAACGACGTCGAGGGGGATGGGGGTCCCTGCTTTTCCGGACGGAAAGGGGTTCGCTTTTCTGTGTCGCCTATAAATTGCATATACCTATTGCGATTAAGCGGTCGAACATAACTTCGCCTTTCTATTTCGTATCTTGCATATTATGGAGTTCCTTTTGTGCTGCTCGCTCCGTCTTTAATAATTTACCGAAGGGTGCAACTTTAAAATGATTTTAATGCTGTTCGCGTTTTTCATAGGTCTTCTGCCCGCCTTTATTATAGAAGTATGGTTTCTTTTGAAGAAGTATTTACACTGAGAGCAGCGTTTTGGAAACATTACTATCCAATCTGGAAGCGGAGCCACAGACTATATTTCGTGAAAAAAATTAGCATTCTATGCTATAAATTTTAGTAGAATTCTAGTACAATTTATAATATAGAAAGGTAATTTTTTCACTAAATACAGTCTGCGGTTCTGCTTCCAGACTGGATAGTAATTTTTATTAGAATAGCAGTCATTTTTGCAAAACATTTCTCTCAGTGTATGTATTTGTTATATAATACATGAATATAAAAGATGCGTTACTGTGCGAGTTGCAACTTCTTTGCAAAAGCGAAATCATAATAAGAATCATTAACATTTTTACGGATAAATCAAAGTCGTTCATTTTTTTCTATACGGGTGCAGGGCGCAAATAACTTTACCGTCGATTGAGCTTTCTCCCACCTAAGTGTAAAAATAATCAATACCGCTATCGCGTGCCCGCACCCTTCAATCGATCGTTCTTTGATTTTAAATCGACAGGACTTTTAAAAAAGGCGAACCGCGTCATATGGCCCATATGGCTTTAAAGGGGAGAAATTATTTTCACACGGCGTTACGCGTACTATTTATTCTTTCCATTCAATTCACCGTATATAATAGTAAGTGTTTTATCGATATTACCGTATTTTTATTATTATTGTTATTTTATATCTTTAATATGTTATTTTAGTCTCATTATTACACATTATATTTATCTTATCTCTTAATTAAAGTGGACACATAACTAAAATGAAAGTTGCATTAAATCTTTCACAAGTTAAGCCATTTAAATAGACAATAATAAATAACAATTTATTATTCTTCATGAGTTCGAGTTAAATCGTAAATATACAAATTTCATTTCATTGCAAAGTGAATCCTAAAAATATTAACTGAAAAAGAAATTTAAAAAAAAATTTCATCCGATCAAGTTTTACTGTTTATCCCTCCCCCCTCCCCAGTAAAGCCATTCGTCACTCATAGCAATTAAATTTTACGTATAAAAAGAATATTACATTCGTCGCAAAAACAAAGGTTACTAAAATAAAGTAACCCTCTAAAAAAAAAGGACTGCAAAAAGTAGCGAGAGTGCCACTGAAAATCCCATATCCCTCGTGCACGCACCGTATAATCGAAGCAAAACAAACGTCGTCCCGCGCAAGTGGCACACGCGCGAAGTGTTCGTCGAAAGTCCGCGCCGACCGATTTCAATTCCCGCGCGCGCATTTATGGTTTACGGTCCGAGCGCCCGCTGATAAAGCTGCATTTTCGCTCGCGGAAATAAAAGGGACCTATATATCGCCGTCCTTCTGGCATTACGATTGCGCCCGGCTGCATGTGTGCTTTGCTCGCGAGACAGCAAAAGCGCCTGCATTGTGCGTCGCTTGCTGATTTGCCGAATACGAATTTCGTGTTTTTTTTTTCTTTTTAAGCGTGGTTATTTGCGTTAGCTGGTAGTAACATTTTGACGAAGTTAGAAATCAGTTTGGTCCAGGGTTTAAAAATTTAATGAAAATTAAGAGGAAATTTTTGTAGGAAGCGCGTACCTTTGTCGGCAAAGGAACACAAACTAATTAAGCCTGCCAGATATTTAAAACATTTAATGGCAATTTAATAGTCGGAGAAATAGAAATGGGCGAAAAATAGAGACCATTTTTTTAACCCCATGATGAAACGAATTTTTAAATCAGAATCTCACATTTAATGTGAATAAAATCAAAGACACTTTAAGCAGGCAAGTGGAACAGAATATTAAAAAAGTTTAAGCCAGATTTTATGTTTACTAAAAGTAGACAAAAATGTCATTTTTAAACCTATTTGATTCTGTATTACTTCTATTGAAATTCTGTTTCGCTCGCATTGAAAGGAATATAAAAACCTTTAAAATGAAAAAAGTCAATATGTTGGGCGTAAGTTGAGATAAAGTGCGACACAGCTGAAAATCTTTTCGAAACTTAGTTTTTACTCTACTATAAGAGAGGATGTGCACGAGAAAGGTTCAAATAAGAATTTCTAAGTTTAATTCATTTCAAAATGTTCAACAATTATAATAGTTAAAATATTTAACTCCAAGATTTAAGTATCGAGTGAAATTCATAATTTTATTGTATAAATAATTTTTATTTCTTTCAGATTTAGAACACAGGCTAGCCGCCTTATAACATAAAGAAATTTTAGAATTATTTTAAATTTCCTCTTTAAATAAATACTGTAAACAAATGTTACTAACAATTTTATTTTATGAATTTCTGAAAATAAATTCACTAATATGAATGTTATATGAATGTTACCGGGGACTTTAGAGCGAACTACTTTACTTTCTAGATTTACCGTTGAATATTTTACGACCAAAGTAAAGTTAAAGTAAGTTTATCGGTTCCCTCGCGTGATCAATAAATCTGCTAACTACTGATCGATGTTTATACTGAAATGGCAACTAGATTTCCACTGAAATTTACTTTCTCTACATTTAGGATAAATCTAATTTGAAATTCTATTTTTATTTTACCTTTTGAAGAGGAGTCAACGTCGCATTATTTTTTTTTTTTTTTTAAGGAACCGCAACTCGTTGCTGAAACTCTGCTAAACTACCTTTAGTATTTTTTTTTCGTAAAGGTCGATATAGTATTATATAATGAAGCAATTCAATTAATGCTAAATTATCGTTGCTAATTTTTTACACTTGTTTCCTGTTACAAATAGCAAATATGTAATTTTACAAAGTATTTCTAAGGCTATTTATATCTTACATAACTTATAACCACGCCGTAATGATATACATAAAGAAAAGCTGCATTTCACAGAAATAATAACGTAATTATAGCACAGAAACTTACGTTGAATGTAGGGTCTATCACATTTTCAGAACTACATATAGCTTCAAATAGTTATTAAATACTAGTCGAAAAAAAAGATCGAAACGTTAAAAATAATTTATTATTAAACTTTCTTTAAAATTTATATATCTATTTTAGAAATACAATAACAGTGTCTTATTACATTTATTATAAGTTCAACGACGGAATCAATTAAAATAGACCTAGCACAAACAGTTGGAGTTAAATTTGACTTTATAGGAGTTTATTGGAGTCAAATTTGATTCTACATGAATAGAGTGATTTAAATTCATTCCCTACACTAAATCGCTACACTAATAATATAAAAATAATGAAATTAACTCCCTTGATATAGTAAAATAGAGTGATTTTTTTACTTTGAAGTAAATCGAAAGGTAGGGTAGTATTTAACTTGCAGTATATTACTTTACCTTAGAGTGAATTTTACTCTACTTTAAAGTGAATTTATATCACTGTATTCATGTAGAGACAAATTTAACTCTGCGAGTGTTTCACTGTAATCATAGAATAAAATTTAACTGCAACCGTTTTAGCGTGTAACCTTCGATCTACTTAAGAGTCAAAAGATCAGTTTATTTCACTCCATCGTGGTAAGTTTATTTCACTATAAAATTAACAGAGTTGATTTTCACTCTACTTCACTGTATTTACTATACAAATTTTTATTCACAATACAAATCTACACGGAGAGAAAAGTCTAGTAAAAATAACTATACTATTTTGTAATTCAGAGACAAACTCGCTAAATAAAAAAATTTACTAAAAAGTATACTAAAAGTTACTGTAAGTCTAGTACATGTTACTGTACTATGAGATAAATTTTTTTATTTCTTGAGTCTGTTCCTGCGTTACAAAATAGTATACTCATTTTTACTAGACTTTTCTCTTCGCGTAAATAAAAAGGAGTGCAGTGCATTTCTCTCTTGAAGAAACTAAACTACTGAAAGCCATCCGCGCACGTATAATCATGAGGCTCTGCCCCATCTATCGAGCAACGCACATCCCCCATGGGAACATATCGCGAGTCACATTATCCATATCCACATATATACGTGCATATCGCGCGTACACGAACTGCGTTGTTGCCAACTACATACTGTCACTCGCGCTTCTGCCCGCTCGTTGCGTAAGCTCCGCGGTCCGAATAAATGGGTCGAGCGGCCGGGTGGCGGCCTGTCACACTTTCGACGCCGTTTTATTAATAGAGCCCGTGAGAGGCAAGCTAGCGCTTATCACCGGCCGGCCGGTCGGATTTCTACCAAGGCCGCTCCGTCGAGCGCGCGGACGTTGCGCAATTAACAAAGCGACAATGGAGTGGCTTCTCGCGCGCCGGTAATATCCGCGTTTCGTTGGACAACGAGACGCGCGTCTCTATGTACATCCCCCGTGTGCATACCCCATTGTTTGAAATTCGCGCGTTGGGGCGACCCGAAGGTTGCGCGATGATAGCGACGTTTGCGATGTTGGCTTTTGAACTTTTTGTATCTTTTTTTTATTGTTGATAAGGTAAAATTAATTATTTGATAAGAGCGAGTGTGGAAAAGAGGTGGCGAAGGAAAATTTCTCTTCGACTAATGGCGGGATTTTACGAAGTGCTTGAAGAGTCTGTTGGAATAGCGCCAAAAGATCAAAAGCACTTGATAAATTCAGTTTGAATGAATTATGATTTAAGCATTTTCGGTTTATCGAAGTTGATTAGTGGAGTGATTTTAACTCTTTTCATTTTGAAATATACATAGTTTAAAGGTTACTTGAAATAGTTGTAGTGGAAACAATGACTGGCGCGTGAAAAAATTATTAAATTTATTATAAATATGAAATAAAAAATGCAATTGCGTCGCTGGATCAATAGCACTGGAAATTTTTAAACGAAAGTCGCTGTAGTTATGCAGGGTAGGTTAAGCTATGCAAAAGTCTTTGTGTCATTTAAGATAATGAGAATTTACTGCTCATTAAATATTTGCAGATTATAATATTTATTATCATACAAAAAATTAAAATCGAGGATAAGATGAATTTGTTAAGCACAAAAGCGGATGTAAATGATTGGATTATTCAAGGTAGTGTAAAATCACTTTTTTATTTACGTGCGTCGCCTTGTAATTATTTATAAACAAATACAAATATTTATTACCAACAAAAATAATAAAAGCGCAGATAATTCGAAAGTTTTAATGCTCATGAAATTATAGTGATAATAATAATATAAAGTATTACAATGCGCCTGGCATATTATTCTCGGCTTTTTTCATTTGTTTACGCGTCGCTCTACGCGAGGCACCTGAGATAACGTCACTTATTGCTCGCTGATAACAGTCGGTTTTTTCCTTTCCTCGTTACCTGCGAGTGCTCAAGCATTTTCACCGGCGCAGAACATAAAATTTTTTTTTCTTTGCTTTCCTTAATTCCTTTCTCAGTCCTTTTAAAAGATTCTGACAAAGCAATGTACGAAATTGCTTTGTACAATTGTTTGTGTATATTCCGTACGCTTAAAAAAATCTTCAACCACAAATGGCGCCAAATTCAAAAAGATTAATATTCAAATTTGATTCCGAGAAGCTCCCACCTTTGCTTCAGAAACTACAAAGTTGACAATGAATTTTCTTCGCGCAACACTTATTGCGATTTCATCTCGCGTGTCAGGAATCGACTGCTTTATTATTGCCCTGTCGTGTTAATATTTTTGTCAGAAGCGACGTAAAAAGCATCGCACCTCTCGTGTCGGTGGCTAATATTTTTCGTCAGGGGGGCCCGCGTGCATGACTGAGCGCTCCACATTGCGCAAGCCCGATTGTCGTCACGACGCGAAACACGCAAATTGCACGGCGGGGCTCGTGTCGCAAGTGCGTCCGCCAACACACTTGCACGCGGCGGCGGCGGCGGCTGGTAACCTTGCAGGCCGTTAGAACGCGCCGTTTCAAGAGCAGGGTAACGCAACGGCACCGAAGCGCTCGAGTTTCCTCTCCCGTCTCTCGGTGTACGTGTAAATGCAATGCCATTGCAGCCTCGTGCAAGTCTCGCGCTCGACGCTGATGCGTTATACGCTCCAGAAGGCGCGTGCCCTCGGAACCGCGTGATTAAGCGCGTGTCGCTCGTTGGACGTGTTTCGTTATTTCTCCTCGTTGTGAAAATGAGATTAACACGCGGGCGTATATGGGTGCTTTTCGGAAAATATGAACTTTTACATCCCTAGATAGTAATTACAAAGGATTTCCAATTATTTTCATTATATTAAGCACTCTATACACGAAGAGAAATTTTCAAGTTAAAATTACTATACTTTGAGGAGTTGAGACTCAAACTTGGCTTCAGATGTAAATTTAGTACACTTATATGAATATTTATTGTAAATAATACTACACTGTATAGCAAAAATTCGACATGTACTTTTAAGTATGCGGTATCGTAAAATATTGGTATTCAGTATAGTAAAATTTAGGCGACTTTGTGTTAAATGTATGCATGTAGATTAGCAAATTCTATTAATACTACCGTGGTATCTATAGATAATATAATTCTATTGATACTACGTACGAGAGTTTGAGGGTTCATGTTTTAATTTTTACAACATTTTTTTGAAACACGTTTGATCTTTGCAGATTTGAGAATCAAAAAGTTCACATTTTTTATTAAAGTACGCTTAATACTTAAAATATTTTTATAAATAGTAGAAAATTTTGGTTTCGAAATTTTGCATGAAATAAAATTAATTACGGTACTTATAATGAATAAATTAGTTACCCAACGATATAGTTAACTTTGAAGTTTTCAAGAATTAAAAAGGGTACGCTTTCGTGAAGAGAAATTTACCAGCGAATTTCACTTTCTACGTCCCAATCGTTTTTCGAAGTATGCGGTCGTCTCCATAGTCTTCTATTATCTTTCATTATACCTTTCTTTTCTCAGCAACTATTTAATAATAAACATAACAAAAAGCATATGTATATGATAACAAACATAATTCAGTAAAAAGGTATTTTCATTTTAATTTATTTATTTAATAAAATTTTTCATTTTACCTTATGATGAATTTTCACGAAGATTTTAAGTTAAATATTACACAAACATAATAAATTAATAATAATTTATAGTATTCAGCTTTCCTGACTTTGAAATATGAAAAAAGCTTCTAAAACAATTTACTTTTTTCTCCATTTAGTGCAGATATATTTAAGCAATTTTCAATTCAATGTTGTTTTTCGCGCACTGATTCTACTTAAATTTTATTCGGCAAAGCAAAAGAAAATTACTACGCCCATCAATTTTCTTGATTTAACTTACTTAATTTATCTTTCCATGTAGAATAATTAAGACAGCAGGAGCCTGCGATTTTCGCTTCCATGTTACTCGTTAAGATATATTTCTAAACAAAAACCCTAGAAAATACAGAAATTAACTGTACGAAAGCAAACGACTCGTGAAAATTAACAGCACGGAGAAACAAGCCTCCTTGTCGCTTGAATTGTGGAAAAAGCTGCGCAAGCAAATGTCTCGAAATTCTCCCCTCGAGCTGGAATTAATTAAACCGAATGCACTCGAGATTACGGGTATCGAATTTTCCTGAAGTACGCCTGCATGCGCAAGGAACACAAGCAGGGCACGGAAAAAAGGAGGCGACTCTGTACCGGATCGATACATCCTGGGGCAATTTTTTTTTTTCGACATCTTCGTCCGACCCTCGCGTGATTTTTCGACGAGATGGGGTGACGACCCCCTCGAGTCTGATCCTCCGCGCACCTCCAGCTTGTCCATCGGTGGAAATCGAAACTCGAGTGTGCAAGAAGCTCGGTAGAATTTTTTTTTCCGCTTGGCAAGACTCGACGTCGCAATTAGTTAGGTCGAGGGGAACTCCCTTATTCCCTTTTTTTCGGTATAATGAAGTTCTTCACGCGGAATCGAAAATTTATGTTTTCGGAGAACATTTGTTTTTTCTTTTAATTTTGACATTTTTATAAAGTGCATCGTGCATGTATTGGATATTTTATAGTTTGTGTCACTGCGATGATATTCTGAGGTCTAGTAATAATTGAATTTTTAATGCTATCGTGGGTGCATACCTTGATTTTACATAGAATTATTTCATTTACGAGAATTATTATTGGGTGCTATTCAAGTTTACAGGTCTTTAAAATTGCAGCCGTATGAATGCAATTAGCTTTGATTTATTGTAATGTACAAAATTTTGCGCCGAGGTCTCATTAAAATTGACTTTTGAATTTACCACATTCATTTAGCTTTTAATAACTCCCCGTTAATAGGACTATGAAACAAAGTGACTAATGACTGTAACAGTGCAGATTTTCCCATTTATTTAATCTTCTTATACGAGCTCAATTATGCACGATAGATCGCCATTTACGCTTCCCAAAAATCCTTATCATCGTTGAAAAAAAATTGTTACGCTAATCAATTAATTAGTTAAGCGGTAAGAAGATTACGAATTAATCAAAAGAAGAGTTTATTGCTGAATATTTTAAAATACAGATAAGTAAAGTTGTGAATTTATATAGCAAATTTTACAACAAAATATATTTTCAGAGTTGCATAGTAAATTTTACACTGAGAAAAATTTAATTGTTAAAATTAAGAAATTTAATAATTAAAAAATTAAAATGATTAAAATCAACATAAAATTGTTTAATATAATGTGAACTCATTAATTTTCAGTTGCGTGATTGAAATAAGCGTCACGACACTTTCAACAGTGACAGATTATTTCACACGATAAATTTATCGATATTAAATTAATTTTTTGTACATCGTACACTGAAAGAAATTTTGAAACGTCAGGTTCTCATAATTTATATAATATTCATATTACCATTACTTGGAACGAATTTAATACAAGTAATGATGTACAGAAGCACCAACGTCAAATTATGATAGAACATTTTCAACGTTACATTGTTATATTTCCAAGTTGGTAATAAAAGAATTCAAAAGTGCATTGAACCAATGCAGTTCTATAATGGGTGCATAGAGCTTTGTCGATGGTATTGCCACACTCCTATGCTTCATGGTGCGCGCGTGGGTACTAGACGTTGGGATCGTGACGCTACCATCATCGAAGCGCTGAGCACTTTCCTTGGTACTTCAAGCGGTCAACGCATTCACGAACTGTAGTAATGTGAACTTTTGACTGGAGCAATACAACTTTGGAAATATAATACAATTCGTCAACTGTACGCTACAGAATCACATCATGATGTTCTTTCACTCCGTTTATGGTATTTTGAGAGTTCACTAATATACGAGAATGTAACTATTCAAAACATTTTGACTTCCACGCTTCAAAATTTCTTTCAGTGCAACCAATCTGATTATATTTCTGCTTTTAATTTCCCATTTTTAACGCTTACGATAAGCCCTTATTACCATCGCCGAGCTTCAATTAAAGCTCCAACTTTAATTCATGACAGTGGAGATAAACAAAAACAAAAAAAAAAAAAGAAACGCCTCTCTTAATCAAATGAATTTCCGCGCGAAATACGCAAACGAGCCTCTTGTGACTCCGAAGCATCGGGCGTTAAAGCTCAATCCGATTTTCCGCGAATTAAGCGCGCACGAAGGAGTCGTCAGGTGAATAAAAACGGATCAGGGGCGTATAATAGGGGGTCCTATTCATTGGTCGGGGCTCGTTCTTTTCGCGCGCAAATAAATCGCGCCGCGCCGGGGGCACATTATATCCGGAGAATAATAAAGCCGCCGAGTCGCACGCCTATGTCCCGATGCGTCGCGCTGCGCGTATACACGCGCCCGCCTCGTAAATGCGCGATTTAAGGGATGGACCTTTAGCAGCCTCCACTTTCCTCCATAATTCATGCGAGCGCGAGGGATTAACAATGGCCGCGCACAACGCTTATTCAGGAAAAGTTCGGTGCTTCTGCCGCGAGCCACCCATTCTTTCGGCTGCATATAGCTTGCCTATTCAGCGTCGGCCTATTGCGGCTCTCGTTTTATCGCCAGCGAAACGAACCGCCTGGATGTTCTCCAAGATGGGTGGTTTCTGCTGAGGCTCTTCTAGTTCTTTTTCCTTTTTCGTACTGGGACTTTTCGTTTGGGTAGGTCAAGGGATATTAGCGGCTAAAGGGGGAAGCTTGAGAACGGATTTTTTAGGTTTTTATGCAACTCTGTGCGTAAAAGTTCTTTTTACGCACGCTTGCGCGTGTAAAAGCGGCCTTTACATCCGTCGTTGCATAAAATATTGTTCGATACACCTGTGAAAATTGATTCTCGGAATCGTGTGATTATCACTCTCGCTTCGCTCGGGCGCTAAACTCACACTCTTCCGAGACTCAACTTTTTCGCACTTGTATCGAAAACTACTATTAAGGCTTTTTATTTATTTATTTGATACACCGAGAAAAAAGATTCTTTATTGTAAAGTAATCAATTTCCTTATTATAAAGTAATCAATTCAGTTATAGTTAATACATAGTATTAAATCTTAATGCATATTTCTTAACTATTAGGAAACTAGATTTCATTTGTTTATTTTACGTATCGTTCATGACTTCGCTTTAACCTACTTCAACTGCTTATTTCTTAATTATTAAGAAATATGCAATTACAAAAAATTAAAGTCCCATTTCTTAATAGTTAAGAATTATTCTTAACAGTAAGGAATCTTTTTTCTCAGTGTATCCTGGTAGAAAAGTTAGTTACTTAGTTAGCTTGATTAATAACAATACGCTAATATCGGTAGCTACAAATACACTTCGCGTTAACAGATCGTAAGCTACAAAGCTAAAAATACGGTCAATTCTAAATTCACATACTGCATTTAGTGAAAAAATTACCATTCTGTATTATAAATTTTACTAGAATTCTAGTATTGAATAGTAATATTTTACTAGAACTAGAAACTAGAATAGTAATATTTTGACTAAATTCAGTCTGTGATTCTGCTTCCAGACTGGATTCGCCGATTAAAAGCAAGAAATAATTTATTTATTTATTTTCTGAAATAAATTACCTTATTTATCGTATTTTTTTTATTTCGATCTACAACGTACCATAACTCGAGAAATAATTTGTGTTATTTAACATGAACAGTTCAGTTATAGTCAATTCGACATGTACTACTTAACCAGACTAATTTGAAAATAATCCATTAGATAGAAATTGTTATTAAAAAAAACGGTGTTAACGCTAGATATATTAATTTCCTGTCCTGTCGCAGAAGCCAGCCAGCGAGACAGAAGAAAAGAAAAAGGTGTATAAGCAAGTTCGTGCGACGCAAAGTTAGATTTATGCTCGCGTGTATAAAGGCGTCATTCCTCCCCCTTTTTTCCTCCATGATCCGCGTTCTCAAGCCGGAAATCCACCTGTCTCACTCTCTTTTTTTTCCATCGCTTTTCGCTCATTTCCTCTTTTCGCGATCGGATTTCTTTTATTTTTCTTCATCCTCGTTCGTACTCTGCGGATTTCACGTAGTCGCGAAGACTACTTCGTTAATGAACGCGCATCGATGAAGCGCAGTTTGTTTTCCTCGTTTAATTAGCCGACGACGGTAATTTAGACTTACGGTATTTCTTAATGCTAATTGCTGATTAGACAATTATTTTAATTTTTAAACGAACAAATAATATACGCAATTTTATGGATTATTTCAAAAACTTGAATAATAATCTTCTCTTAAAAACACGATGGCAAGATATTATTGATCATTTTCAAATGTGACTTTATTGGCTTGCGGACAAAAAACAAAACGGCAAATGGCGCGAAAATTAAAAATAATTAATCTGACATCGAAAACTAGAAAAGTATAGCGCGCGCAAATAGTTATCGAAAAAAATCAGTGATATAACAAAACTTATTTGTAAATCTTAATTTTACACAAAACATCAATAATTTACAATTAAGGTAATTATACTTAAACATTCTTGATTGTAATAAAAACCTGAATTGGATTAGTTTAATTAATTTAATTAATTACCCTTGCGAGAAAGTTAACTTTTTTTTACAAACCAACAAAACAAAAACGCATTTTCTCGGTCTAATTGAGTTCTAATCTCGCATGGAGCGTCTAAACTGCACAGACCAGTTCTCGCGTCCATCGCAAACCCGGGATGGAGGAGGCTCGTCGTAGCTGAGGTGAAAAGGAGCGAAATGTCGAGCCTCCGAGAGCCCGACGACCAGCCTTGGACGCATTATCGGGTTGCCCGGCTGCGAGGCAACTGTTAGTGCTTGCTATTAGTGCCGCGGCTGCTGCACGTGTGTTTGTGCAAACACTTTGGTGAAGCCGCTCCGCGAAAACAATTGTCGAGGAGGTACGTTGCTGCCTCTTGTGCCGCGGACTCGGCCTGCTTCTTCTTGCCGCGTTATTTATGATTTTTTAATTTGCGATTCTGCATACGCATGATTTATATAAATCGTGTGAAAAAAAATTATAACGAGTTTACAAAATGTTTATTATGAATTTAACTTATAATATATAAATTGAAATCTTTGTAGATAATAAGCAATCATTTTCATCCAATTTTTAATAAAGTTTCTGTATATTACTAAATACGTAAATTACTAAAAGTATAGTAAAATTTAAAATTCGTTCTATTTAAAGTAGTAAAAATTACTTAAAATTTAATCAAAATCGACAGAAAACCAAGGGGTGCTAAGACTACCGTAAAAATTTAGATAATTTTTACCCAACTATTCTGTCCGTATAATTAATGTTGAAAATAATGTACAAAACATTTCATTGTACACAATTTATAAAAATTTTATAAAATGTTTACAAATTCAATTCATTATATACATTTTATAAAATACCCCTTATAAACATTTTATAAACCCATTATAATTTCTTTTCGTATGGTATTCATTTATTCGGTATTCTTTATTTAAATAACCGAAGATGCTGATGGGTATGTGCAGATTTTACGAGCTGATTTTTCACTGATTATTAATGATAGTTTATCATAAGTATTAATTAATTTGCAGTGATTACGATCTGGCTGAAACTAATTTTATCGTGAACTTTATTACTCGAGATTTTGTGAGGTAAATCCAGGCTTGCGGATATTTATATAAAATTCGCTATATTTTTTTGCAATAAATGCCTCGAAATAGATGAGCAGGGAATTAATTGTTAAAGAAATTTTAATAATTATGTATTTTTAATAGTATTTTAATTGCATTATAACGTACTGTAGCTTTTATTCCAACAATATCTTATTCATATCTTGCTATTTAATTTTAACTATTGCCTATAAATTACTCTGATTGGAAGCGAATCGATTTTTTAACATTTAATTGGGTTAGCAAAACTAATTGAAGATATTTATAATTTTGTTAGAATAAAGCGGCTTTTTAGCTATTAGGAAAATGAGTTTTTATAGCTTTATTGGAGTTGGTTAATTATGCATACAAAAAAGATAAAAATAAGATTCGAATGTTGAGAACAATTTTCTCACGGAATTATTTTTTCCATATTTCAAATGCAAATCCTTTTATGCGCTATTTACGTTATCAGGATATTAGCGTACTAAAATTATATGTATAGTGTTATTCAGAGAACGAGATGCTCTATACAAAATACTTCGTTTTTTTAAAGTAAGATTTTTTTTTGCTGTAACTTGAATGCTTTTGTTATGATCTTGCATTATGTATACTTTCATAACCCGAATCTAGTTAAAATGCAAACTCTTTAATAATTAAATTAAAAGTATTAGTAATTCTTTAACAAATAATTTTAAAAAATGACGGAAATTGTCTTTGCTTGTAACGAATTTATTGATTTGATTCGTTCGTGGCTTGAACTTAAAATTAAAAAATTGATCTATCCAATTTAATTAAATGTATAATAATTTATTTAAAATAATGAAAGAATTTTATACTAGTATACCTAGATTGTTAAAACTATCGTTAAGTTTTTGAATATACAGCAAATCTGAATTATAAAGCATTTACATAATTTGAATAAAAAATAAATATACCGTTGCGATCTTCATTTTTTAACTTATAAAATTAAAGTACATCATAAATGAATAGATACGAGAGAACTGAATGGACTAGAAAAATAATTTAAGCTCCGATCACCGGCCGCATGCAAATCTCGCCGCAAAGCTCTGGATAAATCGATAGTATGAGAGTAGCGCCGAAAAAGACACTCAAAAGTCGCGGTAGCTCGAGAAGAATAAAAAGAGGGAAAAAGGGTTAAAAGGTAGCCATATTTCGTAGCTTGGCAAAGGATTGAATGAAGTGGCTGCGCAGGCGTCTTATTAGATTTGGGCCGAGCCGATGGCAAACTCGATTTGCCCACACGTTCGCGCGCCCAGGAAAGAGAGAGAGAGAGAGAAAAGACGCGGGAGACGCGTCGACGACCTCCCCAAAAGCGTGTCTTTTGAGTCATCGTCTCTACCGACTCTCCTTCCCTTTTCCGTATATATACGTCGCTCACACCTACGCCTCCTTGCGTCTGCGCTGTTTTCGGCAGACTCGACTTTTTTCACCGATGGATGGGTTTTACACGGATAGGGTGAGCGTCAATTTGAACGCTGCCGGGATTTTCGGATGGGGAGGTTTATACGGCTCGATGGCTTCGAAAAACTTTATTGAACGACGAAATTTTAGGGACCCAGATAGTTTTAGCTTTTTTTTAGTATAAGTTGAAATTGTTTTCACCATTCAAATTATACACCGAGATAAATGTTTTGGAAAAATTACTTTAATTCCAGTAAAATTTACTATTGAGTCTGAGAGAGAGCCTGAGAGAGAAAAAAATGTATTGCCTAGAAATTGTTATTATATATTCAGTTAAACAAATAAATGGATTTAATATATACATTAAATGTTGACATTTAGATGAGATTATACAGAAAGTAGGTTTTTTTTTTCATTTCAATGTAGTACTTGATTAAATGACTGAGCTATATACAAACCCTCGCATAGGGGTAACAATATTCTTTTCCACCGTCACTTCGTACCCTAGTAATAATTCAGGAAACCTTCGTATATTTCCCGGCCACCTTTTTAAAATATATTACTTTATAACCCGTGTTATATTACCAGCCGTTTGACAAAGCTTCTTTTCTGTGTTTCAGGTACGTAGAGCATTTCCCGCAGCGGAAGTCCATAACCCACATCTGGTCCTCCGGCAAACAAAGTAAGAGCACCTAAAAAAAAAAACTCCGTCAATTTCTCCGTGAGTACGACGCCAATTCCGTTTCACGGGAGTTGCATCACTGCACGCGTCATAATTCCGGCGGCAGGGGGAGGGGGTGTGTACGCTGGGCAACTTTCGCGAGAGGCGAAACCGACGGGCCGCAAAAAGAGCCCGAGATTCGCTCGCGAGGCGGGGGCCAGTAATATACGCGGCCAAAGAGGAGGGACACGTACATAAGCGTATCCCTCTCGGTGCTTTTTGCCTGCGTCGAAGTACCGACCGACAGTAAAGCGAGCGCGTATCGGTGGCAACGCCGCCGAAATGCATGACTCCTTTTTCGGTCGATCTTCCGCGCATGTACCCCTCTTTCCCCTTTTCCAGGATGTCTACTGGAATAAGGCGGATTGATTTTGCTTCTTTTTCATTTTCTGTAGTTTGCAAGGAACATGCTAAATCAGTTGGAATTAAATTTTACTCTTAGTTTATAGTGAAACACTCGTACAGTTAAATTTAAACCTATTGGTGTCAAATTTGACTCTACATGAATAGAGCGATATAAATTCATTTAAAGTAGAGTAAAATTCACTCTAAGGGAGTAGTAAAATTTCACTCCATGAAGGGAGTTAATTTCACTACAAAATTAAAGTAAAAATTTGACTCCAATAGAGTTAATTTTCACTCTACTTCACTCCAGCTGATTTAACGCGAAGATCCTTTCCATCAAAGCTTGACATTTTAAGTTCCTTTATCATTATTAATTCAGCATGGTTTGAGCGGTGAAATACGTCAGAAAAAAAACGACTTCCTAATCTCGCGAATCTGAGTAACGATGACCTAAAAACGTCAGGGTTCGGGTTGTAAAGAAGGAAAAACAGTTGTAAATTTGGAATACTCGAAATGTGCCAGCGGTGCGTTATCGGAGAGAAGGAATTGGTCGTATAAAAAGTGCCTTGGGGACATCAAGCGGCACATGAGATAAACAATCGAGAAATCGCGCGTTTACGCGGTGGAAAAGAGAGCGAGAGGGAATGAGAGAGTGAGAGAGAGGAAAAGTTCCCCTGCGCCGGCATTGATTCCCCGCCGCAGGCACACGCACATGCGTAACAGTCTAATGTGTACGTACAGTCTGTCTATGTCGTTTTTTTCTTTCTCCTTCTGTCTTCGTCGGCCTGTACCCCACGCGTTATCGCCCAGTGCTGAGGCTATTGTCTTCCGCCCCCGACGTACACTCACTTTCTTCTCAAGTATATTTTAACGTTTCATCTTGGGTAATTCTTCTTCTTTTATTTTGTTGGATACTAATCTTGATTTTTCTGCGGAATAGTTTAAATAGTTTAAAGAATAATTTATAGATGTAAGCGGGATTTAGCTTAATAATTATTAACAAAATTAACAAAATTGTAATATTAACATTTAACAGCTGAAAAAAAGCTCCTGCTACAAGACCTATTATATATTTGTAAATCAGTTTGCACTAAATAATTTTGTATAGTCGGAAGAAACATGAAAAGGTTTCTAATGCTAAATAAAAAAAAAAGTATTCATTAATTTGTTGAGTTTGTATGAGCATCATCTCTCAATTTACTTAATTTAATTACCGATAGTTATATGTCAGTAAAAATTACTTAAAATTTAAAAATTGGTGTGTAATATAGTTAGGGCTAATTTTTTGTTAAGTACATTCTTTAAAATTCGAATGAAACGTTCATCGACAAGTATTAGTTTAAAACAATTAATTATCCTGTAGGTTTTTCTGATATTTTTATTTATTACACATGTCCATTCGCAATAATGCCATTTGCAAAGAATTTAAACAACTTTATACATAAATTACATTTATCAGTTTTTTATTACTCAAAACAATAAAGAAATCCTGTTCGTATTTATTCATCTTTTTTAATCAGAGACTATAATTGAAAAAAAAAATTACAATACTTAGCATATTGTAAAATCTTGCTATATCAAGCAATAAACAGTCTCAATGCAAAACCACTTCCAGGAAAAACCAGCACGGATAATCTAAATTTCTCGCGGCTATGCAAATCTACGAACTTTCTACAGACGATCGCGGATATCCAAATTTCAAGGGGAGGAGTGGGGAGGAGGCAGCGTCCGACGAACAAAAAGTACAAAAGGATGAAAAGAAAAGCAGCGACATCTCGATTTCGGTCACGTCCAAACGAAGTCCTTCTCTGCTTTTTTTTTTCTTCCCCTCAAAAGGCTACGCTCCTGGGGCAAAGTCGCCGGGCCACCGACACACGCACGTGCGTCTAGACGCCGGCTTCTTCCCCCGTTTCATACATCTGCCCCATGCGCTGTCGGGCCCTATCTCCCTGGCGGCCCTGCGCATCTACATGTGTTTTCCTCTTGGCACCCTCTTCCTCCCCCGGCACCTCCCCTTCCCGCTTTTCTCCTATATACCTGTGCCGTCGTCTCGGTCTTTTGCGTCCGAACCCTCCTTGAGTCTTTTTTTCTTTTTCTTTTTTTTTGTTCGTTTCGCGGGGAGGGTGACGACGCGACGAGTGATATAGCCCACGGCGTGAATTGAATTGAGCTTGAGGAAAAAAACATTTTTTTCTTTCATTTTGAAGAGTATGGGGTTAAAAATAAAATGCAACGATTGACCGTTTGAGGAATGGAGTGACTTTGAACGAAATAGACACTCGGGTGTATCTTCTTCACTGGTTAGCGCGAGGTACAGTTTCTTTTTTTCCTTTTTCTAACAGCTCATTACCTTTTTAGTCATTATGCTATTAAAAAGACTGGCGAAACTGTACATTCAGCAAAAAAGAATTCAATTTTCATGTTCCGCTTCAACGTCAATGTAATTTCTTCCTGTCATTGTGTTTTTGCAAAATTGGAAAGCCTGCTTCTTCTTTTTTATTGCTCATTAGTTCTTATTCGATATTTCGATTTACTGTCAAAATCAGAGTTTAATCTTTGGTTAATTCTTCAGAGTATAATCGTAGTATGGATCAAAATACAAAAAATTGCGATAAAAAAAGTAGCTTTTGTTATCTTCATTTGATACGTCTAAAGCTTATTATTGTTATTATTATTTTTTTAGAGAAAAATATTTTTCTTAGTGACTAATGTCTTACTCACGTAGTATATTTATGATAATCTGCGTTTTAAAATGCGCAACATAAAAATTGGGTCTACATTTTTATCGTTATTCTGCAAACACTTGGTCACTTAAATTATAATAAGAAATACATTGTAATAAATATTACTCTGTATGCACTATTAACCTAGATTTATCCTATTTAACTATACAAGTAGCAAATTTTCTTCTTTTATTTCTGTGAAATCGGTAATCCATCTGTACACACATTTACTTATATAACAAACGAGTAGAAATTAGCCTTTAAACAACAAGTTCACTTAAAAAATATCTAAAAAAAAAATTTCAAAAATATATCAGTAAAAAAGAAAGAACGAAGAAAACGTATCGATCCCTCAACACAGTGTATACAAACTAAACCGCAAAAAAATAATAAGACGGAACTCCGCAATCTTTCGCAACGCTCGAAATCCATGCAGGACCCACTCATCGCAATCGATACTCCGTCGCGCCTAATCGGTGCCTTAAAAACAAAAAGAAAAAAAAAACGAATCCGAGTCCAAGATTCACTCTCGGCAGCGTGTCATCCGCACACACATATTTATCGCTCGTGCGTCTCGCTCGCTATATGGGCAAGCCCGAGCTCTCGCTCAGGCTGGGCGCGCTCGCGAGGGGGGGGAGGTGGAGAAGCCGCGCCGCTCCCCGCGGCTCCCCGCTTCCTCCCACGCCCGGGGGGCCGCCGCCGCCGCCGCTGCCGCGCCGGGACCATCGCGGCGCGCCGCTCCATTCCTTAGCCGAGCCTCGAGCCGCGCGCACCTCCGGCGCGAGCAGCACGACACCGACCCACCGACCGAATCGAGAGAGACGAACGTCGTCGTGCTCAATCATAAGAAAAAAATTTTTTTTTTACTTAAACGCCGCGAACGCCCGAGCGCGCGTCGCAAAAAAAAAGTGCAAGTGCATCGACGGGCATGTGCGCGTGCGCGGCGTAGAGTGCGGCCCTGACAGCGGCCCCGGCGAAGGTGCACGCACACCGTGCAGTGTCCATGGAACGAACTCTGTAGAGGTGCCGAGGTGTGTGTGATCCCTGGGGACTCCTTCGGCCGGGACGCTCCCCCGAGGTGTGTGTCACCGCTGCCGCCGCCTCTGAGTGTTTGTGTGTGTGAGAGTGTGGTGTGCGCAACGACGACGGCTACGAGGAGGAGGAGGAGGCGCACAACTCGTTACGCACCGCGGCGCGCCGCTGTACAGTGACGTAACCTAACCTCATCCGAGGGCGACTAACCTGTCGTGCGAGGCGGACCGGACAACCCCGGAGCAACAGAGCCGCGACCCCGCGGCTTCCGAGGGCTTCGGAATATCGGACATACCCGGCGCTCCGAAAATTCGTCCAGGGTGCGATCACCCCCCGAGGGATTTTCAATTTCGGAGCAAACTTCTTGGTCTGCTCTTTTCTCTTTGAGGAGGTCGACGATGTTTCGGGCGTACGGGACGGCACCGCCGGAGACGCCGACACCCGGCGATCTCTACACCTGGAACTCGCCGTTTTACAATAAAGGTGATGAAATCCGAGCGACGTTATGTACACTTTTTGTTTCTGTTTTGCATTGTTGCGCAAACGTGGATGCTCCGAGTTGCTTCAAATTGTTTTGTGTGGACTATTTTTTCCCTTTATTTTTCGCAATGATGCTTCCCCGCGAGTGTGCGAAAACTACAGCTTTTATTATTATACTTTTATGTACTTTTTTGCTTGTAGACGAGGCTTTTAAATTTCGGAGCAGAATCGTTTAAATTTTGTTTGTAGCTCTTATAGGCCGAAAAGATTTACAGCGTTTTTTTTAACGTTTTAGTTATTTATTTTTGTAGGCGAATTTAAATTTCGGAGCAGAGTAGTTTCAATTTTTTTTTCGGTCAAAATGTTTTACAGCATTTTCGAAACGATATCGACGATTTTCCGGCTGTTCTTGTGCAAAATGCCGCTTAATGGCGCGGAAGAGCTCTTATCAAATCTCTGACATATACAAGGATATCGGGTATCGTGCATTTCTTGAAATGCGATAGCACCTTTACTAATATTGACACGCGAAAAGACGTAAACTTTTCTTATGTTTCTCTGTCAAATGAAATGACTTTTTCCAGTAATTATTGTCTACCAGCTGCGGCTCTGTTAGCTACCTCGTTAATTTGTGTACTTCGTTAAAACGTCATACGTCATTTGAATGGGGCATCGTGTAATCATAAGAAACATTTATTTTTCACAACGTCCATGCATGAAGATTCAACTGAGAGGCATTAAAAGACACGTAGAACGGCCACGGTCCTTGGGAACGTCACTAATTATTTCATTCACTGTCTGGCTTCAAACTCATCTAGTTCTATCTGGACAGAGGCTAAATGTGCCCGCATCCCCATTAATGATCCCGCTGCTTAGAAAATTTTCCGCCAGGGTCAGCGCCTTCAATTCCAGAGAGTAATTTTCCACGCTCCTTCCTCCCCCCCCTAAAAAAAAAAAACTAAAATGATTTTGTAACGTAACATTTAAAAATCGATGACAATGACATTTCATTCAAGGTCGCCGAGTAGTCCTAAGTGCAGAAAGGTATTTCACGATTTCCCTCCTTCGGAGCGATCGATAGGCCGTCTCGTCTAAATTTAGCGGTGCCTTGACTCTCCTTCTTTCCCCCGACGTCTGTATATACCTACAAATCTCCAATTTTTCGCAAAACGCCTAAAAATTAAGTTGGAAGCGCCCAATTGAAGAGAGATAGAGAGGAGAAAAGTACGTACATAACGCATCGCTGCTTTCACCGGCGAAGTGGAAGTCCGGATAAATCGGTAGCCAAGAGTTTTGCCCGGTGAAAAAAAAAAACTTTCATTTGCATAAAGGAACGCCTTTTATTCATGCGCAAATTGAGAGAGGCGCCGGGAAAGTGCAATAACACCCGGGCGGTGGCACGAGTGCGTGTGCGTGCGCTCGGGGCGCCGGGCAACGTGATTCGCTGCTTATACGCGTTTTTTTTTTCGATTTTATTCTCTCTCTCTCTCTATGTCTCTTTGCCTCTGCTTGCGGTTTCCGCAGCGATCCGAGGGCGGCGTAAACAATTGGACCTGTCGACTCGTTTTATTTACGTGGCCGCAGCTGTCAACCATCTCCAAGCCTGTCAGTGTACACCTGAATCGGTGCACCTACGCGGGATTACGCAAGAAATCGGTGATAAAACGCTGATTGTTTATTACTCGTTCGTTTGCAGGAGGCACGTGGCTAATGCTCGATGCTTGGTCGAAGCCTTTTTTTTTTTTAAATTTGCAAGGAAAATGCAAAGGAATTCGCTGTAAACATCAGGCGATGAAGCACGAGCAATTAAAATCGAAGTTGGCTTCATTGTTTCTCGGACAATGCGTGTTTTCTTCGCGTCGACAAGGTGAAACCAAAGAAATCGACGGTGACAATTGAAATGACTAAATGCACCAGTCTGTATGGTGATTATTGTTGAGAAAAAAGGTAGCTTGTTTTCAGTAGCTAAAAAAATACATTTTTTAATCTTCAAATTCAAGGATGAACTACTTTGTGGTAGAAGTTCTCTTCGATTTAATCTCTCTCTTTTTTTTAGATGATCTCTAATTCATGATCCACTTGGGATCACCTTGACATTTTTTCCAGATTTTACGTAAAGTCTTAAATAAAAATGCTGCCAGAAACAAATGGAACGAATTCGTAAATGGAAATCGCCGCGAAGCATCATATTTATATGGCACATTCTATCGTCATCGACCATATCAAACATGTGACGTTGAAGTCGACTCATCTGTCGTTACATAAAAATTCTACTTTTTATACAATACATTTTCATTGGCCCTACATTTGTGATCAAAAAATGTTTTTTTACTCCATTTTGTCGAGTGTAAAAACTTTAATTAATGGTTCCCTTTTCAATTAACTTTGCTAAATCTACTTTTAAATTCATTTAAAAAATATAATTAAAATTAAGTAAACATAATTGGGCAAGAGGCTGCAGTAATAGTAACAACGTTAAACGGAGTTGTGAAGGCTGTATTTTTGTAACAAAACTCTAAACTGTTTCCTAACACCATTTATATCCTTTCCTGCCTTCATTGTTACACTTTTTATACCTAACTTACTTAGTTTGCAGTTAATATAAATAATCAAATGAACAGTGCAAAGTTGAATTAAATTAATGATTAATAAATTTTGAAAATCAATAATTTTCATATTCCCTACCTTCTAAACCTGAAATAGTGGAACTTTACTAAAATTAGTGGAGGATGCTCCACTAATACATAAATTGTGAAGCTCTGCACTAATTTTCAGTAAGAATTCACTAATTATAGTAGTTTTTCACTGATTCAACTTTAAATAGTAAAATTAACCTTATTAAAAAGGTCTTATAAAACTCCATAAAACGATACAAAAATCGCATAAAAGTCGATCAATAATTCATCAGATTTTATAAAATTCAGAATTAGTTTATAAGATTCTTTCCATTATGAAGCTTCTAAAAACCGAGCATTAGTTCTGTGGTAATTTTGAAAAAGGGCTTAAGTCTATTTCGAAATCGTGAAACTATTTTCATACTGTTTAAATGACAGTCTAGCAAATTCTAAAATATTTCGCGTATTATAGTATATTTATTATTAAAAAAAAAAACAAATTAGAAATAAGCTTCCCAATTACTTCCCTGCTACAGTCAGACACATAAAATTGCAAATATCTCGAAATTATGAAAATGCGACTTGTGCGCTTTTTCAAATTCACCACAGAGTTCTGATTAGAAAAAAATTGGCACTGCCAGTAGAGTCGGTATACCGTACAGAGGCAGCCATAACCTCTCGTTTCGATGATAACCGGCGCGAGCAACGCTCCGAGGCCTGGCCGTTGCACGTATACGGCAAATTGCAGTCTGCTTTACTTAACAGTGCCATTGGGAGGAGGCAGCGACGGCGCATTAAACGGCCGCTGCACACAAATCGACGCTGCCCCCTCTATCTATCTCTCTCTCCTTTATTTTTCTGCCTCGCCTCCTCGCGGCCACACTCGATACGGAGAGTCGCGACACGCGATCCATGTATGCGTGCACCTCGTGTTTCCACGTGCGTAATGTATATACGTATATATGGCTGCACGCGGGCAGCACACGTGATGCACTTTTTTTGCAACTCGGCCCACGGCTAGTTTTGCGGCCTAAATATTCATTTGCTTTGGTTTTACTGTGAGTTATTGGACGCTTTGGGAAGGTACGCGTTTAATTAATGAACTATTCAACGGACAGATATTAAAATTGTTCAATGTTTTTTTATATACATGAATTGTGGATGATAAATTAATGGGAACTGGTTGAGGATCTAATTTATTTGTTGTTTTTATTTAGATTAGGAATGTAAAAGTACCGGAATGAGGGTAGATAAAATTGATAATAGTTTCACAAACTGATAAAGAATAAATACCAGATTTTTTATAAAATACATGAAGAGAGAAAAACGCGTAATTCCTAGTTACTAACATTATTTAAATAAAAGTTATTCTTTGACCAAAACAGTATTGTAAAATTTTGCAACTAAAAAAATCGACTGCAGCGTAGAAAAGCAGATTTTTTTGCAGCTTATCCACAAGAACATCTGGAAACACCGAACTACAATGAAATGAATAATTACTTCCTCGTAAAAATAAATTATTTTAATGTCGGTATTGTCGCGAATGTAAGTAGCCACGTGTAACGCAATTTTGTAATCTTTCAAAAACTTGTGAAAAATATTCTCCGCTCTAAAATGTCATAATTACGTAACTCGCACGGCTGTACAAAGTGCGCAAACAAAAAAAGTAATCCAATCGTGGCTTGCAGTAAAATAATGTAAAATAATTCCCACCAAAATCGAAGTGTCAGTCGAGAAAAACTGTTGAATAACTAATAAAAAAAATTATTTTCCTCTTATAATGCGAGGCACAGGCTGCTCGTCGTTTTGCGCGATATATTGTGCGGCGGGGGACGACACGTGACGCGACGTGTCGTCCGGTTTTCAAGGCGCACGCGCGTACGGAGCCTAGTGAGTAAGAGAGAAGCAGAAAAAGAGAGAACGCCGCTCGCGTGTTACAAAATAATTGCCACGACGAGTTGTTTGCCGAGAAATTGAGAAACCGATTGTGAACGACACCGATGAGACGCGCCTGGCCGCAAAATTCTCAATTTTTTTTCTCCTCACCTCGCGATGTGCGTTCCTACAGTACGCCCGCCGCTCGGTGCGCGTACACAGGCCTCTTGCTCGCGATGCGGCGAATTATCGATCGTAATTGTTTTGACGGCGCAGTAGTGAATGAAGCTCGTCTCTGAATTACACGTCGCGTCTATTTTTACTGGAAAGTTTCTGCAAGCTAATGCTAATATTCTGGAGCTTTCGGCGCTCGAATATGTCGAATCGATAATTCATTAAGCGCCATTAGCTGCTATCAGTGAGAAATTAAATGATAATAATGTGGAGGAGGTGAAGTCATATTAGTTAATAAATAGAAGTTAATCAATCAACGTAACCTTAGCTTGTGCGGTAGCAAAGAAATTGAAAATTAGAAATCGGAGTAATGGGGGAATGCTGACCGAGGATAAACTTTTGATGTCTCGTTAAGGCACTATTTTTAAAAACAGGGTCAATTGTACTATTTTGAATCGCGTCGAAGTGCGCAATTAGCTGATTCATTGGCTGTTTATCGACGCGGCGGTTTACTCTACGCGACGTTTACATTAAACAGCTGCATCAATCGATCCACCGTAAAAATATTATTCTCCCCTTAAAGTGGCCAACGCCACCTTTCTAATGAAATCGTCAAGGCGAATAAAATTTACTTTTATTCCATTGCGCAACGAACAATTTCTCTAACTCCAGGGATTACCAGACAATTACAAAATAGCGTGTAATATCGATTTACAGAATATTGATTGCTGCATGCGCTAATGAAAGCATTAAAATAGTTTCGTTATAAATTGTGCGCATTATTAATCTTAATTAAAATATTTAAAAGTATATTTTGATTAATATATTAATATACTTAAATATTAAATATTAATATTAATGTACTACAATATTTAAAAGTATATTACTATATTCAATTTTAGCTGCAGACCGAGTAAGGTAAATTACTCGAAATCTGGATACCTTCTAGAATGGAACCGAAAGATAGACAACAAAAAATAACTATAACAAAATATTAAAACGGTAAAACAATTTATTCGTTAGCATGATGTACCCGAATGCAGGACATATAATTTCAAGTGCAAATAGAGATTATCTAACTTTAGGAACCGCGTACAACTTTTTAAAAGTTATTTATTTAATATAAAAGAGGATAAAAATAAGTTTTTTTTTATATAAATCGGCAAAATGGATGAATGATTACATTAAGAATTTTCCAAGCAATTCGTTTCACTATCCTGTACTCGCCGTTTGTTATTTACTAATCTAAAAAAGTGTCCCGGTTTTGGGTACTTTACCTTATGTAAAATATCAACAGCAAACCAATCGTCTGTTGTTTAAAAAAAAAAAAAGAAAATCAGTCTACGACCGCATTTCTTGAGCGTAAAAACCGCTGATAAACCGTAATCTCTTATCAACTTTCTAATTCATTTGCCCAACCGCTTCCACCTCCCCCAATTTCTCCGGCGGACTTTCAACGTTCGCTTTTACCCAAGAAAAATGTCACCACCTCTCGCAATCCACTCGACTTCCACACTGCAGCTTGCAAAATGCATCCGAATCGCCGGCCGGTTAGTCCGCGCAGTAATCGAAGGTCAAGGCGCGCGAGAAAGAGAGAACCGATCTCTTCCCCTCCCGATCGGCGAACTCGCGTCCTTGCTCGGCAATCGGCGCGCGGCCTCCGGCTTCCGGCCCTTGCTCCAGCAACTTTCGCCTCACGGACTTTTCTCGAAGGCCGAGGTGCCGGGCACGCCGGTTATCGGCCATGTTTCCTGCTTTACCGGCTCGCGATCGGTTTTCCAGTTCTAGCGAGAGCCCCGCATGTACTCAGACACCCCCAGACCATTTTTGGATCTTTTCATGGATTGAGGTTTCTCGAGTCGAGTGAGTTACTTCGAGTTCTAGCTTGATTAATTGGAGGGATCAGTTACACGAGATGGTGTTCGCCAGTTAGGGAACAACATCGCAAGGCGAAATTGGATTTTTCGTGTCGTTCTATTTCTTGAGAAAGTGCGTCTTTTATACAAAAGATTAGTTATTTTTTGAATTTACCAAAAATATGATGTACATTATAAAAAAAAAAACATTAGAAAACCAAGGAAAAAGTTTGGATATTTCGTATGCCAGTTAGGGAAAAGACCGCAAGTTGAAATTGGATTTATCATTTAAAAAGGAAATATTTTGTAAAATTTATAAACATTTCTGCGTCGAACGTTATAATAAAAAATGTAGCTTCGATGAGAAATTTAATTTAAAAACAGATGTACTTCACGTTTTCAAGATAAAGAAATTAATTATCAAGTATATAAACATAAAAATATAGTTTCTTTTATCGCAAGAACAAAGATTGCTTTTTGTCTTGATTAAAAAGCAATAACTTCTGTTGGTTTTATCGGTGTCGAGGAGCAAATGCATTTATACTTATACTTGTGACTTGGGTCTGCAGTATAAGTTTTTACGCGTTTGCTTCAGGAGTTTTATACACTGATGATCACTTTAAGTTATTCTTCGAACTGAATTGCCGCTCTCCCATTATCCATAATTAGATGCGAGCTTGCGCAAAGTTTCACACTTCTTAGAGATGTTGCAAGTGCTGTTATCGCAGTGCAACTGACACTTTTTAAAATTAAGTGAAAGGGAAAGTAAAAAATTAAAACGAACAAATCTTTATTTTTCCATTCCTATCACGCAACGAGCCAGACTTCGTGTTACTTCTATTTTTATTATTCGCCACGGTCGCTAGGAAATTGGTATTCACGTCTGAAGTCACTTCATTTTCACGACATTAGAATAATTGTTAAATGAAAGTGATTGTGTGATTGACACCGAATAAGTCGCCTAATGGACATCGAAGACTACCGTACAAGTGTCCAATTCAACTAAAATTTCTGCTTAGAATTTTAACAAAAATTTCTGGTTAATTTTCCACTTATTTATCTCGGTAAGGAAATGGTCCTTCCAAGGAATCCAGACATATTTCAATAATTAAGCAGTCGAAAAAAAGTCGCTCCACGAGACAATTACTACTCGACAAAGGTTCCTGGTCAGAATTTTAACCAGAATTGAACCAAAATTTCAGGATAAGTTTTCACTTATTTATCGCTATCAGGAAATGATACTTCCAGGGAAGAAGCATCAGCCAATCCAATGATGCTCCAGTAATTAAGTAACATAAAAAAAAAACAGATTTCCTCGACGAGACAAGGCTCAGCAATCTACCTGGGCTGGCGGCTGCGTCACCGCGATTTTCGATCTTCCGCGAAAGCGTTTTCCTCGTGATCACTGTAATCAGCCGCTCGCGCTAACGCGCATTTACGTCTCGGCTTTTCATCGGCTCAGGGATCAATTATTCCCGTCTGTCAGCATCTCCTGGCGCATAGCACTTGATCGACTGGGATATTGGTTTATCTTGTGTGTACATACGTTTTCGAATTCCAAAGCGGCGCGGATAGTCAAAGTAGTTATCTTTAAAGACGTTGCAGATTTTCACTTTTATAGGACATTAAAATTATAGAAGGTTTAATAGAGTGCATTCTTTGGTCAATTTTTTTGGTTTGCAACTGTGATAGGGATAATCGTTAGAAGAGCGAGTTATGCAAATTTGGTTTACGCGCGTTTTACTGCAGGAACGACTTCCTAGTTACTTCACTTAACTCGACTCCGAATCGTCAGGAATTTAAGTGTACCTGTGAGATGCTCGTATGCGGATTTAATAATACGATGATCTTTATGGTCCTTTCGAAAGCAAACTTACGACTTAATTTATCCTTTCGGGCTACAAAAACACTTTCAAACTTTGTTGAATACTTATCTGATGGATATGTACAGCTAACACTGAGATTGATTATAAATGCAAAGTTTAACATTTGATAATTGAAATTACAGTGTTTTCACTAAACATGTGTCCGTCAAGATGCAGAATTTCTGGTGAAAGCGGTTTTCCCAGCTCTTGACACAAAAGTTTGCTCTGAGACTTTGTATATAGAAAATAGTTGGTAAAAAATATCCTACTTAAACAAATGTCGGAGCTTCATGCTTCATCAGTATAAGAGTTTTTAGTGATTTATTAAAAGTCTTTTACAGTAAGTGGAAGATATTTAACCTTTTAAGGACGGAGATTTTTGATTTTTGGACTTTTTTTACACGATATTTGTACATAAAATCGAAAAATTTGTCACGTCAAGTGCCCGACGAATTTGGTTTTACTCAGATTTAGATTAAATAAATGTATAGTAACATTTTGGAAATAAAAAAAAACATGCTAATATTTTATAATTAAATAAATTCTAGTAAAGCCATTATCCCTCAACTAAAGCTAAAATCAAAGATTCATTTCCACTTCCTTCTCGATTCATCGAATTATTTTTTGTTTTCTTCTTACGAAGTTTCCTGCACGTCTGCTGCCTCGTGTAGCAACGAAAATGCCCTCGCGTTAATCCGCGTAAAATTACCAAACGCCACAGAGAGATCAGGAAAAAAGGAACGAAGAACGAAGGAAACGGGTCATCGGTAGCCGGCGATATTTTTCAAGGTTGAGTCTCCATTTCTAAGCGTCCTGATCGTTGCGTAACACGCGATAGAGAAGAGAGAGAGAGAAAGTAGAATGAGGACTTTGGAGGGCCCTTTAAATTTTAAAACCGGCCGGTGCGCCTGTGCTGCCCCTCGGGTCCTTCACGCCTCGATACAATGGGAAAAGTGGTCTGGGTCGGGGTCCCAAGTTGACCGTGTGAGAAGGGGCGGGAGGGCTGCTCGCTGCACAAAGCCCAAATTGGTTTACTGTACCTTCAGATGCGCTTTTCTGAAAAGGGAAAATTACAGCGGTGTTGATGGAAGTTGCGGTTGGCGTAATAGGCTGAATGAGTAAGCTACATTGTCAACGGCGGCTTTTAAAGATTTTTTTCATTTAAACGCTTTTTAATAGATGCTTCCGAAGCGGCGGGCCTTTTGAATTAGGAACTTTTTTTATACTTACGCAGTTCTATTTATTTGTTTCTGGAATAAGTATTTGTGTTGAAGAATGAAGAGATTCTTTGGGAGAAAGGTTAATAGAATTAGACTTTTATTACAAAATGGAATTTTTTTATTTATTCACATATTTATTTATCTGTAAATAAATTTATTATACTGACAAAAACGATCTTTTGTGAATTAATATACAATAAGTAATAATAATAGTTGGTAGGCGAAAAATATCAAGTTTCTAAGAATAAAAAATAAAAAAATTCATAATTAGTACTAAAAGAATTAAGTAATTTGTACTTTCAATTTTATCCGTGGTGTCACTGCTTCAATTGTATTTTAGGGTAGAATTGTAGTATATTTTAATCACTTTGAAAATTATTGGAAGTTATTTTTTTCTTTATTATTGCAATATATTTTTAATTAGTTAAATTAGCCAAAGATGTAAATTTAGGTATTTAAAAAATCATAATAAGAATATACAATCAATTGAGGAAATTTGTTCTAGGAACGAACGATGATGAATTTTAGAAAGTTTTTGCATCAGATTTAAGTATTTAATTAAGCAGCTGTTACAGTGATAACAGTACTTGAATTTAAATTTCTTCATAAATAATTTAATATCTTTACAAAGACTGTTCACTAAATCCTTTAACGGCTTGTTGGGTAAATTTTTAATATACATTTAAAAAATTTATTTATAAACATTCTCTTTCATTTCTAATACAGTCTAATTAAATTTAACTTTATTAGAATCAAATTGGACTCTACGCGAATAGAGTCATTTAAATTCACTTTAAAGTAGAGTAAAATTCACTCTAAGCTAGAGTGGTATATTACAAGTTAAGGCCTTATACCTTTCGCTTTACTTAAGAGTAAAAAAATCACTATTTCACTCCATCAAGGGAGTTAATTTCACTATAATATTAGAGTGGAATTGTTTTGAAATGGAATAATTTTCACTTTATTTCACTCCAGCTGATTTATACTTTTAAAATTGATAGTATTTCATATCTATTTTAGTGTGAAATGATTAAATTAGTTTAGAGTGATGTTTCACATTAAACCAAGTCGTCCCATTCTTTCCATAGCTTAGAGTAAAAATTCACTAGTTTAGTGTGGATTTCGCACTAAAACTTTAAGACTGTAGCGTGCAAAAAATTTATTAGAAAAACCATTCTTCATGTCCTTCTTGTATTGAATATTGCAAATCGCTTCTTGTAAATTCAAACCTACTGCTATATCGACAATTGTACAACGATAAAGACACCTGTACAGGTAAATATATACATATTTATATACAAGACTCATCGGAGTCCTTTGACCCGACGCGAAATAGAACCTGACCTGCGCAACTTTTCGTTCGTTCCCCTCACTCCCACTAACTGCTACCTGCCACCCTTTCTTCTCCTTCCTCGTGCTCCCCTCTCCTTCCCCTGGCTTTAGCCCCCCTCGTATAGTAGGGTGAAGATGGGGGGGGGGAGGGGGGGTTCCTTCCAGCTCGACGCCCTTGCTACCGCGCGGAACTTCCTCTCCACCGCGGCGCCCTTTTCAATTTCGGCGCCCTTCTACTTTTTTTCGCGCCTAGCACCGGATGCAATGGGAGCGAGAGAGAGTGAGAGAGAGAGAGAGAGAGAGGCAAAAATCCCTCCTGTGGAGGAAACGCGACGCGGCGTGAAAGTGGAAGTGAATTTTTTATACCGAAAAAAAGAAGGATGTAAAAATCTTAATTGTTATTTATTTGTCAACTTTTATTTGAGAGATCTGAGAGAGTGATATTATTGGAAAACTACTTATAAATAGAATCGATTAGAATTTGGTTACTTGCTTCTTCTTTTTAGCTGTCTGCTAATTTGTTTTGTCATTTTTTGAAAATATAACTCGTGAAATGTACAAAGAAGAAAGAAAAAACAATTTACAAGTGAAAAGTATAATAAAAAAAGTTACGATCGCGTTCTACGTCGTGCTCAGTAATTGAAAAGCTTTTTTCTTCGCAACCAATTTAGCACTTTTATTTGACACTTTTTACGAGCTTCTAATTGTTTAAATTATAGATTTTGAGCGATGGCAGCTTATTGGAAAGTTGCAGCGGGAAGAGTAATGTGCAGCCTCCGACGAGTCTGTGTCACTTTTGTCGCGCGCCTCGAGTACAACGTAAAAGTTCAGCAGTCAATAAAGCTGAGAGCGTTTTGCTCGTTTAAGTTCATTAAATAATCATGAAAGAAAGTCTCGACGGTAAAAGTTTCATTTGTCGTCGCTTACGCCACCGGTATCAGCACGTGTCATACAAAATTCACTTGACCTTCACAGTTCCTGAAGATTTCGTGAGGACCCTGACAGGATGCCTTACCAGAGGCTTTTAGCTATAATTACAAGGCCTTATATGATAGTATACCCTCAACAAGGTCTGAACACGAAACTAAGGGGTACCACCATTGTAACCGTATTAAAAAGCGTTTTTTTTTTGGTTATTTACCCCTTAAGATACCTGGTGAGGCCCTTAAATCAATTCTTCCGCAAATTGATTCGATGACGCAAAAATTGTCTAAATCTAAAATCTAAAATTTACTTGGACAAATAGTTTCTGTCAAAAGTCGTCCATTAATTCAATACCTGTACGAATTTTGACAAACAAAACATCACTATTGACATTTTTTAGCGAATTTTCAGATTTACGAGCGAGTCGATAGGCGAGTGATCCGCAATCGCAGATTTTTTATTTAAACCGTCGAAATCAAAGACGCAAGGCCGCGGGCCAAACAATTCCCATATATATTGTTTATATACACGTGGCTTTGTGTTCATTATCGGCGGGTACACTGATTGAAAGCGCGACAGTAATCACAGCGGAGAGGCCGTCAATTTTGAGGCGCACAAAAAAGCAGGCGGGCGGAGGGGGGCACAAAGCGCAAAAAGTGGATAGAGCGAGAAAAAAAAGAAGAGGAAAGAGAAGTATGCTCATGCATATATATATATACAGGACGGGCCCGTCGGTTCTTTTCAACTCGTTTTTCGGCTCCTTATTTTTTTCGCCGCCTTGACGCCGCTATTATGCAGTCGTTTTGGCAAAAGCGCGGAGGCGGCGTTTCTGCTCCTTCCTCCTCTCTTCGCCGTTTTTTTTTGTCAGCGGGGGAGGCTTTGTGTGTCGTTCTCGCTCCTTTTTTTTGTTTAGCCCGAGCGGGCCATTATTCACGGGCTCCCGCACTCTAATGCCGACTGACACTCCCGCATTAGTTTTTAATTGCGGCAAATTAATTTTCGTGAGTGCTCGCCGCCGGTGATTACGGGCTGCGAATCCCGAGCGTCGATGCGACGAGTGCATAGGAGAAATTTTCACGTAATTAGCCGATGGGTTTTAATATAACGTAATAAACTGGACTTTGTGCGAATTTAAATAATCGAATGGGAGGGGGATAATTTCTGGAATATGAGGGACTGTAGTATATAGACAAAGACGTGGACTCTCATGTCTATTTCGTAACGTAGGCAATTTTTCCCAATTTGAATAATTTTTTTTCCTGCTTATGTAAGTTTAGCTGATGTTTAAATTAATTGTTTCTTTTTATTTATGTTGCAGGTAAGTCATGGATATGGAGGCTTTAGCAAATCTATTTTATCACGTAAGTGAAACTGCACGCTTTATCTACTTTACGATTATTTCAATCGCACTGTTTCACAACGTCAAAATAAACTTTGCAAAAATAGTTTATATAACTGACTATAAATAAAAAAAATTATAAATTGTTTATTTTTTGAGGCGTTGTTATATCATTCAGTAAGACTATTTTTTCACGCTTAACAACCCCAAAGTGTTCTGATGATGCACCTCATCATTGTTTTTAAAGTACTTACTATTTATATTATTTTATTATATAATGTAACGATTGTATTAAAAATTGCATATACGTGATCCTTCATCGCTAATAGTCTTTAATATCGAGACCAAACGATCAATTAACAGTTGCCTTCGTCTTTTAAATCTTTCAAATCGATTTCTTTTGTGTGCCATTTCATTTTTCGATAAAATTCTAAACAAACAAGCCTGCCATAAAAAAATAATTAAAAATCCCCGAAAAGACCGTCCCGTACCTTTACCCGGCAGTCAACTAAAAGCGAAAGGACAACCGAATTAAATTAAAAAAAAAGCACCACAACACTGTGACGTCCGAAAAAAAGTAACCGTCCGAAAGAAAGTCGTCGCAGCGTCGAAAAGAGAGCGCTTCGTGGAGAGAGGGGATAGAACGAGTTGTGCATCCATCAGCAGGCGTCGAGGAAGGGGTTCGAAAGGAAACGCGCGTGCACGCGACGACAATCGATATTGCACCGGAGAGCGTCTGGCGCGCGCCCGGCTACATGACGGACAGAAGTGGGACGTCTCCTGCACGCTCCGAACAAAAAGCCTCGGAACAATCAGCCGGGGGGTCGTGTTTGCCCACCCCCTCCCGCTCACGCCAAAGGGGGTGGGGTCGACAGGAGACGCACGGGATTATCGGCGATCTTGCGGCCAGACGCGAGTTAAACGCCTCTAAGGTTTCATCCTGGGGACCCGGGCATGACGCAATCGAGACGCGAGCAGCCGACTTCTCCCCTTACTCGTGGTATGACTCCTCGCGCTTTTGTCGAGGAGGCTTTTTTTCCACGGAGGGTTCGCCCGACACACGATGAGGGGCGCGATCGCATTGGGATCTGCCTTGGGGCGGATGTCGGCTGATTCGGAAATTATAGAGGTTTTTTTTGTGGGGTGGAGGGGGCAATAATCCAGTGTTTGTATTGGAGTATCGGTTGTAATTGAATTAGCGAGAATTGGCAGGACAATGCGCGGAGCAAAATCGTGGTGCTCATTCTTTGACACTCGAAGAATTTGTATTGTTGGAAATGGGCGATCCTTTAGAATACAAAAGGCAGGAGCTTTTATCTGTCAGTGAGATGTTTGTCTTGTGATCGGTTAATGGATTTTTTATTGTTGATTATTAGAAAGATTTTGTGAGATAATTTTTTTTTAATTCTTTTGATAATAAAATTTGGAAGACTCATAAAGTTAAACTGAAGAATACGTCTGCTTCGGTATAATTCTCAGTAAGGTTACCAGAAGTATAGAATCCTGTGAATTTTATTATAAATATATTATTGTTAATATTTTTCTGCTTATTATTGTTGCACTAAAATATTGAAATTAAAAGAATTTGATCTGCCATTTATTTATTTAATACAGACTTTAAAGAATAATATCAGAACACGTAAAAATTAATTTTATTACTGTACTAAAAAATAAAATTTAATATTTTTAATTTTGGTCCATTGAATAAAGTAATATAAGTATACACACTCTTTAAAAATGAATTCTCTTTTCCTTTCTTCGAACACGTTTAGTCTAAATTCATACAATTTTTATTGATCAGTTTTCTATACTTTGACACGAGTAAATGGCTTGTTCAGCATTTAATTACATGAATCATTAGCCTCGAGAAAGCTTTTTTCTCAGGAAATCCAACGCAGTTAGAAAAATGACGGAAAGAATGCGGTAAAACTCTAGTTTTACAAGCCACGCAACTTTTACGCATTTGGTAGCTTTCAAAAGTGAAATATAAACTTCGTTTTATTCTCAACTCGCTTGTACAGTTTTGGATGAAGCTTTGACAAAAAAAAACGCAGCCCATCATAAATAAAGATAAATTTTTTGCCTAATCATTGAAACTTCAAGATAAGATGTCAATTGGCGGCTGCGATGAATTAAAACTTCACGTTTGTGCCGGATAATTTAGGAAATATTGCTCAGAATATGTTCAATCCTATTTGAATTTAACGCATTCTGGCAATAACTCCTAATTTTCTGCAGGGTGCGCAATAAAATAAAATTGTTCGTATTTTTTTTACCTGCGCGAATCGTCTTACGAACGTTTGATGGAGTCGCAACACAAAAGATTGTACTTATTGAAGGCGAAATTTCAATCGTGAATTTTTTAAGCGCGACTCTGATTTATAGGCTTGCAATGAAGTATTAATGGCCCGCATAAATTTCTATTGTGCGCGTCTTTCCGTGAATGTAATTACGTTACACCGCCAACTCAAAAGCTTTCTTCTCTTCGTTGCTTATTATAATAAGTACTACCCCCACGATAAAATAGTCTGTTATATCGACTTTACAGAAATTAAACGGGACAATTTAATTGTTTAGTTTAGAAAATTTAAAAAATAGCAATATTTTGATGATTTATTGTAATCAATGTATTACAATCAATTTGTCTAATTGGTAATAACTAAAAACTGGAAAATTAATTTTTTTTAATACAAAATTGATTTATCTAAGCTCATAAGTTTTATTTACTGCAAGTTATACCTGATAACCATTTTAAAATTTATTTTACTTTATTATACAGACATTTTCGTTGAAATTTAGAGATGAACAATTTTTGAGGAACAAGTACACTCTTAACAATCTCATAGTAATCTATAACAACGTAATTAACTTTCCGGCAGTGAGTAATTAATCTAAAGAAGACTTTTTCGCTCCAGTAGAAGCTCAACAACTCAATAAGTGAGAAGGAAGTAAGCGAGGGTCGATTCGGTCCGACACTGACCTTACGGCGTGGAGCGTCCGTCACGCGCGCGAAATTATCAATCTTGAGAGGTCGAGGCTCGAGGAGGCACAGTCGGATCCTTCGTCTAAATTAAACGGCTCCTTCGTAATCTCGCGGGAGGCGGCGCCTCGCGAAATTGCATTACGCCGCGGCGTGGGATGAGGGAGGCTCTTGCGTCACCGCCGGGCTATACCCACTCGAAATTGTCGTCGTGACATCCGCGAGATGACGACTCGCTACGCTGCAATACTCAATTACCTTCGCTGGCTTCTTCTTCTTTTGCTTCGCTAATATTTCCACGGGTTTCCATCTAAAAGGTTACTGCGAAAGTCTACGGGAGTTGAAGGTGAATTGAGAAAGTTGGGATTAATTTTTTTTTCCAGATTGTTGAACATTTTGCACAAAATTTAAACATTTTAGTTTCTTATTCAAGTTCCTTATTAAGCATAATAGTTGAAAATGGAGCCGAAGAATTTATTTATTTTTTTTTTACTGAGAAATAAAAACATTTGAGATTAAAAAAAATTTAGTAGAAAACATCTGTACGTCTTTTTTAAAAGATGTCAGAAGATAATTTTGTGATTTTAATCTTCTTTATTAAAAAATGTCTTGTCAATTAGAAGTGTAACATGCTATGCACAAACGACTTTGAAACAATTTTAATAACCTCGCTGTAATAATGCGATAATTCAGTTAGAGTGGCGTTGCCTGCAGTTACAATTAACTTTTCACAAACTTTTTCATCAAGTGATATTTCTACGAAAGTTATAATTTTTAATCAAGCTACCATTTGAAAGTAAAACTTCAAATACATTCCCTCATACTTAGACAAAATACAAAATACATTTATATGGAATAACGCATTGCATAGAATCTTAAAAATTGCTGCAAAAAATTAGCATTACATTGTTTCAGCCTAGTAGAAAAATGTAAATATTCAACGAAAGAAGCTTAAGGTAACGACTGCGTCTTAATAACGTTTATTATCGTACGGCTGAAGAAAGCACGAGTCTGTTGGCTCTCGGCGGCCTTTGGCGAAGCCGCCGGTCTTATGTAACTTCACGAGGTGCTTGAGTAACGCGCCGCACGCGCCTCGATCACCTTATCGAAATAAATTGTCATTTTAGAATGCGCCTGGATCGATCGCAACGATACTCGCTATACTACGACCTCACCTACCTGACGCGACTGCGAAGTCTATAAGCATCTTACTCAGGCACGTACAACACACCTTGCCGTTAGATCCTTTTTTAACCCGTCAGTTCCACACTTTAATTCTAAATAGTCTCTATATTGTTGTTTCGAGTTAAAAACGCACTTGCGTCTGTCATTTATGATAAAAACAAATTTTAACGCTAATATTATTAACTTCGATTTTTTTACTATTATTCAATTCACTATATTTGTATTAAGTACAATTTCTTTATTTATAAATAAACGCTATTCTTTGACATTTATAATTTATTAAATATCTAATAGATGCTGTTGTTAATTTGGTGAAAACTTGTATTATCTGTAACAATAACGATATCGTCTTCCTAATTACACTGATTAACTTCAACTTTGGGAACGAAGTAATAATAAAACGTGATTCTAAGTAACCAATCAATTTTTTGCTCACAAAATGATGTCGCTTTTTTTTTAAGTCCCGACTGATTCAGAAAGCGAAAAAAAAGATGGAAATTTAAATATCGTCGTGGAATGTGTGAAAAAGAAGAATGCGAGGAATTAGATTGTGTGCAAGTGTGTATTACGACGCAGTGGGTCAATGTCAAAGTGGGAAATGAGAGAGCACGGGATATTTTTTTAATCGGAATATTTTTGCGCTTGTAGCGACGGTCATTGTAAACGTTTAAAAAAAATAATTTTGAAAAAGAGGCACACGTTTAATTTTTTCCTGTTCGAATAAAGAAGTGCAATAAGCTGAGTGCATTTGAGGTAAAAGTGTGCATTGTTGACATTTTTGGCAAAATTGATGTTAATCTTTTTAATTGACTTTAATTTTCGAATTACAGTTATAAAACGAAATAATGCGTCCGAGTTTCATGATATAATTGAGCTGCTATAATACAATATATCCGCTGCATAATACAATGCAATAGTGATTTTCTTCGAATGCACTTTATTCGAAGAGGCATCCTTAAAACATCACTTATAAAGAGTTACAAGTAAAAAATTCGTTAGCGTAACAGGGTATTAATAATTAGTAGTAATAATTGGTGATTTTTTGCTACTATCATTTTCTAGTTATAATGGAATCGTGGTGCGTTTATCTTGTTCATGACCTGCAATGAGAATACAGCTTGCATTTTTTTATAAAATGCTATCTTACGTTAACAATTCTTAATCCTCTTTTACAATCTATTATCACAATTTTTCCATTTATAGTTACAAACCTAAAAGGGAAACATTTTATATTTTTTTTAACTTTTTATATTTATAAATAAGAATGTTTCGATAATAAATTCTGTTTTAAATTAGTTTATCAACGTGGATGGATACTATTTGGAAGAAGAATTAAAAAATACTCGAATGCTGAAAATTTGCTATAAAAAAATTTTAAAAAATGAAACTTTCTCCGGCATCTTTGCCCCAAAGCGCGAGGAAGAACATCGGCGCTCGTATTTCGGTCGCGCGAAAACACCGTAGACTCGTCAGCGTGTAGCTCCCTTCCCTCGCGAGGTCGTCATCCTTTCACTTCCCACGCGCGAAACGAAAAAAAAAAACTATGGAGTCGAGAATTTCGGGAGGAAGCCTTTCGCGGGTCCTCGTGATCCACGTGCAGTTTACGATTCGATCGTCTAAAAGCTACTACCATCCGCGCCTGCACGTTCGATGCAGATTACGACATGCTACTGTGTGAATTTCGACTTCAATTTTTTTCTATTTATAGAGAAGATACGTTGACTATGCATTAATTTTTGTAAAAAAAAAATTGAGACTAGGATATAAATTAAAATACAATGACACTTTTTTAGTTTATTTATATTTAGAAGGAATGAGAGAAAGTAATTACATTCTCTGAAGTTACATTTTTTAAATTCAATTTCTCTCACGATAAAGAAAGGATGCATAGAAATGTCGCTATTAGTATACATTAAAATTTTTCAAAGTCGCTATTAAGTGATTGATGTAATTTAAAACCCTTCAATGTCCGGTGCGATTGGGAAAGGGATTAATTTTATTAATGACTATTTAAATAAATTTATAGCCCGAACATTGAATTAGTATGAAAAAACTGAGAAACTGGTATTGATAAATTATAAGGAAACAAATCTCATACGAGAGCGCGTCCATCTCACAAGAAAGCTTAAGTATTTTCTCCGCTATGAAATTACTTAATACACATATTTAGACACTTCCAAGTAATTAATTTTAGCATATAGAGAGTAGCCTAGCAAGAAATGTTCCGTTGAAATCAATAAACAATATTTTTTATCTAAGTAGATTTAATAAAAATATTATTCATTAATGCCTTGCTGACACTTAGCACTGAATATGATAAACATATTTTTTTTATCAAAACATTAAAATTCCACGAAATTCTGATTGAGTAAGCACAGTCTTAAACATCATCCTGAATTTCCCCTCACCGTCAGAACACACTCACAAAAATGAATTCTTAGTCTTAGTAGACAAATCAACTTAAACATTATCCATTTAGTTTTAAATTGATTTTTTTAAATCGAAGAAAATGCATGCTTCAGCATAATTCTCATTAAGTTTACTAGAGGAATAAAATCCGCTGAATTTTGTAGAGACTTTTTTAATTTTTATGATATGAAATGGAAACTAACAGTTAATGAATTAATTTAGAATGTATCATGTTCGTTTATTCGATGACGTAAAATAAAATAAAAAGTAAAAAGAATTGAATAAATGAAAAAGTCTCTAATAAACACACAAATATTAATAATTATCATATTTATGATAAAATTCAGAGGATTCTATACTTCTAATAAACTTCTTGAGAACTACACTGAAGCAAACTTATTCTTCGATTTAATAAATTCATTTTAAAATTAAGTAGATAATGTTAAAGTGGATTTGCCTACTAAGACTAAGAATCCATTTTTGCGAAAGCAGTGCCAAGGGGTAAATTCTCTTTACAAAAAAAAAACCGTTGTGTCATCTCAAAGGTGGAGGTATAGGCACGCGTGTACACGCGGATGCCGCGCTTGCGCGCGAAAAGCTTCCGCGGCGCGAGAGCTGCAAAGATCCGCGCCTGAATGGAAATTCCCCGACGCGACGGGGAACCCCCGCCCCACCGGGGAACCCCCGCCCCGCCGGAGTGCGCGCGCGCCAGTCATCAATGGTTGGAGTCGATACGCGCAGTCGACTCCGTCCGACCTTTTTTTTTTTTGTAGTTGCTTCGCTTGCCCGAGGCCGTGAAACATTTGTGACGGGTATATATATATATATATATCTTGACTATGTCTCTCTGTTTTTTTTCGTACTTTCTCGCGTCGTTGGTTTCGCGAGATGTCATCGTGTGAATTTACAAGTAGCGGGAATGTTTGCTTAATGGTGCGACTTGTGATTCGCGGATCTTTCACTTGACTCGTTTGAATGATTGAGTTATTAAAAATTGAATTATTCAGACTTTTTAAATTGCTGCTTTATTTGTCGCTTTTGATTATTAATTAGGTCCTTAAGAAATACTCGTTTAATAAATGATGTGTATGATAGAATAATTTGAGTTTATTAAAAATAAAGTGAAGTTTTCTATGAAATTGATCGAGGTTGTGGATATAAGCGCATATGAGAAAAAATTATAATTCTTAAACAAATTACATTTTTTAATAAGATTTTGATTGCGTTTAATTGCAATTACGGTAATTTTGTCCATAATAACAGTCTCATTTTATCATCTCCGAGACCAAAAAGCTTCATAATTTTATGTAAAATATTACTACTTTATTTTCTTTTTCGATATACAAAATGTTTAAAAGGATATAAAAAATACATTGATTTTATAATTCGAAAGAAACATGTAATTAATCCAACGAAGTATGAACGGATTAAATGAGCAAGCCTTAAAAAATATTCTTACAATAACAACAAATTTGTCCTTTTAACGAAACAAATATTCTCTGCATGCACACCGAACCTATTAAATTTTTTTTTTTTAATTTCTCTAAATTGTCCCCGTTACATTCTTCCAAAACTGGAACACATCAGCAGCTATAACCCAATTTCGTTTATCGGATCTCTCCGAAAATTAAAAAAAGATTGTCCACAAGAAACAAACGAAATTTTTTTTCGGTACTCCCACTAGCCCGGATTAACATGCGGGAGTCCTCTGTCGAGTTGCAAGGCGCTCAGGTAGGGGCATGATATATATATATATATATATATATATATATATATATATATATACAATATATATATAGGCATATATATACACGCATGTCAACCAGGAGGGCATTCAACTATCGATCGTACGACAAGCAGCGCGCGCCGAGTCGTCCTGTCTCTTCCTCCCCGTAGCGCCGAAGGAGACCCACGATGAAGAAAGTGTTGCTTCATTTTTCTCTTCGATAGGGATAAAGGGAAAAAACAAATTTTCATCGCTATAAAGTCACCGAGGTCCTGAATATTTGCATTTTTTTTTCTTATTTAGGTCGTACATAATTTAATAAGGCACGAAACAAACTATACTGTTTATATTCATAGTATCGGAATAACGGAATTTGGATTGGTATATTTTCTTTGAAATAAAAATGAAAAAAAAACTATATTTTAGACTGCAATCCTCGATGTTTTTCGTCAGTTTTTATTTTATTACTTTTTTCTATTTTATTGGTATTATATATTGTGCAGCTTTAGGATCTAAAATTTATGTATATTCCTGCTGGAGATTTTAGGAGCTATTATTGTCTAAAATGTGTTAAATTAGATTATAATTGTGCATATTCTGAGCAATAATTCCTAAATTTTCTAGGAGGGATCTATCATTTTTTTCTACGTAAAAAATAGAAAGTAATCGAATGAATGTATTTAAATCCGTGCTAACTTAGACATCTGAATGTATAAACCTAGATGATTATTTTAAGCGTAACATATCCCAATTCCGTATTTCAGCTCATAATCATTAATTAATTATCAGATCATCGATATGCTTTTAAAGGGAGCTTTCCATCGATAGAAACAATCGATTGCTTTTTTTCAACAATCCTGTATAAAACTTTTGATAAAACTCATATTTCCTATTCGACGAAATATCCCTAGTTACGTGATCATAAAATATTTACAATAAAAATTATTAGACCTATATGCACAACTGAAATTAGCATACTTAATTAGCAGCAAATATTAAATGCTGCACACTCGCGGGTAAAAAAGAATGGAAAATTTTTTTACAACCCGGGGGATTGCTCGTGAATATTAATGAAGCGGAGTATTAGTTACCAGGGTAACAGCGTCCCGTCAAACGCACAATAAAGCCTAGCGGAACTGTCGCTCCTAAACGCGCGTCCATAAAGGCTTTAATCTAAATTGCACCACGAACGAGCGACTTTACTGCGGCGGGCAATAATATTCAATAAACCGCCCGGCGAAGTTTCTAAATCTACTTAGAAAGACCGCGGGTTTATTGTTGACCGGCGCATTAAGGCCGAAACTCACCTTTCGTTTTGTTTCATTCCTCCTCGTGTACACTAGACGCTCCTCTTTTTTTGCTCGTTTTGGTACGAAAATCCGTTTCGTCACCGTTAGATCATGCCGGCGATAATTAAGCAATTCTCTCTATTTTTTTTAATGGATTGAGCAATGGGGCGTTTTGCAAGCGCCATGATGAGAAGGTTAATTCAAGACTGTAATGGACATAGCTGGGTGTACTTCCGATGATTTGAAGAGCGAGTTACACACTCACAATTTAATCTAAACATAATTTTTGTGTTTAGAATTGAACGGTCACAATGTCAACATAATTTTTGTGTAAAGGCATCATTAAATTATACAAAGATTAGGTTTTATTTTGACTGTTCCAATGAACTACAGAAATAAGTAGTAAAAATTCATTTTAACAGAACAATTGCGCTAAATTGTCTACTGCGCATCACCAAAAAGTACACAAATATTTTGTTAATTTCATATGCTTTCTTGTATGAATTATAAAGTGTGCAAAATATTAAAATGTTTATAACGAAAATACTAGAATTTTGTGTAGTGCCCATGTACATATAAAAACATATACTTGTGTTAACGAAAATACAAGGAAGAGTGTACATTAAACACAAACTTTATGTAATTTCTTATCGAGTAACACAAAACACAAAATTTTTAACTGTGCACTTGGTTCAAAATAATAATAAGCTGCTTTACAGTTCATACCCGGTTAAGCGGGTAATATTAAGACGTTCTCATTTTTTCATTGTTACGACGTTCGCCCGCTATGCTTTCTCCTTTCAGTTTTCAAATGACTTAATTTACTGAAAATCAATCATTATTTTAACATTTTCCAGAGCATTTAAAGATAGTGAAATTGTTCTATAATTATTTTATTAAATTTCAACTTACTTAATTTATCGCTTTTGCGTAATTAGTATCAGGATAAACATCAAAAACCCTTTGATATTTATTCAACACTTCAATTTGAATCACATGCAAACTGTTAACTTATCATTACATTTGACAGTTTCTTTACTTTTCTAATTATTCTAAAACTTATTTGAACAAAAAACTTTGAATAATAAATAAATACCGGTTAGATTATACACCTAACTTAAAAAAACGTTGCTAGCGTCGTAAATATTTTTGCCCAAGTACATTACTGAACCCGCTTTAGACTCGCAAATGTAGATGAAAATCTCGAAAAAATCCTTTAGAAGCGCAGGCTAATCCGCGCTCTTCATTATAACAAAACCCACGCATCAGGAGAGCACAATGCGCCGTCACTTTATCCCCTCCGATGCGCTTTCCGCGCCGTCGCGGGCTGAATGGCCGAAATTTTACGCGGCGGTCTTGATGGAAATTAATTGGGGAGGATTGTCCGAAGCCCGCACAATAGCCCAGGGGAGAAAGTAGTCGTATTTTGATTACCCGCGTCGCTTAAAAAAAAAATCGCTTTTATTGGAGCTCCTCGCGCGCAGCTCCGCCGAGGCCGCCTTTTGTGCCCCGTGAAAGTGTGTTGCTGATTTATCTAATTTTTCAGAAGCCACTTCGCACGCCAAAGTGTTTTTGACGGTTATCGCTGGATTACCAATTTAAATTTATAGCGACGCCGGGATTTTCTCCCGTTTGATCGGACGTCTTGTAAGTGCCTTGATAAGTGGAGAATTTTAATGCGATGATTTGTCGAATTTACGTCTTCACGGTCTACTGTGACGGGTAAATTTTATCTTCGCCTTGAATACGCTTATTGGCATTTTCGTATTGCATTAATTAGAAGGGAACAAAATTTCAATTAACAAATTTTCAATTGACACTAATTGATTTTCAATTGCCTGAGATTTTTTTCGAGCACTGGGCTTTCACGTGCGGGAAGGCGGAAGCACTTCTCAGTGGGAAGGAATAGCCATTGGAAAAATAAATGGGGAAGACCGGAAGGAAAGGAGGACTGGACCACGTGTGGTACCAGCTGATCCTGCGCACATGTTTCGAAGAAGAAACACTGCCGCGTCCGTTAGAGCCACCATTCGTCGATTTAAAGAAAATCTTACGTAAATTAATTAAACAATTATATAATTAATTAAATTTTTAATGAATGATGCACATTCTATTTATTTATTTCTTTTATTAGACAGAGTAAACAACAATTACGTATATTTTGATAATTACACAGAAAGAAAAGTTTAGTAAAAATTACTACTGTATTTTGTAACGCAGGGACAGACTAGACAAACAAAAAATTTTACTAAAAGTACAGTAAAATTTGCTAGACTTGTAGTAAAATTTACTGTAAGTCTAGTACATTTTACTGTACTTTCTAGTAGAATTTTTTATTTGTCAACTCTACTCCTGCGTTACAAAATAGTATACTAATGTTTACTAGACTTTTCGCTCCATGCATAAATCCATGTATACATCGAGTAAATTTGATAAAATTGTCATTTATCTAAAAATATTATATTTTCAATTAACTTAATCTTCTATTTGATGCTCTATGTCATCGTAATTTAAAAGATAAGAAAGTAAATAGAAAGACAATACAAAATAGCCAAATAAAATACTTTATCTCCTCTAATTCGGCACATCGGGTTTCTTTCTCGGTTTCTAGCCAGTTGCATCCCAAGTCGGGCCGAATTAATTCCACGCAGCTGCGTGCACACGCGACGACCGCATACGAAAATTGGTCGGGACAAGTATCCCTCTCTCTTTCTCTGTCCTGCGGCGAGGAGGAGGCAGTCGGAAACTATTTATCCTCGGCTTGTTTAATGTAATCGTCCGACTTATGTAAAGTGACTTTAATGAACGTTGATTAATATGGAAATGGGCGCCTTGATGACGATTCGACCGCGCGCCAGTCCCACTTTGCGGGATGCACTTTTCCATCGCGGGGGCAGCTCTTTCTCCTCGGCGCATCGCGGGAATTTGATTTGTCCTCGGCGAATCTCGGCTCTCGTGTGTCTTTCGCCGAGCGAATCGGTATGCCTCTTCATTCCGTTCACTGGCTCGTATGATTTCTTTCGGAGGAACGGAGGCCTCAGCTTGTGCGCGGCTTGTTCATGAGAACTATTATGTCGATGATACTCTGATCTGCTCTGTATATCTTACAAGAATCTCGTGAACGTGTAGTTTAACGAGTGCACCATTACAGAAATACTTAGCGGATGTTGTTGCAGTACAGAGAAGCTTCTGAAACAATGGTATGGATCGAAAAGCTTGTTTCGATTGGAGAATTTCTAAACGCGCATTAGAAATGTTAACCTCGCATATAACAGTGCACTCAATTTGATTGTGTATAAATTACCGTGTAAACTTTTTATTTATAATTCGTAATTTCAATTAGCCAATTTGTGTTTTTTTTATTTTATACACCAACTGCTAGAGAAGTAAGTAGGTTTTTCCGATATTTTAATTTTTGGCCAAATGACACACTTCCAAAGTGAAAACTCAAAAAATTGCTTGAAAAATCATCGGATAATTGTTAATAACAAATGAACTATGCATTTTAAAAATATCCTATCCTTCTATAAACAATATATTTATCAAGATTTATTAAAATTTTTAAATAAATCGGTTGAAAATTGTCTGAGTTATGCTCCCGGCTGACTCAAAAAATACAGTTTTAAGATAAACGCATTTGAAGTTTTGAGTTATAGTAGAAAATCATGAATAATCTACGACAATAGAAATCAGCGATGCCTATACTAAATTTTTCCCGACTATAATCTTTTGGCACATCCTTTTTAAGATCTCAATTTAAACAAAAAAAAAAACGATTTTTCGAAAATTCTAGAGTGGCCTAACCCCTTAAGAGTCATCCACAATAAGTGAAACCATCGTAATTTCCTCGAAATTACCTTTTAAAAATAGCGTATAAGCGAACGAGCTCGGAAGGAGTCAGCGGCACGTACGTAGGGAAAAGAGAGAGAGGGTCGAGAGAGCAGCTGCTCGTAACGAGACCCGCCGTCTCGGAGCGCGTCTCCCAGCGTGCGACGGGCCGCACGAGTCACATCACGAGTCCCCCCGCGAAGTGCCGGAAGCACCATTGATTGTCCTTGGTCGGCAGGGGAAGTGGCTTGTAAACAGAATTCCCGGAGCGTATAAGAATACGTGTGCACTTGGCGCTGCCCCGTCTAATGGGGATAGGCCACTCAGAATAGTAGAATAACGGTGAGCGTCTCTGCGGGCCGGCGATGCGCCTGCAAGCTCCTCTTCCTCTTAACCTGGCCATTGTTATCGGGTGTGAGCCTTTTGTATCGTACCAACAGCAAATTGATTTTTTTCCGCTCCAAGAGGCAGCTCGTCCTGTGGTTGCTCCTTTTTCATGTTCACCGGATTGTCTCTCTCTCTTTGCTCTGCTTGGAAATTTGGTGCCTTTTTATTATTTCAGTGAATTTTAATGATTATTAGTTGTTGGGTTATAATCATACTGAATTTCAATAATTATAGACGAAACGTCTCTATTTTTTATTAGGAATTGGCCAGTGACTGATTATCAGTGCTCAAATTTTTACTAAGGTATGACCTTCCTAATGAAATAGTTCAATAATTGGTTATCACTGGTCAAATCTCTAGCAGAGTGTATTACGTATATTTCAAATAGCTCATTATTATTACTTCTAAGAAAAATAATGATTAGCTTAGAGGTTTATAATGTTTAAAAAAATGTTAACAGTATCCTTTTTTACAGTAGCATAACTTCTAGCTTTAGTCTTTCAGAGAAGAATACTCTTTCTAAAAATTATTTATAAATTTATTTTTAAATATCCTTTTCAATATTATAAGAAAGTGAATGAGCAGGGCATATGCAAACCTAGACAAACCAATTAAAATTTAATGAAAACGAATGAACTTGATCCGATCTATGAACTCAGCGCTGTTTCAAGTGCAAACCACCGAAAATACGACAGAACTTTCTAATTTCTCAAACTAAAACTCAAAATGAATTGAACTATGAAAGTGAAAAAAAGGACTGATATAGTACCATCTGATACCATGAGAAAGTTAACCTCAAAGGTGGCGGGTTCTAACGCTCATTAAAAAGTTCTCCCACATAGCGCAGCAAGACGTCCAAATTGAAGTCTCCCGCGACGAGACGAGCAGGCACCATCCGTCTAAGCTGCGGCATTAATTAAGCAACGTGTATACGGGTACCTGCACCGGTTAATTCACCCTCCCCTCCCCTCCATCCTCCCCCGTCGAAAAACGCGTCGTGAGAGGCCATCGCACCGCGTGAATTTCAATTTCTCACCCGTCGCTTGGAGCTTAGATATTTTTAGAGAACCGGCGAAAATAAAGTCGCGGATGCGCCGGGGAGACTAAAAAGTTTACGAGGACCTCGATCTTTCCGTATTTTTTTAAGCTACCCCGTTGACTCTTCTTCAAGCTCACATCTTATTTTAAGATGCGCATTTCTTGCAGAGGGATTTGTTTCTTATTTTCGAGGAGCCCCTTTTAGCGACTCTCCGGGCAATGTAACAATTTTAATGACCTCCTTTTTTTAATCATTGCGTAAATACACGATTTTAAACTTTATTTATAATAATAACCTTCATAGTTTAAATTTCTATTAAAGCTTTGGCGAAGAAATAATCAAAACATATCTACATAGATAATTTACAACTGATAAAAAATTTATAATTTCGGATATTAAAGTAAACCACAACTGGTTATTCTATAGTCATAAAATATTATTCATTTTCTTATCAATAATATTTTCTTTAAATTAAATTACTACCCGCGTAAAAAAATATGGGATCAATTAAAGATCGAAAAGTGATTTATCAAAAGTATAACACTTTTTATTACAATTTAAGATGAAAAGTCTTTTACAAATATTAGAAGATTTTGAGATCATTTTAAGATTTCAATATTTTAAATTTTATTATAAATAAACATCAGTTTTACTCGTAGTACTTTTTTTACGCGAGTAAACTCGATTAAAATTAATTATTTTAGAACATTTTAAAATTACAAAGAAAATCATAATCAATTATTATTTGTATCTTCACTTGGTCATGCTACATTTAAGTTATAAAAAAAGGATCCATAAATTGATGGATTTATTTTTTAAATTTGAAAAGATTTTAAAAGAATAAATTTCAGTTGAGCCTCTAACAAAAAAAAAACTAAACAATCTTCTAAGCGCATCTCCACCATGACATCGTGCTAACGCAAATGTTTTTCTGTTACAGGTAAATTTGCGTCACGTTCCAGGCTGCGTACGTCGTTTTCGGAGCGTCAGCGTGAGTAACAAACTCGCCTTCGTAATTTCGAGCGAAAAACAAACAACCGCTCCGGAATTCTTTTCGATCTAGGGGCACGAGGAAAGAGATTTTTTTTTTGTTTTTTTTTCGTCAGCGACTCTCGGAGGAAATAGGCGCGCGGAACCGCACGGCGATTAATTCCGAGTGCCAGCGACGAAAGTCATCGGACGGTACGACCGCGAAAACAATGGGACTCGCCGCGTTTCGCGCGACACTTTGCAGGAACGCGGCAGGCCGTTCAACAGTAACGATTGAACTTCCTGCTGCGGTTTACGCGTCGCTTTTTTTCCTTTTTATTTTACTCTTCCTCCCTTTTTGCGATTGGCTTTTCAGTGTTAATTGCTTTTATATTTGTTAATTGAGGAAATATTTTTATTACTTTGTATTGGTTTTATTTGTTTATCATACTTTCTAATCATGTATTCATTTTTTACAATGATTGCCTAGTCTTCTGTTAGCTAGATTTTATGATTTTTTTATCATTAAGATTCATATTCAAACTAAAGTCATTAATTTTATACCGAACAGAAGAAAAATTAAATAAATGTGCATTATGTCAATGATTGTATCTATATTTTCAAATAATTTTTTCTTTATTTAGTTAAATTAATTCAATTAAATCAAAATAAAATGGCAATTTACTAATTACTACTCGTTACCAATTCCTATAAATTCAACTTTTTTAAAAAAAAATAGTGTAGCCCGCGCACGTAAAATTCGCGTTCGATTCCTGGGCATTTTACCGTTGAGGCTAATGGAATTTTGCAATTTACTGCCGAGTTCGTTATCTACGGTAGAGTTTCGATGCGCAGCCGCCAAGAGGTGTTCATTATTTTTTTTTCACGCGGCCGCGTAACGTCCGCTAGAAGGTTGAGAATAGAACAACAAAGCTGGAATCGGCGCACGATTTTTTCGCTCTTTTGCGAACTCACCTCCAAAGTCGCGTTCGGTGGATTAATTTGGCACAAAAAGTAAGGTCAAGCGATAAATTGAATTTTTTTTCCGGGAGCAGTGAAAGTAAGAGATTACAATATATACTTGAGCCGCGCAGATTCGAGGCGATCCGTTTCCGACGCCTTAAAAAACGAATGCAATATGAATGTCCAATGTGTACATATATGCATATATATGCAGAATACGATGTGTAATATGATGTGTACAAATAGAAACTTTTTTGCGGGTCGCTTTAATTGATTCACATTTGCAATTACCGATGGGTATGTGACACGCGTTTAGAAAAAAAATGCCTTTTCATTTAAAAAGTTTTAATAGCTTTTTTTTTTATGCGAGCGACGTATTTGTTCTAGGATTTTACTCCGTCGAACTAATGGCAAGCGTGTCTTTGCATATAGATGTTGCGCAACGAGAATAAATGATACATTTGCTGCTTTTGACGTGCGCGAAACTAATTGTTATGAGTTGTTTACGTGACTCTTGCATTTATTTCCGTGAATGGTAATCCTTAAAGAAGAATAGAGCTAAAGATGTTGAACCGCCTGGAGATAAGTGGAAAAATCTTTTTTCTCCACGGTGAAATATTTATTATTCTTTTGTAACTCGAAAATTGCCTCACGACGCATACCCGTTGAATTAATCAAATTCAACGAGGAAAACAAATCGTTGTGCATTTGCCGGCGAAGTCTCTAATTAATTGATACATTCAGCAACTATTAGATACACCTTAACCTTAGTTCAATCCTACTGGGATGGAAGTTTTTATTGTCATGAATAATAAATTTTGAAAATATTCACTGCAGTAGATTGTACCTACAGTCGCTTACTACATTGAGATTCAGAATCCATACATATTCTGTATTTCATATTGTCGTTTATGAAGTAGAACTAGACTGTAAATTACTATCTAAAGTTGAATTAGTGAAAAACTACTATAATTAGTGAATTTTCACTGAAAATTAGTAAAAAGAGTTTCACGATTTAGGTATTAGTGGAGCATCTTCCACTAATTTTAGTAAAATTTCACTGATTCAATTTTAGAAGGCACATAAATTCAATCAAATTGCTCAACCCTCTCTTAAAAAGTGATGACCGGATATTGTGAAGCTTCGAAAACGTGAACTTGATTGGTTCGTAAGTTAATCCTGGAATGGCGCCGAAATTCAAAATTTCTAACTTCAAAAATGAATCAGAAATAAACAATAAAGAAAGGGAATCGAACGTGCATAAATACCCTGGTAGAGAATAAACCAACCAAAATAGCTCGTTCATCAATGATTGATAAACGACTTTGGGCAACAGATATTGTTGTAATATACACCTTAAACGGTTTTTTTAACCAGTTTTTAGTGATCTAATATCTTTTTGAAATTTTCTATTTTTCAACATTCACTGACCACTGACAATCTGAAAAGCGTAACGAATTAAGCAGGTTCATTAGGCATTGGCTCGTGGAATGGTTGCAGAAACTTTGTATAATTGGCCCTCCGATGTCGAATGGCTGCTGAACGTTTCTACCAGGGTAAGGGTTCGAATATATAATACTCCAGATTATGACAAAGGTGCCCGAGCCATCAATCACGTTTATACCCCGGGAAAATTCAAAGAAGCATAAAAATGCGATTCTCCGCGAATAAAAACATTCCATAAGCCTCGCGTAGAGCATCCCCCTCATCTAACAATAGCCATACTCTTCGGTCCATCTACGCGAAGAACGACGGCCGGAGGCGCAATAGTCCATTGTACCGACGCGCGACTCGCGGGCTGTAAGCCCCGAAAATAAAAGGCGCCGCGAGCACTCGAACGCTTGGCGGAGGCGCGAGGATAAGTAGGCGCTCTTTCTATTCAGAAATAGAGTTTCGCGAGGGAGGCGGGGGCGCGGAGCTCGCGACCTACTTTCCCCCGACGCTCGGAAAATTTCGTCGTCCCGGGCAACTCTCTCTGCTCCGCCGGGAGAATCGATAGTCCCTTCTATCTCCCCTGCGCTTCTGATCCACCCCCCCCCACCCCCTCTTTATCGCTTATACGCTACCTTTCCGCGGGATTGCTTTGCCCGATCTTGGCGCTGCTGCCTGTTTACGGAAGATAAGAGGGCGCACTTCGATACTGATTTATTTTTTCGCGGCGACGAGAATGAGTTATGGGGCGATGTTTTTGTGAAAAACTGATCAGTGATGGTTTTATAATCCATCTAGGGGGATCTAGGATAATTATATGTCAATTACACCGAGAAAAAAAACTTAAGAAAAATAACTATTGTAATTGTATTGTATTTTTCTAATCGGAAAGGAGTAACAGTCTTGAGAATTAGCGAGAAATTTTAGTAAATAACACTTGTTAGTACTCAAAATAGCAATTTTTAATATTAAAGTATTAATTTTAAAAATTGCGAGTACTAAAAATTACCATTTTTCATACAAAACTTCTCACTTGATAAGACTGTTACTCCTTTCCTAACCACAATAACAATTTTTATTAAATGTTTTTCTTTTAGTGTACAATATCACTCGTGTATTTCAGTATACATTTTCAGTAAATGTCATTTTGCCAATGATTGTGATAATTTTCTTTTTTCTTGAAGTTTCAAATATCTACTCATCCACGCGTCAAATATCTTATAATAATTTTATTCTACATAATTTTTCTTGATTTCTTCGTTGATAAATATTTTTATGTGTATTTAACTAGAAAGAAGGTTTCTGTTCAAAAAATTATGAATGTGCAGTTTCGGTTGTACCTCAGAAATTTTTGATTCGTCGAGCCTGTTCCAGCGTTGCAAAACAGTACAGTAATTTTTGCTAAAAATGTTCTCTTCATTTATGCGTTTTCACATAACCATGAATAGCCTTTTCTTTTTTCTAAAAAAAATATTTAAAAATATACGCATTATTCATTACTTTTAAATGATTTTCTTATGCAGCAAAACAATAATACGCATAAAAGTATAAAGTGCAGTAAAACAAAGTGAGCTTAAAATAAAAGAACACGACGTAATAAAACATTTTAAGAGCGCAATTCGCAAAAAAGAAAAAAGTACGGCGTGGGCGTCTGTTGCTAAGCAGCGAATTACTCACGTAGGATAAGATCGAGGGGGGGAGGGGGGGGGGGAAGAGGCGCCTGGTGTGCACAGCACAGTCGTTGCCGAGCGTGATGCAAAAAATAGCAGGCCACATTTTTTAACCCAATTTTATCAAGGCGTTATCGTGCTTATCTCCAAACGGGTCGAGATAATGCACCTTATCCTGGTCATATCATCCGAGCACGTAGACTCGCGGAATCACGAAAAGAAATTCATGTGCGTCGGAATAACGGGCTCATTATTCTCATTTGCCTGGGATTTTTGTTCACTGTCGTATCCCTTAGAATAATTCACTTTCATCTGATGTTTATAGAAAAATAAAAGGCTCTGTTAGTTTCTAAGTTTTTGTACACACTGCCAATCTATAAACTACATTAATTAACGTTATTTTAATAAGTTTCAATTAATTTATTTTTTATTTAATTATATACTCGTAACTTTTATTTAATTGCTCGTAAATTAAATCAAGCGAGTGATATTCGAGAAGAAAAAAAGAAGGAAGAAGCGGCTGATTGCGGCGAGAAAAGCGTGTTACTTATCCACCGGCGATTAATTGTAAAATAGCTGTTTGTACAAACAATGTAAAACTAATTGCGCATCCGATGTCCGCACGTTTTTACAGCATTAACTTCACCGTAGAGCTGATAATTATTTATTTTCCTCGCGTCGTTGTAGTGCATACGCTGATTTATATTTATAAACTAGCGTATGTACTCGTTCGCTTGGTTGATTGATGTACGAAAACGATGATGAACTGGCACTTTATTTTTCATTCGTCTTTTACGATCAACGGTAGCCCTCGTTTAATTTTCAGCGAAATTAACTACGCATGTCGCCGATGAAAAAAAAACACTGTATTTACTTTCTCATTAATTTCGAAGAAACATACATATACGCAGCTATACGTTAGTAGGTAGTATTTTTTGTAGATTTCTTTGAACCACATTTTAGTAAAATTTTCGAACAAAAATGCTCGTTAATCATTCTAATCTCAAAAATATCTTTGTAGTAATCTTCCATTAAGGGGTAACACCAGTGTAGCCGCCTTAAAAACAGTGTTTTTTTTGGTATTTTTTTTTATTTGGAAAGGAAGGTAAAAATAAAATAATCTAAAGAAGGTATTAACTATACAAATATTGAACTGTAAAAACAAAAATTTTCGTCTAAAAATATTCAAAAATGGCGGCAGAAACGCTCATATCTCCAAACGTCTTTAACTATACGCGCTCTACGGCACGTAGTGTAGCGCACGTGTAATTTACAACGTTGATAAAAGAAAAAAATGCACTTAATCTACATATCGAAAGCTAGAATAACACGTACAGGATTTTAAAAATATTTATTTTCGTAAACGAAAACTTGCAATTTTCGACCAAAAAAAATGGCACATATTTGTTTATAAATAATGTTTAAATTATCATATAAAAAATTCCGTACGGAGTGTACTGCATAATGTAATGTTAAAAGTAAATTTAAAATTTTAACGAAAAATAATGTGTAATTTGTTCGAGTTCTTGTGCGTGCCGATTTGAAAAATCATATTACCGGAACAGTGCATGCTTCTCTGCCAAGATTTCGAAATTCAAATAAAAATGTTTCCTTCAGGTATGAAACTTTTTAAGCTAAACAACATTTTTTGATTTTTTTAAAAAATGACAGTGATGTTACCCGTTAAGCTGTACACATAGCAAGCGATGATAGCCAGTATAAGCATATTTAAAGAAAGTAAAGTGAAATTACTCGCTGCAATATATCAAACTTTATTGATAGTATCAGATGCTCCGTGCAGAAGTGCATAATAGCAACAAAAAATAATCATAATGTATATAGTAGACTCCTCTCGGTTTCATAAGCAGCTCGTGGGGAAAAGGCGAGTGGCGCGATGACTTTGCTGAAATTCGGCCTTCCTGGGGCCGCTTTGATTGACAAATGTCACGGCATCGATTTTCTACGCGTACAATATAAAAGCGCCGATATACTTTCTATTTTCGAGCGACGCGTCGGGCGCCTACGTCACGATTTGGAAACGCCCGGAGACACTCGACAAACACACTTGCGATAACTGCGCCGCCACGACGGCCGGAGGCGCGAGCTGATACCGAAACCTCACCCACAGAAATGTTTTTTTTTTTTTTTTCGTTGATAAGGAGCTCGAGAACTCGGTTAATTGGAGCTGAGTGTACACTTTGTTGATAGTTCTTTGTTAATCTTAATGATTCTTTTTGTAAAATCTTTGATTATTTGAGGAGCACAATAAGAATTAATTATTTTATTAATTTATTTTTTCTGAAAACAGCTTTCAAATATATTTGAAAAATCTCCCTTTTTGGAATATAAATTTATTTAAACGCGTAGCAAATCTAAAATTGTGAAAGTATTTTTAAGTGTCTTCATGCCATTGTAATCTTATATTATGACTTTACTTCAATCACGTAACTTTTTTTAGCGATGTGTAAAGTTCCCTTTTAAAATTGAAAATAAAATTCAGAAAAATACTTAATATTCTTTATCGAAAAAATATTCGTACAACTCTATATAACGGGTTGTGATGATGCATACTAATTTTCCGGATTAGAAAGTAAAAAATATAAAAATATATTCAACATAAGTTTTAAACTATTATTAGATTATTTCGTTGCTATGCATCTTAACGGTCATAAAATTTTGACGATTATTTTTAATCAAGTAATAAATTAATCTAAAGTCCTTTCGAATGTTGGCGCGCCATTCAACCGAATTTTCTAGTTGCTTCTTTAAACGTTTTACAACATCCGGTCTTTGTTTTTTTAATACGAGTATCCTGTAGAATAAAAAAGACATTTTTGCCGTGCTTATTTTTTCAATAGATTTTTTTTTTCATACATAATGTATCTAGTTGACACACTAACCAATTGCATTGAAAGAGAATATAATATTCAATGGTAACAATAAACGTTGAGCCTATTACAATCGTTCCAGATAAGTAAAGTAAGTCAATGTAAATGTGAGAAATTCCTATACCGATGATTAATCATGTACACGTTATTAACCAATGAATATGTATACATTAGAATTTTTACGAGCCTCAAGCGGATGCTTATAAAAAAAAACTCACATCCACCATCACATTTGTATCAATTGCAACGAGTGCATATCTCCATTGAAAAAGAAAAAACAATTACGCAATGCGAGCCCCAGAAAAATTTACCTCTCGACGCACAAAGCCCAGGCAGTCCAATGTAAACACCAGAGTAACTCGATTAATTTAGTCCAATAATTCGTCGGGAGAACCACGCAGTTTGAAAAACAAATTTTCCTCACAGTAGACAAGTTTCTCCCACGTAATAGGAGTAATTTTTCTACGAAAGGCTTCGCGCACCCTTCCTTTCTTCTCAGGATTATTATTCACTAATTTTATTACTACAGATATAATTATATTCGCATATATATTTGTCCGATTCCTGCAGGATAATTAATATTTTCGGGTTGATTTAACTCAATAAAAATTTATATCAGAGGATATACTTACCCTGCGGAAAATTAACCATCATTTATATCGTTGTAACTATCTTTTAGCTAGACTTTTCGAACATTATCTATTATGATAGCTTGGCATGTTATACTTCAATTACGTTGAGGGCTTGACGTTATAAATTAAACAATAGAATGAAAACGGGATAAAAAAAAACAAAATCGGTATACACGGCGGCGGTTATATAATCTCAGACTAAAAGTTTAATAGAATTTAGAGCAGATTTCTGTCCACAAATCGTCACGTCAAAGTCTCCAAATATGTTCGAAATATCTTATACAATCTGCCCACTGAACAGAAGATTTAATATATTCTGCCTAAAAGCACCTTATAATTTTCCGGCAAGGATTATCCCGAAGGTATTATTCACTAACTTTATCACGACAGATATAATTATATCGGCATATACTATTTTTGGGTCGTTTTAACTTGATAAACGCATTCATATCAGAGGATAGAATTCGTGAATAATACCGCTGGGTCCACGAAAATGCAAAAAAGGTACGATCTTTGCATCTGAATGACGCATCGCCATGGCCCACGCGCCGACAAGGAGGCCGTAAAGCCGTGGGAAGGGGGAGGCATCATCACTGGGTACGATACGCGGATGTGCATATTAACCCATTTAGCTGTATTACACGGCCTAGCCGAGAGAGGCTAGTCCAACTGGCACTGATGCAGCTGCCGTCTCCTCCTCTGCGAGGAGTATTAGGCTCGATTCACTGCAATGCCTTTGTGGTTCATGTCGCTCGGTGCACGGGGACTTGTCGGCTGGGCGATCGGATTGTCATAAGGCTTGATGCGATCGGAGGAATTATCGAGTGCTGCTTGATGCGGACGTCCGATGCAGGGCGAACTGCTTGTACAGGACGACATGAGCATGGATTTTTCGTACGGCATATTAATTTATTTATTTATTTCTTGTGGTAGTCCTTACCCTGCTGGAAATTTTAAAATTTGAATGCCAATTTAATAGCCGGAGAAATAGAAATGGACGAAAAATAGAGACTATTTTTGACCCCTTGATGAAATGCTTTTTTAAATCAGAGTCTCAGATTTAAGGTGAATAATTAATAGGGAAAAATGGATTGCAAATGTGTGAAAAGTAACAATTATAAAGACGTTTGAAATTCACTAATACTCGCACTGGAAAGGTAAATAACGTTCTGATTGAATTTCAAAAGATTAAGCTTCTCATGGACTTTGTTAGTATTTCTGTACATTATTTAAAAAAAATTAATTTATTCGTATACTTGCAATTAGCAAATCAGCTGAAAAATCCCAAAAAAATGTGCAATATCCTTCTTGATTTCAATTATCTCCTCGTATAAGCGCCCCGACATTTAAAAGATACGGAAACTTCTCCGTCGGCACATAAATCGCCCCCTCTAGTTCACAGACATTTCACTTGGCTATCACTTCATTTTCCCGTCATTCCCCAATGATAAAATCGATCAATGGGCCTGAGAGCCGCAAGCCAAGAGAAGCAGAGCCTGCGGTGAAAGTGTCGCGCTGCGCGATCCACGGAATCGAAAACGGCGATTGCGCCCGCGTCGTCGCTGATTCGGAAAATTGTCGGGAAGGCTTCTCTATTTCCCCACCCCCTCTCCTTCTTTTTTTTTTTCACTCGTTCCGAGAATCCCTCGCACCACCGGCGTTTTCGTCAACGGGGCCGGAGATGCGCTCGTCGTCTCTTTTCTCTTTTTTCCCCTCTTCGTCTTTTTCCTTTATAGAAATCGTTCGTCGCGATCGCTGATGCGGATTTGTTACGGCACGGGAAATTCGTCGGAATTTTTATTAGATTGAAACGAGGGGGACGTAGTTTGTGGCGCGGGAAATCGAGCTGGGCATATTTCTAATTCTTCGAATTAATTTTAAAAAGGTTTTAATTGGAAATTAATAGACCTGATTCATTTCTTACAAGTTGATCGACAGTATGTAAAATACATACCCGGAAGAAATAATCGGAGGAATTATGCTCACTATATCTGATGCTAAATTAGTAAAAAATAAAAAAGTATACTTTATACTGCTAGTGAAATCTGATAATAAAAGGGAGCAAATAAAAAGTCTGAATTGGAGGTAATTTTTCTCCTGACTAGTTTCTCTATAACGAAAATATAAATACATTTTAATAGTTTTTTAGTAATATAATTTTAGAAAAGTAGCTCGTTAATTTTTTTAATTCATTCAAATCCACTTAAAATAGCAATATTTATCGATGCGGTATTGAAGAGTACCGCACTTTCGAATCGAAGTGAAGATGTTAATAAAATGAAATGCAATATTCTAACTTCAAAAGATAACGCATGCATGGATTTTATTAGTAGACTTTAAAAACGAAAAATAAAAAAAATTTAATAGCCCGGCGAATCTCTCTCCAAATTGGACACGACACGACATCGCTGCATTCATTAAACTTCAATAAATTATCATTTCTATATGAAAGTAAACAAACCAAAAAATCTTGACTCCACTGTCCGCTATCCTCGAAAGTAAAAAAAAAAAAAACAAATAGAGAAAAAAAAATCGCCGAGGTTATTGCACCTTTGATGCGCGCGCAACCGTATATTCCGATCCTCCAGAAGAGGCGAGGGAATAGGTCACGAGCGGCCGATGATTTACATCTGTCGGATCGTCCGATCCATAAAAATTCAGCGCAGGGAAGAAGAGATGCCTTCGGTCGCGCTTTCGCCTCCTCGGCGTTTTCGCCAACTTCGCACGTACCCGTTTGCTCGGCGATTTATACCCGCCGCCGAGTCTTAACTGCTTTACCCGAGGAATTAAACTTCCCTTTTTTTACCTTGACGTTTTACGCCAATTTTTACGGCCGATCGGTACGATCCCGCCTATTTTGAATAACAACGAGCCGTGACCGCCTGGTTGCATTGTGCACTTAGACGCGCAGCTCATTACTTTCGAAGTTTTCACTTTTTTACCGTTAACATTGTCTTCAATTGTTGTAATGAACTGGCGGTAACAATATTAAATAATAATTGTATGCTTCGCTTTATGTTCTTCTTTTTAGGTTGATACAAACCTCAGTTTGTTTCTATATTTGTACTTCGTGTTGAAGAATTACACATCCAAATGTGATGCAATACTGTACTTGGAAGCGCTCAATACCTGCCAATTATTTTGTATCAAATCTGACACCACGGCGTTTCTTACTAATTCAATTTCGCTTTCGATTGAGCCACGATTTACCTTACGTTAATAAAATCATATAAAGACTGATATCATCCACTACAAGAGATGATCACTTATATCCCTAATTCGTCTTGTCCAAAGTAATTTCCTTTTACAAGTGAATTTCGTTGGTAAAGTGCGTAATTGAACGTGCCGAGATACCAAAACTCAGAATAACATTTCTTTTGATTCTTAAGTCGTAGCGTTGGCCGTACAATTTTCAATACCAAGCAACCTAAAAGAAGAAGAAAAGTCATAGCATCGTAACTTTTAACTCTATTCTGGACAATAATTGTTTATTTTTCTTTACCTTCTGAAGCCGCGTCGAAACCGGAGGTATTTAGCTGACAATATTGCCAATTTTTCGCGACAGTATTTATGAAGCCTGCGCTGCTCTGTCATTGCGGAAATTGAGTGCATTAAGTATTTAAAAGCAGTTTGCGCTTGGGATTATGTATGGGGGAACGTAATTGCGAACTCGGCGAAATTGAATACGATGTGCTAAACCGACTTTTTTTGCACATTGATAGAACATTGTGCTTTCATTTTCTTGGAGAGTATGTTTAATTGAATATTTGATATGATTGTATATACTTCTTGCAAATACGGTGATTTAATATTGTTGATCAATAAAGAAATAATTTAGCGTATGAAAAAAATTTAATTTCGACTCAGTCGAAATGTCAGTTTTTAAATTATCATCTATTTTTTTAATAAACTCTCTTATATAATTTTTGAGCATATTGTATTTTACAAATTTTTTATATATTTTATATACATTTTATATATACACGGAGAAAAGTGCTATACTAAAAATTGCTATATTTTTTAGCAATTGGATGACACACTTGTAATATGAGAAAAATCATGATGTTTTATTCTAAAATTTAATATCATTTTAGTAAAAATTAATAAATATTTGTTTAATTTTTACTATGCATATTGTAAATTTTAAATAAAATATGCTAATTTCGCTCATATTGCAAGTATGTCCTTCCATTGCTAAAAAATATAGTAATTTTTAGTATAACATTTTTTTCCGTGTATTTTATATTTTATTCTTTCCTATAATTCAATAAAATATGTGAATCGAGTCAAGAAAATTAAATTTCGATAAAATTACATGGACGGGCTAGCAATATCAAGTCCCGGCTACAGAGAAGGAGAAAAAAAATCGTGAAGAAACGAGCTTGCAACGGGGAGAGAAAACACACGGTTAGGGCGATCAGCGATCCGAAAATTCGTTAGCTTCGGGGAAAATTGCCATTTTGACGATCCAAATTAGCAGCTCGATTAGGGAGGCTAATTAATTAACCGGCGACCGGCACCCTTGATTGCACCCAGGGCAATTATCGGCTCCTCGTGGTCCTATAATCGATAAAGGTTTACGCCACGAGTCAATCTTTCCAAAAGGAATATGAATTTAGTGTGTGAATTCCAGACTTTTATCATTATAAAGGAGGCGCCGCTTTCATGTTTTTAATTAAATAGTATTCTTTTGATTTTTTAAAAAACTTAATGCGTTTTATTGCGTTTAAATGAAAATGATTCGTGTACTTTAAAAAGTCAAAGGACGCTTACATGACATCAATGAATTTAAGAGGTAAATTATATGTGCTACGCTGCGTGCCGCAGAGCGCTTATATATAGTTAATAACTTCTTTAAGTTATTTTATTCCGTTATCTTTCTTTCCAAATAAAAAAATGACCAAAAAACGATTTTTTAAGGTGGTTACAGTGGTGTTACACGCTAAATCAATTGGAGTTAAATTTTATTCTTTTCTCAATTTTACTTTTTTACTCAAATTTCTCTCTACATGAATAGAGTAATTTAAATTCATTTTAAAGTAGAGTAAAATTCATTCTAAGGTAGAGTAGCATATTGCAGGTTAAATCTCTACCTTTTACTCTACTTAAAAGTAAAAAAAATCACTTTATTTTACTCCATGAAGGGAAGTTAATATCACTATAAATTAAAGTGAAAATTTGACTCCAATAGAGTTAATTTTCACTGTACTGCACTCCAGCTGATTTAACGTGTACCCTTTAAATATAATTTAAACCGTCAATCACTTTTGCATCATTAAAAAAATTCAAGTAACTTACAAAGATGTACATAAAAATTGCAAATATAATGGTTTAAACGAAGTCGCGTTGATTTAAAAAAGTAATCTTCAACTTCAATCTTGCATTACTACCCCACCATCTCCCCGGCAGTGTATGAATTTCGCTCAGCCAGAAGTTGGGAAATAAGGCGTCGGCAAATACAGGAAAACTCATTTGCCTGGAGGGTAGGGGAAAATTAACGGTGGTAGGGAAGAGGACCAGCGACGGGAGCTTCCACACTTACGCAACGCGCGCACCACGTTGAGTCCGGTCAATTAATGCAGCACTTCCGATTCGCGCCGGTCTTGCGCAGCCAGGCGGCCGCTGTTTTTCTTTCCTCCGTTTTTTTTTTTTTCGTTCTTTTCTCTCTCTTGGCGGCGAGCGGCCTCGTCCTTTTTCTGCTCTTCGCCTTGCGGTCGAGCTAGAAAGTTCGCGCCGTGTCGATGACTTGGCGGCAATCGAGGAAAAAGAGAGGGACGCTGGGTGTCAACGCGACCGGAGAAACCAAAGTCGGGCTTATGGACGGAGCTGCTCTGCAATGAGCATAGTCGATTTATTGCGACTGTGCATATGTTGTGGAGGAAATTTTGAATTTTTTTAGATTAAAAAACTACACACTTAAAAATCCGTTTAATTCTAAACATAATTTTTGTGTATGAATCAATTAAATTACACGAAGATTACGTTTTATTTTGGCTGCTCCAGCAAACTACACAAATAATTAGTAAAAAATCAAGTTTGACACAATAATTACACTAAATTGTGTACTGCATCGCCATAAAGTACACAAATATTTTATTAACTTCATATGCTTTCTTGTATGAATTATAAAGTGTGCAAAATATTCAAATCTATATAATGAAATTACTAGAATTTTGTGTAGTGTCCAAGTACACGCAACAAAGTGTAATTTAAACGCATTCCTTGTGTTAACGAAAACACAAGGAAAAGTGTACATTAAATTCATAATGTGTACTGATTTTTTAATGAAAGTCAAAAATATCGAGATAAATAATTTATTGAAGAAATATTCAATGATAAGTGGGGAATTCGCAAGAATTTCAATTTTTAATTTTTTCCCCGGGACGATAGTAAACAGATTATGGAATATTTTGTCATCTCATATTAAGATGAGTGAGTTATAAATGAATGAGATTTTGCTGCTTATCGGATAGACCTGGCACCTGCACTAAACTGGTTTTCAGTGGAACTTCATTATTTCGCATTCATTTACAAGAAAGCTTTAACGTTAACCATGCAATTATAATTTTTACAATAATTAATGTAGATACTGCGTTTATATTTTCATTTACTTTTCTATACAGTTAAAAAATATTTTTATCCAGTAGTGGCATAACGAATAAATAAATTTGCTTGATTTATGATGAAACACTTAAATTTTACAAGGAATTTTCTTATCCTTTAAACTATCGAATAAAATTTCTCCGATCGCATACGTCAAATGTCTAATATTTTTGTCAATTTATTAAAATCCTTCAACCACCCAACATATACTTACCCACAACCCATGAAAATCGTCCATTCAATATCGAATACAGAATCATTTATCAGCTAGCCAAGAGATTAGTCAAACAAGTAATGATAAAAATTTTTTTTTTAAGAACTTCTCAAAATTACCCGCAATATATTACTCGCCAAACGCGCTCCGCGCTTTCCTCCCATTAAATTCCTATTCCATGGCGACGGATTTCAAATCATAAATTCCACGACGACAAAGTCAATTCGCAATTGATTTATCGTCCAATTAGCATCGACGCACTCTTCGAATTTGATTTTGCACATTTTTCGCACCTCCCCGTCCCATACATCAATTAATCGTTATAATCACCAACAGATTTTATATTTTTATGAAAATATGGGTAAATGTTTGGTCAAGAATTAACGTGTCGGTCGTAGAAAGAAATGTTTAATTCTCCAGTAGACCCTGCGTCGTAAATTTGGCGGGTGCGGCAGGCGACCGGATTCACTTTTCTCCCCTTATCAGCGGATTTATTCCTCCAGCAACGGCTAAGTAGACCAACTTGCAATCGGACTCGATTCGTCGATCATTTGGAAAGGAGCCAGGGGAGCAAGAAAAATCCCATGAAAATAGGAGAGCGCGCGCCGACTCGGTCGAACGGTTGAATGCTTCGCTGCTCGTCTCTCGGTGCCCGATGGAAAAGGCATCCTCGTGACTTGCGATTTTTCTTGCTCAGTTTTCTTCTTTCGCCTCGCCCATTCATTGTTACCACGTGAAGCGGTTAATTTTTTTTTATTTTCCCTTCGGATGCAACGCTCGGCGCGAGAATAGTCTTAAATTTCTGTTTACGTTGTGGTTTAGATGCTTTGCGGTTTCTAATTTTAGGGTATACATTTCTTTTGTTTCTATTTAGTGATCGTTAAATGAATTGTTAATGAAGGTCTCCAAAGAGTTTATTCCCGTGAATTAAATAAAAATAAAATATCAAGCTTCAACAAATACTTTATACAGTTATTGTATGCCTCAAACTTAGTTGATTTGAAAAAAAGAAGATTTTATTCTTTTTATTATTCGCTCATTTTTTTCTTCTTAACTCTTGATTTCATCTCCCCTTAATTTGAAAATACAAAGACCTTAAACAGCCTTTTACATACATCTTTTTGCTGCAATGTTCGTTCAAATTGAAGCAATTAAAAAAAAATGTCACGGATCAAAGATATAAGTAAATAGAATGGAAAATCTTCTGGGTCATTAGAAAAAGTAATAAGGATTTCCTTGGCTAAAAGTAGGTGTCGACTTGGAGGTCCGCGAGACGAGAGAGCGGGAGGGGGTGTAAAAAAACGGCGAACGCCTTCAGCGCGAAAATGATGAATGCAGTTCAGTCGCAGATTAATGACTGTTACGCTCTCGGGACATCTCATTGCGCGAGAAATCGTTAAATTTCTATCAGCTTCATCCGCGCCTTTCTTGTTGGAGCTCTCGCTCGACTTTCGCTTCGTTGCTCTTCTTTTCGATTTTTCGCTCGCAAGTACCTTCTACAGGTCACCGTGTGTTTGGCTGTCGTGTTGACAGTTTAACTGCGCTCCTGATTATTTCCTTCATTTTTTATGTTTTTTATATCGTATTTTGACAGGAGGGATATGAAAAATGACTGATGGTCACGAATAATTTATATGTCGATGAAAAATGTTTTGAATCGAACTTGAAACCGATCAATATTAGAAAAAAAATTTCAGCCTAAAGTCAAAACGGCACATTGACAAGGATAATATATCTTGAAAAAAGAGGCAGTATTTTTAAAATTAATAATAACTAATTAATAAAACACTTGTTCATTGAGACAATTACTTAAATAAATAAGTATTTTGGAAGCAAAAAGTATCGTAGTAAAATTTATAATACAGAATGATAATTTTTTCACTAAATACATTATAAATTTTACTAGATTTTTAGCAATAAGTATCTACAATTCTCGTAAATATTACAGTAATATTTACTAGAATTCTAGTAAAATTTATAATCCAGAATAGAATCATTTTTCACTAAATGCAGTGTGTAGCTCCATTCCCAGAGTAATTTTTATTAAAGTAACGCTAATTTTTGCAAAACATTTCTCTCAGTGTAAGAAGAATTTTAATTGGATCTACAACTTTTTTTTCAACGTTAAATTAGAAGACTAGCAACTGTGCACATCCCTAATCGCTCTCTAAAGTAAATAAATAAATCAGTAAAGAAAAATCGAATTGCACACTAAATGATTTTCAAATCGCTGCTTAATTAACGGCTCATTATTCGCTGATTAAAAACATCGAGTCGAGCCTGGATGTCGCGTTCGTGCGGGTCGCCGTTGCCTGGCGGTCGCGATGCGCGGGACTTTGACGCGGCGTCGAGTGCACTTTTCCCCAGCGTCGCGCGGCTGCTGTTGCCGAGCGCGCTCGAGATTGCAAATCATCGCGGCGCGGCGCAGCGCATCTGTCGCCGCTCATTACACGGCCGGCGGGGCTATAAAATTCCGCGGACCCAATATGTCCCTCCGCGGCGCCAAGGAGCCTTTATGTGCACTGCCGTACACCTCCGAACGGTACAAAATTCCGAATACAATTTCGCGGGACTGGTGTGTACGCATATATGAATGTGCATGCGCGCGAGCGTAAAAGCGCAGTTTCGAGGTCCGCGGTCAATTGGGGTTTCGGTCCGCGTATGGTCGGACGCGGTGTGAACGGTCAGTCGATCATTAGCTGGATATATACTGAGATTTAATTGCATAACGGTTGCACGGATTACATCTTATTATAATTTAGAACCAAAAAAAATTTTTTTAATTGTAAAAAAGGTAAAAGTCGGAATTTATTGTGTGCTTTTTTAGGCTCACGTGGTACTGGTATTATCTTATATATTTAAACGAAATTATATTTTTATGAATCACTGAAAAAACTTAAAGAATTAATATACAAACTTAATTCTAACACCTAAATTATCTCCCGATAAAAAAATCATAATATGTTATCAATAGCAAACGTAAAAAATTTAATTTATTCACGGCTTACTCATAATCAGTCACTTTATTCCCCGAAAAGCGAAACTAAAATCGCAGATTATTCCCTCAATTTACTTTTTTCCTGCGTGTACCCAAAATCATAAACTTTTTTAAATTAAAAATTAAATATTTAACAAAACGGATTCAAAATTTATTTTTTATTAGCCGCTTTTCGAATCAACTAAGTTGCTATACACACGGTGCTCAAAAAATGTTTCCGGAAAATAGTACAGTCGAGTAGGGAGTTAAATTCTAAGATCATTCTCTTGGGTGATTTATGAATAATCAACGTCTTTAGTCCCTTGTTATATAATGTACTATTTTACACACAGTGCATAATCTACTTTTTATAAATACTAATCTACTATTTATGAAAGATGGTTCTCACTTATTCTCAGTACGAAAAAAAAAAACTAAAACTAAACTGGTTCTGAAAAGGGCATAGTCCTGAAGACTTGCGAATTTCGAGGTCGAAAGTCCTCGCGATGTTATCGCCGACTCCGCGTCGTTTCGGCGGTGGCATCCACGTGTTTTTCCTCCCAAGACGCGTGGGAACCTTGCCGCGCCTTTGCATCGCCTGTTCGTTACCTTCCTCGGACCAGTTACGCCTCCGGATTTCATTTTTCTTGATTTATATACGCGCAGAGTCGAACTTGTTTCATCTCCCGCGCACGCTGAGCTTCTGTTCGCCGCTCGGAATACGAAGTATGTTTAAAAGTATAAATGAAACATCCCGCGCGATATTGCAGTTCACGTTCCTCGGACCCTCTTTTTAAGTGCCTTACCTCAGCTTGAATAGAACTTTACCGTTTATTTTTACGATCGGAGCGATTTTTTTTTATTTTGAAGAAACCACTATTTTACGGTTTTACTTCACGTCAGATTTTAGCGTGGAAATTAATTTAATTGTATACTGTATGTACGAAACGCAATATTTTTTTCGATATTCGGATTGCGTACTTCGGTGGATTACTGTACTACATGGACGGTTATAAAAAAAATCATCGAATTGTCATTTACCTCAGAAATCGAAATGCCTTAGAGAAGAAAAAAAAGAGAAACAGTATAGCTTGCGCAGCTGGAGTAGTCTCCGCAGCCATTGAGGAAAAAATGGAACTGAGGAAGGACGCGAGAGGCGCGAAACCATGAAGCTGTATAGTGGATTTTTTTTGTCAAGGCGTCGGCTTCTGGGTGAACGCGACGCCCGAGTTTCAATCGAATATTTTCAAACGCTTTCACTCGGCAAAGAAAAGAAGGTGAATAGGATCATTTAATAGAGAGATGAATAAATATCTGCCTCTTTATATTTGCGGCCGCAGTAAAATAAATTTACAATAAAACTACAAAATATAATAATTATTGGCAAGTCTACCGCGCTTCAATAGTTTTTTTATGTTATTATAGTGTAAAAGGTGATTTTAATATAAAATTAGTCTAAATAATCATTAGATAAAATTATACACCGGGTATTTTTATCATTGTTAGATCAGGTACGCGCTATGCGCGCGGAAATGCAGGTTAACTTTATAAATAGTGTCACAACAAACAATTTAAAAACAAAATAATATCTACACCTCGGCCAATCACGTCACGAGAAATACTGACTACAATGAAACCTCCATGGAGTTTTTATTTATTGATATTGAAATTGATAATGCAGAAGCGATTTCAATATAAAATTAATTTAAATAACAAATAAATAAAATATTTATTCTGTAGATTACAAATCCTATCTTTAGTTGAGATATAATATTATCGCAGAGTTTAGTTTAATATCTCTGAGAGGGAGAGGCAGCGAGAGGTCGGAGAAATTACTATAGGCGCGACTCAATTAGGCGGAATCGCTCTTTGAATTTCGCGTTTTGGACGACTTTCCGCGTGGCTAATTGCGGCTTATAATTCGTTCAGTGTTCCCGCGACTGAATTGCGGACGTGGGAATAGTCGAGGCCGCTTGCAGTACACAATTTGTACTGGCGAGCTTACAATTATTTTTCGAATGTTCTCTGAAACAAAGGATATCATGTCAGGGTGTTGTCAAGCTTTTTGAGAAAAAATTTTATGATAAATTTCTAGGTTGGTAAAAATTTATTTACCCAACTTTTAATTATTTCATTAATCTAAGCTGGTTGGTAAAAAAATACGAGCAAAGTTGTAAAAAGCACAATTTCTTTTAATAATTATTAAAAGAAATTATTCTTTAGTTTACCCTTTCAATTATTTATCAATGATTTTTGTTTTACGATGTTTAGTTTCTAATAATTACTACGAAAATAATAAACATTATTGACTATAATGACAATTAGTTCTCTTTTGGCAGTCTGTAATCAGTTTACCCACGTAGGTCGGTAATCTTTACAAACCACTTTTTAAACTTAACCCGGGTGGGTCTCTCCGTGTACAAAATAATATAATAAAATGTAGTATAAATTATAAACTGTAATATAAAATGTATTATAAAATAAAACTTTTATTTATCTCCGAGTGAGACCCGTCATTTCTGTAAGGTAACACGACTAACAGGGTCTCCACCTCGGCGGCTCAGAAAAGTGAGTCAGTGCCATTCGGCCGACTGTTAGGAAACTACTTGCTTCGTGAGCCTTATACTCGTTACACTGGGCGATTCCCTCGGCCTTTTTTTTTTCCTCTCTCGTAGCGCAACGACCTCTCTCTCTCTCTTTCTCTTTCTCTATTCAGTAGGAGCTCTTCGAAGAAAGCACGCGAGCTCTAATGTGCATTTTAATAATAGTTCGAGCTCTGGTCTTAATTAGAGCACTTCGGCTTTCGGCGAAGAATTTTCCCCTCGAACGGTGAATTGTCTAATTAAAGGATCGGCTGCCTCCGTCTGACGTAACGAGCAATGAGCAGGAGGAGCAGCGCGATTTGGACGCGCGTGTGAGGTAACGCATCGGCCACTTTGCTCTGTCACTTTACACAATTCTGCGGCTATTAAGACGAGCGAACGAACTCGCCGCACCGGAGTATAGTTTTTTTTACGGAACTAATCGCTAATGGGTCTTGACTGTGTTTTTTTCCTTTTTTATCAATTCGGGACTGTGATAGAGTGGAGTACGTCGTGAGAGACTAGCTTGCGATGGCGGATAAAAATAAATAAGTAATTTTTTGCGTTAGTGGAAGAATTATAGTTAAATGCACCTATCGATAAAGGATTATGAGAATTGCGTGGGGAAGAATGATTTTGTAATATATCTGAATTTTTTGACAGACTGATATTGATCGACTCACTTTTCCAGTTATCGGAGTCGTTTGATCGGCGTTTCGTCGTCATGCTCACTCGGGCACGTAATATACATTTTTATCAGAGGGCTTTGCTTTCTTCCTTTCTCCGTATCAAGCTCCCCTGCGTATCGCAGTCCTTTCGCATTTTAAAATGGATTTTCTTTGCTTATGTGCAAGCGTTTTTCCATTAAAAATTTCGCGGAGTGAAGTTGAAAGCGTAAGGATACTGCTTTGATAGAACAGTTCTACGAAAAATGGCTACAGTCAATTTTATTGTTACTGAAATTGCAATTTACTGGGAAAGAAACCAAAGTGGTACTTCAAAAGCAAAACTTAATTAACTGTTGCTATTTTCAGTAGAGTATTTTTCACCGTGCACTACTGAATACATTTTTTTATGAAGTGAAATTATTTATTTATTTTATTTTTGTAGATTACCTAAAAAAATTGTCTCTTAATCCACGAGTAGTTCCAGGTTATCCGAAACATTCAAATTACCAAAAATTCGCATTTACATTGCAAATGAAACGAATTGGTCGCAGACATGTCTGCGGACGATAAAATAAAATCTGTCCATAATTTACTCAAATGGCGGTGTTTAGTACCGGTATTACCTCCGCGCCTTAATACAACGTTATACATATCAAATTTCAAGGATGCGAGGCAGCTTTTATAGGTGTCGCGTTACGGACAATAAATCAATTGCGCCGTCGTGCATTTTTAGCCTCTTTGCGCGAGTTTATCGCCGCCGCCGTTCATGTAACTCTTACATAGAGATAAACAGAAAAAAAGCAGATATCGAACAAACGACTTGACAGACAATAGCGTTTCTAGTGATTTTCATCGTCACGTTCATTGTTTTATAACATCAACTAATATTTTATTTCCGCCAAAAAAAAATGTAAGTTTTTTTTTACATACGTACGAAAAATTGAAAATATTTGTAAAAATAATTAAAACATATAAATATTAACAAAAGTAAATAAGAGCGTTCTATAAAAAAGCTGTGGCTAGTTAAATTTTTTTCTCAGGTCATAGAGTTTACATAATAACAGAGAATTTAAAAAAAGTACTCAATTTTTTTCTCTTTCTTAGATCTTACTCAATAAATTCTAGCATTAAAGAGTAGTTATTAAAATTTAGTATGTAAAATATTAAGAATTAACATATTTATGATATAATTCAGAGAATTCTATACTTCTAATAAATTTGTTGAGAATTACACTGATGAAAAACATTGTAAAATTAAGTAGATAATGCTTGAGTGAATTTGTCTACTAAAACATATTTTCAGAAAATCACCCATATATTATGCATCTTTGTAGTGCACGCAGAATTAAGCATTCAATATACATTTCGCATTATCCGAAAGGAAATTTCACACACTAAAGGGACTATAAACTAGTTTCGTTCATTTCACTAACTATTAAATAAGCTAATAAGTGGATGTACCTGGCCATCATAATGATAGGGCATACAAAGCCTTTATTCGTACCAAATCGAAACCGCATCAAATATGGAGCCTCGAAATTTGCTAATGCGTAGAAGTACAACGAGGACAATTTGCAAAGGCGAAATTCAGCATCACATTCTCCCGGCGTTTAAATTTAACGCCGCTGCTGATTGATGTTGATTCGCGTTTGAAATGCGATCACGTTTGCATCAGGCGATAAAAGGATCCGTGACCTAAATAATGCATCGGGCATACCGCGAGTGCACTTGCCGCTACTACAATGCTGCCTCCCCTCGTTCAGCGGCCTGCCCGAAGAATTTCAATCGTTTTGAGTGTACAACTCCTCTTAGCCGCGTGAATTTCAAACTCCTTTTTTCCCTGCCTGGCTTTTAGCAAAGAAGGGGGGAAGTTTCGATTCGGATGCCTCGAAGCACTTCCGAAATATAAAATGTAGATCTAGCGATTTTGTAACTCGCGTGGAGCGAGGCGCGTTATCCGGGGATTTCGAATGCTCACCGGATGTGATGAAAACCGGCAACGAGATTAGGTGCACTCGTCTACACTGTTTTAAATGTACGGAACTTCATCTGTTATTTACGTTTCGAAATGCTTTCCTATTATTTACCGCTGATATTATCTAATTCTTTTGAATTAATATTACTCGACGTATATGACATTTCTATTTTTATCCTTCAAGTTTTAATGTCATCGCAGTTGTAACGAATAGTCAAATTAAAAGATCCATGTCAATCAGTCGATTGAAACTTCTGCTACGTAGAAATTTGACCGGCGATAAGCAGTCCAATTTCATGGCTAATGGCTGCTTATCACCGATTAGATAGTTTTATTAATAAGGTGATATTATAAGTATATTTAAATTCAATTTTATTAATCAGATGCAGGAATAGTTAGGTATATCCTCTCTTAAAAAAGTGATGACTTGATGTTGTGAAGGCTCTAAAACGTGATCTTGATTGGCTTGTAGATTAATTCCGGAATGTCACTGACATTCAAAATTTCTAATCTCAAAAATGAATCCGGAATAAACAATAAAGAAAGGAAATTCAGCGCTGGATTTTGCTTGTAATTATATAAATCAGGTGATACTCTAGAAAAAAACTACGATTATCAACGAAGCAAAATAAATTTAATTGGTCAATTACAGGAGTTTGCTTCAGAAACTGCAAGTGATGCACTAAAAATATGCATCTTGCACTAAGTGGCATCGCATCCTCAAATTAAATCGCGCGTAGTGTTTAAGCTAAAATCACGAGCAGGCATCGTAACTCAAGCGCGCGAAATTCCCAATTACGTTATCGTCGCGGCCAATCGTCCTCTCACTCGCGTCGACAGAAAAAAAAAACAACGGAGGAGGATGCAAAAAAAAGCGCCTTTCACCGAGCAAGCGCGTCGGACTCGGGCTGATTGCGACAAATTGGCGAGGCGTCGAGCCCGGGCAGGGGGGCGTGTGCACTTGTTCCATGCACCGTTGTGAGCGAATCGCAACCTTTGACTTCTTACTGTTATTTTGGGTACTTTAACCTAGACTAATTGATTAGGATTTTCTGTTTTTTTTAGGAGGATTACTTTCAATTCCCACCTGAAAACAGTTTGTAAAATTTTTGTAAGGTTTTTATAAAACTTTATATATCCATTTTATTTTATAAACCTTGCATAAAAAATTTATAGATTTTTTTCACGTGGGTTGTAAGGAAAGAGACCACCATACTAGGCTCTCAATTAAAAGTTATCGTATTTTAAAGTAACATTTGCTGCATGTGTAAATTATTTGTAATATTATCCAGTAAAATTTAGTATGTTTATGGCAAAATTTACTCTAGAATATGATAATTTTTGCAATATTTTTCTGCGTAAAGTAAAGTGTAAACAATTTTAAACTACTAATCGATCACTTTTTATTATTAAAAACATTAAAATAATTATTATAGAAAATTGCATTGAGAAAACATTCTAAAAATTGTAAACCTAACATTAGATAAGAAAATGCCGGGAAAAGTGACTATTGATGTATCATCGCTGATGTTAATGTTGGAACAATGATTATGGGTGAGAACCCATTGATGATCAACGTCTCATTGAGAAATAAGTATTAAAGGTTTTAAAAAGGTGTTTTAATGCATATTTAAATTGAAAATCCTTTTGAATTTAAACACAACTTTTGATAAAAAAGTTATGAAAGTATATGCGATTAAACTGTTTAAAAATGTTTGTTTTAAGAGATTGATGAAATAATTCATACACTGACGTTTTCATTTATTCAATTCTTTTTATTTTTTACATTAAATGGAAATTAATCGTTATTTATTTGAAGGAAACCAATAGTTACTTATTTTAAGAAGAAATCGTTTGTGTTTTAGCAAATTAATCGTAAATGATGGTCATCTTATCCACAAATAAGTTTGACTGTATAATAAGTAGATTTTAGTATATTTCTACCAGTTAGAGTAAATTTTTGCGAGTGTAGTAAAAAAAAAACGTTATATTACAATTATTTATATTTGGTCACAATCGCCTCCCTTCGGTGTTATTCAATTTCCGCTTTTGTAGACTACCAGTCCTAACAAGCGTTCAGAATACAAAATCGAGTAATCGTTTATCAAGAGATATGCTAATTCGATCTTCGCCGCGGAACAATCGAATGGGAAGGAATAAAGTAAAGGAAGCTTGCAGAACGTCTCGGGGCTCTTACGTAAAATCTCCGAAGGCTCGCGAGTCCCGGTGGAGCCGGCGAAAGATGCATCTTTACTTTAGCGCGGTCTCGCCTTTTTTCGCTGCGGTCGCCGCTCGCGCGCGATAAAACCCGCGCATAAATTCCGCAGTTTCCCCCGTCAAAATTACAACGTGCGAGTACGGTCGCCTCTTCTCTCTCCGCCGTCGACTCGACTCCGGCTACACCTACGACGATGATTACCGGAGTCGTCCGCTCGACGAACCTCTCCCCTTTTTCTCGTGTGTTAAATGCTGCGACGCTCTTACTCCCGTTGCGCGCGGAGGGATCACTTAAAATCGCGCGATTTTTTTTTTACCTGGGGGAACTCGGCAGCTGGGTTATTGGCATTGAAATATCCGTTACGAGTTTCTGACAAAAACTGATGAATTTGCGTCACGGATTTAGCAGTCATTCCGATTCGTGGACACGCGCGCGAAGAAAGACTTGCATAACCGCGCTAGTGCGCAAGAATCATACGGTACTTGGAACATGACTAATTCAAGCGAATTTCAGTCTTTTTCAGTGCGGCGCATAAAACGACGATAATTTCTTTTATACCAATCCAAATGAAACGCAATCGCACGCGCATTAAAAATTTAATTAAGATTCGCACGGGTGCACTACGAAAGAAAAATACATTGGTTAAAGAAGTTAAGATTAAAATTTGAAGTGCATTTAACGCTTAAATTTTAAAAATCAACGACGGTTATAAAAGCTACTTATTATAGAGTCAAACTTATTTATGCCATGGATAAGTGGACCATCATTTACGATCAATTTGCTAAAACGTAAACGATTTCTTCTTCGAATAAGTAGATTATCGTTTTCTAATAAATAGGCTGCATGATAAATTCTAAATTGATTCGTTAACTACATTAGTTTCCATTTAATATAAAAAGTAAAAAGAATTGAATAAATGAAAAAGTTTCTAATAAGCAGAAAAATATTAACATTTAACATATTTATGAGGATTCTATAAACGTATTGAGAATTATAGTGAAACAAACGTATTCTTCAATTTAATAAATTCATTTTAAAATTAAGTACATAATGTTTAAGTGGATTTGTGAATGTACATCTCTGTTTAATTCCAGCAATACATTATTAAAATGATTCCTAATTATTTTGAGATTTTTATTTTAACGAGCATGTTAATAAAAATCTGTAATTACCACGATGTTCATTGAGCAAGTCTAAAAAATTTTTAGGGGATTTTATTATTAAACCAAAATGTTTTTGCTTGTTCGCTGCATCGCGAGTTTCTTGCGGTTCCATGACCTCAAGACGATATTTCACTAAAGTTACGATGGCCAATTGCAATGCGCGCGGGCGTCCCTCCGCAAAAAAAGAAAGGTTTGACTGTAGTCCCTTTTCTCGGCCTGTCGTGTTTCCCCTTCATTTGCATCGAAACGCGGCTACGTGCAAAAATTTTCTCAGACTAAGTGTGACCGAAGACTAATTCTGTGTTTCTCTCTGTTCCAGGATTCATAAACTGCAACGCCAACGCGACGCTACAGTCACTTGCTCAGTTACACGGTGAGTCTTATCTCTTATCTTTCGACGGCCCCTTTTTTCTCTAGTCATTGAAGTTTTGTGACGAATTTTTCGTCGTAAAATTCCAGGATTATGTTGTATTTTCCGTAGCGATTTTTGAGTAACGTATTTTTTTTTTAATCTATTTCATTTTATTATTTTCATTTTCAATTAACGAATGCTACTCACTAAATTCTCTTGGTGTGTGTTCACGAAAAAAAATCACACGTTTTAAAATGAAGATATTAAATAATTCACGTGTAATGATTATAATCCCAATCGCATTATCTTATCGCGAACGGATCGATACACTTTAAATGAAAATAAGCGAAAAAGACAGGTTTCAATGATTTGTCAGCTTAATCGCATAATCACATCTTCATGGTTATTTACGTACTTATTATTTACGAGCGAAAAAAAAGTATGCGCCAACAACGCGAAGCAAAAAAAAAAAGAGAAAGTAAAGGCTCTCCTTAAATCATACATCTACATTTGAAGATGCTGGAGATAAAAGCTTCAAGTCAGTATATTACGGTATATTTGAAAAAAATTGTTTCACCATTTAATTTTCGAGTCGGCGATAAATCGAAGCGAAATCGTGCCAATTTTGGGGTACTCGTAGCGAAGAAAAAAAGAAAAGACAGAGAAAAAAAATCGTCAATATGTCGAGCGGCTTTTCTCTTCTCTCTTTCGGCTCTCGTCCCGAAACGACGAGCTCGACAATTGGCGCCAATATCGGCCGAATCCAATCGAAAACGCTAAGTACCCACGGTTGTCTCTCTCTTTCTTTTTTACCTCTCCTTTCGCTTTTTGCCTCTCCATCACTTTTATTTCCCGGCGAAATGGCTTTTGCCAAAATGCGATTAAATTAGCCTTCCGGAGAAGCAACTTGGTGCCCGGTTTTTTGGAAAATTAAAGTTTCAAATTTATTTTTAATGTACGCCGTATGTATCTTTGGCTTTTTTCATTACCGCGATGAAATTATTTCTGTAAACCGGTCGTGTCTGTGAATCAAAAAAAAAAAATGAATCGAGCTTTATAAGCTTTATATAATACACATTTAAAATTTTACAATTTACTATTATTACAATTAGAGAGTGTACTCTATGAACATCGCGTAAACAAGCGTCATCTCGACTTTAACATAATTTATTCAATTAAACTCGCGGAGTTCATAAAAAAAATTACGAAAAATAGAAGATAAGGCAGCAGCACATGATTAATAGCTGACTAGCCTACGAAGAGCGGAAGAGAGAAAGAGAGAAAAAAAAATTCACCAGGACATTTTTTCTTGCGGCCAGCCGCGTGTCGGCCTCCCAAAGAATGCGCAATATATACGCGGCGTTCATCCTCTCGCATATTATCATACATATTGCCGGACCTCTCCTTTCTCCGTCTTTATTTTTTTTCTCTCGGACTCCTCTTTTCGCCATTTCCCCGCGTCGCGAGCCGCGCATATATTGCGCCTCGCCCGCGACGTCGTCGGCCGGCGTCTTTGACTTCTGTCAGGTTCGTCCGTGGATGTGCATCGCAAAAATCGCAGGAGCCAGAAGGAGCGACGTCTGATGTTTATTCCGAATAGGAGAAAAAAAGGCAAGAATTTTCCCTCCTAAATTTCGATTCTCAGTAGGGGGAGACATTTTCGGATCGCGGCGCTAGTGGGGTTACTTCGAAAATAATAAATTTCCTTTATTTTACCTTGCGGAATTCATCGGTGCGCGTAATGAGCTGTGCTGGAAGTACTTTATATTCTTAAATAATGTAAGTGTATTTATGGAATGGCGAAGGTACAGTTTTACGAGGTCTCGTAATAAATGCGGTTGCTTCTTTTATTTTTCGACATTAAAGTGGTATAAAGACTTTTTTTTTGCAGTAAAGTACGTACTTATTTCTTTTTATTTTAGGACTGCGTGTAAATAAGTTCGTTGCAGAGTGCAAAGTGATATTCTTGGATCTAAGATTCAGAACTGTACAAAAGTTTGTAAAATATTACATTTCAACAAAAGATTATAAATAATTTTTTTGCATTTCGGTTTTTTTAAAAGTGATTTTATACACTTGCAGATACTACTGTTTATAAAATCACCCTACATTTAAAACAATCACAGTAATAAATTATTAGTTGAATAAATTATATTTAGAGTTTTAAAAATATGAAATCAAAATATTCTTCAGTTTTAAACTGTCCAATAGAAATAATAGATGTTGAGTTGTAGATAGCGAATTCCATAGCCTCTTTACTCTATATTAAGAGTGGAGTAAGAACAACAAAATTTGAAAAAAAAAAAAAAAATTATTCAAGCATTTCTCATCCAAGTATTGTTATGTGAATTTGGAATTTTATAATTATCTCTTTACAAGTTTCATTTACAAATGTTTTTAAAAGCAAATCAATTTTTTTCGGCTACTATATTATGGCGCGAAATTTGAATTTTTAATTGGCTTTTAGACTCCTTAAGAAACAAATTAATTTTTTTATATAAAAAAAATCAAGGGCGAAATCGGTGACGGCGCGAAGGAAGCGTTGCAGGGAGTATATGTGTTCGTCGCGTCAGCGAAATTCCTTGGCTTTTACGCGATTCCACGCGATCGTTTGCGCTGACGTTTATAAAAGAGGAGAGAGAAATAAACCGCGCTCGCGATTGAGTCTTCCGCTCTCTTCTCTCTTATATACGCGTTCCTTCTGGATACTTTCCCTCGTGAGACAAGCGAGCGAATCAGCGGATTTTTTTACACATCGCGAGCGCCGGTTTTACAAACAGTTTTTACTTTCTTTTTTCTCTCTCTGGAGCTGCAATATTGAATTTCTGCCGGAGCACCGCCTCTAACGCCGCTTCTATTTTAGGGGCTTCGGAATTTCGTTGTTTGCTGTCGCTCGCGAGGTGATAGAGTGTTGAATTCTCTCTTTTTTTTTATTTTAACTTTTTGTTGGTAAATAGGAAGATATTTTTACCGTTTGATTTATATACGTAAAATTTGTTACGTTAAATGAATAAAATAACCAAAGAATTATTATCAGAGATGACGCATCACTTTTGAACTTGTAAACTTGTTAACGTGCACTGATTTTTTCATTAAATATGCTTTAAAAAGTCTAGATAATTATAAAACATTATTATCGTGCGATATATTACATTTTTATCTACAGTAGAACGTTAATCAGTAGGCGTGTAAAATCCAAATTTCAAATTTCGCGCTGAAAGGAAGACGCGTTAAATTTGAAAAACCGAATATTCCTTATCTTCTTGTAGGAAAAAAGTGCCAAAAAAAAGTTTAATACTACCAGATACTTTATTAATGGAAAACATAGCATATAAAAGTCACGAGCATGAGTATGAGTCAACAGAACTGCTCTGTACGAAATACGAAGTTCAAGTTTCGCGCTCTATTTTGACGCTGACGTAAAAAAAACTACTGAATTAAATAAAATATTGCATCTTTAACGAGAGTAAACGACCGCATCCTTCAGCTACGACCACAGCCGTCAAAATAGAAACGCGAAATCACGAGCCCTTTCGCTCGGCCTCGAAAGCGCGCAAAGGGTTAGGGGTGGTGTTCAGGAGAAGGGGACGCGCGGTCGGGCGGAAAGTGGGCGCGAAATCGATATAAAACTCGGCGTCGGTTTTTCGCTGACATCCGAAACCGCAGCCAAGTGGCGCATTAGAGCTAAAAGCCTTTCTCGTCCCTCGAACCCCCGACGGGCCTACGCAGCGTCGTGCCGCACTGTTTTCCCCGAATTTCCGTGCACTAGCACATGTTTGCGCAAAGCCATTTTTCTGCATGGGGAACGTGAACGAAGGTGACGTTCCTCGTTTCAAGTCGGAAGCGCGCAAAAAGCGTGCGGAGGTGACGCGCGATGAGATCATTGGTTACTCGGGGAGATTTGTGGTGTCGCACGAATTCTGTTTTCTCCCACTCTATACTCTGCGGAGATAAAGTGGTGAGTTGATTTCGCAGTAGCGAATATTATTGGGGGGTGTCTAAATTTGTACATTGAATTCCATTTAATTCAGTTTCTCGCCAAGCTTTTATACACTGAAAGAAATATTTTGGAAAAATTAATGTTATTCCAATAAAAATTACTGTACTATTTTCTAACGCAGGGACAGACTCGACAAATAAAAAATGTTACTGGAAAGTATAGTTAAATGTGCTAGTTTTACAGTAAATTTTACTACAAGTCTAGCAAATTTTACTATATTTTTTAGTAAATTTTTTTATTTGTCGTCTGACAGTCACTGGGCAGTTATGAGAAATGAAACTGGCGTTTACTGCCCAAATTTCTACCGGTTGTAAGTGTATATTCACTTATTCATGCTTAGATGGCAACATAACAAAAACGATAAAATTACAAAGGAATAAAAGACATTGTCTCTTAAAAATAAAAAAAAAAAGATCAATAAGCTCGCCGGTAACAAAAGGATTTCATAAAATATTTACAGTAATCCACTTAACCGCGCGCGCATCGGTCAGACTCAAAGCAGGATGTTACAGCAACGTTTCCAGCCACGACAAAACAATCGCACCGGCAATGAAAGAGGAATCCTTTAAAACACACGTAACGTAACTTGGCGCCCGGCGGCGAACAACATCCTATTATAGTAACCTCGCAATTAATTTTTCCGCTCGCTCGCGGCAGATTTTCCCCTTTTCGCGCCTCGCCTCGCCGCTACTTCCGGAATCTGCACGCGCAACATACTCACGGCTATACCTTGTCTGGATCGCGATAGGAAAATCATATGGGCTATATACTTAATTTAATTTTTTTTTTACTCTTTAAAAAAAAAGAAGGTAACTGTTTCATCTAATAAGTTAATTGTGATTATTGAATTTTTTCCGTCTACCGTATTAAGTATAATATGACATAGAATCTTCTGTAGTCTTGGTCGGAAATAAAAATTGTGTTTTTTTTTTTGTTGCAATCTTTTTACACAAATAAAAAAATCGCAAAGTGTAGGAAGAAAGTGGCGCGCTAATTGAACGGCGGGGTTCGATAAATAATTTATCAGAAGAAAGTGAGCAATTTAATGTGGATCATGCGCATTTAAGGAGAGCCAAATTACCCCGGGAGTGGCTTGTGTAGGTAGCGGTGGAATCGGGAAAGTCAAGTGTCGCGCGATTAGAATCTTTAATTATCCGAGTTTGCTGCGCATTGTAATGCACTTGCGTTTACGTAATAATTTATCGACGAGATAAAAGTAGTCCTTGCTTCATTTATTTACTTCTTCATACAAATTGAATCGTACTGTACTGATAACTATATTATATTATATTAGTACCATTTACAGCGTTAAATTAAAAATTATTTTGTAATGTTCTTCAAAAAAAAAAAAAAGAATGACGTTAGCATGTTACTATGTATTTAAAGAAACAATTTAATTTAAAGGATTGCAGGTTAGATAAAGCAATCATAGTAATTGAAGTCGACAATATTATAAACAAAAAGGAAAAACATGTAATTGCCATTAAATTCACATCCTTAATTTAATACTTAATTAAAAAAGAAATTATTACTCGATAAACCCAGAGAACTTAATCCCACGTTAAAGTGTTCAACTTTACACTTTATTGCATAAAAACAAAAAAAAATCTCCTGAAGATTCATAGAAACGATTAAACATTACAAAATCCACGCGCGCGTCGCATACTACCCACAAAGCAGATTACCCGCGACATTAGCGTCTATTTACGTACACATTATATCGAGGGGAAAAAAATTGAAACTTTCACCGCGCGGAAAGCACTCACGATTAAACCGGCGACGCAAGGAAACGACTGGCACTCGCGGACAGTCGAGAATCGCGAGCATCGCGAGAGCCTCGTTAATTTTCTCGCGCGGCGAGCGTCAGCTGGGAATCCATTAGCGGGACACGTCGGCCGATCGGAAAAGCCGATCGGCGCGCTCGGCTCAGCCCGCGGGGTCCCCTCATTACGCCAGGCTGGCAAAAAGCGCGCCGCGCGTCGGGAGCAAAAGGGAATCGATTCCACGGCGATGCGGCGGCGTCGTGCGCGAACTGCCTGGCACGTAAGCGCTAACGATTCCTGGAGGCCTTTGGCCTCTCGCCGAGCGAGCCTTTGTGTGCGCGAGCGAGCGAGCAAATCCCATTATGTCAGCAGTAGTCCGGGGAGCGCTGCCTCTTTCTCGGGCCCCGGCATCTGAATTTATCGAGCTTCCTCGCTACTTACCCTATCACCCCCTCCGCTCTCACCTCGTAAAATGGCTTTCGTCGATTTAACGTAGTTCCTTGAAGTTTGAAAAGATGAGATGCAGTTTTGAGAAGATTTGCTATGCTTTGAATATTTTTTAGTAATTGTTTTTTAAATGAGTCTGAAAATCAATTCAAAATTCAAAATTCGCGCCACAATTTAGAGGATGAAGAAACACTTAATTGGCTTATAATGAAGAGTATATAAATAAAATATTGAAAAATCACGAGATACTTGCTATCCGTTAGATAACGATCTATCGTCATTTTATAAAGTTTTTGGATGAGAAGAACTTGAAAATTTTAAACAATCATATTATTCAAGCTTTTCTCTTTGAGATATTGTTGTAACAACTTGGAACTTTATAAAATGATAGATCGGTACCTAATGGAGGGCTATAGAATCTCGTGATTTTTCAAATATTTCATTTATACTACTTGTTATAAGCATTATGGCGTAAAATTTGAATTTTTATTTGTCCTTCACATACCCTTAATGTTGAACAACTATCCAATTTTTTAAAGAAAAGTGAGTACTGATCTTAATCTGTTTAAAAAATTGAAAGCCTTTAAAAAGTACTATAATATTATTGAAGTGTGAAGCACGATTGAATAGAATTTATTTATTACGACGTTGGTTTTTATTGCGGTTCATAATCGAATATCTAAACTATCGTTACTCCTGTTCAAATGCAAATATTCTTCATTTAATGCACCATTGGTTTTACTGCAAAAAAATATGTACACTAATTTTGAAAGAAAAGAATGCATTAAAATCTTTTTAAATTCTTATTATTTCTATAAAAAAGTATTAACTAAGAATGAGCTTAAATAATTTTTTTTTCACACGAATCAATTGAAGCATCTTATTTCTAATCTCGTCAATCAGAAATTCGATCTGAAACTAACCCCAGACTTTGTCGGAGTATAACTCACCCGTAAATTTTGAAAGTCTCATTATTGAGATCATAAACCACCCGTTCGGCATTCCAAAAAGTCACTTTCTCACATGCCTCGAGGGAACAGGTTGTAGAACTTTCAAGAATTCCGCTTCCAACTCCGCTCCACTTGACGTTGTTCGGTGCGCAGTTCATGCGCACCCGGAGTCAGATTCGCGATGATGAAACAATTCGAGATGTTGCGAGCGCAAAAAGTGATCCGCTGGAAATCGCAAACTACACTGTCTCCACGCGTTTCGCACAGGATTATTGCAACTCACTCTTTCGGAGGTCCGCACCTTGACATCCGAAAGTTCATCATTAGGTCATGATTCGCGCTGAATTCGCCGAGATAAATTGAGCGCAAAAAGTGATCCGCCGGAAATCGCGAACTACTCTGTCCCCACGCTTTTTGCGCAGGACCGATGCAACTCACTCTTTCGGAGGTTCGCACCTTGACATCCATAAGTGCATTAGGTCTAGATAAGAGCCGAATTCGCCGAGTTCAATTGAGAGAGCAATTTTGGCTGAGCTTCTCTGGCAGTTATAAAATGTATTTATCTCGCCGGAAATCTTATCGCCGTCATTCAATCGTAACGAGCGCTTTGCACGTTCGTGGAAAACGGTAACACCTGTTAAATGGGTTTTCAGCTTTTGTAAATTTTAATCTCAAGCTTTTAAAGCGCTTCATGAATTTCTGGCGAAATGCTGCTCATTTTCAGGCTGCGCGGCGCAGTAAAAGGAAATATTAAGTTATTGTCGTAAGGAAGTGGCCAACTACCTAGCTAAAGGCTAAATGAAGATCGTAAAAGCAACGCTAATTGAAAATAGTCGTGAAAACATTTAAAATTCTTCCGCTTTTGTTATATCCTACGGAAATTAACTATAAATCCACTGTAAAAGCCTTGACGTCATTTTGTCACAAAAACATAATTTAATTGGTCATTTGTAATAGCGATTTTTCAACATAAACTTAATTTAAAAGAACGCAAGTTGAGTGCTTTTAAGTAGTTATTAATTACTCGTGACGCAGAAAAAATGCTTTTTGTAGAATTAAAATTAATAAAAGCAGTCGATACTTAACACACATACTGTAAAAAATGAGTTAATCAATTTTATTAAATTCAATTTTTTGTTGCACAGATAAAGAGCGCGAAATTTAAAAAATAGTAATGCAATACGAAAGCACATAAAAAACACGTATAAAAAAATAAATTAGAATAGTGTAATAACAATACAGAAAATCCGTAAAACGAATTCATTCAACCTCACGAACAAAAATGAACGAGCCAACAAGAGCCCAAGAAGATGGTCAATCTCTCGGTCCTGTAAGGTCGGCACTTAGGAGCCATCGCTGGGAAAGCCCGGACATATATATTCATAGATGCCGAGAATTCGGGCGAGCTTCTGGGCGTCGCCGACGTCGCCGGGAGAGTAACCCCTCGGCTAGTTGCATATTCAGTGGATGCAGATTTCGCCAAGCTTTCGCCGGCTTGCAAGCACGTACGCACACACAGACACGTACCCGCACGCCCAGATGGCCGACGAAACAATACATTAATTAGCCAACCCTTTCGCCTGTCCCCCTCCACTTTTACAACGGCGGCGCTTCCGAGGCACGCGCTGGCTATTGTTTTGCAATTTTTATCAGCTGATCGCCGTAATGGAAGGGAAATCGACCCATCCGGAGACACGAAGCGATGAGGGTTGGCACGTTCGTATTTTTTTTTTTTTTGAGCTTCCTTCGCATTTGCATGCGCAGATCCGGAACTCGATGTGCTTTTAAATGTCATCTGCATGATTGCTCGATGTTTACATTTGAGTAAGCGCGTTTTGATTGAATCGCAATGTTGGTATTGACTTTTTTACTGAGTCTTGCGGGGGTAGCTGTTTTTGAAGTTGCAGCTTGATTGTCAAGTAAAACGAATAATTTTTTTAACAGCAAATAATGTTATAAATTTTATAATAAATTTTAATAATAATTTTAAATGTATAATAATTTTTACGAGATTACATATATCTTCCTCCATCAGTCTCTTCATTATTTATTTTAAATTATGAACTAAAATGTCTTTTTAAGGAAAATTACAATTTTTACCGAAAGTCGTGAAACTTTTTAAGTTTTATCCAATCTAACTAGATATCACTTGCTACACTGAGAGAAATGTTTTGAAAAATTATTATCCAGTCTGGGAGTGGAACCACAGACTGCATTTAGTGAAAAAATTACCATTCTGTATTATAAATTTTACTAAAATTCTAATGATATTTACTAGAATTGTAGAAATAGCTACTAGAATTTAGTTAATTTAATAAGAATGGTAATTATTCACTAATGTAGTCTGTAGTTCCGCTTCCAGACTGGATAGTAATTTTTATTGGAATATCAATAATTTTCGCAAACCATTCTTTACCTTGAATAAACAGTGTCTTTTTTTTTCTAAAACGATTTTTCTCTTTGATCCAAATGAAGTATTTTCGTTGAGTACTAGAATATGAAACAAATAATTTTATGTTTGCACCAGCAATAAATCGGAGAAGCGGCACTTCTAGCAGGCAGGAGTATCAGTTGGCCCGCTAGGCTCTCGGCGACGCTGCTCGTTTGCCGCGCCTTTCTGCGCAGAGAAATCGATCAGTCGGCGAAGCCGCATGGGAGGCAACGCAGGGGCATCGATCCGCGTCCGGCCGCAATCTTCCCCATAAGTACTCGGGTCCACTCGGACGTCTTTTCTGCGCCCGACGGATACCCCCCAGGCCATTTTCAAGCCCCTCTGTACCACTCGCGGTCTCAGCTTACGCCCGATCGAGCAGGATTAAAGTAAGCAGCGGTTGGCCCCTCTCGCTGGCTCTATAAATATTGAACGGCGCAGCGCGCGGAGCCATCCCCGCGCGATTTATGGCCGCCCGAGGAGTCCGCGCGAAAAGCCCCGATGACGCAAGTCGCGCCTGACAAGGGAATGATCGCTCGCTTAATTCGCGCTTGGTAAAAATGCTCCGAGTTTCTGTGCTCTCATGTCCGATCGTCTACGTGTCATTCGGTGGGTGTTTTACTGTGATTTTTTTATTTTTACACAGAGAGAATGATCCTATAAAAATTACCCTAAAAGAAGCGGTAAGAATTACTAACTCATTAGTATAACGCCCGGTGCGAAATTTTACTACCTTCGTAAATATTGTTAAAAATCAGAACTAAATACAAAACAAACACAAGCAAATGACGATCGCCTGCTATCGAAGCGCACTAGGGGTAATTTTTAATAAAAATTGTCGAATTTCTAATTAAAATTTAAATCTTCGTAGAATAAAAAGTGATCACTTCCGTATAATTTTTAATAAATTTTCTATCGATATTACTAAAGCAAATTACTAAGCAGTGTAGTAAAAATTTAAAATTCACATTGTATTATTTACATTAAAAGTATAGTAAAAATTAATTAGAATTTAATATAGTAAGTGGCAGATAGACAAGGCGTCTGCAGATTACCGTGGCAATGTGGGTAATTTTTATCCAACTACTTTTTTCGTGTAGGAGAGATGTCTGGAGGTACTTCGCAAATTGGAGATTACTGTCGAAATTCTTACCCTTCGCTTTAAATTTAATCATGAATTTTCAATGTCTTGCAGGCAAAAGTATATCATTGATTTAAAATTGAATTATATTTGTTCATTGCTTTAAATTATGAGAGTTAATATACCCTTTTTAATAAATTTTAAGCGAATTACTATACCAGAAGATTAAGAATTTTGCTTAACCCCCTACATCGAATAATAAAAAATTATTAATTGAATGTATTTTTATGTTTCAGGTACGTACAATTATTACTGCTCGCTGTACTTTAACATTTTTGGTGAGTGCACTGTATGGATACTGAATTTCTTCTCCTAGTAATTTAAAATAGACAAAAAAAACTACGGAAACATTTTTTTCTCAGTTCAATTAACTATTTCTATTAAATTCATTGGGATACAGCAAAAAGCTTCAATTAAACGTCTAAATTTTCCACTCATAATTTAAAATAGTGTTTCCTCGATCTCGAGCATTTATAATACCGAATGACGTCAACTCGGTGCGTACATCGAAGAAATCGCGACAAATCTGAGAAAATAGAGATAACCCAGAAAAGATTGTGTGCAGTTGTTTCTAAGTCACATTTTTGCATTATGATTCACAAACAGAGAGGTCGTAAAAAAGAAAAAAAATGAAAGCGTAAGGAAAACCATACGGAAATTTGCTGATTTTCTCATTTACTTATTCCTTGAAGATCTCGACAAACGACTTTGAAATAAAACTTATACCACACGAAAAGTGTAATAAATTTTGCATTAAACATCGCCAATCCGCACCAATGTGAAACCTTCGTAACCGTTACGAACCAGAATATTCATGGGCAATTTATAATGCAATATCTCAATTTCCATTCGGACTTTTTATTTTATTCTTTCTGAAATGATGAAAAATTCAAAAATTCAAATTCTTGCGTTACGTCGAATTACGCTTCCTCCTTTCTCTTCCCAGTTTTCTTCTCATATCCTACAAATCTTTTATACTTTGTACTTCTTTTAATTAAAGTCTCTTTCATTAATCCAGCAACGAGGAAGCTGCAGTGACTCTCAGATAATAATCTAGACAAATTCACTGCAAATTTTGATGAATTTAACACATTTAAAAACTTAATGATGATTCCCGTAGTCTATTAATTTACAAATTAGATAAAAATAAGATTTTTAGATTTCGGTACTGCTTAATTGGAAAGTTTTCTATTTTTTTATTAACAAGAAAATAAAATTACAATTTTTACAATATATAACCTACCAATAAAAAAATTGTATTTCAAGGTTTAAAAAATTTCTTTTCTTTTCTCAGAATATACTTAAAAAATCCTCCCCTTTACTTCGCTCGCCTGGACAAGTCTGTGCCCATTTAAAAAAAAAAAGACCATTCGATTTGTCCATCGACACCTCTTATCCGTGAGTTGTAAATTAAATTCTCAATTAGGCGTTAAATTTTACCGCGGCTACGCGATTGCGCAAAGCCGCGGCGTCGCCTCGCGCGCCTGCGAAACGATCGGAAAATGGAAACTCTGCCAAGGATGCGAGAGGCGCAATGCGGGACAAGGAAAACTCCCGGCGCCTTGGGTTTTACCTCGTGTTCTCTCTGAATCCATGCGAGTGTCGCGAGTCACGCCGTCGTAATCGAATTGCTCGGCCGGCCGGTCGATATATGCAGCACCGACGGAACAGCCCTTTCCCTTTATTTTTCATCGTACACTGTACGGCACGTAATTTCGTGATAGGAATGCCTGCAGGTTTTCTTAGACGCAGTTCGTTTCATATTACACCAGTAAAACTGATCCTGGCGACTTTTGCAACTGATTAAATGCGATTTTTAGATATATGCACAAATTAGGAGACAAAGGACTTACCATGTCCCCGTAATGGGACCACTGGCACATTTCCGCTCTGATATTGACTATACACAGATTAAAATTTAAATTCGTGAACATCGATTTAGTTCCTGCATTAAGTTAAGGGGCATGCAGGTCAATTAGAAATAAAAGCTTGAATAATATGGTTTTTTTTAAATTATTCAAGTTTTGCTTATCAAGGTATTGTTATGCGAACTTGGAACTTTATAAAATGATAGATCGGTACCTAATGGAGGGCAAGTATCTCGTGGTTTTTCGATATTTCACTTACACTCTTTATTATAAGCCAACTAAGAGCTTTTTCATCTGCTATATTTTGGCGCGAAATTTGGATTTTTAATTAACTTTCAGACCCTTTCAAGGGGTTAGGCCAATCTAGAAACAGAAAAAATAAGCCATTTTAGGTTTTTTTTAGAAATACTACAGTTGTTTATATATATTTATTTATTATATAAACAACTGTATACAATTTTTTTAACAATTCTGTAGCTGCATTTTTCCAACGACGTCTTCTTATTAAATAATATCAGAAATTATTACGCGGTGCAATATTATAAATGCAATAATACGAAAACAAATAATTAAAATTAAGTGTTAATCTAATCTTGAACGGAACGGATAATGTTGCGAAAGAAAGCGCGAATTAATTTCTTCGCGGTAGGTTTCTAAAGTTAATTACACGTGTCATTAGTTAGATCGTCGTTAGATCGGATGATACAATTAGAGCTTACGGGAGCATGAATTTTAAACACATTTTTATTCCATTGTAATTATGATTTTACGGCTTAAATTTATTTGCCATTGTGCCCGCGGAGAAAAGCCTTGCTTTCCTTGAAAGAAAATGTGAATAATATTCTCCCGGTTGACATATATTTATTGCAATTTATTCTGCCAGTTGTGACACTGTTGTAGATATTACATTGCAATACTCCACACTTTTTCTGACTTTTATCTACTAGTTTTTATGGACAGGATAAAATACTTACATTTTAAAGTCAAAAGTAAAATATGTAAAATTGAATCTGAGGTAAAAGGTTAAAGTTTAAAATTACCTGTGATTTATTGGTCGTCAGTGCACTATGTCTTGCAGCCCCTCTCATATATTATTGTTGTTTATTGAATCTACATTTTAGAATAGTAAAATTTTACGTTAAACAGAAGTTATAGAATTATAAAAAAAATATTTCCCATTTGAAGTACTTATAAATAAGAAAAAAATCTCACAAAAATTAGAGATAATTGTTTTTTTAATAATGTTCGTAAATAAAGGTCCAATAATTTAATGTTTCTTTAAATAGGCGCCTACTAGAATCTATACTATAATTTTGAATAATCATTGAGCCAAGAAATCTCGTGAAATTTAGAGAATCCCTCATCAGACTTTGCAAGCATGTGCCTAAATTAATCTATCCGCGAATCGGGCTTGGCACAGTCGGCAAAGCAAACGAGGCGCGGGATTTCGCTTCCTAAATCACTTCCTAAAATCAATTAAGTCTCGTTACCAGAACGAATCGAGTCGGTCGGGTACGTTGCGAACGAACACAATCGGCGTAGATTCTCGCGTCCGCGGCAGATATACAATGCCAAAAAGGATATATATTTTCGCGATGGGAATTAAGTGGAAATGCCAATTATCGGAGTTGAGATCGATTTCTCGGAGGCGGCAATCTTCTCGGCTCGTTTTTTCCTTCCTTTTCTTTCTACAGACACCGTCAATTAGTTACTGGTGAATATCTGATTCACCATAAGGATACGTTACCTTATACCTTGCTTGCCTTCGATGAGCAGCAGTATGAGATTTTCCCTTGTTTGGAGAGAAAATATTGGTATCCGCTGGAGTTCCTAATAAATTAAACTGGAGAATTACGTTTAATGACTTTCCAAACATTTTATTTTTAGTTTAATTTACTGCGGAATTGATGCAACGAAAAATAAACGCTACCAATTCATTATCACGTAGTTTCCTTAAACATAAATTGCAAAAGTAGTTAGTTAATAGTATTTATACCAAGAGGACCATTTTCTTCGAAATACTCTACTAAGGAAGTAGTAGAACTTCAAATCCAAAGGATTTGAGTTAGAAGTACGAGTTTATTTTCTTGTAAAAAGTTTAAAGATAACTTTGCTCCATATCTACATACTTTAGCACGTATTAGCAAAATACACGACTACATTATTTATAAGCCTTTATAAATATTGGCGTCGTTTAACCGGAAGTTCAATAAATCCTAAATTAATGATCTTTCTTTTGAATCTCAGACTAAAGATAAATTAAGGGTGTCCAAAAGTCAATTAAAAGTTGAAATTTCGCGCCTATAGCAGATGAAAATACACTTAATTAGTTTATAATAAAAAATATGAATGAAATATCGAAGAACTATCATTTCATAAAGTTCCAAGTTCATATAACAATAACTTGATGTGAAAAAAATTGAATAATCTAAAAAATTATATTCTTCAAGCTTTTCTCTTTGAGATATTGTTGTAACAATTTGGAACTTTATGAAATGTTACCTAACGGAGGGCAAGTATCTCGTGGTTTTTCAATATTTCATTTATACTCTTTGTTATAAGCAAATTAAGTATTTTTTCGTCTGCTACATTATGGCGCGAAATTTGAATTTTCAATCGACTTTCATACCCCCACAATCTATATTTGTTGATAGGATTGATATTGAAAATGAAGGAAAATCATTTGTTAGGAACAATTGTTCTTCATTAAGAGTAACTAATTCAAAGTAGTACCTACCTGCTAACATCCAAAAAGTAGTTCAGACTCTCTTCTGTAGGCAAAAACTTCAACTGGAATTCGTTATCGCGGAAACTCACGGAAGTAGCGTTGGAACGAGCATCGCACGATTTTTCCGTCGAACTGGAAATTCGCGAGGCGGAGGTGAATAATTACTATTCTGCGTGAATTCAGGCGGCGCACCCGCTACTCGTGCGCGCTTACTCGAATTTCCGGAGGCGCTCTTTGATGCGGGTCGCATGAGATCCACAATAACCATCCCACTGCAGGGAATCGCAGTGCACTAGGAATTCTTTTGCCTCGTCTTTTTCTTTTTTTAGACTAAAATATTTAAATTTGTCTTTTATTGACATTTTTTTTATCAAATAGATTTTGTTTAAAGGGAGTGATTTTTTTACAGTTTTATCTTTTACACGGAGAAAAATTTCCAATAAAAGCTACGGTTAAAATTCCTATAAAAATAGCAGTGGCAGAAGGTAAACAAGGAATTATATTTGACACGTCGTTAAAATTTGTAGCTTACGTTAAAATTATTACAGATAGTATCAAATGTTTTACTGCAATGGCGATAAATTTTACCGTAGTGCAAATGCAAAATTTACGTTAAATTCTGCCAAATTACCGGTAGCACTTATAACAAAAAACGCAGGCAAATCAACAAAGTTTGGTACTACAGTTAAAATAACGGTAATTTGTATTGCAAGTAGCTTCGTCCTATAAAATTAAATGCATTGAATTTCTTACACTGATACATTAACCCATTTTTAGCGACCTTCGCCTTAATAGATGTTTTCCAAACTACTTTCAGAGCTAATGCCTCTTAATGAAATTCTCTGCTAATCATAAATTCGCGCAGGATCATGCCCAGCGTATCTTCAATCAAACAATCGCTTAATTGGATTCTTCCGCGTTGACCATATCCCGTCGCGGGAAAACGAAGGAAGAAAAATGGATGACGGCGAGGAGGAAGGAGGGGCGGAGAGTCGAGACAAAGATCGCGCCCAAGCAAATTATTCAAATGCTCGCCTCGCTTAGACGGAAGCATCGCAAATTGCCAACTTCCTCGGCGGGCGAGCGAGCAACTGCACCTGGGACCCGCCGAGCCATAACTCCCGTCGAACGGAAATGCTCTCGCCTTCTGCGACCATCCGAAAGCCTCTCCCGACTTGCTCTTTCTTGCAGTTGATTTTTTTTTCACGTACTTTTTTATTCGACTGGGAAGATTATGACTCTTCTTATCTCATTAAATTTCGGGTGTAGTATTTCAACACTTCGCAAAGTTAGTGAGAGAATGAAGAACATTTTTTAAATGTCAAGTTTATGCAATAAATTAAAATGAAAATTTTGCAACTGCACTTATTCGTCAATTACATTTTTAAGCATAAATCAACTATACTACTACATTCTACTTCGTTCAATAAATTTATCATCGAATGTTTTTTTTTCATACACCTTTTTATTCGAATGGCAGGATTATGACTGCTCTTATTGCACTAAATTCCGGGTGTAGTCTTTCAACATTTGTAAAAGTAAGAGAGAGAAAGAACATTTAAAAAATGTTAAGTTTATACGATAAATTTAAAAAAAAATGTTCAATTGTAGCTATTCGTAAATTACATATTTTAAGCATTAATTAACTCTGATACTACATTCTACTTGATTCAATAAATCTATCATCGAATGGAGAACGAACAGGTCAACGGAAAGCGAAAATAAAACCATGATTCGTCCACCGAAAAATCTGTACATAAAAGGACATAAAAAAAAAGAGAATAGAATCTTAGAGTCATCCTCGGACTATGATGTAAAAGACAAAACAAACCCGTGGACTGGCGCGTACGTCGCGACGTCACGTGCCTCCGTCGCGGAAACGCGCCTCCGCCAATAATAGCGAGGCTCGCCGAGCGATTATTAATACACGCGGCTTCCTATTATTAGTCCTCGCGCCGTCGACGTGCCTCATATCGACGCTTGGTGCACGAAGGCGAGGGAACACGTGCACGTCCCTTGTAGCGGGCGATTGTATGCCCGAGGCCGCGGAGCTGATCCCTCCGAGATGACGGGCTCCACGGCGAATTACGCGACGTTGTGTAATCGCGCTAATTCGCGGCCCGAAGCCGATGACGCTTAATTGGGCAGATATTTGAACCTCTGTTATGGTGGCCTCGGGTGTCACGCGTTTCCTCCAGAGTTTCGGACCATTTCGTTCTCGACGATTTTTTCTCTGGGAAACTATAGGATTATCCTGTGTAAACTAAAAGAAGATACACGCTGAGAGAAAAAACTTAAACTTAAATAAAAATTGCTGTTGTGGTTAAGAAACGAGTGACAGTCTTAACAGGCGAGAAATTTTTGTATGAAAAATAGTAATTTTTAGCACGAAAATTCTAAAAATTACTATTTTAAAAACAAAAATAGCTATTTTGAGTATCACAAAGTGCTACTTTTCATACTAAATTTTCTCGCTCATCAAGACTGTCACTCATTTCCTAATCACAATAGCAATTTTTATTAAATTTTTTCTCTCCGTGTATGAACTAAAAATTACTATACTGTTTTGCAGACAAGTACACTGATAGAAAAGAACCTTTGACCCAAAGTCAGCGTCTTTAATAGAAAGCCGTGTGCTTTTAAAGGCCAGGTCTGTATTCCGAATGTGAAAAAAATAAAAATATATTTATATATTAAAAATTATGATTTTCACTTGATATGGTGGTATAATTATGACACTTGGCTATAGATATAATACAGATATAATAGCTATAGATTTTATATAATTGCAGTAAAAAATTGCAATAGCGTTTGGCAAAAAAATTAAAGTAATTTATAGAAATATAGAAATATAGAGGTACCAGAGCGCAAAATAAATAAAAAAAAACTGATGGTTTCGCGTAGCGAAAAGGTGGATGACCGTGCTAAATGCTGTCAACCAATTACTAGCAGAGTCCCTTCCTTCCAGCAAAAAAGTTTGTAACAGCATGTTATCAGTGAAACAAAAGGTTCCGTTAGTTTCAATTTGTTGAGAAAAAAAGCTACAAAAAATACCAAGAAAATATCATTAAAAAAAATCATGTAATTCAACGATGACACACAGTAAGAATGATCTCATAAAAATTAACCAAAAAAAAGCGGTAAAATTTACTTACTAATTAGTAAACCAACGGCGCAACCATGTGGTGATTTATTTTTATTAACGCTCAGTGAAAATTTTACTAACCTTTTTTTGTAAATAATATTATGAAGCAAATAGTGATCGTCTGCTACCGAAAGCGCGCTTTAGGTAATTTTTACTAGACGTTTGGTAAAAATTGTCAAATTTCTGATAAAAATTGAAATGATCGTAAAAAAAAGCAATGATTTTCGTGTAATTTTTAGTAAAGTTTCTATATATTTTACTAAACACGTAAATTAGTAAACAGTACAGTAAATTTTAAATTTGCGTTGTATTTATTCCATTTAAAGCATAGTCAAAATTACTTAAAATTTAATAAAAGTTGCCAGAAAAGCAAAATTATCGTGAAAGTATGGGCAATTTTTACCCAACTATTCTGTCTGTGTAGAATTTCAAGGCCATAGATGCAAGTAAAACAAGACAATACATTTCACTCCCCGCGCAAAAAACTTTGCCTGCGCAGTCATCCCACCTGCCTGTGACACTTGGCGCGCATCTTCCTCAGTTCAAGTGCGACTTTCACGAAATCGATTGCCGGCCAAGCGGCGATAAACAAACGGTCCGACGACGCGTTGCCGCCTCGTCATTATGATAATTTAATTAGCGGGTGGGCGAGGCCAACGGGGTGCCCGTCGGCGCATGATTTATCTGGTGCGTTCGCATGCATTGTCCTCCGCGAGAGGGAAAACAGGTATAGGTGAGCGGCGTGTCACGCGTCTCGGCTTATGATAATAACCCTGGCCGACGCTGCTACTGATGGAGCTCTCGCACGCATATACATGGCATGGGCGGATCTCGCGCATTGTCCCTCTCTCTCTCTAACTTTCTGGGTGCTTCGGCGTTGCCACGCGACGCTATTATGCAACGAATTCACCTGCGATTTGCCGTTTAGTTGGTTAATCGATTTTTGCACTCACAACAATTTAAATTCAACTGGTAGAAGAATCAAACTAACTCTGTTAAAAATTTAAAACATTTAATGGTATTTTAATGACCGGAGAAATAGGAATAGGCGAAAAATAGAAACCAATGTTAACCCCTTGATGAAACGCTTTTTTAAATCAGAGTCTCACATTTAATGTGAATAATTAATGTGAACAATTAATAGCACAAATGGCTTGCAAATGTGTGAAAAGAGAAAATTTTCACAAATATTCCCACTGGAAAGTAAAAGTACAGTAAATCGTTCACTATGAGCTTATTAAATGTTTTTATATAAGTGTTGTTTTATAATTATCCTAAGTTTATATAGAATTTATCCAATAACTTTTCATTCTAATAAATGACGGATTTCCAGCAAGGAAGTCTATCTTTTACTACAGCTTTATCAAAAAGTATCAAGAAAATCGAAAATTATTCACCAAAAGCTTTCTCAAACACCGGCGGAAATGTAACCACTAAAGTTCTTCCAAGACCATTTAATTCTATTGCAAATTGCCGATTTTCTCCAGAATAATCGTCAAAAGAAGACAAGAAATAAAAAGAAAAAAGGCTGCTAATTTCAATTCACATCGCCACGACGACTCCGGGAAACTCGGCACGCTCTTCGTCGTGGATCCCGCTGAGATTTCCCGTACGAGCAGACGTACTTACCGAGGGGACGACCAATTAAAATCAACAATTGCAACGCGCGCGCATCTCGCGCAATTAACGGTAATTACCGTGGCTGCGGCGTCTGAATGTGTCGCAGATCACGTGACACTATCTACATCGTGGACTACTTTCGCACCGCGGGGGAGAGTACGGGGAGGGGGAGAACGCTGTTTTAGGCGTTTTCGCGAACTGTGCCAAGAGGACCCCACGCACACACCATTCACGAAATTTCTCGGCGCGCGCGACTCGCTTCAACGCGGGAATTCGTATTAATTTTCACGAGGGCTGACTCTTAAGCGGAGGAATTGTATTTTAACGATGATTGACGGAACGCGCCTCTTTGTTCGTGTAATTTCAAAATATAATTTTGGATCGTGCTTGTGGAACTTGCGAAATTACACTTTTGGCGTTGATAAAAAAAAAAGATGGCGCGTTTGGTTATGCTAAAAATCTTACACTTAGAGAAGTGTTTTGAGAAATTATAATGCTGTATTATAAATTTTACTAGAATTCTAGTAATATCTACTAGAACTGAAGATACATATTTCTAAATTCTATAGTAATATTTCCAAAACATTTCTCTCAGTGTACTTGCATAACTTTAATATTTTTACGCGCCTATATTATTAATATTCATATTTTTTGTGGTGTTATGTGAAGAGCCTATGATTAATTTTAGAAAAAGAAATTTATTTTTAGACGCAATAAATAAATAATATAGTAATAAAAAATAATACAAAAAATACAGTTTTTCGTATTTACATATGTTAAAGAAGCATTTTAACAAAACCGAGCTAATAGCCGTTATGTGCTAGGAAGCTCCACAATCAGTCTCAAAAAGTTGTAAAACTTAATTTTAAAAGCACTAACTGTAGATTATTTATAGCATCTTTTTAGAAAACAGCTAAATTATAGTCAATATGTAGCTTGACTTTCTTAAAGAATCTTGTTATACTTGGAGGAAGGCCATAAATTAATGTCGATTTCTAAAAAAAAAAACTATCAAACTATATATCGTTTCAATTAATCCTACTAGGACATACTTTAATTTACAGCTGCCTGATTGATCTTACTTTATGTATCCTTTAGTCACTGCGTTAATTCCAACATAAAAAAGCAAATTTTTCCCCTCTTGAAAAGTTTCCAACAGGATGTTACGTAAAATTTAAAACAGCAAATTTATTAATTGTTGAATGAGTGTCCAGTTGAATGCCTTCTCTCTCTATTTTTGAGCGAAGAAAAATGTGGGCGAACACAACCTAAAAGTATGAAACAAAATTTATTGAGTCTAATTTTCACTCCAATTTCTAGTGAAATTAACTCCCTTGATGGCGTAAAATAAAGTGATTTTTTTACTCTTAACTAAAGCGAATGACATACTGATAAAAAAAGGAGATTCTCTCTGTAATATGCTATTCCACCTTAGAGTAAATTTTACTTTACTTAAAAGTGAATTTAAATCACTCTACTCATTTACAGTCAATTTTGACACCAGTAGAATCAAATTTAACTCTACGAGTATTTGACTATAAACTAAGAGTGAAATTTGTCTCCAAGCGTTTTAGCGTGTGCGTAAAGAAAAAGTTTCCGCACGACCCGAAGTTGTCGCGTAAATTACTCAACAATTAACCAAACTAATAAACTAAGGATAAAAAATTAATATATTAATTTATCTAAATTATACTTTAAGCACACGAAGTCGCGATTATCTGGGAATATAAAAATGGTAATAGCCGCCGCTCTATCGGCGCACTAAAATATAAATTATTCACGAGCTAGCTCCTACAAGTATCCGAGAACGGAATACATCTGTTTGTCCGACTATCGCCGCGATACATCAATTACACTGAAGGTACACACAGCACAGCGCTCAGATTGCGGAAAAAAAAATCCGGCAGAATATTCGACCGCCAACTTTCTACGCGTGCGAGACGATGCCGCACGGTAGCCACGCGTGGGCGCCTCGCGCGCAAAATAAAGCCGCGTATAATTAAATTAAAGAGCGCACACCTGCAAAACGAGGCGAGGAGAGGGGGAAGCCCCGAGGGGTAATTAGCGCGGCGGCGAGATTGAGAATGGGCTTTTCCATTCGCGCGGCGGTGCCATTGACGGGCGGAGCGACGTGATCGTCTATTAAATGTATATATATATATATATATCCCATTTTTTCCGCTCCGCTTCTCGTCGACGCGATGTGTTTACCGTACAGAGCAGAAGCGCGCCGCACATGTGGGAACGGCGTTCACCGCGAAATCCATGGGGAAATCGGGGAAATTCCTCGCCGGTAAGGACGTTTGCTGAAGGTGTTATTGCCGAGCTGGAGAAGGCTGCTTTGATATTTACTTGTTTGTTCTTGGATGCGAATTTTTTTTTCCTGCCACTCGTATTTTAACGACGAGAAGTGTTTAATATTTACTATCTTTTTGCATTTTAAGTGCGTGCAAGGAATTTGTTGTCTGAAATGTTTGTTTCTCTTTATTTGTGGAATGGTATGCTTGTATATTTTAGTTTATTATTTGTTTGAAGTAAATGCTAAATTCTAAAAGAATGTTTATCGGTAAGAATATTAATAAGATTTATTCCTATGAAACTTGAATAGTAGTAATACTTCAATTTTCGTTGTTTGAATTTTAGAGTATTTTAAGAGGGAGGATAATATTAATTATTTTTGAACTAAAGTATTGAAAATCAACCGTTAAAGTAGTTTTTACTGCTTTGATCTTCTGGAGTCTAAATAGGCTTTCTGGATTTATTTATTTACATAGTTGTACATAAATTAATAAAGAAGTACAAATAATTATTCTTAGATACTTTAAAAAAGGATGTTCATTTACGTTAATTTTTGAAATAACAATATTTCAAAGTAATTGATCCAATTAATTTATTTTCAATTAATTTATTAAGCAGGTGTAAGCTTCTTTGATTATTCAAATTAAAAAATGAAAATTTCAATTTGAAGTTATCAATTTTGACGCCATTTAAGTTTAAATTTATCCATCAATCAACTAAATTGCTTCATTAAATGCTTCACAACATTTTACCATCCTTTTCTGGAAAGATAAATATCGAACTCAAAAATTTTAATAATGATTATTCGATAATTATATAATTCAGACACACATATTACTGAATTTTTTCCTAAAAAAATGTATAAAATTTATAAGACCCCCGAACAGCAGAGTCAGCATTGATTCAAAACCAAAGATCGTCAAACTTATCAATAATTTTTTTTTATAATCATCATAAATTTCTAAGAAATATGATCAGCCATCGTCGACTCTCGAATCGAAAATCAAACTTTTGGAGTCGTTAAACTTATCACTTATAAATATTCATAAATCATTTTCCAAAAGAAAATTGTGAAAGTCTAAGATACATGACAATTTCCCAGAATCAAAATTCACATCCAGGTCATAGACATCGCCTCCTAAACTGAAAATCAAACTTAGAACCCTCCAAGTTGCCTCCTCAGGCGATTAAAGTCAAAGCCGTCGGTGCAGAATCTTGAACAAATCGTTCGGCCCAGCGAAGTTGCGAAATTCAATTACGCCTAATAGGATGCACGCGGCCCGCCTAATGGGATTATTAAGGCGGATCGCTTTGCCGCGGGCTGATGCGTTTTCGATGGATCGCATCGGTAAAAGAGTCGCGGATCGAGCCGTCGAGGCCTCAGTTGCCAGATATAAGTGAAAGGCGGATAATGCCATCTTACAGGCGCCAGGGGATTTATTGTTTCTCGCTTCACCTCGAAGGCAATGAGTTCGATTGCGTTTTTCAATTAAATTTTGTAGTAGTAAATCAAAAATTCCTACGCGTTTACTTTGTTTGTTCGAACGGCACGTGGGGATAATGCGAAAACTTCAGCTAAAGAGTTTCTCTTTCAAATAATTTTTTATTTATATTTACATTTTAAAATTCAGAAATTTAATTGATAAGTACACTGGGAGAAATTTTTTGGAAAAGTTACTATCCTGTATTATAAATTTTACTAGTAATATCTTCAATTCTAATAATATTACTAGAATTCTAGTAATCTTTATAATATGGAACAGTAATTTTTTCACTAAATGCAGTCTAGCCCAGACTAGATAGTAATTTTTATTGGAATAATTAATTTTTCTAAAAACTTCTCTCAGTGTAGTAATTTTTTTATTACTACAATAAAATAACAAGAATCGCTGTTCGTTTAAGATTTATTTAAATGAATTATTACAATTTTTACTGCCTCTTAATCTAATTACTTGATATTAGATTTTTTACACGATTCATTTCTTTTACTTTCCAGACATCTAAATATTTCATTAGGTTAACTGTAAAAGATACAAATATATTCGTTTATATTTTTAAGCTACGACAAATTAGAATTCATTGGTACGTAACTTTTCTCTGCAATAATATTCATGCTATTTTCTTCGATTAGAATAAATTGTTCGGATACCTTGTGGTTTCAGTATGACTTACGAACTGCATATAGCGAGAATTTCTCTAATCAATTACAAACTGCTTCTGATTAGTAAGTGCCAGAAATTCAAGTAAACATATCGTTTACAAATTACTAATAATTGCATAGCGTTAGACATATTTTCATTTTTTTTTAACAAACACATGTTCGTTTTAATGTTACTCGTGTTGCATACATACAGTTACAAGTGCAAAATAAACTCTTACACAATGTGAAATGAATAATAAAAAGAATTCACTTTAAAGTTTATAGACAAAAATAGCGTGAAAATGTATACACAAATCATTTGGAGAAAGTAGGCTTGCGAAAATTTTGCGCAATTTTTCTTTGGCAGTCGTAAAAAGCATCGATGACTGAATTTTATTGCCAACGGTGAAGTATGTACTGTGAGCAAGGAGTATCTGTAAACCTGTCGATTAAGATTTTGAATCTACCTTACGGTCGCATTTAAATACAATGAGACGTTGATATACAACTTGGGATTCCTTTTTTCGATAAAGGATGGCACTTCTGCCTATACAACTGTCTGTAGAATATAAAATTTATAACTAAAAATTACATTGCAATATTTAATATTTTTGAAAATCAACTTTTTTTAATAGTGTATAACAATTCGATTGTTGCCTTCGCAGTACATATTTATTTTTTCTCAAAGTATACGTGCAAAAAATCGACCAGAGTTTAGCATAAAAAAAAGTGAACAAGCAATCGTTCCTGAAATTCATTTTGATTTCTACTTTCTACCTCTGATGCAAGAACTCGCTTTTATTATGCTGCTAATTGACTGATTAATCTCTAGATGAATTATTAAATAAATTTCTGTGTGCGTTTTCGTAATGAATTCGTTTAACGTATTTGCTTTTGGTAAATAAGCATTCATTGCGAATGCAAACTCGTATTTCATTATTAACATTTTTTAAATCATAATCTATTGACACAAATCCATATATTCACGTGAATAATAAAAGAAGAAATTCTTTGGTATTACTTATATCTTACAAATTCACTTATTTTGTATGATATAAAAAACGATTTTTTCATTTACTTTTTCTAAAGAATATAAATTTTTCCTTCAAATTAAATCTACTCTCTAAAATTGAATTAGTGAAAATTCCACTAATCTTTTTAGTGATCAGATTTTCCACTAATCAGTTAGTAAAATCCACTATCAATTAGTACAATTTTACTAATTGAAATAGTAAAAAAGTGTTCTACTATTTAAGTAGTAAAAACACTTTTAAATTAGTGTAAAATAAATATAAAATAAAAAAAATTATTTTGTAATTTTCACTAATTGAAATAGTGAATTCCTCAATTAAAAAAAAATTATTTCACTAATTTAGTAGTTTACTATTAGTAGTATTTATTACTATTTGAAATAGTAGATTTCCACTAATTCATAGTGGAGCAATTTTCACTTTTCAAATTAGTGCATAGTCACTATGAATTAGTGGCTTTTCACTAATTCAACTTTAGAGAGTACATTCTCCCACAAAATAGTCGCCAATAATAAGCACACACGCGGCCTTTATCGCACGTCAATTCATTAGAAATTTAGACCATCGTGTTTACAACGCGAAGAATGCGATCCCAGGCGTACACCACGTAAGGAACAAATGAAAGGACAGGAAATCGATCTCCGGTGTACGAGCGTCCGATTAATCAAGGCGAGCTGATGAAATCGCGGATAAATTGAAAGGCAATCGCCGATAGAGATCGCGCGGCTCGCAAAAATTACGACCGCCTCTTAAAAGCGGGCGGTAGTACACTTTTAAGGGGACGAGCTCGCCTGCCCCTCTGAAATCGCCCTCTCGTAACGGTAATGGCGATGGTACAATCAAAGACGTTAAACCGAACGACACTCCGCCGGATACTGTCGATTCGTCTCCACTTGTTTTTCTTACCTAGAATGTGTTCTCTCGATGCTTTTCAACTCGCTTTACTAGCAAATTGTTTATCAAGCTTGATTTACGTATTTTTATTTAGTACTTTTTTTTTAATTTTGAGCACTGCTTTAAATTAGTATTATAAATTACAATAATAAAAGCCGACGGTTTCCTAAATAAACTAGCAAGAATTAAAAGAAATTTTTTATCTCTAAATTTATCAAATAAATAAATAGATAATAAATAGATTTTAAATAAATTTTGGATGTGGCAAAGCTTAAATATGAGATTAATTATACTGCGAAAGTGATCCGCGTTACACCTACTGAAGGGAGAAAGGGATTTCTTTTTTTTTTTAAGTTCAAGATTATTGAAAGCGGTCTCCTCCAGACGTGCGCTCGTTATTTTCTTAAGGCTTCGCTCGCAAGCTCTTAATAAGCTCACGTAATTACAAAGATTCCTCAGCCCCGGGCTAGCCTTCTTTCTCACCTTCAATTATACTACTCACACAAATAATTCGCAAGTGGCCCTTAATTGTACTCAAGTCGTGAATATACACCTTCTGCAATTAATCTAATGATACATATAGTCTTATCAATCTAATGATACAATTGTCTGCCGAAATTAAATGTGTATCGTTTAGGGGGATGCAACATATTTAAATTGTAAAATAAAAAACAAATAAGCAAATTTAATTAAAAATATTTTAAAACTTGATTTAGTGAAGAATTTGGTGAAAATTTTGCTATTGTACTACATCCCGATGCATTTAATTTCTAAAGACGATTATTTCTGTGTTAAATTACTGTATATCTTGATTAAAATATTATACATTAAATTTATTATACGTCCGCTTTCATAAAAGTAATTATTTTACTTTTCATTATTTCATGGCACAATCTTTCAATTAACATTTTTTATTTATAATAATTGAGTATTCGCCGATTATTTATCGAGTGTCGTATGATCAGTTAGTAACTGACGTAGAATCTCCCGAAATTACAGGTACTTTCTCGCGTCCCTTTTTTAATCGTCGATCTTGACCGCGAAACATCGCCTCGGGCTTTCGGCGCTTTCCTTGGTGAATCTTACGGAAAAATTCGAGGCGGGACTAGTGTTATATAAACAAGAAATTGGATAACGAAGATTCGGTCCCTGTGATCGATGTCGTTTCCTTCTTGCCAAGCGTGAAATATCCTCGGTGACTGTACATTTTTTTTTAATTTAATGATTACCTGTATAGATAATTGCTTATTTTTTTGTGCTGAATTGCAAATTAATTTATTTTGTGTTTTACATTGATCTTTAGAATTTGTAAAAACCGAAATAAATAAATAATTTAAAAATAAATGTAGGGATGATAATTCACATTCTAGTAAAGGCACTGAGAGAAATGTCTTAGAAAAATTACTATCCAGACTGGGAGTAGAGCCACAATTCAAGAAAATTCAAGTAGATACAATTCTAGTAAAAATTATAATACAGAATAGAAATTTTTCCACTAAATGCAGTCTGTGGTTCTGCTCCCAGACTGGATAGTAATTATTTTTATAAAAATAACAGTAATTCTTCCAAAACATTTCTCTCAGTGCATCTATGTATTTACAATATTTTTATTTCGTATTTTTTTATGTATCATATAGTAATTGCAACTGAATTTTAACGAATTACATTTTTTTGTTCCAGGTATGTACTCTTCAAGTGATTATCTCACCCAAACCTTCAGTAAAGTCTGTAACTCTTATAATCGTAAGTAACGAAAAAAGGGGGCATCCATTGAATAAAGAAAAAGTGTCACCGCACGCCAAATTCTTCACTCTGAGTCGATCATTCGTATACAAAATTTCAATTTCGCCGAAGTACTCGTGCGACCTTTATTATCGCCTCGTCCCATGCGAGTCGCTCTGGGGATAAGTCGATCGATCTCGGCTTTGACGTTCGCTCGTCAATCCCTGGGGTTTGCATTTACCTTCTCGAGCTTCATGATCTCAAGTCGCGCGTCTTCTTATTTGTCTGATACAAGCCGAGTCGTCAATCACTCGATTGTCAGCTGCGTACACATTTGCCTGGAAGTGCACTCGACTTGGAAAAAATTAGCTTTGTTTTATTGACCCTGCGTGGGTGGCTAAGGAAAATCCATATTTCCTCTGCCTCTCACGGAGTGTACGTAGCAATGGCATTATATTGTTGTTGACTTCAGGTAGTTGTCGTGGCTATTACAAAGACGTTTCATTATTCCTTTGACCCATAAATTTTATTGGCTACTGCAAAAATGGTAGGGTTAGATTAAACGTGTTAAATTATAAATGAGTGAAATTTACTGCGAATATTTACCTTTTTGGAAAAATTATTATCTTGTTTGGTAGCGGAGCCACAAATTGCATTTAGCGAAAAAATTACTATTCTGTACTACAAATGATACTAGAATTCTAGTGAATATTAAATTATAATTTTTTACTGAATGCCATCTATGGTTTCGTTCCCAGACTGCATAGTTTTTAGTAGAATAACAATAATGTTTTCAAAATATTTCTCTCAGTGCGGACGAATTTATCTACTTTAAAAAATGATGACAACATGATGTTGCAAATCATTTATAGCATCAATTTCATTAATTAGTAGATTAATAAAATAGTTATCAAGTTCACATGAAATTTTTATTATTTACATTCTTTAAGCTAAAAAAATATAAAGAAGAAATGAAAATAAGAATCCGTTTGGTAGAACGATAGAATTAACAAAATGTTTATGAAAGTTACAAATTTGATTTACACGCGTAGAAATTTTTCTCTCGTGCAATTACCGAAGCAGAAATCCTGCATACATTAACATTAAATATAAAAAAAAAACTTAAACAACAATAAAGCACGCCAACATAATATAAGCTGGGTTCTCCTCGCGAAACGTGTAACTAAGTACCTTGGTGAAAAGCCGACGTAAACAAGACTACCTAAAGCGCGTTAACGAGCTCGACCAGCACGAACCTTCCTTAAAAAAAGAAAGAAAAGAAAACAAGGGAAAAATGAAAGATCTCCTCCAGCATAATTGTCGATAAATTTTCGCGCGGCACCCACTCTGAATATTTATTCGCGGTGAAAATTCAATCCCGCCGGTCGTAAATAAGAAGTGGCCTATAGCAGCGCCTTCGAAAATCTCGCGGAAAATAATGCATCGCTCATGAAAATTCCCGATGAAAAGCGCCTGCACGCCGGTGAACTCTGACCCCGTGCTACGGGCCCGGAGGCGTGACGACGAGCATAATCGCGTCGGAGAGAGTTCCAAGTGCGCTTCGATGGTCAAGGAGCCGACAAACGCCTTTAATATTTTTCCCGGGATGCTGTGTGTTTATCAGTGTGGAGATCGATTGATGTGTTCCTTTACTCGATTTTGCGGCAAATTAATGAGTGTTTTTTTTATTTAATTCTGAAAACTGATGAGGTAATTGTTGCTGCTTTTTTATTTAATTCTGAAAACTGATTGGGTAATTGATGCTGCTTTTTTGACTTAAAAAGAAATGGTACAGTTTTTTTCAGACGGTATGTCTATACATGTAATTTTGTTAGGATTGGCGTAGCGTGTATTTTTTGTTATAAAATAAAAATTAATTTATGCACGTAAACAAAATCTCAGTGTTATTTTGCAAGTTATACTTATAGATTCGAGAGAAAGTTAATTTGTGTTTCTTGAAATTACATGCAATATAATATTAATTTTTATTTATATGCAATACATAAAAGTTGTAGTGGAGTAAATGGACTAGGAAGTGTTGCGTAGCTTTTGTAGGATCACGTTTCACAATGAGAACACATCATTGGCATTTCAATCAAGCGAATATTTTCAAATCATCTTATTTTTATGAGTAACCGCACGATGTGTAGAATGTTTACTTAACATATTGCTATGAATTGCATTTTATACTGTCATTAATTATCACTAGAAAGAAATTTTTAATTAATTTGCTAATAAAATTTTAAAAATTGTTTTGTAGATTAGAGAAACTATCCATTTGTTATCATTGCACTCTTAAAGTCTCCTATTACATACTTATAAAAAAAGAATATGAAGACTATAATTGTGTATAGGAACTAGAAATTCTTTAAAAGCAGTATTTTTTTAACCATAACATTTATCGATTCCGTTAGATCCAGTATAAGTAACGAAATAAATTTGAAACTAATAAAAAGCATTTTTGTAAAATACATTATTTTTAATTAGCTGGTCAGATTGAGATTGGTAAAACTCTGCTCCAGTACTTCAACAAATAATTGCTAAATCTGAATAATTATCACACGGAGAGAAAAGTCTAATAAAAATTATTACACTATTTTATAATGCAGGGACAGTCTCGATAACTAAAAATTTTTACTAAAGAGTATAGTAAAATTTACTGTAAGTTCAGCACATTTTACTACACTTTATAGTAAAATTTATTATTTTTCGAATCAGTCCCTACTTTACAAAATAGTATAGTAGTTTTTATTACATTTTTCTTTCGCTCGCTGTAGATTTCAAACGTACTACATTTACATGACCAAAATCAAATTTATAGATTTCTTTTAATCTCGACGATCACGAACTACGTTTAACTAAAAAAGAAATCCATAAATTTAAATTTGGCACTCTCTAAATCTGAAGATGTGAAATTTACTTGGAAAATGTGAATAGAGTGACAACTTTTATGTGAAAAATCGTTTGCACAATTAGCATACGAACGGAATTTCACGTATTAAATATATCACTATTCACATTTTCCAAGTGAATTTCCCATTTTCAGATTGACTTGGCAGTGAACAGATACAGGAATATTCAAGTGCCACCGAAAAGGGACTGCTCAACAGGGTCAAATTTAAATGATATAAAAAATTCAAAAGCTGCACTAAAACAGACAGTCGTCGAGGATCAATAAAGTGCAGATATAACCCACGGAAGCAATAAAGTGGTTATCGCTGGCGTTCGCCTGGTCTAATCCGCGCGCAGCGGCATCCGATACTCCTTTGAGTTGAGGAGTCGGTCGGCAACTCCCGCAATAACCCGAGCCGTCTTCCTTCGTCGCTCATTCATATACGCCGCGGAAGGAAGGGAGGAGGCCCGCAAGCTCCGTCTCTATGCGTCAAAGGAGCTTTGCCGGAGACAATGGTTGAGCGCCGGTGGCCTAAGTCGCTTACGGCAGGTTTGCGCCATTCAAAGGAATTTCGGCGCGCCGCCGACGAGTCCCCGGATCCGACCCCCGCAGCTTCTCGCTACTTAATTACTCACGACGTCTGCAGAGCGAACTGCAGGCACCGGGAAGCGCCGATGAACTTTTTTTTTCTTTTTTGTCTACGCGTCGAGCATTTTGCTGGCTGAGTAGGTGGATTTTTGGGAGAATAATTCGGGGCCATTTTTTTCTATGTATTATACTTGATTATGAATCTAATTAGTGTGGAGAAAGTGCTTGAGAACGATAGTATTGCCCGAAAGATCGCATGTTTTTTTAAGGGGTAACACCACTGTAAATTTAAAAAACAAAATCAAATTTTTTTTAGCTTAGAAGGTACTTTGAACCCTCTAGATTATGAAGCAAAAAGTTTCATACTTGAGCAAAAAATTTCATTTAAATTTCGAAATCTTAGTTAAAGACATTTGGAGATATCAGCGTTTCTACCGCCGTTTTTAAATATTTTTCGACATAATGTTTTATTTCTATAGCTCAATTTATAGTTAATAATTTCCTTAAATTATTTTACTCTGATACCTTCCTTTCTAAATAAAAAAAATACCAAAAAAAAAAAAAACGCTTTTTTAAGACAGTTACCGTGATGTTACTCCTCAAATTTAATGCAGTGAAATAGTCGCTGGATTTTAAGGCAGAGATAATTCAGTGAAAATCCACTTTTGCAGTCAAAAGTATGCCCCTGCTTTGAAATTAAGTGATTATTTTACTAGATTAAATTGAGACAGTTCATTTTTTTTTAATTACTTTCCACACTCTCTTGTCATTTGGCAAGATAAGTTCCTAATTAATTTAGAGGGATTTCATCTATTACTGTTGAAATACCTTCATACTGAGTACGTATAGCTATGTACGTTTCGTAACTTAATGAATATTGCGAAAACGACTAAAAGGGATGAATTATAATTATGTCAAGTAATTTCTTTGAATGGATATTTACGTCTAAGACGTACAGCGGATATATTTACAATGTACTAACATCACCAAAACAGCACAATATATTGGACTAGACATTAGTGGACACTGGGTGCAGGTGCAGTTTTGATCGATACGATAATAGAGTCGTATATTCAACTCGCACGTTAATCACAGTGTTTAGCTACTGTTACGTGAGGTCAACTGCTTTACTCAGTGAAAACAGTGAATACTAATCTGCTGGTGGCAGCTTGTGCCTTCAAATGCATTACCGACTTAGCATAATTACTTTCAAGTCAGTTTCTGCAGAATATTGTCTTCGACTATCAACGTAAAAAAATTAAGCTAGAAATTATTGAATAACATGAAATTAGTGCTCAGGATAAAAACTCAAACTAGAAATCATGCGATAAAATGTATAGTTATAGTATCGATAAATAATTCATCATTTTACATTAAAGAATATGGAAATAGGAATAGCAATCAAAATTCACATCTCAAAACATTTGTATCCTACTGAATGCACAAGAAAAGATAATTTTTATGACTGCGTAAGAATTTACTTGAAAACCCACGCAATCCATAGTATCGCTGTCGAGTAGCCCTTCGTTCGAGAAGGGTCGAATGCGCTTCCCCGTGCCCTTAGAATTCAAAATGCGGTTAAAGAATACATAGCATAGCGATGCTCTCTGCATTCGATTCGGCTAGCCGACGTTTAATTTATTCCCTCGGCGGTATCCATTATTATGATAATTCGGTTCGACCCTCCGCGCGAACCTCCATTCAGCAATCGCTCGACTCCGTCCACTTATTCTTTCGCGAGAGGGTCAAGAAGTTTTGGATGTTTCATGGGCGTTTAGATTCCGGACGCTTCTTACGAAGATTTTATCACGACTTATGCTAATTAATGACTTTCCCGGGCTGCAACGTCGATCTTAAAAAAAATAGAAGAAAAAAAATTAAAATGTTAAAGAGGATTGTTCGAACTAAGATTGTAAGTACACGTTACACATGTTAGGAAAAAATGAAAATTTTTTTATGGACAGGCGTGGGCCTTTTACGATCAGGATGTGAAATAGAATCCATTTTTGGCTTGAAACATGGTTTGGGATTTGTATCAGTTTACTACTACTTTCTAATGAAAGTATCGTCAGAGAAAGATTTAAAGAGAGTAATGATTTTTCAGATGGGCATGAATTTGAAAATGCGTAGTTTGAAGCGGGTAGTACTTATGTCGCTCAAAGCTTACTGTGGAATTTGATATGCTTTCGAAAGTTCTGTTTTGGTAAACTTTCTTAAAGTTAAAATGTTCTAAAATAAACAAGATTATTGAACTATTCCAAGATTTAGATATTCAAAAACAAATCATTTCTTAAAGAAGTATGCCAATTATCTACTAAATAGCGCGAATATTCAAAATTATTAAATAGCAAACAACATTATAATTTAAATCGACTCAAAAAACTAATAATTATTACTCGTTTTTCATTTTTCTAAGTATAAATTATTTATTATAAATAATTGTGCTTAGAATAAATGTCTGTTCTTCTTATTAAAAATCAGTTTCATTTAATCGTACTAATAAGTAAATCCCATCTAAACGAATATCAAATGCGATTCTTCAAACTTGATTTCAACTGAAAGCGAACATCTTTGTGCCATAAACGCAAAAAGCATTTCGATTTCCGAAGTTGCAACAGTAGGAAATATTCGCTCCGATATAAATACGACGGGGCCGTCAATCTCTCATCGATCTCGCCGAAATCATCTGGAGATTGACAATACGAAGATGACTTTAATCCCCTCGGCTACTTATGCAGTCGTAAAACGTCTGATGGGGCTGTAAAGCGATTGGCAGCCGAATGAACCATAAATACAGGCCAATGGGCGCGTGCGCGGTTTCGGTTGTATTCCAGGTGCATGTCGAACCGTTAACTCGAATGGCGAGTTTTTATTGCTCGTATATTTGTACTTGCAAAATACTCGGACGCTTCGGTGGTTCTGGAAAGCAGCATTTTTTTTTCTTCCTCCTAACTAGAAGTTATATCTTACAGTACGATGAATATGCCCGCCAGTGACTATAAACTGTTCGCTATTGGGTGATGATGAAAATTTTACTTCGTCCCGTCACGTAGGCCATTAAAGCTGGGCTTAATAAAAATGTGTACGAAGCTTTATGCTCTCTAATATTGAAGTTACTTTCTTCTCGTAGCGCAGTATCAATATTGAAAGAAGGCGGCTTGGCGCGTGGTTGTTGTAGGAGGAATGCTAGTCTTATTTGGACAATGTTTCTTTTCTTTTATTTTTCTATTTTTATCGTTTCTTCTTTGTATTACGTACATTCTAATTAGACAGGAATTTAGAGATAAATTGTAGATAGGATTTTAGAGATTTTTCAGTAAAATTTCGCAAGATTCTGAGTATGATCTAGAAAAAATTTATAAAAAATTCTGAAAGGTTCCCAGATTTTTACGGAGGAATTATGCACGTTTAAAGATAGTAATTTTCTTGCACCGCTATTTTAACATGATCATTACCAGCGCGAAGTCTAATTTTGTGAATAATTTCTCGCAGAATAATGGTACTTTTTTACAGAAACTGCATATTAACTGTTACTTAAAAAAATGCAAACGATTTCGATCACAAATATAAATAACTTCAAATTCTATATTTTTGTTCGGATATCTCCATTTATAAATAATGAATCTGATCTAAATATCTGCAATTTTCGAGCTAACTTTGCTTCTCATTAAAATCAAGAAATGCGATCTACCGTACACGTGCATATTTCAATTTCTTTTCAAACCAAACTGGCTTATATATTCTTCAAAAAAACGTAGTACGTGATGTCTTATACATAAGCGAGTATATCCAGTACACAGAAAATAATACATAAATCATAGTACCTAAATGTCTTATACATTCCCAAAAAAAAAACGTAGTACAAGAGCGTTTGTAAAATCTTCCCGCTGCTTTATCTCCCAAAGGATTCGTTTCCATCTTCTGGCGAGTATCTTTCAACCCGTAGGATATACACATAACCGGCAGAAACACTTTTTATCGGCGTCTCGCGAATGTGGGTCACGCCGAGCCCGTAGGCAAGGAAACAGCAGACGCCGGCAGTTTCATCATAGTTTTATCAATATTTAAGGCGCGCGCAGCCTTCTCCCCCGGACGGTGTAACAGCGGCTCGTTTTCTCCCTTCGGTCACGTTTCGATCCCTCCGACGGTCTCGCGGGACCCCACCGACCCTTCTCCCGCGCACGCGATAAGAAAGACTTTATCACCTGCCGCCTAATAGTGGCAACGCTCCCTTCTTTTCTGCCTCTATTTCTCCCTTTCCTTATTTTTTTCCTTTCTGTCCGCTTGCCTTTCTTTATTTATCTCTTGGCTACGACGATACTCCAGGACCCGCTTTAACAACGTCATTAGTTAGGACATGCTTTTTTTATTGCTCAGACGAAATCCACAGCTTTTCTTTACAGTAGACCCCTGTTTACCGTTCGGGATTGTATCTCGCACCGGCCCCTTGATGGTTGTTCAATTTTTACAAGCCGTAGTCCTTGTGGATTTATTTTTTTATTATTATCGATGAAAATAGTGGATGAATTTAACGTGAAAAAAAAAAGAAAAGTACTGGGTAAAATAAAGCTGCTTTTTACTGCGAATTCATTGTATAGGACTTTGCGATACACTGGATAAAAAAGCAGTGATCTTCAAATTAAGCGATTTGACAAGTATCGGACATTTCATCACTTACCTATCGTGATCGTTTGAATTTTCGGTGATTTTGCAGACTAATTCTGCCCCTGCTCTATCTGGTGGCTTCTATTGTTATTAGGCGGTAGGGTGTACTTAAGAATGGTAATTCGGTTTACGTAATGGTTTTAAATTGCCGTCCCCGCGTTGGTGGCGTTAATCTCAATTTTTTCCTCATTACGGAGCTTCATACTCCGTGAAAGGCCGCGGGCTAAATGCGTTTTTAAATTTTATTGTTATGCGCGTCTAGATCCATTGCGCCGGGGAATAAATTTCTCTCGCCGAATGTTTTTCTTTTAATGGGGTTATAATTTTTTGCTAATCTCTTAATTTACTCGGCGCGCGTGAAATAAATTACTTTCTAAAAGTCTGGCGATAAATATAAAGCGTAAACCTCCTATGACGGTAAGATTTAATCTGGGGAAAGAGATGGTCTAGCAAGGCATTTTGTTTTAATCAGTAATGGTACAATGCTTTAGTAATACGAGTATGGAGGCAACGTATTTTTTTTAATTACAATGAAATTATGTGGTCCTCTGATAAAAGGAAATTACACAGAAGTAGTAACTGATGGGTATTCGACGGAGTTTGCTAGATAGACACAAAGAATTAATTAAATGGTTCAATAATATTTTTCAATCTAGTTTTTATAGTTACTCTAACTTTTCTTAAAATAAAATATATGTGTAATATTTTATAATTCAATTCAAGTAAATCAAGAATATTTGTCCGTCAATTAATTAAAATGCTTCTTTGTCACTTTTTAAAGAATAATCTGGTTTCAAATAAACTGAAAAAATGTCTTAATCAAATTGCTGTTGTAAATTAAAGTATTAAAACGACATCTTATAATTTTTTTAAGAGAGGATCCTAAAAATTTAATAAAAACGTGTTTTATCTTCTTAAGTGTGTATATACAAAAAACGAGTGTCCTTAATTCTGTGAAAGCTACACTAGGTACATTCAAAGTGTTTGAAATTTTCGCAAATGATAAAATATTTTGCTATCATTTTGTATTTCATTTTTTAAATATTAACATTTTTAACGATATTGTCGTTTGCAGAGTACTTATAAAAACAATTTGAGAAACAAATTACTAATTTACTAATTAATTCTTTATTAATTGTAACATAATTAAATTGTAACTTTTTTTTCTACGTGTTCAAAGTCAAATCCCTTTATTCAAAGCAGAAGCAACATACTTTTAAATGATATACTCGAAATTGAAATTATTTGGTCCATCGGTGAACTTCAAATATTATGGATAGTGAATTATGTGTTCGATGAGACTCTAATTAACAACTAGGAACTATAGGCATGTAGAGAAGTCCTATATTTTTTAAATTAAAGGTAAACGTGTCTGTAATCAGTAAAGAAATGATACTTATTTGAGTATATACAGAATTTTGCAATTTAAAGGTGTTGTACCCCTTTAAATCTTACATCGTATAACTCATCCTAAGCCAGAAACACTTCGAGTTCATGAAAAATATTCAAAGTCCGCGTTAACGAAATTCACGCAATAAACGGCGATTGGCCCCAATTCAAGGGAAACCCGATTGAGGAAAGTAAGGGGATGCTTATGGAATTAAAATGTAACCGACCTCTAGCCTAGTTCGGTGGCACGGCGCGTCTCAGCCTCGTGAATCGATATCACGGCAACCCGCCGAGGAGGAGAAACGAGTCGCCGGTGTTATTAATAAACTCCGGGGGTAAAAAGTTTCGGCGAGGGGTGAGACGTGCGCCGCGCGTTTACGTGCCCGGAATGCGCGATAAGGATCGATGCATCGCGACAGATGTCGCTGTTTGCGTTTCGCGTTCGTCGTCCGGAAATTTTAATCCGGTTAACGAGTTGACTCGAATTATTCCGTTTAATTAAAATCTCTGGATTGAAAATAACGACTGACCCAGTTTCTCACCCCCTCACCCCCTTTGTTTGTATCTTACTTGCGAGATTGATATATTTTCCGGGTGGACGAAACGAAGCAGCTTTTCGGATCTCGTTATTTACAGATTTTCGTTGGGAATAATGGAATTGCGATTTAACGGTTGTCGAATACAATTCGTCAGTTTGACGTTTAAAATTGTACGATGCTTGTGCACGTGACAAGCTTGATATTTTGAAAATTGCACGCTAAATAAGGTGGAGTGAAATATAGTGAAAATTACCTTCTAAAATTGAATTAGTGCACTAATACCTAAATCATGAAACTCTTTCCACTAATTTTTAGTGAAAATTCACTAATTACAATAGTTTTTCACTAATTCAACTTTCGATAGTAACTCTACTGGAGTAAAACTTTCATAGCGAAATTTAGCGTGTAAGTAACCCGAGGTGTGTGCAATTCAAAGGATAAGTGGGTATTGTTCTTTATGAAGAAGAATGTATTTGAATTTTAGACTGTAAGAGGAGATTTTTGAATTTTGCAGGTCACTGCAAAAATATTTGAGAATTCTCAAAGCAGCACGAAAAATAAGCAAAGCGAGAAAGAGTCGTCGGGTAGAAATACGTAACGAGAAAAGGCCTCGGGCTAACGAAAAAAAAAAAGAAATACGTCGAGCTGTTTTTTCCCCCAGGTTCTCAAAAAGCTCATACGAATTCTCCTTTCTTTCAGCGTCGCAATTAAAGAGAAATTGTCGTAACTTTTTTACCTGCTTTTTTTTATTTACCCCGACAGATAAAAATACCTGAAAATAAAAAAAAATAGTTTTTTTTTACCTTTTTCACGCATTTTTCCGTCAACTGCGACAAACTTGTTTTTCCAGCCGCGCCTCTCGCATTTTCTTCGCGCATCAAGTATACGCACGACTCATTAATGTCGAGTGCGTCAAGGAACGCACGAAAAAGCCGCCCGCTTTTTTTTTTGCGCCTCCCTCGCACGCGTATTCCCGTCCTCATTGTCGCCCTCGAGCTTTTAAAGATCGCGTCACGCGAGTAATTACCATACTGTGATTAATTATGTCACGTGAGTCGAGTTTTTTACCGCGCCGAGATTGACTAATTAGATGGTCGAGGATGTATGACTGACATATTTTTTTTTTTCAACTGTTTGATTTCTTAATGAACGTTATTTAATTTTTTTTTCGATTGCTCCGTTTAATTTTTTGAGGATGATTCATTTTTTTTAATATGTTAAATAGTTTTTATTTTAAAGTAAATTGGATTGGTTATAGGTGGTTTCTTTTTCATTTTTTTTTAATATTTAAATACAAATTGCATTTTAAAGTAAAGTAAAAGATAATGATGTATGTAATTGACGGTAGGAAAGAAGGAAGGAATGCTCGAGCGCGTATTGTAAGATCGCAATCGTGGCATTTTCAATTCCAGTTTTTCATTTGCCGAGCCATTGGCTATTTCATTAGAAACCAGTTTTTAATCACGAAGCGCTCATCTTGTCTCGGGAATGAGCAAAAAAAAAAAAAAAATTGGAGCCCCGGTCTCCGAAGCAAGCGTATCGCATATTAAAACGCGACATTGCTACGTGCACGAAACAAACGAAAGCCTGAAAGAAAATAAAAATGGAAGGAACACTACGGAAATACGATGTAAAATGCAAAGGATAACGTGTATATTCGTAAAAGCAAACTTGAGGACAGTTAGAATATTTTACCTCATTTCTGCCACTGCACACTTTAAAAGAATATAAAAACAAAGATAGACACATTTGTAGTACAACAAACTACGAAAGTTATTTTTTTAAAGAGTAACGGTACATTTAAGAAGAATACATAATTAATAAGAAGAATATGTAAAAGTTAAGTTTTACAATGCCATTTTCTAGTCAGTTTTTTTTTTTTTAAAGTTACTTCACAGAACTTAACTGGCGCTGTAATTAATATAGTTAAAAAAGCAATATTGTAACATATTTTTTTTTTAATATTTCTGATTTTTTTATCTGCATTATATGTATACTATTGCACTATTGTACGTAGTTTAATTACAAAAAAATAATAAAAGCAATTAAAATTCAGCACCCCCGTCAACATTAAATCCACAATTAATCCACCAACACGCTTCCACGTCTCTTTGTCCACCCTTCAACTAATCTCCATTCAAACCCGAAAACAAGTTTGAAATTATTAATATTAACAATGTCGCTTTCTCGTAAAAAAAAAACAATTTGCTAAAATCCATCGAAAGTTTAATTACTCCGTCGCTCACCATTTTTCAGTATGGACGTTAACAATGCGTCACGAATAAACAAAAAAATTAATAAAAACTGATAAAGCCTGACCAGTGGGTTTTGACAGGGCGAGTGAGCGAACGCGTGCCGGGGTCAATGACTCCCTCGGCCGTCTAGACCCCCTCGTACCCCAAATTCCGTGTTTCCTCGCCTGCACTTTCCCCTTCCCCCTTCAGAGGCAATTCCTTACGTGCGCGCGCTTTCCCTTTAATAATGTAATAGGGTAGATCTCACCGCTATATTTATGATCCCCTTTTAATCGTATAGCTGCTTGATATTGTGATTCACGCGAATTCGCTGTGCACTTCGTGCACTGTTTAATTGTCAGACTCTTGTCATAGTCGCTGTTTATTTATGTTTTTTTTTTGTATTTTTTAAATAAACAAATTTTAAGTAAAAAAGGCTTAGAATTTAATTTAAGATTTTACGTAAAGCTATATTGATGTACGATAGTGCAGTAATTATTTTATTACGTATGTAGATCGATTTTAAAATGAATATATTGCTTAATTAAGCAAGAAAATGAAAAAAATTATTTCGTTTAAAGCTGTTGTTTGTTCGTGTCAGCTGTACTCAATGTTTCCATGTGGAGAAAATTAATCGTTTTCGTAAGAATAATAACGTCAACTGTTATGCTGAGTCAGATTTAAAAATTTAATAAATATTTTTTTTTTCTTTCTGCACCAGGAAAAGTATTTTAAGTAATGCATATACGCAAACTTCTTCGAATCCTTTTTTATACACGAGATACAATATTATCATCAATATTATTAACTTATATTAAATAATTCACGGGTGCATTTCCGACTCCCTTCCATCAATAAAAAAAAAATACGCGTTCCTTCTTTTGAATCGTATTATTTAAATAGTCCTTTACATAGTACTATTTAAATAATATTATTTAATTATTGTATATTTGGGTATTTAAGACACAATAAAACTAAAGATTCCCTTCTTTTACGCGATCGTCAATCCAAAATTGCGTCAAGCTCCAAAAATTAATGTAAAACAGCCATGAATCCAGCTGCTGATTTCATCCACTCGAAATATAATTCATATAAGCATAGTACACGCTAATAAACCGAAATGTCGGCCCTGCGGACTCTCCCTCAAAAATACGCCATAGGGCGGAAATAAGGAAAAACGGAGGAGCGATTGTCGCGTGTTTTAGGGGTGCGCTCGCGTGTGCATCTAACTGTACGGACCGAGGGGGTGTCGAAGGTTCGACCGTGGCTTCCATGCGGACGAAATGTGGTGTCCTCGTAAAGGGCCGGCCAGTCACATCAGAATCAGCCTAAATACGTAGTAAAAACGGCCGGCGATCCACGTAGACAACGGAATGCCTTTTTGTATTGGATTCGAAGCGTAGGTTCGCTTTTACGACCGATAAAATTTGTGCATTTGTTTGAGAGCGGATTTCGATCCTTCGGACGCGTAATGGTCGTTCCACTTTCACGCTCTCTTGTGTTTGATAAGTTTTGTCGTAGGATCGTAATTTCGAATCAAAATGTTTTCCTTTGGCCACTTTCACCGTTGTTCGCCAATGCCCCCCTTCCCCTCCTTCTGAGTGCGATACACCGGACGCTTTTAGAGACTCAATTTGTGAAGCACGTAATGCTCAGACTGGGGATAGCAATTTTCATCTTGAAAGAAGCACGTTTTCCTTTTCAATTTCAGCTTAGTACGCACCGACTATGGAGACAAACAAGACTTACTTTGAAACCTGGGCTTGAATAAATTTGCCCAATTTAGATGTCTTCCAGCTTCTTTTCATTTTTCACACTCTACTCGAGAGGGGTAGAGACTTTTTTTTTGCGTAATTTATAAATAAAAGTTGAAGTCAACTTAAATAAATAAAATATTTACAGAATCAATTAATTTCTAAATGATAATTTGTTTGATGAAGGATCAAAAACAAATTACTTTGGTCATACATATACACGTGTTCTTGTGGCGTATACTTGTGAATTAAGTTATTAAAAAATACTGTAGAAACAAAATCAAAGGAATCGCATTATTTCTAAAGGATTTACGGTCTGTCGAAAATATTAAATTATAGGTCTCGAGTAAATAGATTTATTCATGATTTTTATTAAACATTCATTAAAATTAGTTTTATTGAGTAATAAATCCACCTCTGTAAGGTGAGACTGATTCATCTCCTATCTCCTAAGAAATAAAAATTTGAAATATGCGTTTCTTATATATGGTAAAGAAAAGAGTGTAGAAATATTTTTTACTTCGTTTCTAAATTCCCCGCAGAAAAAATTGTAGAATTAAAACACACCTACAAAACCAATATACATATATACATAATTAAAAATTAATTAACTCAGATTAAAAATGTTAAACTTGGTAGAAACGTTCAGCAGCCATTCAATATCGGTGGGTCAATTGTACAAAGTTTGGGCAACTGTTCCACGACTCAATGCCCAAGAAACCTGCTTGATTCGTTGTGGTTTTCAAATTGCCGATGGCCAGTTAACGTTGAAAAATTGAAAGTTTCAAAAACATTTTAGGTCACTGAAAACTGATTAATATTAATATATATTAATAAACTGTTTAAGGTGTACTATTATGTTACATTATTAATAAAAAGTTAGAACAGTTCAAAAAGGGTTTATAACTTTTCTCGTAAATAAACAATTAAATCTGGTATTTTAATTAAATTTTGAGGTTCAGTTGTAAAATTCATCGTGTATAAAATCTCTGCATGTGTAATACACTTGTTTGAAAAACACGCGTGTAGTTGTGTTGTTTTATATCGTAACCTCGAATTTTAAAATCGAGCAATCGATGGCGAGTGTCTGGGGTATTATTCTCTAACATCATCACTACAGATATAATTATATCGGCGTATACAAGTTGTCCGATTTCTGTAAGACAATTAGTATTTTCGGGTTGTCTTAACTCGACAAACGCATTCATATCAGAGGATATAATTATCGAATAATACCCCTGCTGCCCAAAGACCTTTATCAACCACTGATAATAGGCCATTTTGGTTGGTTTATTTTCTACCAGGGAAGGATACCTTTTACACATCCGTTAAAAAAATAATCATCCCCTGCACAGTGAAAGCGACCGAAGATCTACGAAAACGAATCGATCACACTTTCACCTCACGAGGCATACATACACCTACAACTTTTTTCCTCCTCCGCCTACGAAAAATCCGCTATACCTACAACGTCCCGCAGTTAAGCGCGCGCACACGTAGCTCTCGAAGTTTATAGACGGAGCGATAAAACACGCCGCGGCATTCGACTATTTCGCGAACAATGAATCAGCGCTTTAAACTCCTCCATCTTGTCCGGATTCCCGGCCGATGTTCGAGCGATCGGTAAAGGCGCTCCGAGGATGAACACACCGTCGGGGGATGAGAGGGGAAGGCAACTAATTTCCAGAAAGCTCCGGTGCACGAACACATTCCGCTCAGACGAGCCGCGCATAAATCGCCGAGTCGAAGTGCGCCGATCGCCGAATTTATTTTCGTGCTTCGCGAGAGACGTTGACGAGTGGCCCCCACCAGGGCGATAATCTTCGGGCCCTTTATTATTCCGACCAAGACGATAAGACGCGTCCGTCGCTTTCGTTGTACAGCGTAACTCGGTTTATGGTCGCGCGAAGATTAGAGACCGGGAAGTCTCTGGCTCTTATTACTGTGTGTGTGTGTGTCTGTGTGTATGTGTGTATACCTTTTCGATGTTAAGATAGGATCTGGCGACGGTAGCTGTAAATTAATTTGTTCGTCGTTGTTTGATGTATATCGCGAGTTTACACCTTATCTTACTCTCGTGTACTTTTGAAATTCGTGTGTTTCGGTTCAAGTGCTTTTATAACGTACACTAATTTATGTGCTCGGTCGAAATACTTTTTTTAAATTTCTTTGTATATATTAGTATACGCATAAATTAATGTCTAGTTTGTAAGGTTAATTTCCTTTGCAGTATGCGTCATTTTGACGGAATATATTTTTGTATACTTTGATGGGGTGGACTTATTAATATAAACCTTATTTTCATTTTTAATATCGGAGCAATTTAAGCACTCGATTATTCCGCCTTTATTACAAATAATAAAGTTCTAGCATCTTGAATTTGTTATTATAGTCCTCGATCGATTTTGCAAAATTTATCATAACTAGTAAACGCGAAGCACGCTCAAAGTTCTCTTTACGATGTTTTTCTAATCTAAAAGATGATGCATTCTCACTTTTTAGTATAGAAAAATATAGCGGTATTTAATTTATCAATAAATTTATTGTAATAAAAACACCAGTTAAGACATTTTTAATAGAATCTTTATTTTAATAACTTATTTAATTGACAATTTTAATCTTTAAGAATTGAAATTAAAAAGATATATTCGTAAACAAAACTTTTTGAATTTTGCCGCCATTAATTTAAGACACGCCTCTTAAACTTTTGTAGACCAATCGCATTTATGGAAAAAAGCTTTCACAACAAAGGCCATCGCTGTTTAAAGAGAGGATTATGTGCTTTACTAACCAACTACATGCAATATATTTTTTTCATAAAAGTAATAGATCCAGTAAATTATTCACAAAATAACCCTCATTATGTACAAGTAATAATAATTCACATTATATCAGCAACGCAATTATTTACAATATAGAAATACACCTGAATAGAACTCCCTTTCATTCCCTAATTAGTTTTCACCAAGTTGTGTGATTCAGAGGATTAGTTGACTTGATTCACAGGCTCATTGGTCGGAACTAAACACGAAATTAGTGTATTCATCGAGATTCAAACAAGCATAATAAACGTGCTCTGTATATCTAATTCACTTGCTCTCAAGCTACACCCTCTCATCGAATCAAAACCTCGAAAAACACCACGCACGTCTCCTTAAATTGTATACAAATCCCACATTAATCGCATAAAAAATAGACAACAATAAAAGCTTCAAATTCAAGGAAAATGTTGCGCAGCGCACAGCCGGGCGCCGGTTCGCGTCATAGGGTAGCTCGGCTCTCCTCCGGCCGCGGATCAATATTACACAGGTAGACCTGGCCGTGCCTTCCTACTCCTCCGCGCCTGGCTCGACCCCCCCCCCCTCTCCACTCGTACGTGACCCGATGTACATTTCACCCGGACGCTCGAGACGTCGATGGGCCGCGTCGGCCGTTTTTTTTTTTCTCTTTTTTTTTCCCGTGGACTTTGCAATTTTAAGCTGCACTCGCGCCGATGAGGAGACGGAGGCCTCGGCTATACCTGCATACTGCATGTGAATACACTTCCGGAAATTGGCGGAGTCTTTCGGCGGAAAGGCTGCCGCGCGCCTCGGCTATTGACGTCGGCGCTCGTTGCTGGGGTAACGGAGATATCGTCGGAAATGCGCTTTTTATGGGTTTTTGATTAATTGCTCTGAGGTTCTTTTTAGTCCGTTTTTGAAAGGTTTGCTGTTTTTTAATATATAGTATATTGTATATATTATTAGTTAAATTATAGTAATATATTAGTTAAAATACTTTTGAAATTTAAACTGTTAATACACTGAGAAAAAAGATTCCTTACTGTTAAGAATAATTCTTAACTGTTAAGAAATGGGACTTTAATTTTTTGTAATTGCATATTTCTTAATAATTAAGAAATAAGCAGTTGAAGTGGGTTAAAGCGAAGTCATGAACGATACGTAAAATAAACAAATGAAATCTAGTTTCCTAATAGTAAGAAATATGCATTAAGATTTAATACTATGTATTAACTATAACTGAATTGATTACTTTATAATAAGGAAATTGATTACTTTACAATAAGGAATCTTTTTCTCAGTGTAGGCATCAGCTTTCATTTTTCATTTCTTTTTTATATTTTTCTTTTTCTTTATCAAAGGCAAAACTTTTTGTAGCATATTACGTTTCTTCAGTGTAGGATCACTTTAGAATGAAATTTTTATGAAAATACGTATCTTGGCTAACTAAGACCTAACAAAATTTATCTAATACACGCGCAAATTGTTTATTACGTAAAAGTGATATGCTGCGAGAATATAAATCATATCAGCAAATGAAAAATTTGGTGGTCAGTTCATCATCAATAATTTTAGCCACTGTAATCATCCAGACGAGTAGAGAATCGTTAGGTCACACATTTGATTGATACTTAAAAGGATCGTTTTTGCGTGTCTAAAATGATTACATATCCCTTGAACCTGAGCAAATTGGAGTTTAATTGACGCTGCCTGTATAATTAATCACAACGCCAAGAATTTTATTAAAACCCATTAAAATTACCAGTAAACTGCATGTATGTACTCGCTTTCTAGTTACCAGGAAACATTCTTCATTGTCATCCACATCCATGACTCATTCATGAGTGTGATATTTTTTTAATGAAACTGCAGCTTATTCCAACTTACTTCGTATAATCATTTCCGCTCTAGTCTATGATTAATAACAAGAAATGAAAATTATTTGAATGATAAAAATATACAGTTGCTCAAAGGGTACTGTACGGATCCCCAACTTAGATCATAACAATCGACCACTTGAGAACTATAAGTACTAACTATGCTCCGTTCGTAGAAACTACCTACATCCAACAGGGTTACATTAGCCAAAGTAGTTTATAAATTATATCTTCATTGAACAAATACCTCCCATACCCTTCCAAATGAAGTCTGAGCAAGATATAGCCATTATAAATTTTGCACTGCCCACAAAAATAAAGACAATCAAATCATAAATGTTACGAAATCCGCGTAGATCTGTCAAAGCACATGCTGATCTTTCTCCCGCTGTCCCGTCAAGATTTTTATTGACGTGTCCCTAATGGGCGCGGGCGGAAAAAAGCGCCCATGAATTTCGGCAGGCCGACCGTGTAAAAAATAAACACCGACCGCTGCATTGGACGTGACGCACGTGGGCTTGGATTAACTTGGACGGTTATTGTGCAGCGCGAGCACTCAGCCGGGCTGCGCATCGAGGGCCATTGTCGCTCGTAATTGTAGTTCTAGTTTCGTGGCTGTTCGCATGATCGAAACGATTGGGAGTAATTTCGAGTGCGGTTGTAACTCCGGTATACTGCTTCAAAGTTGATAAAATTCGATTTAAGCCGTTATAACTTATCTGTAGCGTCGGGATCAGAATTGAACTTTTTTTTGGGGATCGATCGTACGCCTTGCGTTGAATAAAGTTGTGTGTTCAAAATGTACATCTTGCAAAAAATATTAATCGAAGGTACTCTGGAGAAAAATTTGTATTAGTATTAGTAAAAAGATACAGATACGTAGGTCTATTTATATTTATTTTATGTTTATAGACACTCGAAAATTTATACAAAGCGTTTTATTAATTATTCGTGTATTAAAATTGTATTTGAAGAACATGCTAATATAATTTTATTTTTTTTTTAACAATTCAACATACAATAAGTCCTTATAAATAATCTGATAATTATTAAAACTAGTTATAATTGAATTAAAATAATAATTTTTTATTTTTTCTTTGTTACAGGTACGTACTATTCTCTAGGAGATATGTCTTATATTGAGCATCACTCAAACGTTCCGGGTAATAAAAATCTTAAATATTATAATTTATTCGTAATTCCGGTATTGAAAAATCAATCATTCTAAAAGTATCTATAATAATACATTTAGCTTTTCTAAAAACGCAAAGAAGACATACAAAATCGTATTAAACAGTTCATCCGGTAACAATACTATGGATTTATCATAATGATAGTAAATTCCACTATTAGTATCATTAATACCTACTAATATCGTTAGTACTACTACTACTATTTACAGTTGAATTAGTAAAAAAACTACTATAATTAGTAAATTTTCACTGAAAATTAGTGGAAAGATCTTCACGATTTAGATATTAGTGGAGCATCTTCTACTTAATTCTGGTAAAGTTTCATTAATTCCATTTTAGAAGGTAATATCACCAGTATCACTAGTACCACTAGCACTAATATTACCACTAGTACCACTAGTACTACTAGTATTACTAGTGCCTGATAGTCCTACTAGTGTCTACTAGTACTTACTAACTATTAGTATCTACTAGTGCTTACTAACTATTGGTAGTATCACCTGGTGTCTACATTTACGTGTACCAGAAAACGTAAAAGAAAAAAAATGAATAAAATTTGATGTGTCATTGAACTAGCATGTCAGGACGGCGGTTCGTTGTTGCGTAAGTCCACTTTTTTCCTCCGCCCAGGCACGCGTCTTTCGAAGGATCCAGAGCGGACTGCTCTTGACACTTGTGCAATGCGCGCGCTCGCCCGACGACTCGCTTGCGCAACGCTCAATCGCGCAATTGCCTTCCGCTCCCGCGTTCCGTTTCTTACACTATACTACTTCAGTCTTCGACCGCCGGTGTATAGTCTCCAGTTCGTCGCTAATTTTTCGATCGACGACTAAATTATTCCTTTTTTTTTCTAATTTAAACGGAGAAGAAACTAGACTTGATTACACTAATTTTTCATTCGCTGAGTTGGTAAATATAAAAAAAAAATAATACTATAGTGTTACTTCTCGGATAGTTAATTCACTTCTCTCTTATCTTTACAATTGAGCGCGTCTACAATACTGGTATTTTCAACGACCCGTTTGAAGTTATGATAAAATAAAAAGAAGTTATAAAAAAAATCATGAAAAAAAGGAAGTCAGCCTGCAAGGTTCAATTTAATTCAACGCGGCGAATTTAAAAAATCTCCGGTATTTGTAGAACTTAAAATTCCCCGTGTTCCTGCTTCCCATCTCAGGGCGAGCGAAATCCCGTCACGTGCGAGCGGAGCCCATCCGTCGTGGCGGCCACTCCTAATCTCGCCGAGTCCCCCCAAGCTTCTCGCGGATCTCCAGAGTCTCTGGCTCCACGACGCAATTACAAAAGTGGGGGCGGCTGGATCGAGGTGTAAGAACCGCCGGTCGTTGCGAAAGTCCGTTAGAGTGCCCGCCCTCTAATGGACTAAAAACGCGCCTCCGATTCTTTTTGCCGCGCGCTAAAATCCGGGAGGAGAGAGACGCGCGCCGCCGATATTTTTTTTTTTCGGTGGCGTTACAAAATGAAGTGAAATTCGTCATGTTTAAAATGATTTAACAAATATTTTTTATTTCGATTCATCGGTGTCCTTAAATTTTTCAATATTGAAGTGTCGTAATGTTCATGTAAGTACATTATATTTCTATTTTTTTTAATTCAGTTATTTAATCTGCGTGTTTAATACACGGAGAGACTCACCTGGGTTAAATTTAAAAAGTGGTTTGTAAAAATTTACCAACCTACGTGGTTTAACTCGTCCCAGACTGCCAAAAGAGAACTAATTATTTTCGTAGTAATTAGTAGAAATTAAACATCGTAAACAATACCAACCTCGTTGATAAATAATTGAAAGGGTAAACTGAAGAATATTTTCACAACGTGTACAATTTTAGAGAAATCATATCTTACAAGGATGGTGCTTCGAATGGCAAATCATATGATCTCTAAAAAATGTTTAAATTAATAACATTTAGAAAATTGCTTAACGAAATTTTGTAACCTTAATACAGTAAAAAGTACATGTAGATTCATGAAATAACTAAAAGTTGGGTGAATACATTTTTATCAACCAAGATGTAAAAAATTACAATGTGGGCAGTCTGTGATGAGTCAAATCACGTAGGTTGATAATTCTTACGAACCACTTTGTAAATTTAATCCAGGTGGGTCTCTCCGTATAAAAATTACCTTAGTAGAATAAGACACGAACAATTTTTAGTCACCGATCATTTACGTATAAAATCCATATGAGCGCCTAACCGACTTTGTCATCAACCTCCGCTGAAGCGTGCGAGAATGAACTAAACCGCCTACGGTAGCAAAAGCATTGCATCGTCCTCGTGACGTCTTAATTTCAACCGCGTCAAATAAAAAAAATCCAGAGTCACGGCAACGCAGTCGGATGTCCGCGGACGCCGTCCACAGCGGGGAAGATTGATCGGCGGTTACGTGGCTCGATTAATCACCCGAGGGTGATCCACCACCTCCTACTCCTTTCTTGCGATACTCGATTCGACCGGAGGAAGTGAGAGCCTCGATGGAGGTACTACGAATTGAGGATTAACTGAGCGCGATCGATTATTTCGATCTGGGTTAAAATCTGCATTAATTGAGAGGTTTATTATAAGTATTAATGGCTTTAAGGGTAGTAATTATAACTTCGTTGAGAATTTAAATGAACTGCATTAATTTAAAAACGACGGTGGTACTATGAATATAAATTTTATTATTTTATTAAAAAAAGTTCATAATAATATACACTTATCTAAAAATATGCTTTAAAAAGAAATATATTTTGAAACTTTCAGATAGTATAAAAGAAACTTTTTTCGTAAAATTTACTCTCGCTTTCTTTTGTAAAAATTTCTATATACTTGTATAATGAACGGATCACTTGATTATCTGAAAATACTTAACGATCTCGAAATTACTAACTGTGTGCAGCAATTTTTAGCAGAAAAATTCCCTGCGTGCAAAGAAAAGATACGCGGGTGCACAATTACGATACCATATAATTTATTCTTGCATACAAATTCTCATTTTCACTGCGCGTCAAAATTTCATAAAGCAGTTTATCAAATTTCAAACGAAATAAATTTTCTCAACATACTTAGCTAATTTAGGTAGACCAAGCGTCATTAATATCAATTAAAAAAGGTCGAATAAGCATATTCTACTAACCGTGTCTAATCCCTCCGAGAATATGACTCTTGCAAGTAATCTTTACAAGGCTAATTGTTAAATTTTACCAAAGCAACCGCTGGTCCTAAAGATCACTAATACTTACATCATTTTTACCGGAAAATCTCTCTAAGTAAAATACCTCCTACAATTTTCATGCTATTTTCTTAAACTCGCTTGAAATACGTCGACGGGCATTTGGAGTGATTTGAAGTATTTTCATGAAGAAATCTTTAATAGCCTTGATTTAGGTGTAATTAAATGCAACGTTAAATATTTTCAAAGCACTTTTCTCCAACCATTTAATCAACCTTAATTGTGCTTGATTTTTTCCGAGTCCGTGTTGCTCTTGCCTTTTAAAATTCCACTTTCATCAATCTAATTTGTACAAACTAGAAGGAATTGCGCACAAAAACGATTGTTCATCTATCTTAGTTAAAAAAAAAAGACGCAAGAGATGCTGTTAATTATATGCATTTACCTGGTTGTGAGCAATAATTAATAAGGAAAACTTATTTTTAGTGGAAAATGTTCAAGCAATACACAACATATCGTATATAAATAGAAAATCTTCATTATATTTTCGTGAATACCTAAATACAGGTAAACATTATCCTCATTTAAATTTAAATCCTCACTGAAAATAATAAACAGTAATTCGCGATTGTATACGAATTTCCACGAAATAAGCGGGAATTTTCTCCAATTAAAGTATTTCGACTAATTACTTCCGCAAAAGAATAAAGGAGACGTAGCCGCTTGCACTCGATTTTTTAAAGAAACATCGCTGGCGACACGAGGAAGAAGAGGCGCGCTTTGAATCTGTTGCAACGGCATAATTGTTTACGTAATTGCGTCAATCGCAAACGGGAGGTTCGAACCTATACTCGCGCTCCAGATTATGTAAATGCACCGCCGACAGACGGGCCCCGCACACACGAAAGCTAGACGGGCGCGCAAACAATTAGTCGGATGAGCGTACCCGTTTTTAATCTAATTGACGCTAAGCAGTTGCGTCAACCCGGCGAAAGGCTCACGGAGCCTCCGGTCGGCCGGATTCTCCTCTCGTTAGACCATCTGGGCCCCGCGCACTTATTCACGGCGCGCTAAGTAACTTCGCTTACAAAACTTTACGAGGGACACTCGAAAATTGAAGCTCTATTTATGGATGTTCGAGTTGCAATGTAATTGACCGGACTTTTTTTTAAATGTTTCGTCATTTTTGTTTTGAAGAAAAAGAAACTTTATCGCTCAGCTTTTCGGAGGTCTGAGATTACAGAGTCGCGGTTAAATTTGCGATCGCTTTTTAACGGCGACTTTTACGTTTAAATTCGACTTCTTTTTTACACTATATTTAGAAATAAAATCTGTCATTGTAAGTGTCTGACAAATTTAGTGATCGAAATTTCGACCAGTTGCGTCCTAAAAGGTTCACGCAAAAGCATGAAGTGAAATAGAGTGATTTTTTGACTCTTAAGTAGAACGAAATAGAGGGACTTACCCTTTCATATGCTACTCTACCTCAGGGTGAATTTTACTCTACTTTAACTTTAATTTAAATCACTCTATTCGTATAGAGCTAAATTTGACTCCAATTTTTCACTACAAACTAAAAGTGAAATTTGACTCCAGCAGTTTTAGCGTGTTAACGAATTTTTTGATGATAAAAGTGATTTTTTTTTAAACCGTGGGAAAGCTTGAAAAATGATATTTTTCGTTTTATTGCTGGGTTGCAGACACATTTTTTTGTATCTCACTGAAGCAGTATAAAGTGATGTATATTAAATTTCCTTGTTATTTGTAAAGTGAAATGGTTAATTTCTGGTTCATACGGTACTGACACTTGTACTTCAATTTCGCAGGAAGGTAGCATGCATATATAAAAGTATAAAATGGATACGCCTGTCGTTTAAATAATATATTGTTTACAAAGATTAAATATTATGAATTGAAAATTTTATCTCCTTTTTACTCAGTCAATATTTGATATATGAATATGAAGTAATATGAAAGCATAAAAATGTATCAATGTGAAACAAGAATGATATTCTCACCTTTTCCAACAATATACCGTTATGAACGTTGAATATTATAAATTTTAAATTTTATATTCTTTTTATTCAGTCAGTAATTTTCACACGAGGATTCCGATTGATTTTTTTTTAATTTTAATGAAAACAGTTTTATCATTCGTACAGTTCTCGCGAAATAAATAGAATGAAAAATCAAAACTATGGTTATTTTAAAAAACGTACATATACATATTTCTTACGCATATAATTTTATAAAGAACACAAATCTTGCATTAGTAAATTCTTCTCAATGTATTCCTTTTATTTCATAAAAATTATAAATATCAAAAAGATCCTATACTTAAATATTACTATTTATTCCAAACATTTTATACTAAAAATGAACTCATTCATATTCAGAGCGAATATGTAGAAAAAAATAGCACTAAAAAATCGACACCCAATTGCGTATTGAAATATTTAACATAAACGATCGATAGCCTAACAAAGGACTTTATAAACTTCCATTAAATATGTTCAAAGAAAATTAATCTTCAAAGAAAAGTGAAACAACTTCGCGATGAAAATTCCCTGCTTCTTGGCATTTTGAAAAAGCAAAGGATGGTCTTGCCTAAGGAAAAAAAAATCTCGTTTCTCGCGGAAGCTATGAATTTTTAAAGTTACCGGTAGCTGCATTTACCGCTAGCCTTAAAAGGGTTACGACGCGCACTGCATGTTTTAAAGGAGCGATTTGAAATTTTTACCGTGGCAGTGGAATTTTTTTTAGCGAATCTTCGCTCTCTGCAAACAGACGCATTCTTAATCTTCGTGCTCCTTTTTTTTTCCTTAAAAAATTTAATAAAGAATTTTTCCGTAATTACAGCGAGCGATGAAGAAACATTAAATTCTCGTACTAAGAAACATTCTCCTTTTTTTTTTTTTAATCAAGAATATATAGATACACCAAAGGCAGCTTACCACAGTGGCGATGCATATAATTTTTTTTGTAAAAAACCCCGAGATCTCATTAATTTATAACGAAGGAAAAAAAAGGAGCCTCAATCCGTCCTCGCCTCGAACAAATTACTCCTCGACTTTAGCCGGGTTACCGTCAAAGGTGCACCTCCTTTTGAGAAATTTCCAGCGCGTTAGTACCTCAAAGTCGAGCCTTTCATCCCTCGTCTAAATTTACCTCATTATTACAAAATCCTCACTTTCTTTTCCTCCTCGAATCCTTCGCAGTCGGATCCTTCTCGCGCTAAAAATAATCCTCTCCCAGAACCACGAAAACTTGCGTCACTCCGCGAATTGATCGAAAGAAATAGGTTAAACCGAGCGAACCCCCTGCCCAAGGGGGCGACCCTTCATTAAAACACACGAACAGACCCTGGGTAAAAAAAAAAAGAGAGGAGAGCCGAAAAGACCCGGCGCACGGGTGCAAACACAGCGACCTCGGAAAAGTGCAGCCCCCGCGAAAAGCACGCCGGTCGTTGACCCCCTCCCCCAGCTGGGTAGGGGGCATGACGTAACGATTTCGAGCCTAAGCGGGGAGCAGGGCGCACGGAAAAGTATGGAAATCGATGGCGCGTCTGTTGGTGCGGGAAATGTGTCGGGACTCGACGGCCGCTGCGAGAAGGTGGGGGGCAGCGTAGGGGGAATTGGAGTGGGGAGAGGGGGGACAGGCAAGGAGCCGCGCGGATGCCGGCGCTAGTGGCTCTCTAGACCTCGTGCACGATGAATCTGCTGGAGATCGCGAGATTTTTCGAAGAGGAGTTCAAAGACACGCCGGCCGGTGCTCCGAAAAATCGGGGTGGGTTTTTCCTCTTCACTTCCAAGTTGTTTGCGCTGTTTTATAATGTATTCTTAGTTAAATTTATTTTATAGAAAATTTAATGTTTCCTTGAAAATATTTCATTTTCAAGTGTAGTGGAGATACTGTAAGTGCGTAATTACAGTTTAATCTATTCGTGATAGTGTTTTGTTTATAATTTCCTTAAATTTTGTGGTGTCTAAGTGTTTCTACGAGTCGTAAGGAGAAAATATCTTTATAATTGAGCGCAATCCTTAAAATCGATTTAGTAATAAAATTCGTAAAATTATTATAAAATTCAAATCTTTTTTTTTTAAGACGCGACTGACATACAAACGATGCGCGTACTCAGCTCCCGGTGCATCGTGTTTCGGAGCAGCCGGTCTGTGGGGGCGGGGGTCGGTGGCGCCTTCTGATGGCGCTGCCTCGAGGCGTGGCGGAGAGTCCCTTGAAAAGGTCGGCGCCTCCGCGGACAGGCCCGATTAATTATTTCCCTGGCAATTTTCCGAGGCAGCCACCCTCGCCCGCTCCTTCTCATTATGTCCTCGACACTAGGCACTTCGTATCTAATCCGACCCTGCCATCTACCGCTCCGCACACTCTCCCTCCCCTTGTCTTATCTCGCTTCCTCTTCTTACGTTTGGGTGCTGCGCTGTTTCGGTTTTCTTCTTTTGAGGAAACGTATTGCGGACAGGAAGATTATGTTTTTTTTTCCATAACGCGTGTAGACACTGAGATACACTTTTTAGAATGATAAAATTTTGTTATCTTTGGGCTATAACGTGTTCATGATTATATCTCGTTTTTTAATCGTTGTGTTGTATAGACTTGATTTATTTTACTTTGGCGCCGAGTATGATTAAATTACGTGGAAAAAATGAGTAGGTATTGTTATTTAGTTAAAATGAATTTAATTTAAACTTTAAACTTTAATTCTAGCAAATAGTAATTGTAATTCATTACACTGAATTTAGTGAAAATATTACTATTCTAGTGAAAATTACAATTACTATTTACTAGAATATTGTAAATACGTATTACTAGAATTGCAGTAAAATTTATAATACAGAATGGTAATTTTTTCACTAAGAGCAGTCTGTTATTCCGCTCCCAGACTGGATAGTAATTGTTATTAGAATTTTTTCTCAGTGTACGCGAGTGCTAGAAATTAAAAAGAACAAACTTTTAAAATTCAATTACTCTGTAAACTCTGAAACTCCAAAAAAAAAGTTTCAAGCTCAAAAATACCCTGAAGGTAAAAATATCTAGCATATCAAACTTCGTATTTTTAACCCAAAATAAAATAAAATTAAATAAAGAGAGGAGAAAAAAAAGGAAGTATCGAAAACCAAAAAAAAAAAAATATCCGCTAGAATTAAAAAAAAAAGTGGCGAAGGGAAAATGGAGTAGATATGTGTAGTAGCAAATAAGCGTGCTCGATGAGGTGGCGGACGGCGCGCCCCGCACCCCGCACCCCGCATCCCGCTATCTCCCGGCGCGCGTGGGTTCCCGAGCTCAAGGGTCGCCCTGCCGCCGCCTGATGGAAAAGTTCTTCTCTCGTTCCGTCTCCCTTTTTTTTTCTCTCGAGTGCGCGGACGTGAGCAGGAGAAAAGGCACGAATTACCCGGCGTGTGAGCCCGCTGCTGCACGAAAGTCAACCCACCCTCTTACCCCCCCCACCCCCTCCCCCGCTTCCCTCCTGCCGAAATCGTGTATAAGCTGCACTTCTTCTATACGCATCGTGCGATCCTTAAATCGTGCACTGGCTGGATGAAAAATTGGAAGGAGCTTCTAGGGTTGCCTTTTTTTAGGCGCGTGAATGAATTTCGTTATGGAAAAAAAATTTAAAGATGATATCAGCTGGAGTAAAATTGAGTGAAAATGAACCCTACTGGAGTTAAATTTTCACTTTAATTTTGTAGTGAAATCAACTTCCTTGATGGAATGAAATAGAGTGATTTTTTTACGCAAGGTAGGGACTTATTCAGGGGGTTTGAAAGTTAGTTAAAAATTCAAATTTCGCGCCTTAATATTGTAGACGAAAAAATAATTAATTTTCTTTTAAAAAAGTGTACAAACGAAATATCGAAAAATCACACAAGATACTTACCCTCCGTTAGGTAACGATTTATCATTTTCATAAACAAAGTTCCATGTTCGTTCCTTCAAAAGATCAACTTTAAAGAAAAATATACAATTTAATACGTAAAATTTAAAAAAAATGTTACATTCGTATAAAAAAGTACTTACTTGATTGATCATCGTTACAATAATACTGCATAAATGTAAAAAAAATCGATCATGCAGAAATTCATATTTCTTTTATTTTTGTTCAGTAATTTTTCATGCGGAAATCGCGTGTTTGCATTGGATTTTACATTCGTTAATTGAAGCGTATACACGATACCTTGATTGTTACAATAAATTATTTTAGTATACAGGTACTAAAACTTCGAATTTTCAAGCGGTACTTTCAACGGGCTCTATTTTATATTTTATCTCTCTCCGTTTCTAAATGTAGCTCTTGAACTTCTCGTGAAAATTTGAAAGTTATTAAAACACTACTGCACGAAAACTGGAACAGTCATTCCTTTGAAGTAGTTTCCTTTTATCTCACTTGACTAAAATCTCAATATCAAAATTTCGAACTTCCCGTCGTTATTCTTCTATTTACCTTAAAAAAAAAGAAAGAAATGAAATTGCGACCAAGTCCGTAAGCGAGTCCGACCTTATCTTAAAGTCTATAAATCATCATTTTAAATGGAAATTTAGTATCTGTACGAATCCTGGAATACTTCGCATCTAGTAACTTTTCATAATATTTCATTTATACGTGCATCATGTACGATAGTGCACGACGATAATAAATCAAGATAAATGGTAGAATAAAATTTATTTTTTTTGCAAAGTCCAGTTTTTCGTGTTTACAAACGACAAATAAACAAAAAGCTAAATTATCACATCCATTTATCTCCAACATCAAAAAATATTTTTCACTTTTAATTGAAATCTTAATCGCTTTTACAGAACTACGTTTAAAAACAAACTGTAAAAATAAATAAAAAATCGCAGCTCTCACCAATTTCCGTAGGAACACTTTGTCGGGGTATGCAACTACACATTTTTCACCCCGTTATACGCCCCTCGCCCACACGAGGAGAAAAAAATGCAGAAAACAGAAGTAAATCGTAGAATAAAATTTATTCTTACGCTTCTTTGCAAAGCCTACTCTCTGAAAAGTTCTCAATGAAAATTTCACTATTCGAATAAGTAAATGGTTTATTACTTCTGAAATAGTCAGTATTTCCCTTTTTAAATAGTAATTATTCACTGAGTATAAAATTGTCATTATTCAAATAGTGAAATTTTCACCGAGAATTTTAAGAGAGCAGCTTTTCAAACGACAAATAAACAGAAAGCTAAATTATCATTAATATCAAGTAATATTCAAGTAAAAAACTGTAAAAAATTGCCAATTCCTGTATAGGAACAACAATTTGCAGGGGTGTGCAACTACACCGTGCCGTGCATTTTTCACCCCCGCATACGCCCCCCCCCCCACGAGGAGAAAAAAACTGTAGAAAAAAAAGAGAGAGAAAGAGGGTTAAGAGGTGGGGGTGGGATCGCGAGGCGGAATTTCCTCGGCTACCGTGAGCGGTGCATGCTCGAGCACGCGGCGCGGGTCGGGGCTATACTACACTCGCGGGGACTTTAATCGATAACGGCGCGCGCGTAGCTGCACGCGGAGTTGCCACCTTCCGAGGAGGCGGCGGCGCCCGTCGCGAGAAATATGCCACCGTGCGGAATTTTCGCGTGGGCTCTCGCCTTGTTTTACCCGAGATGGACGACCCTACTTCCGTAGCGTGTATTTATGGGATTTTCGTCGTTTTGAGCAAGAGCTTAAATTGGCTTTGTTGAATGGCGCTTCGTTATTTTGGGTTTTGCATGAGTCGTTTGTTATTCCTTGGATAGGGATTTTCTTCTTTCCTTTGTTCTTAGGGATTATCCGTAACAATGTTGAACCAATGTAGTGCATAAACGTACAATTTTTTTAAAGATATGCATGCATAATTTTTGAATAAAGTACATTTTAAGTATGACGAAGGTACTGCGTGTGTAAATAAATTTTCTTTTACCAGTCGTATGTCTAAATTAAAGTTTACAATTCTTAATTTTCTGAATTGTTTGATATTATAATTTGTTTACTTACAAATAAAATAACATGACAATTACATATCAACTTTTTTTTTCTACAAAGTTTTATCGAATATCTTACATAAAAAATATTAAACAATTAGATTTGCTAAGATTTCGAATAATTTTTAGTTTAAATTGGTTTTTTTTTCATTTTAAGTTAGCAAATAAGCCACTACTTCAAAATTTTTAAGCTACTTTTTTCTTTCTAAGAAATAACTAGAAAAGCATTAGAAATAAGAAATTACATATAAAATTATTTTCTGCTCATTCAAAAATCCATGGTTTGTTCAGAAATATTGCAATACATTCCTAATTCTCACTCCTTAAATATTAATTTTTAATTAATATAATCATTAAATTTTAATTCTTAATAATCAATTATTTTACTTCGTGGAATCCATGTGCTTTTTTTTCTACACTCATAAAAATTGAATCTAACTGGAAGAAGAATCTATGAAATAGCAGTAGAAAATCTACTTTTAAAGAGTCAAACGTATTTACGCTGTAGATAAGCGGACTATCATTTACGATTAATTTGCTAAAATGTAAACGATTTCTTCTTCGAATAAGCAGATTGTCGTCTTCGAGTAAATTGATTGCATGATAAATTCTAAATTAATTCATTAACTGTTAGTTTCCATTTAATATAAAAAATGCAAAGAATTGAACAAATGAAAGTCTCCAATAAGCAGAAAAATACTAACAATTTAAATTCAGCGGCTTTTATTCCTCTAGTAAACTTATTGAGAATTATACCGAAGCAGGAATTTTCTTCAATTTAATAAATTCAATTTGAAATTAAGTGGATAATGTTTAAATGCATTTGTCTACTAAGACTGAGAATCCATTTTTGCGAGTTTAAAAGTAAAACCACAGGTTGAAAGTATAACCGCAATACAAGAATTCCTCGACAATCACAGCGGCGTCGATCACCGTGGACTGAAAGCACTTCTCAATTTGACATTCGATCTCGCTCCCCGCGCGCCCAACGAGCAAGAAGCAATTTTAATTAGCCCGCGCGAGTATCGCACCAGCAGTCAGCGTCGAAGTGAAACTCAAATCCCACTTACCCCGCAGCGCCTCAACAATAGAGAAATTCTTCCGATATTACCTCCTCCGCTTAGCTCGCCCTTAATTTTCTCTAGACTCTTACAAAAAGAGAGCACAGCCTTAATACCTTGATCAAATATCGTGCACCGTTTGAAACTCGATGTACGCGCTCAGGTGAGCGTTTCCCCTCACGGAAAATATAAAGACGAGGCGGCGATAAATCATCCACAAGCCTCGTCCTCACCCCCCTTCCGATGGAACAATGAAGGAGACGGATAAATCCGTGCAAAAAAAGAGATCGCGAGGAGGGATTAGAGATAGCTCCTCTCGCCACTGTCCATGATAACTCCTCGTTACGTTCGGATTCGCGCCTCGGCGATTCCTTCGGCTAGCACGTAATCTCAGGCTGTCGGTGTGAGTGTGTGTGTGAGGGGATAGGAACGTGATGAAAAAAGAGGGTATACCCTCTTTTTCTGCCGAGCACATCTTGCTGATTGTGCCTCTTGTTTTCTGCTTCTTTTTCTTCTTCCTGATGCATATAATATCGCGTCAGGATATTTCTTGCCTTTTTGCGGAATTTTAAGCGATTTCAATATTTACTATTGGAGTATCGGCTTCCATAAACATGACAAAAGATACTTTTTGTGAAAACCTATTCACTTCGAAATGTACGTAGCACAAACTTTTATTTATACCTAAAGATACTTTTTACAAAAAATTCAGTAGTTTGATTGTCGAATGAAACGTGAATTTGGTAAATACACTGAGAGAAATTTTTTGAAAAAATTACTATTCAGTCTCGGAGCGAAGCCAGAGACTGCATTTAGTAAAAAAATTACCATTCTGTATTATAAATTTTACTGCAATTCTAGTAATACGTATCTACAATATTCTAGTAAATAGTAATTGTAGTTTTCACTAGAATAGTAATTTTTTCACTAAATTTTTAGTATTTTTAGTAGAATATCAGTAATTTTTCGGTTTTATAAAATCGATTAATCTTCAATCACACACGAAATAAAAGATATAAAAAAGTTGTAAAGATTTTGATGAATTTTCTTTAAAAGGCTCGCTCGCGCAATACAACGAAAATTCGATTACGATGCGTCGTGAAATTTAAATTAATGAATTTACCTGCGTTCCGAGTAGCGATGAATTAATAATCAGCTACTTTCGTCCATGCCCCAGTGCGGTAATGCAACTTTCATTTGGGTTACTAATAGACTCCGCCGTTAAACCTTCAACAGCTTTTCATCAATTTCAAGCGCCTCTCGCAACTAATCCCAAGCAGTTAGCACCCAATCATTTATAAACGCATACATTTTTTATTAAACAAACGGCGAGAATTACCAGGCCCTCCACTTGAAATTTATCGATGATCATTTTCAACGAGCTTCGGAGTTCAATTCAAGCGCAGTAATGTCAATCCCCATCAGAGTTTCTAAGTCTGATTAAAAATTAGCATAAAACTCGGATACTATCCCCGTCTAATCGCGTAGCTACCGGTAACTCGAAATTGCACTCGGGGAGAGTCAGCTGGCTTTTAATGAGCGCCGCGAGCATTTATCCTTATTGCCCGAGCTTAAGTTTTGAGTTCCGTTAATTCTCGCTTTTTCCTTTTATTCGCCGCTGCTCAATGCCAGTCGTAAAATCTCCATTCGCTAAATTAAAAAAAAAGTGCACTAAAATGATGATTTTCTTAAAATGTATAATAATTTTTTTGTTTAAGTAAAGATATAACTTCACATTATATTTTAATTTTATTTATTTATATATGTATTATTCAATTGAACGATCTAAGCGGCTTATTTCAATACAAAGACTTTATAAAATTACTTATTTATAGATTAAATAACCGCTTTTAACACAAACACTTTATCAAATTATTGATTTATTTAAACATTAATCAGGCTTAATAACCGTCCTTAATTACAAAAAAAAAATGTAGAAAAATAAGAATAAAGTAACTTCCTAAAACTAATTAACTAACGAACCAAATTAAAATTAAGAGAGACTATTCACCGATAGTCCAATTAGTTAATTTACAGTACACATTTAGTTCAATAGTACTTGTTAAATATTTCTTTGAAACTATAAATGAATTTATTTGTTTCTAAATAAATTTATCAGTTTAAACAAAATAATTAGTTGATTCAAAGAAATATACGCTCAATTCTAAAAAGTAAAATGGGGACAAATTTTTTAGTAAAACGGTCATTTTTTACTTTAGAAGGTTTAAAACAATCGTTTTATCAGTTGCACGGTAAAAAAAAAAGAATTTTATTCTTGATAACTAATGATTTATTGAGTTTACTCTCGGTAAAGATTAAAACTTAAATTTTCTACTGTCACGGTTTAGAGTGTATTTAACAAGTTCTATTGAAGTAAATATTTATTGAAAATTACCAAATGACTCTCTCAGAGTAAATAATTATATAAAAATAATTTTCAATGTACACATCAGTCTAGCTTGCTAACTGAATAAATAAATAAGTAGATTAATAAAAAGTTAGATATTCAGTAAACCTCTTTACTTATAAAACACACACATTAAATATGCAAAATACATAAAAGTCGATACTCTTAAATCACCAGTACCGAGAAAGCTCGCGGTAGTCGCAGCGCTGCACCTCCTCCCCCACCATTGGACTGGTGGGGCCGCGTGGAGCTTGCGCGCGGTCCCGCGAAATTCAAATCCGGGAACGACGTGTGCTGGCCGTGGGGGTGCGCCCTCGCAGGAATCACGTCGCTCGCGAACTTCCGCATAAAAACAGCCGACGCTCAGGGAGGAGGAGGAGGAGGGGACCGGCCCGCTCCTCGGCGACGACGCCGACCGTCGCATTTTTCCGTTGCGCCTCGCGCCGTGCACGTCGCCCCTGACGCGATCTACCCTCCTCGGCAATTTTCACACTCGCCCCGAAGCACAGCAAGCAGAATGGCCACGCACGTCAGGAGAGCGCGTTTTCCTACGGAGAAGCGCCGATTTAGTGAGTCGCTCTGGAGCAGTTCGGTTTTTTCTTTTTTTTTTTTTTGTTGCTATGGTTGTTTAAACGTCGCTCGTCGCTTTTTTTCTCGGCTTTTTAATTCACGCGCGTGGATTATATTCAAGGATTTTTTAAAGCTCTGTGTTACGTCGAAGAAAAAAGTACACAGATCGTTATTAAAAAAAAAAATAATAAAGTTTCGTGAGTAATTCGTGAATATTAAGTAAAAAAAAAAAAAAACATAGATAAAGGTGTAAGAAGTGACTGACGGAAAAATTTTCGTCCGCAGGTAAATCTCCATTCTTCCCGTCGCTGGACGAGCCGGGCAACCTGCTGGAGGACCCGACCGTGCAGGGTCAGCTCGACGAGGTCGGCGTGAACGTCGGAGTCGTCGGCGTGGGTGGAGTCGGGGGCGGTATGACCGGACCCCAGACGGCGCCGCTCTCGTCACCAAGCCGCAGCAGCCCCCACAGCCAGGGTAGCGAGACCGGCGAGCGATTCTCGCGGAAGGTCTTCGTCGGTGGTCTGCCGCCCGATATCGACGAGGGTGAGTGCTTCTCCTTTCGTTAGAATTTTTTTTATTAAGTTTTTCTAACGTTTGCGATATTCTTCTTTTGCATTTTTTATGTGCCAGGCAAGTGAACTGAATTTTATTTTAAGAAAAATGTTTATTTTTACAATCTATTTTTTACTTAAATATATTAAGTGCATTATTTAAACAATTGAGTACTCGCTTTGAATACTTAAGTACGTTCTTTAAATATTTAACTAATTTAATTAAATGTATTAAGTATCTTAAGTCTAATATATCGAATATATTATGCGTTCATGTTCATTTATTTTTTTTTTCTTTAAGTTTTGTATGTTGTAGCGAAAAAATCGTGTGATTATACTGGTATTATCGCGGAAAATTTGACGCAAGTCTAGTTTTTTAAAAAAACTTTAACAATACGTACGATTTATTTTGTGTTTTATTTTTAATTTTGTCTAGTTTACCGTTCTCGAATAATTTTTTTTTATTTAATAGAAATTCTATAAGAAAATGTTATTTCGACAGATGAAATCACAGCAAGTTTTAGACGTTTTGGCCCGTTGGTCGTCGATTGGCCACACAAGGCAGAAAGTAAATCATACTTTCCACCAAAAGGATACGCTTTCCTACTTTTCCAGGTAAAATTATATACACTAACGGAACTAATTATCATTAAATTGTCGCCCAATTTTTTACTGCTACACAGAATTAACACAAAAATTAACTACATTTCTCATTTACGTTTATCCAGATTAACATACATAAATATCTTTTAAGTCAGACTTTTAAAAACATAAAAAGATAAACGTATACCATAAAAAACGTATACGTTTTAACGCACTTAGATCAACGTCACCACGACAATGACAATTTTACATAATAATTACTTCTTAATTAATAAATATGAAATTAAATTAGTTTTCAACCTTTTCGATCGTGCACCGGGAGGAAAGGCTATGATTTCGTCATGCTAGGCTGAAAAATAGCACAAGCAATATGGGAAGTAAAAAAGAATACCTCAGATCACACGTTTGTCACCTTCGCCTGCGCCTCGGTTGTCAATTTACGTGCGATCTGAGACCATTTTTATTTTACCTCCCTTGTAACGTAACATACACGGAGAAAAATGTTATACTAAAAAGTACTATATTTTTTAGCAATTGGATGACACACTTGTAATATGAGAAAAATCATTATGTTTTATTCTAAAATTTAATATGATTTTAGTAAAAATTAATAAATATTTGTTTAATTTTTACTATGCATATTGTAAATTTTAAAATAAAATATGCTAATTTTTCTCATATTACAAGTATGTCCTCCCATTACTAAAAAATATAGTAATTTTTAGTATAACATTTTTCTCCGTGTAATATTCGTAAAACGTTACAAAACATAATAAAAAATTGACCGGGCGATTTAATGTTTTGAACAGGACGAGGGCTCGGTGCAGCAGTTGATCGACGCATGCATCCAGGATGACGACAAGCTATACTTATGCGTGTCGTCGCCGACGATTAAGGACAAGCCGGTGCAGATCCGGCCGTGGCGGCTCAGCGACGCGGACTTCGTCCTGAACGCCTCGATGCCGCTGGACCCGCGCAAGACCGTCTTCGTGGGCGGCGTGCCGCGGCCCCTCAAGGCCGCCGAGCTCGCCATGATCATGGACAGACTCTACGGGGGCGTGTGCTACGCCGGCATCGACACCGACCCCGAGCTCAAATATCCGAAGGGCGCCGGGCGCGTCGCCTTCAGCAACCAGCAGAGCTACATCGCCGCGATCTCGGCGAGATTCGTTCAGCTCCAGCATAGCGACATCGACAAGAGGGTAATTCATTCTCGCTCAAACGATGATTTAGGCGACACGAGAAGATTTATATATATTTTTTTTTTATTTATTGTTGTGGATGATGGAAGCGCTTCGTTTTCAGCTTTTGTCAAGATTTGCTTGTGGTACATTGAGGCAAAAAAGTATTGTAAAAATTGTCATCTAGGATGGAAACTAGACTCTCCGTTAAAAATTACCGTGTAAATCTGAAAATGTGAAATTCACTTGGAAAATGTGAATAGCGGCATTTAATACGTGAAAAGCGCCGTTCACATGCTAAATGTGTGAACGATTTTCCTCATAAAATTTGTCACTATTTACAAATGAATTTCACATTTTCAGATTTAGAGAGTACAAGTAAATTTTGCTGTAAATTTTAGTAGGTAGTGGTTGAAATAATCCTATACACACGGCAAATTTTACTGTAAAGTATGATAATTTTTATTTAAAAGTCCAGTGGTCGCGTTTTCGTCCCACTATCTAAAGTTGAATTAGTGAAAAACTAATATAATCAATGAATTTTCACTTACAATTAGTGTCAGGAGCTTGACGATTTAAATATTAGTGGAGCATAGTAAAGTTTTACTAATTCAATTTTAGAAGGTAGATGGTAATTTTTACAATATTTTTCTCTCAGTATACGATTCAACGGCTCTGTTTTACTTGGTGATTTATCAAGGACTTTATTCTGTATGAGTTTTTTTTACTGTAAGCTCGATCTACTTATCATGAGATAATGCAAATTATGTTTTCTTTTAAAAAAAGATATTTCCTCGTTCGATAAATTTGTTTGTTGTTCATGATAATTTAAATTACTCTCTTTTAAACGACAAAATTATTATTTTTTTTAAATACTCTTTAGTTTCATGTTGTAATTTACATTACATTTTGTGCGCGACGAGACGTTAATCTTTTAAATTTTTTTATTTTAGATTGAGTTTTTTCTTCTTTTTGAATAAAAAGAACAATTAAGGAGGATAATGTTGTATGAGTGATGCCTAATTTTCAGGTCGAGGTTAAGCCGTACGTTCTAGATGATCAAATGTGCGACGAGTGTCAGGGTCAACGTTGTGGCGGCAAGTTTGCTCCATTTTTCTGCGCTAACGTTACTTGTTTGCAGGTAATCATCAATTTCTTTAGATATTTATTTTCCCTTTTCTTCATTGTTCACAATACCTTATCATATTTTTTTTAAACAAATAGGCTCGTACTTCTTTCATTTATTTATATTTACTTTTTTAAATCAAATATACTATCAGCACGTAAGTACTACATTATTTACTTTTTTTTTTTTTAATTTTCCTTCATTACTTATTTCATAGTTAAAATTCTTTTAATTCTTCAAGACTTCTATTAGGCAAAATTTCCTCTGCAAGCTTCTCAACAAAATTTTATCTAAATTACTTTGCCAAAAAAAAAACTAAGAGAAATCAAGTGATGATCCTCTAGTTTACAACTGTATTTCATATTTAAGTTCTTCAAGACTTCTATTAGACATAATTTCCATCGCAAGTTTCTCATCAAAATATTATCTAAATTACTTTATAAAAAAAAAAAATAAGAACCATCAAGTCATTACCCTCTAGTATTACAACTGCATTTCGTATTAGACTTTAAGTTCTTCAAGACTTCTATTACACATCGCAAGATTCTCAACAAAATGTTATCTAAATTACTTTACAAAAAAAAAAACTACGAAAAATCAAGTTATTACCACACATAAGAAAAATCATCACCCTCTGAAGTACAGTATTTCACCTATCACACACGAAAATCGTAAGAAACCAGAAGATTCAAACTGAAAGTTACCTCCATACTACAAAAAAAATATATATAAAAAAAAACTGACTTATATAAAAAAACACCTGAATTAATTTTCAGTACTACTGCGAGCACTGCTGGGCGACAATCCACTCGCGGCCAGGTCGAGAGTTCCACAAGCCGCTGGTGAAGGAGGGCGCCGACCGGCCGCGCGCCGTGCCGTTCCGCTGGTGTTAACCCCAGCCGCAGCCGCTGCCGCAGCAGCATCCGCCGCCAGCAGCGCACCACCAGCACCACCAGCATCAGCAGCGTCGCCGTCGAGGCTGACTCGCCCAGAGGACGACAAACCCCGTCCTCCCGCCACCTACGACGAGGAGGGAGCCACCGGCTCTCCACCCTACCCCCCTTAAACCCCCCCTTTGCCCCTTGAGCAAACACCCCCCTGAACCCCCCTAGCTAATTGTCTGAGATCGGACGTCGTCGTCATCGCCAGCGTGTCCCGAGGCGCGCGCTGAAGAAAAAAGCTTAGAGCGGACCGTGCGTGTCCCACCCTCTCCTCGATTAAAAAAGAGAGAGATTCGCAGAGCGCGCACCACGAGGAGCGAAGAGGAGACGAAGGAAGGAACGTTTCACTCCCTTCGTTTACTTTAAAAACCCACGCGCTTTTTTTTTTCTTTCCTCGGTGAATGTTCGACGGAGTCATTGTAAAACGATTTAAAGTAATGGAGAATACCACCGTTTTTTGCCGCTGTGTGTGTTTTAGGAGAGGAAGATGGAAAACAAACAATTTTTCTCTGTATCGCAGTTTCTCTAGGACTTAAGGCTCTTTATTAACTACGTTTAATGAATGATATGGAAAAAAAGTAATAATATTAATATTAAAGTAAAGATGAAAAAAAAAACATACGAAGATACACCGGACAATACACGAAAACACACACATACACGTATACTCACACATGATCAAACACTTAACTAACGTAGGTATCGTTATTAATTGTAATATAAAGTGCATACGTGTTTTTTCGAAACGACGAAGGACGAGGCGTTCATTTAACGAAAAGGGAGTGCAAGTGTGACGCGAAAAGCCGCTAACGTTCGATCCGACTCTCGATTGCGTACCTACTATACCAATTGCGGAGATCAATTTTTTTTTTTTTTTTTTTTCAAAAAGTCCTTCTCGCTTCCGAAGTAGGGAACAGCGTTTATATGTAGTTGTGTAAGTTGCGTAAATTAAATGTGAACGTGAAAAGCGTTGTGTATGATTTAGGAGCATTTTCTTCTTCTCACTTCTCACGTTTCTTTTACTATTTGTCACCTTTGTTTTTTGCCGATTCGTACTGTCGACCCCTCTTGCTTATGAATTTGGTGCGAATTAGCGTTTATTATTATAATTTTTTTTATCCTCGTTCTCGACAGCTATGACACGGATATTTCTAGCCAGTTTTTTCCGACGCTCAGCTATTTAAGGCCGAATGAAATTTTGACAAACTTTTTGTTGCGGTGGACCTTTTCGACGGCGAGAGGTGGAACCTTTGAGAGGAAACCAAAAAATTAAGAAATAAAAATCCACCGGCTCGTAGAGGCTTCCTTCGACGCTCGCGATTTGATCGAAATCGACTATATATTTATGAAATGTAAGCGTTTCGTACTTACGGATTGCCAAATGCGAGCTACGATCTCGATTCTCGATTCTCACTGACGCCGCGGTAAATTTACTATGAACGAATTTTTCTTGATTTGTAAATCGATCTATATTGTAGCCTTATACTTTTTTCGTAATGTTGTACGTGCGAACTTTATTTATAATTCGATGTTGTTTCTATTGTATATTATTAATTAAGCTTATGAAATTAAATAAACGATTTAAAAGTTTTATATTTAAAATTACGTGGCGTGTATTTCAAAAGATTTTTTCTTACAAATTCTTACTAGTAAATACTTATCAATTACTATTTTTCAATTAAAAGTTAGTCAATTAAAGTTTCATACATTTTTATAAACGGTACGTTTCACTTTTTAATAAATATAGTTGCATTTTCAAAAATTAAGATAACAATTGTATAACTATGTATAGGTTACATACGCGGGAGTCTCGTAAAACAAAAAATCAACAAAAAAAAAAGAGAAAAAAGAAAAACAAAAGAATCGCAGTAAGGTTACAAGCCAAGTAAGCATCGCGGAAGCCTCGACATTAACCTTTTAAATCTAAAACGCTTATACGAATCAGCAAACATTAGCGAAGGCGAAGGATAGAAAAGAAGCGTGCGAGCGGCGGCTCAGCATTGAATCGAGTGAGAATAAGAGCGAGAGAGAGAATCGAAAAATGCGACGAGAAGTTTACCCCTCCTCGTGTAAATAATCTAGCGAAAGGTTAACGAAAAACGGAAATTAATGAATAACCAATCGGAAAGAAGGAAGTGTCCCCGAGAAAATTTTGCTAAAGAAGAAAGAAGTAAAATAATCTGCCCGCGCGCCGGCAGCGCTCGATATTTGTTTTTTTTTTGTTCTTTTTATTTCAAAAAGAGAAGAAAAACAAGGCAGTTTGTGTAATCCTTTCTCACTCGACGGAGGCGAGAAAAGCGTGTAACGACTACTCGAGTACACTTTAGAAAAATAATATTGACATGAACACACAAAAATGATAATACACACACACTTGATCACGATTTCTTATCTCGGTGTATATAATCAAACGAAGCAGTTTAAAAAAGGAAAAAAATAAGTATGCAGAAAAAAAATAAGCAAAAAAAAAATAATAATAATAAAATAATAATAATGAATAATGCAATCGTGTAGTTCAAATTGAGAGAGGTGTCGAGATGTGTGTGTGTGTGTGTGCGAGATGGAAAAGAAGTGAGAAAGAGATATTGGATATAATAGATAATATTACCTTCGGCGTGGCTCGTCGATGTGCAATGTAATACGCATCTGGTTAACTGAGCGACGGCAATTGAATTTCTCTTTTTTCATTTTTCCACGGTGTAATTATGTATACCCTAGGCGCCAGTCGCTTTTAAACAGTGAATGACGGATTTTTTTAGTAATATATATTGTAAAACGTTTTATATTTATATAATTGTATGAGACCAGATGCCGTCAACACAAAGTTAATTGTAAATTCGATTGCTTCAAAGTCGAAGGAATCAGTTATCGGTGTGTCGACGAGCTTTCGATAAAATTATATAAATATATATTACTAAATGTATGTATATGAAAAACCAAAAAATGAGAAAGAGATTTTTCGCGCATCTTCCCGCGACTCGACGTTTTTAATCTAAATGCACACGCAAACACCCAACACGTAATTTAAAGAAGTAAAATAATAAAAAAAAACAATGAAGACATAAATGCAATGGAAAAAGACACACACTTTAAAACACACTTGAGTATATAAAAAAAGTATGTAAAGTACCTACACAGTTAACACGCAGAATAACGATAATAAATAATAATAATATTAATAATAATTAAAAAAAATAATAAGCAAACCAAGTAAACGAGCGTTTGAAAGGATTTTCTCGATGAAACAGAAGTAACCGTACATAATTGTAATCCGATAATATTTTTAAGAATAGACAGTCTCGGCGGTGAGACAGTTTTTTTATTTTTATATCGATTTTTCGAATTTATTATGATACTTTATTTTTTTTAATAAAACAAGCAAAACGAAAGAAACAAAACACATAAAAAATGTAGGTGATATTAAGCAAAAAAAATAATAAATAAAAATAATAAAATAAAGTAAGACGGATAAAATAAATAGAAGATTCGACGCGAGCGCAAGTGGGAAGAAGCGAGGCTTAGCGAAGGGGGGGAAAATCGCGATTAAAAGTCGAAAAAGCTGGCATTACCGTCGATCGAAAGTGCGAGATGTGATCGGAGGTCGATCAGCGCCGTGCAATAAAGCGGCGACTAAAGAAAAGAGAAAAAATAAACAATTAGATGAATTTTTGGGCACGTCGCAAAACGCAAGTGGGAAAACCGTGAAGAGGAGAGCGAGAATAATGGGAAGAATATGAAGAAGTAATCTCCACATCTATATATATAAATATACATATATATATTTATTTTTTTGGTCTCCTTTTTGTATATATAACTTGCCGCCGTAGGATTTAGGTGGCATTTAGGTGAATCGCGCGAAAGTCGGCCGATCGATCGATCTCCTCGTGGAGTCAAGCGGAGCCGCGATGATTCAACCCGCAGGCTAACGAACAAAGATGAAAAATTGCGAGACGCAAAAAATAAAATGTGGATGAAAAAAAAAACCTTAGCTGAATTGAACCAAAAAGTAACAATATATAAGAAAAACGATGAAGATGAAGTATTCGTTCGTTGCGCTCGGTGCGAAGACAAAAAAAAAATGACGACGAAACCCCAATCGGCAGACTCCGAGGAAAAAGGAAACGAGCGCATTTAGTTAGTGCAATTTTAAACGAAGGACAACAAAATTTATAAAAAAAAAAGAAGCCAGTGGCTTTTTTTTTATACATCGGAGAATAAAATACAATGAGAAAGAAACTGAAGAGAGAGTAAGCAGAAAAAATGGGAAAGTTGAAAAATAATTTTCCCTTAGATTCTCGATGACTCTTCGCGACTGTGGTGGAAACGAGCTCGGAGGAGAGGAACGGTGGTGGCGGACGCGCGCCGCTCGCAAGTCAAATTTATAAATAAACAAAAAAAAAAATTAACAAATACATGGATATATATTGTATTGTGTAATATATGAAGTATAAACGCAATTCGAGACGAGACGTGGGCACTCCGCACGCACGCACACTCCTCGCTCCGGCGGGACTCGTTTCCCGCGTCGAGCCTCGAGACGAGGAAGCGGGGAGCGTTGGCGATTCGACGCGCGAGACACGCCGATAATCGATCGATTTAAATAATAATTAGTAGAAATGAGATAAAAAAAAATCAACGTTTACCTAGGTACCAATTCTCCTAAATCAACCTGATAATTTATATAATATATTATATATATGAATAGGGAGTAGCGTTATTTCCACTACCTGAGGAAGATAATGTGAGCGGCGATTCGAGGAAAAAAAAATGGAAAAAAGTAATAGTAATCTTTTTCTATAATAAATGTAGGGGAGAAATTTTTCTAATTTTTGATGCGGACTCGGATAATGGGACGACGTTGATGAAAACAAAAATGGTATATAACTGTGTGAGATTCGTCCGATCTACTCTCGCGGGCGCTCGAAGCAGTGCAATATTGACGCTTTTGAAATCGTTCCGTTGAGGCGCGTACTTTTTTCGTTGCAGTATTAGAACGTTGTACATGCGAGCTTTTCTAACGCAGCTAAATATTTTTCGAGCTACGACGAAGATTGTTTGGAAAAAAAAGAATTTGCCACTCTATCAGCGATCGGCTCAATTGAAACAGTTTCAAAAGCAATTCTGTGTGAATTTCTCGTGTGTTTTTGTACCTTTGCAATGCGCGGCGATCTTCAGCGACCGACGAAACAACCAACAGTGTAAGCGACGGAATTTCGAACATATCAGATTAAAAGAACTTAGAGGAATAGCTGCAAAGAAGAAAATGTAGAAGAGATCAAGTGGAAAATAAATTCCGAGCTTTACTGGTGAAGAAGCTGTGACGCTGAAGCTTTTTAATTTGCGTACGACGAAGCATAATAAATATAATAACTTTTGTTCAAATGTGATCGATTCGATGGATGGAAAATTAATAACAGCTGGGTCGCATCGAAATAGATTTTAAGCCTGATATTTTTGTATGCGACGTTCAGTTAAATCGAAGTGTTCGAAAGGGACAAAAAGACGCAAGAAAGTAAGGAGGTTGACGCGCTAAAACGAAGCGAGAGTAGATGAAAACAACGAGAATGCGACGGTAGTCAGTTCGAGAATCGGTAGATTTGTATTTTTCAGTGTTGAGAAGTTTTTTATACCGCTGTTATATTCTTGTCCGAACTGTTTTAGGTTCATCGAGCTGTGAGCGACTGCTTGTGTGTAGTAGGACAAATTTTTGGCGGAATCACGTCGAGACGATGTTCATGATTTTTTTTTTGTTTATTATTATTAATTATTATTTGAAATTTAGTCTATGTGAACACATACACTCACCAACACAACACACACGCGTATACACGTCCACGTATCTTTTCAAGCGCTTATCCGCGTTATCGGTCGCTTCGAAACGACTCGTTTTGTCACGTGAATTTGTATTTAATTTTAGTCCTACGATCTAAGTGTATTCGCGTGAAAAAAATTTATTTTTTTTTTTTTATACTTTTGTACGCTAAGTGTGTAACACTATAAACTTAAACATTAGCGAATTTTTTGTGATTCGAGAGGGGACAAAAAAAAAAAAGAAAAGAAGCAAGTGAGTAATTTGATGGGAGTCTTGACTCTGGCGTGACAAAACCTGCTCGATTTACCTCGATAATTTCGAAGTGATTACGTACGCGTCGCGCGTACTTCCTATCAATACTGAAGATTGAGTCCTGTTTTTTTTTTACCCCCAAACTTTTTACTATTTTTACTACACGCAATTGCAGATAATGTTACGATTTTTTCCTTTGCTCTGCATATTATATTGTATACTTTGCTGCGCTAATAGATCGCGACTTTTTACCCTATAGATCAGATTTAAACTGAGTGAGTGATTCAAGATCCTCGCGAATTTATATACATTTATTAAATTAATACTAGAGTAATTAAGATCGTGTTTTTTTTTTCTCGCTCGCGACAGATTGAAATGATTTTTATTTTTTTATATAAAGTTATTATTGACTAATTAATTGTATATTGAATTTAAAATAATTATTTGAATGAATTTAATTTTTACGATTACACCTTTTTACACGTCTAATCGCTTAATTACAGCTCTAAGGCTTGTAACGAATTTGTATAGAGTAATATATATAATATATCTTTTACTTGACCTTAATTTTAACGCGATAAACTCTTAGCGACCGTAGCAGATGAAACTTTCATATATTTTTTTTCCTACATCTCCTTATATTTTTTTTAAGTGTCTTTGTTTTATTATTATATATATATTTTTTTCTTTTTTATATAAATATATTATATACACACTGTATTTGCGTAAGTTTGTAAGCGAATTTACGATCGCTGTATTTGTAATAATTCTTTATATTGCCGTCTAATTGTTTCACCCTTTTTAGTGAACTTTTTAACAGCACCGAGAAACAAAAAAAAAATACGTCCCAGAGAGTCGCCGTACTTAAGATATTTATAATTGCGAATTTTAAAGAGGAAATAATTAATTTAAATTAAAATACGTTGACTGTATTGTTGAAAGATATTAGCGTAATTCAATCGTACGGCATAAAACCTCGGGCGAGCACATCTTTTTTTTTTCTCGGTGCACTATGTAGAGAGCAGCCCTCTTAAGGTCTTTACCGTCGCGTCGCTATTTCGTAGAGATCTCCACGTACCAAAGAACACAAAAGACACACCCACACACTACACACGAACACACTCCATTTTTTTTTTTTTTTTTTTTGTTGCCACATTGAACACACAATTTTTTTCCTCCTCTTTTTTATAAATATACATCTATATACACATATAAATCTTAGTACACACTTTACACTTACGTGACACGACGAACGGAGTTGGACGAGGGAAACTTTTGACGTCGAGCGAAGTAAGCGAGAAGAGGGCGAGGAGATTTTTTTTCCTCAGTGAAAAATGTAGAAGTCTCCAGCTCCCTCTTTCCTTTTTTTTCGTCGAGTCTCTTGGCGAGCGCAAGGGAACGCATAAAAGTTATAATATATATATTTGTAGTTAAATTAGGAAGAATTTAAAAGAAAAAGGCATGGGACAAAAGTTGCAAGGCTTAAGCAAAACGAACCTAAAGTAAATAATGAAATGCGACGTAGGAGAGGAGATCCCCCGAATGAGACAATTTCTCACCTCTTCGCGCGATATACTTGAATAAAGGCTCTTGGCTCACCTTTTCTTCTCTACGTAGATCAAACGATGCTGGGCGCAGTGCAATGTGTTACTTCCCTTTCCTCTCTGTTTCTATATTTTTTTTTTCTTTTTTAATTCGTAGCCAAAAAAAATCGCGCGAGCTTTTCCCTCCCTGCGAGGAGGAAGAATAAAAAAAAAAACAACCCGATCGAGCTCGACCCGCACGTACCCTTCCTCAGTTAATTTTTTTTCTTCGTTCTGCTATACTTGCATGGGCATTGGAGGATACACACTTGGCCGGTAGATTGAGTGTCTGTACCATTTTTTCTTTGATGTAATGGATCGTTGTATTCGCGGGGTCCACGTTGGGTCCTCGTAGCGGGTGAGCTCGACTTGCGTGTTTTTTTTTTTACTGCTCAGTGCGAGCGCTATGTAGGAAAATGATCGACGCAAAGCGATATGCAAGTGTAATATTGTAATTAAAAGCGGAAAAGAAATTCGTTGAGAAAAGAGCGACTTTTCTTTCTTTTTTTTTAGCTTAAGCGAGTACTTCGTCCTATTTTTTTTATGTACGATTCTTTATTAATCCGATTGTTTCTCTTCTATATATCGATGGTTCTGCTTCTTCTTTGGCAAGCATGTGATCCTTTTTTTCTACGATTTGTAAAAGCGGGCGGATAGTAACGGAGCTCGAGGCTGTTTGCGACGAGCGAGGAGCAAAACTAGTCAAACTTGATGCGATGCGATATAAAAAAACGAATAAGCTCCTGCGAAATACCCGAGAATGTGAGCCGATCGTTTTGCTGTTTTACGAAGAAAAAAAGATGATCAAATGGCACTCTTAAGGGATGCAATACCAATGTCCGCTTCGAACGTTATCTATGTATTGGACGTATTAATTTGGATTTACTAATTCGATTGACCGAGTGCTGTTGAATTTTTTTCTCGTAGCCGCGAAATGAGAGGCAGTGATAAAAGGGAAAGGGGAGATTTATCCCCTTCGTCGACCTCGAGCCTACATCCGTCAGGGGAAAAAAGCGAAAACGGATGAAATGGAAGTTGTTTGAAAAAGAGCAAAAAAAGTAGTTGTGGAAAATTTTTCTTTTTTTTTTATTAAATGAGTGTGTGTTGTTGATATCGGCGAAGTGCAGCACGAACTTTAAATTTAGCGGATTTTTGAACAAAACAAATAAGAAAAAAAAAACGAGAAAAAAAGAGTTGCTGTGTGAATTTTGTCGTACTATGTTTTTTGTAAGCGAAAGAGTGTTTTTTCCAGTGTCGTGTCCCGAATCGTCTGTTTTTTCTTCTTAATACTTCACACGAATCTTGTTTATTTTTTTTGTCTTCTGTTTTTTTGTAACCAAGAAGAGAGAGCAGTACATGTGTTCTCCTTTATATATTTATATATATATATAAATATATATATATATATTTTTGTCCTTAGTATTTAGAGAATGGAAAAGATTTTTGGAATCGATTTTTTTTTAACGGCTAGAATAATTTTTATTATAACCTACTTAAGTAAAAAAAGAAGTATGACGAAATTTTTTATTTTTTTCTATTAAATAAAAACAAACATTTTTGAAAAAAATATAAAAAAAACATAGGGTGGCGTTCAATTTTTTTTCATTTATGCCTCTTCACGTGATACGTTCTGGTTCCTCAACGAATTTTATGCGATGCGTACGATACGTTTCCGCCAAAATAGAAACGAACAAAGTGAGTCTATAAGCGAACGAATGTTGCTATGCGACGAAAAAAATGACATTACATCTTTCTCGTGTAAAGTGTTTTTTCGACAATCTTTTCTCGCAAAGCATGAGGAGATCTTAAAAAAAAAAACTATAAGTTCTCGAATCGCGAGCGAGCAGACGGGAAAAGCTCGACATTATTGCAAGAAGTGAGTGACCGTCGTGACCTAATTTACTTCGATTTGTCTTTAGTGATTCGTAGTCACATTCGTATTAAACATACTGATTACGTATTTAGGATAAAGTATGATATATAAACTCTCGACGTGTACCGTCGCTAGCCAATTTATCCTCCTGTACTTTTTTACTGTTCGTTTTTTCTAAAGAGACGTGGGAAGTAATTTAAACAAACAAGCAAAAAAAAAAACACTTAAAATAAATAAATAAAAGTAAAAAGTAAGCGAAACACTGTTCAGTGTTTAATTATACGTCACGTGTTTTTCTGCATACGCTTATACAATTTTACTTAGCGAGACGAAACGAGGCGAGTGAACTCAGTTTTCGAATGTGTGATCGTACCTAAAAAAAAAGCCCGAGGGCGATTTTTTTTGCGCGAGTCCCGATCGCACGGAGGGGAAAAAACCGCGAGGCGCGGCTGATTTTGAACGACGAGTCGATTTTGTTCTCGACTCTTTGAATACGATGAAAATGAAAAAAAAAAATGAATAGCGAAATGGCAAAACGAAGATACCTGTTTATTCGTACTTATACATTTAAGTGTTTCTGCCGTGTACCTTGAAAAAAATAATAATAATATTGTAAAAGCGATTATTCTAGTAGAAAGTTCTCGGTGTGGAGCTTCGAAGTTTATTTCGTAACGAGTAGAACTGCAAAATTAAACGATGAGGGGGAAGGTGGGACGAAAAATGCAAAAAAAAATATGATAACATATATGTGTAAAAAGAGAAAAAAAAGCGTGGAAAAAATTTTTTACCTTTTTCTAAAAAAAAATTATGATTGTAACGAATGTACAAGTGATATGAAAAAAGATAAGATAAATAAAATAAAAGAAAAGGCTTACGTAGAATCAATTCGGCGGGTTCGAGATTATACGAGAAATATTAGTGCGGGTTTTTTCTATATTATGTGTTCGATATTTACGCTAATGTAATACGGGACGCGAAAAAAAAAACAAACTATAATGAATCATTCGACGGACGACAGGGACGCGAATCTCAAAAACGTTTTTGCGCGGAAAAGTGCTTTGCTCACGTTCGATAGCCCACTCCTGACTCTTTAGTCCTTAATTTCTTTTTTTCGTTTTTAAAATCCTTAAATCACTCAGAGAAACTCCACGACACTTAATCTAAGATCCTTTTCTCGAGAAAATTCAAACGATCTTTTCGACGATAGCCGAAAGTTTCTTTCACCTTAAGAATCTCTGAGTGTCAATAATAGTAAAAAAAGAGTTAAATAATACATTAAAAATAATTAAAAAATGGCAAAAAACAATAATAATTCTAATGCATTTCAAGTATCAACGCTTTTCGATAAACTTATAAAATACAACTCTAACTCGAAATAAAAAAAAAAAAACGTTTCTCCAAGCAAAATAAAAAACTAACAACAAATGTCAAAAAAAAGTAAACGCTACTTAATAAATAGTAAATGTAAATCGAAATCGAATGTCTTCGCTTTCGCCGTCGTTGCTAGTCAATTTCGCTCTTAGTTCTTTTTTCATTCTGTACAATAAAAAAAAAACAAGAAGGTAATAATAGAAAGCGTAACATTTTTGTCGACAAAGTTAAGTAAAGAGAATAAAAAAAGTAAAAAAACAGATCGACTTTTCCGATCGTTAGTGCGTTTTTTATCATCCCGTCCGTTGTTTCACGCGCGCGTCGCACCTCTCGAACGAAAATTTGATAATCGTTTTATCTCGAATACGATCCTCTTCCAACTAGGTGGCTAATTAATTAATTAAAAAAATTTAATTAAAAACTACTTCCTAGAGTTTTTCAGCCGAGAGTACCTAATTAAAGATTTAAATGAGACAAGCGTACAACGCAGTATTATATTGATAGGCAGTCTGCAAGTGCTCGCAGACAAGAATAATAATAAAAAAAAAAAATTCGCGCGGAATTTATTAGTGAATTTGTCGCCAGGTGGTAAAGTATGATTTTGCACGTATTTTTTCCATGTTTGTGAAATTGCGTCGTTGAACAATGCAATAATTTTTTAGATGAACAAAATAAATGCGTAATGCGTGTGTCGTTTTGAATTTTTGCTAAATGTTTTCCTCACCTATTTTCTATTCGGTAGATAGTGCGATTCAAACGAATATATCTATTTAAAATTTAAATGGAATAAAGAAAAACGTATAATAAATTAATTAATCAAATTTAGGTTTAATCCATCGATCGAGTGATTAAAGAATAATCAAATGTATTTTGTACGATGTTTAAAGGTACTGAAAACTAATTTTTCGCGTAGTAAACGATAAGAAGATGTAATCGGCAAAAAAAGGATACGTACTTGTAAAATATATAAATTTTTTACAACGAGCAAAATCATACGTTGCCGCATGCGAGGGAACCTGAAAAAAAAAGCATTTTAAAAATCGAAAAAAAATTGAGAGCTTCTTTCGATTGTTACCATGTTGACGCGAAACGTTTGATACAAATTCTTTGTACATTAGGAAAATTCGTTGTTGATGGCGATAAAAAAAAATTAAGAAAAGCGACCCTCGTCGATTGGGAAAGTGCGAACTTCCGGGCACGAATTCGCAGATACGGATTTAAAAAAAAAAAGGTGACGTAAATTTTGATCAGAGACACTTGGAGACATTAAATAAAAAATAAATAAATAAATAAATGGAATACGCTTTCGTGAGATTATTATAATAAAAGTAACGAGTTGCAGACACATATAACCCTTAAATATCACTCCTCGACGTTTTTTAAAAGATCGTCCCCGTGAGCGGAGGAAATTTTATCACACGACTTTTTGAATGTAGAACGTGTTTTTTAATCTTAAAAATAATCATACAGGTTAACGAAACAAGCAAGCAGATAATGATATTTAAAAAAATGCTAAAAGTTATATTAAAACAAAGTAGAGAAAAAATAAATAAATAAAAAAGGTATGTGTAGGAGTTTATTAAAATAATGTTTTAATCGGTGTAAAACTAATCTTCGATACTTTGCTCCGCTTGTGGATGACAACAGGTAACTTTTAATTAAAAAAAAAAATTATAATAAAATAAATGACATTAGCGTTTTTTCGATGATTCTACTATAGGAAAAAACACATTGAGATTTCAAAATAGCTGATTAAACAAAAAAAAAACAACATAACGGATGAATAAATAAGAGGCCGAGAGAACACTTGAACAGACTCGTAAAACGTCGCGACGAAGAAAAGCACTACCGAATGGATTTTATATAAAAAAATAACAAAAAATTAGTAATGAGATATGAAATAAATAGTCCTTTTTTAGAATTGTCGATCGTTAGTTAAGTAAGGATTTTTTGAATTCTTAAATTTTTGTACGACTTATCGTTAGCGACAAACTTTTTGCATATATACATATACATACGAAGTTTTTATTGTCGAAGATATTTAAAAAAAAAGTAATGAAAATGAAAAAAGAAAAGCGCTGCGTAATTTTTCACGTTTTTTCATATAGGAAAAAAAAAGTTATATTATACATAAAGTACGAAACAATATTTGATGTCGTTCATTCTTTTCGTTAATCGTGTATTCGTCTAACATTAAGTCTAACCGTATATTTATATTTGTACAAACAAAGGCAAAGGAAACTTTTTGCGTATTCTCTTCATCGAAGATTCGATAAGAACAGCCGATACAGAGTGAATTATAGAAGAAAACAGAATTTTTCCTCTCGTGCGAGTACGAAAGCAAACACATTGGATTTCCAACGATGTCACGAAAAAGAAAATTGTCTCTTCTCTCTCTTTTTTTTATATCGCAAGCCAAATCATTTCACCGTAGACGTTTTTAACTGTGATACTTTTTGCAGCTGCTTAGAACCTCGAGTCTATGAAATACCACTTCGATTTTCGTTATACATTGATCTACGTGTATGTGCTTTTTATATTTTCTTTTATATTAACATCGCGATGGGAGTACACGGCGCTTCGTCATTGGAAATCCAATTCATGAGTTACGGAGAAAGAAGAAAAAAATAAAAAATAGAGACAAGAAAATGGATTGTGACCCAATAAAAGCGATACACTGTGATTGGCTGATCAAAGTAGAGAGCCAGACCGCATCAAAAATTAGTGAACGTGCAGTGACTATCTTCGATGGGAAAAAATCACGTTCCACCGTTAGCTTAATTCTTATATTCACTATACCGATAAAACTACCACTACACCTACTATTTAGTAAAATACGAAGTCGAGTAAACTTTATTGAAGCTACTGAAAAAAAAAAAAATATTCAGATAGGCATCAGAATCTCGACGGTGCATCGTGAATTTTTTTCTTCCGAATTCGAGCGCAACCGCAGTTTTCCCCCTCAAAAGGAAATCGAGTCTCGTCCGAGTGGACCGATGCACAACGAGCGGAGAAGACACGTGCGCCCGGAAAAGTCTCGCGAGCATTTCGTCTGCAAGGCGAAGAGGAAAAAAAGAGAAAAAAAAATATAGTGAAAAAAAATCGAAGCCACCGCACGGAAATTCCGCGGCGCAAGGACCTCGACGATTTTTTCTGTGCAAAGCGTATTATATAGGTAAAAGTGAGAGAACAGGTCACGAGCGCCGGTCGGCTCATTTTTTCTCTCCCCCTTCCCCTCCCCCCTTTCACGGTCGACCGCGCGGAAAACCTTCACGATGTAGCTTAATTGAGAAAAGAAAAAATAAGTAAACAAATATAACATAGAATTTATTTTTTTGCTCGCATAATATTGTTATTAATTGTAATAGATGAAAGGAACGTTGCGGAGTATAAAACGCGCAAAAAAAAACGATGTGTCCGGGAGTAGATGAGATTGTTAATGCACAGTTGGAAAGCAGAGTTTCCCGATTGTTAATTTCATCGTGTATCATTTTACACAGTACTGTCGTGAAATCTCCGGTTTTTTTTTCACTCAATTTTTTAATCGAAACCCTGCATGTCGAGGGTGCGTCTTGCCGGGAATCGTGCCTTTCCATCTGTGCCGTGTAACGAAAAAAAAATTTTCCGATCGAACGGGAGTTCGATGTAAGTAGGTGAAAAAAAAGTAACGCTATGCAAAGCCAAGCACTTTCTATTTAATTTCTTAGGAGGAAATAAACCAGTAATATAGAATAAAAAAATAAATAAAAAGGTATATCGTATAATCATGTAAATGGTATAAATATTATTATAAATAGTGATATATGTAACGCTTTAAAGTTACGTGATTGTTATTAAAATTAGCCCCCAGTTACCGAAATGAATAGAAAAAAAAATGAAAAAATAAGGCGAGGAAGTCCGCGTTTCATATATGCGAACGGGATGCCGTGCGGTGGCTGAAGCGTGGCATTAAATCGACTGCAGTTCCAAGTGCTCGCGGTGGCGGCTGCTTTTTTTGGCTTTTCAGAAATTCGCTTCGGCCGTACGGGAGATGCGTATTTTTTAGTCGAGTTCAGTGCATTTTTTCGATGCAATTTTTTTAAACGAAAAAAAAAATTATATATTTTTTCGAAAGATAATTTTAGTCGGAAGAGCCGCGAGACGACGAGGGATCCTTGGCGTTTTTTTTTCTTTTTCGAAAGTTCCAAAGTCGACACTTATTAAAGCATGTTATAGTAAAATTGTACTATTTTTAACAAAAAAAATTTTTCATGATGATAAATATCAAGTATACATTTTGCTCTAAAAAAATTGGGATTGTGTACGTTTTATTTACAAAGCAAAAACAATAAGCGCACTGCGTTTTTGTCGTACACAAATCGTACATAATCGTATATAAAAATGTATAATTATATATATTTGTATATACAGGAATACTCAATTATTCTTATCCTTCACTTTTTTACAAAAGGAAAACTATAAATTATAATCTACAAATAGAGCAAATTAATATTTTAAACTCTAAATTCTTTCCAGCAATGAGAAGATTGATTATTTCTGTTTGCGAAATATATCTTAGATTATTATAGCGAATATTTACATTTAGATTTAAAATGTAACGTAAATAATTTAAAAAAATGCTTTTTCTAATCTTAAATGCATAAATAAAGTTTCACGAAAATACTTTTTTATATACGCTCGTAAATATGATCGTTAGTCTACTTTTTACGACTGCTTTTTTGTTATGATCTAATTTTAAGATTAGTAGATACTAATGACAATTCCACATAAAATATATCTAATACTTAAATACTTTCCTTGTGATAAATTTAATATAATAGGCTTAACATTTTTCTACGAATTTTTCATAATTTTTTATTTTATAATAATATTCAAAGTTTTGCTTTTACCTTTGTATAACAATTAAAAAAAGGCTTAGTTTTATGAAAATCTAATGGTGTTCATGAACTCAATTTTCAAATGATATATAAGAAAAAAACTTTTGTAATAAGATTAAAAAAAAAAAACAACGCAATATCAAATTTTGTATCCTTGGAGTAGTCGATAATATATACTGAAAGAGATAAAAAAAATCCTTTAGTCAATTTAGAAGATTAGAGACTATTTTCGAATACGAAAAAGAATAAATAATGTTTGACAGTCGACTTTCGAACGAAAAAACTTTGCGATACAACGGAGCTAAGCAAAATAAAAATACGTATGTGATTCCCTTCGATCTTTTTTTTGTCTTTTTTTATACGATCGAAGCGAGTCACAGACTTTGCATGCCCCAAAAAAAAGGAACGTCAAGTATCTCTCAACTCGAACGACTTTCCACTCACAGAATCTCCTGTAAAATCGAGTTGAAGAAAAGTACGGGTCATGTGGTCGAATATTAAAAATTCGGTCCTCTTGTAGCCGCAGATCAAACGGGCGCGCGTAGCGAATAGGACGATCTCTCCCTTTGATAAAAAAAAAATGCTAGACGAAGGAAGAAACGAGAGGGACATGATGACAAAAAAAATATGACTCATTAGCAAAAATTCATGTACACAGACACTTTTTAATCCCCTTAATACTAGCGAAAAAAATTTTCTACATATATATTTTTCTCGTTTCACCTTCTCTTTTACATAAGAATATATATGTATAAAAAAAAGGTAAAAACATCAATCGCAATTCGTGTGTGTTATATCTCGTGCGCGCTTTTTTGTAAGTCGCATAATATTGTAACGATAAGTTTCTTCTTTTCTCTGTTGTTATATTCTTGATAATATTGTAAACGTGTAAAGTATGGATTGTGTGCTTTTGCGATTTTCGACATTTTCTAGATGGCAATGAACGGTGAGAGAGAAAGAGAGAGAAAGAGAGAAAGAAAGAGAGAGAGTAGATAAAAAAAAATATATAGCAACGGAGGAGTATTTGAAAATTTAAATAAAAACTTAACCACGTGGACGAGCATAATTGGTAGCGACAAAATATTAACAACTGGACAGTTTGAGCCTCTTTTTTATGAGCCACACAGACATTTACACACGCAGCACATACACACAAAAAACTGGCAGAAAAAGAAAACCCTGGTACACTCGACGAAAATAGTTTCTTTCGAACTATTTTTCTAGAATCTTTAAAAAAAAAAAGGAAATGCCCTACTCATCTAAAATTCAATTAGTTAAAAATATGAAAATTACTGCACATCGATTCACTAAATAGTGGAATTGTCTTTCCAGTTTTGAGTGAATCCTAATTTTCACGATTTTTTGCCAATTCAATTTTAACGAATATCAACAATGTTGCAAAATAAAAAGTGAAGAGAATCATTTTTTGAAAATTCTGGAAATCTTTTGAAAAGATCATTTCGCTCGAGTGTCACAAATCATCCCCCATCTCTCGCTTGCGTAAAGTTACGCGAATCGAGTTCGTTGGTCACCGGCGGAGGACACAATTTTCACCTGAAATTTTTCGATTCAGCAATTGTTTTCGATGAACATCGAAGGGTACGGTGCATTCATCGTGAGCTCCGCCGATGACATACGCAAAAGCTCATCGATTTTGCATGTCGAGAAAAACACTTTTGCCTCTAACCTTTCTGTGTATACACATACCTGTAATGTATATGTAAGTACATGTGAGTGTAAAAAAAAAGTTAACACGCCCTTTTTTTCGGAAATTTTAAGAAAAGAAGCGAAAGATGTCCGCCGCAGTTCGGCGAGGAAAACCCCGGCGCTCGCTATTACTTTTCCAGCGAAAAAAAGAGGAATTTTACTTATTTTTCCTTTCGGGTATTCCCTTGCCGTATTGTGCAGTCGGAGGTGGCTGACATCCTCTAAAGTCGAATAAGTGAAAGTCCATTCGATTAAGTACTCGTGTCCATTTCACTTATTCAATTTTACGCAGAAAGAAATAGACCCGACTTGCAAAAGCGCAGCTACACATTATCGATTAAACGCGTAATTAATCCATTGTTAAAAAACAGTATATTAGCCGCAGATCAAGTAAGATGAAAAAAAAGCTCTCAAACCGGGGTCCCATATCGCGCGCTTCTTCGAGATCTATTCGAAGTTTAATCATTAGCCGTTTCATCGGCGAATTAGATGGGCATATTTCGATTCCCTAAAGATGAGCGCTGCGATTTCCTACACACGTAATATACATATTATACAGTACACGATCGAACAGTTTAAAAGAAAAGAAAAAGTAAATCGAGCAAAAGAGAAATGTCACATCACAAGATAAGAAGAAAAAGTATAACGTTATTATAATTACGTAACAAAAGTAATTTGTACTATGTAACTATTACTATTTTTATGAATTTTTGTACATTTTTCTAATTATTTTGTATAATAATCCTTAGCGGAAAGAATGGCATTAAAATGTCCGGCATCCCCGCGTGCCCTTCACCCCCCTTCCTCTTTGCACTCTTTGAATATCGAATAACCAAATTTGCTCCGATCCCTATAGGACATCCCTTGTCTTTTTCGTCGCGCCTTACGCCCTCGACTGCCTCTCCGTTTTCCTTTGAATAAAAAAAAAAAGTAAATGATAAACCGCGGGCGCCGCGGCAGTCCGTCTCTCTCACCCTTTGCTCAGATGAAGAGAGAAAGGAAGGAAGCTTCTCACGGAGGAAAATGCCACTTTGTTGTTGTACACTTGCAACGGCGCGATACACTTTAAATCCAATGCATGGGTATGAATAAGTAAAATTTAGTCTTATAAAAATTTTTCGCTTATATGTACACGTCGTTTTGTAACCAAAAGTTGTAAAATCGACTCAAATTTGAATACGTAGGCGCTCTCGGATGAATTTTACTTATTCTTACTTACTTTCAAAATTTTGGACGAGTGAAAAATTGCTCCGCTCTAATTCAGAAAAAATGTCGAGCCTCTCTGCTCTCACTCGAGTCGCATAGATTTTTTCACTCGTGTACAATTTGAGAGGAGAAATTTTTTGGTCTCGAGCTGCGAGACTTGGCCCAGTATCGCGTCGTTACGTAACAAACGGTTGGTACATGTAAAGGATTGCGTTGTAATTGGTTTTCGGTGTACGCGCATTTTTTTCCGTTCTCTTCTATCAGCGAATAAACATATAGCCACTTACGCGTGATTTCTCTCGATTTCATTGAAAGGCAAAGAAATAAACAAACACAAATGGTAATATCTAAATAAGCGAGCTTTTTTCGAAAAAAAAAAAAATGCGACTACTTCTCTCACTTTAAGGGACTTTTTAAGACGAACAGGTACGAAATAGAAAAAAAAACTCCACAAAAAAAATCGAGATAGATGCAGTTATACGTTTAAACAAATAAAAACAAATAATATACAGAAAATCTTTGGATTCGCAAGCCAGAGGAGCGCGTCTGTCGATATTTTTACGACACACGGCGAATCTTATACATATACAATATATATTTCTCTTGTAAAACGCCGATTAAAGGTCCTTTTTCGCATTTTGTATAAATAAACGATGAATGAAAAAAAAAAGTGGCGAAGACGAGCGCGACGTTGGAGTCGACACCCGCGACTCCCGTCCGCCAAAGTGACGCTTAGCCGTAGCTGTATTTTCTCGCTGAAAAAGAATTATACAAGAAACAAACTGCAAAATACAAAAAAAAAAGAAAAAAAAATATGGAAAAAGCTTCCGACTTTAAGACGCGCGCAATTTCCGAGTTTTTTGTAGTTGCCAGGAAAAGTACCGATGGTCGAGTCTATGTGCGCGATGTGCGTTCAAATAAAAATAAACGGCTTATGTGTATCGAAAAAAAAAACCACGTATTTAAGAAAAAAAAGTGTGTGTAAAGGCGCAAGGTGCGTACGATCAACTGACGACGAAAAAGGGAGAGCGAGAGAGAGAAAGAGAGAAAGAGAGAGAGAGAGAGAGAAAGAAAGAAAGAGAGAGAGAAATGAAAATAAGTGAGCGCGCATAAAAGTTTTGTCGAATGGGTGATGATATGAGGATGATAAAAAAATTCCTCCTTCGTAATTTGAGACGTGTTTGTTATTAATTATAAGTCACTTTTTCCTTTTTCTTGAAACAAAATGCTATTAAATAGATCGATTCTTTCATGGAATTTGGGCGAGTGTGTGATAAACTTGATTCTTATATTCCTTCATGTCGTCACGCTGAAAGAAGTATCTTCTAATAATTTTTTTATTCACTTTTTTCAGCGTATATCCTAGTTAAGATCCTTCGCATAGCTTTAATATCCCTCCTCCTTACTCTTTATTTGTATTTTTCTGACAGTAATTTTTATAAATTTTATTCTTTTTTTGTTATCAGTTGTGTAGATTTGTAGAACAAGACTATATATTTGTACGACGGTTAAATTTTGTAAATGTGTAGAACATGTTTGTTTTGTATTATTTTATTACTATTATTATTACTGTGCGATTTTTATTTAATTCACGATTTGGATGATCATTATTGTACCTCATTATTTCTATTTTCTTCTAGTTTTTTTAGACTTTTAATAAATACCAGTTTGTTGATAATAATATGCAAAGGCTTTTGCATCTTTTATTTATTTGTTGCATTCTGAATTTCGTAGTGCACTTTTTTTATTTAAAGTTTTATTTATTGTGAACGACGCTAATTGGAGCTGTTGAATTTTTCTCAGATATGAAAGACTAATAAATGTATATTCATTAAAAGCAGGTACGTAAAAAGTTTCTTAATCTTAAATAATTATATCCACCAATAAATAGTTTTTCGTAACCAAAAATTTGTTTAACTCTCTAATCAATTCATGAAAATAAACCCACAGAAAAAAACTATTTACAAAAGTCCTCGTTTTGCAACTTTAAATGGACACAAAAGCGAATGGAATGTGCCACGAAAAAAAGGGGCTCCATTAGAACTTCCTCGCATCAGAAGAGTCGCATCCTTGCACAAGTCGAAGATAATACGTCTGCCTTTTACATGCCATTACGCAATGTCATAGAGTCAACGATTAACTAGACGTCGGGACGACCATAGACCGCCATTGTCCTCGACTCGATTGCGAAGATAATTAGAGTGGACTGGCGAAATTATGATCCTTTAAAAGTGATCTTCAGGTTCCTTTGTTTTTTTTTTTTTTGTTTTTGTCTTGAAAGGTACCCTACACTTAGTACGCACGATATAGTTATAAAACAAATAAGGCTTACATTTATGCCTTACATTTTATAAATTCTAAATGCATTTATACACTCTATGCACAGTATATGCATAAAATGTATATTCTAAATAATAAGGTACCTTACATTTTATACACTCTACCTATGTGAAAATATTTGATACAATTTATATGCGAATTATATACAGTTAATGTCTACAGTTTGCATCAAAAAATGATTCTATAAAATGTACATACAATTGTATACAATTGTATACACATTGTGTAAAATCATTTTTTTAAACAAACTGCAAACAGTGACTGTATACAATTTATAATTTATGATTTATGCATATGATTTATAGTTCATAATTTATGCAGAGTAATATTTCACCACCTCAAATGACGCACTCAATTGCACAATAAAATTTGTTGGAGTGAATTTATTTTATCATACAATTTATAATATCGTAAACAAATTTATATTGCTTTATTTACACAATTGTTCAACAATCATTCGTGGATACATACTTTTCCTAACGTTACATCTACATATTACTTCAAACCCCTTTACATTAGATAATTTAAATACTCTCAGGATCATTTATAAACAAAAATAAAATAGTATATAAAGTATAGTACAAAATTTAAATTATATTTAAAAAAATGTCATAAAATACTGCTTTCTTGCATTGCTTTCGAGAAATACAGCACCGGTACACGTGTCCGTTCTAATAAGTAGTATAAAAAACAATGACCTTCCTTAGACTACTCGATCCAAACTTTTACGTTTCTTTTTCATCATAATACTCATTACGTGTCGAGGGATGTGCGTAAGAGGAAAAAAAACGACTATGAGTATTGAGCTTCGACTGGCGTACAGCGACTCTAGGCTGCGGACTCCAGGACGTTCGAAGCAAGAAGTAATTAATAGCGCCATTAACAGTGTCGATTGCGTCCCTTTTTCCACGTGCGTCGCGCGAGGGAAGTGGTCAATTTTGCCGAGAATAAAAAAGACACTCGCTGCGTCGGAAAAGGCCTAAGAGGTCGCCGGCTTCTCCTTCCAGAAAAGTAGATTTATGTCGTTGAGCTTGTGCAGCGTGCAGTTTTCCATATTGTTCCTGCGAAGTGGAACGTGAATTCATTAATTTTTTTTAGCGAATGTTCAAAGGCAGTGGGGAATTATATGTTCGTTTCGAAGCGAGACGCGATGAATTTTTATGGTCGGTTTGTGATGATTAAATGTTTTTCTAATGATAATAGTCGTTGATTGTGTATTATATCAGAATAATGATAATGCAGTCGTTTAAAAGGAAAATGAAAAAAAAATTATGAGACTCTCATTGGATAAAGGCTTTCGTTTTATAAGAATGGTGCAAGATCTGGGCTTTAAAGTGCTTAAAATTGAAAATGTAATTTTATACTCACAGGAACCTATCCTTGAGTAAAAAAGCTCTTGGTTGCACGCGCTTCAGCCTGTCTCCATTGTCGCACAGGATACGTGCCATTGTCGTCTTACGAATCTCTTGCAGCTGTTCTAAAGTGAACGAGCTGGGAGTTTTTCCATTTTCATACCAATACCGGTCACCTATTTATAAATGAAAAATGAGTCATTTGTCATAGCACAATCAGAGGTACGTACTCATAAAAATTATTACACTGTTTAGGAAATTATTTATAAACTGATATTCCGACAAAATTGATATACTGATTGAGAATTTAGTTATAGACTGATATTCTGAGTAAAATACTATGCTGTTTACGTAGTTACATACTGTAAAAGAACTGCAGTTAATTACCTATTCGAGCGTTTCTAAAAGTCCTTCCTAGCAGGCAGGTGAAGGTAGGACCCAAAACAGATCCTGGAATGGGAGCTTCGGAGAGTGCGCCAGTTACAAGATCAACTTCATCCACTTTCCTGAAATTAACCGTGATTAATTAATCCTTAAAAATAGTCTTCCTTCTAGAAACAATTTAATTGTAAATATTAATTTAGTTCAATTTCAAAAGATATAGATTTACTTGAAATTTCAAATAATACCCGAAGTACGAAATTTTTGTATCTACCTGTGAATCTGTAAAATCTACCCTTAATTATAAAAGTTCGAAAATCTCGTATGTACCTGTAAACTCCTTGAAGTCGATCAATGATGTCAGGCGCAATGATTCCCCGCAAATCTTTGAAGCTGCGCACCTCCGGCAGATCGCACAGACTCCGCCAATGTATGTAGCTCGGGAGTCCGTGATCACGACCCTCCTGTATTATCTGCGCCGCATAGTCTATAGGCGCCGCGTTCGTCTTGCCGTCGTGGAAGTACCGATCCACTAGCACCTCGTTCAAACTCGGCGGTAGCGGCTTCCGCGAGTGACCCGCTTTTTGCCATGGAAAGATTTTTTTATTGTCATTTTTGTTTGTCTTACTTGGACTTCCTCATGCACTTGTTATATTATATTTCTCTTAAACAAAGTTTACCGTGAAAGTACTCTGGTAGAAATTTCTTACTGATCAAATTTCTACCACACGGAGAGAAAAGTATACACTGAGAGAAATCTTTTGGAAAAATTTCTCTTATTCTAATAAAAATTACTATCCAGTCTGGGTACGCAACCACAGATTGCATTTAGTGAAAAATTACCATTCTGTATTATAAGTTATACTAGAAGTCTAGTAATATTTACTAAAATTGTGGATACATATTACTAGAATTCTAATAAAATTTAAAATACTGAATGGTAATTTTTTCACAAAATGCAGTCTGTAGCTTCACTCTCAGACTGGATAGTAATTTTTTCAAAACATTTCTCTCGGTGTAGTAAAAATTACTATACCATTTTGTAACACAGAGACAGATTCGACAAATAAAAAATTTTACTAAAAAATATGGTGAAATTTGCTAGACTTGTACTAAAACTTACTGCAAGTTCAGTAAAATTAGCTGCAAGTTTAGTACATTTTACTAAATTACTATTATTTTTTTTGATTCGTCGAGTCTGTCCTTGCGTTACATACAGTAATTTTTAATAGACTTTTCTCTCCGTGAAGGGTAGCTTCTCGTTAATTTTTATTACCTGAAGTAAACATAGATTGATTTCGCATTTTATCGAGGTAAAAGTTGTTATTTAATTTAATATAATTATAATTTAACTTAATATACATTGTGAGAACAATTTGGGAATACCAGTGGCTCCGGCGATGAGTCGGTCGATGGCGCCTGCCTCGTAGAGTTCCTGAGGTGCGTAAAACGCGGAGAGCAGCGATCGTTCTCCGGATTTTTGTTCAGATTGCGTGTCCACGAGGTCCAGAGTCTTTGGCGTCAATGCCGCCACGAAGAAAAGGCCGGCCGATGCTGCGCCGTTGTCCATCGTAGCGTCCACCCTCGAGTCGTAGCCTTGGAAGAAGCCTCGTTGCACTAACCGCAAATCGTAACTTGAAATAAAGAACAAATATTCTTTAGTCCATCGATTTTTGGACACTTAATTTTTAATAGCAGATGTAAGAGAAGATTTCTGTTAAATTCTTGTACATTGCGGGAACAGGATTCTCTATGGAGATTGTAGATGTGTATTAAATTTATTATCAGTGTACGTTAATTAAATAAGAGACGTACAGCAAATCTAGTAAAAGTAACTATACTGTATCGCCGGCCTAGTGCAATAATGTTCCATCTCATAAAAGCGGCAAGAAAGGTTCCATTTCAAGAAAGTGATGAGAAAGGTTCCATCTCAAGAAAGCGATGAGAAAGGTTCCATCTCCATAAAGAATTGCTTTGCAGGTGGAATTTTTCTCATTGCTTTCTTGAGGTGGAACTTTTCTCGCCGCTTTCTTAATATGGAACCTTCCTGCACTAAGACATTATAATAGTACATTTCGATACATGTGCAGGAAGGTGAATTTAAATCTTACACGAGGTATTAAAATCACTTCCTCTCGCAAGTATAGAATCATTTTTTTCGAAACAACAACGTATGCAAGACACAATTTCATACAAGCGCATTTGAGCGAGCGTGTGTAAAATCGCATTTTCGTGCACCGTGTGAAGAAATTCAAAATTTCATAATTAATAGAAAAATTTACCAAAAATACAGAAAATTTTGATAGACAGTATTACAATTTTTAATGCATTTCTCTCAGTGTAATTATTTTAGATCAATGTTAAACTTACTCGTCAAGCGAGGCTTCGCCAACTACTACCGGTAAAAATTCACCGTAGGTAACGTGTTGCATCTCTGCAATATTGATCCTTCGAGCCTCTTGATAAATCCGCTCGTCATCCCAGTGAGGATTGATGTATTGCAGATTTTCCGCAAGTCTATTGTGTTCCCTGTGCGAATCATAAATACTCTCTCAAACTTACATTCATACCCATATTGCATACTAAAAATCGCGGATGAATTTGCATGCTTCAAGTTTTGATCGTCTTGGATCACGCAAAATTTATACGATTTCAAAAAGAAAAAAAACCAACCTGAGGAAAAGTAAGTGCATGAGTGCGAGTCCGGGGTGCTCGTTGACGCGCGAATCTCCGCTGAGGAAGCAGGGAAAGCTGCGGCTGTTCGAGCGACAGGTGCGAGGGTCGCTCGACGGCATCGGGAGGCCGTTTCGCTGGCTATTAAGGCGACCTCCCGTACCAGAGCGTAATATTTGCGCTCGTTCCTCTGAACTGCCGTACAGTGGCGATAGGTCCAGGTACGACGTCGCTTGGTTTATCTGCTGACGCGAGCCTAACTTACAACCCTAAAATTAAACGAGATTTGTTTTATCAATTATTTAGACTTTTTTATTTCTCTCTGTATTATAAAAATATATCGCCGCTGCTACCGTCGTTTCAAGAATGGTACAGTCTGTACCAAAAATTAATCTTTTGGTTTACATTAACAAGTTTTTTACCATATTAAAGAGTGTATCTTAATCAGGGTAAAGGGTTGTTCCTAAATAAAGTGTATCCCTTATTAAGAGGTTTACCTTGATAAGGGATGTGCCTAAATAAAGTGCACCCGTTAATAAGGGGTACCTGATTAAGAGATATACGTTATTAAGGGTTTTACATTAATAAGGGTTGTATGTAAATAATATACACTTATTAAGGGGTACTTGATTAAGGGATTTACCTTGATAAGGGATGTGCCTAAATAACGTACAGCCGTTAATAAGGGTTGTACGTAAATAATATACACTTATTAAGGGTACTTGATTAAGGGGTATACCTTGTTAAGAACGGTATAAGCTGTACCAAAAGTTAATCTTTTGGTTTACCTTAACAAAGTACCTTAATGAGGGGTTTAGCTGAATAAGGTTTGTACCTAAAATTAAACGAGATTTTTTTGATCAATTATTTAGTTTTTTTTTATTTAATTCTATAAAATGATTTCAGAAATATATTCATTAAATGTTTCAATGTATTAATTAAGTAGTGGAATTATTAAATTTTGTTAATAAATCTAGTAAACCACTTAGAAACTTTACTGCTCAATTTAATGCTGCCTTATAGATGTTTAAATTTATTTTTAATTTATTGCTTTGTTCATAAATCTAATAAGAAATTCATGCAAATGAGAAACGCAATTAGTTCAGATTTATAGTTTATTATCTCTTTTCGATGTAAACGTAATAAAACTTTTCTAAAAGTAAAAAAGGACTATTCTATTACTTTATCCAGAAATGTACTGCTACTCGACGACTTTCAAAGAATTAGTTGCCTTCAAATGCATTACTCAATAATTAATTTGAGATTTTTAAAATCCATTACTATAAAACACTTGCGTGGCTGCAATCAACTTAGAATCTCCGTGGAATTTTGAATAGACGTGGTATTTGCTTAACAGCGTAAAAGCGCAGGCAAGTGAAATTAAAAAAAAAAAGTTGAGAAACTATTTGACTACTATTGTCGGAAACACAATAGAATGTACGATAATTATTACACCTGTACTAGATGCCTCGCCAGTTAAGTATAGGCGCAGACAAACTTGACACTTAACTAAGCTCACAATGACAAGTTTGCGAAACGAATAGCGAATAGCTCGTAAATTATGGACAAATCGCTCGTTATAATGATTTCTAGTCCATTATACAGGAATTAACCTAACGAACTCTGAATTAAAATAAAAAAAAATGTAATAAATCAAGTAACCCATTATTAAGCTTTATGAAAAAAAAACTGCACTGCTCGAATAACTCACTGATTATATATATAAAAACTAGTCTTCAATAGACACTGCGGTCGATTTAAGTGGTAACATCACTATAATTTTCTTTTTAATAATCAAATTTTTTTAGCTTGAAAGGTGTTTTGAACCCTCTAGAGTACGAGGTAAAAAGTTTCATACCTGAAAAAAAATTTTTATTTCAATTTCGGAATCTTGGCTGAGAAAATTACGATGGTCCGAAATGACTAAACGAAACTTTGAACACGTTTTTCTCGAAACACGATTTGTCAAATCGGCAAGTAGCAGAACTCGAACCAATTACATTATTTTTCGTTGAAATTTTAAATTTACCTTGAATATTACATTTTACAGTACACTACAGTACGGGATTTATATATTACTTATAAACAAATATATACTTTTTTTTGGCCGAAAATTACAAATTTTTCTTCAAGTACTCGCCAAGTACAGAAAAATGAATATTTTTCAAATCCCGTATGTGTTATACTAGCTAAAGATATGTAGATTAAGTGCACTTTTTTTCTTTTATCCAAGTTGTAAATTACATGTGAGATAACAGCGTATCTGCCGCCATTTTTGTATATTTTTACACAAAAATTTTTATTTTTATAATTCAATATACAGTTAACAACTTCCTCAAAGTATTTTATCCTGTTACCTTCCTTTCTAAATAAAAATATATTATCAAAAAAAAAACGCTTTTTGGCGATTTCAGTGATGTTACTCTTTAAAAAGAAAAGGAAAATCCTTGAAATTAAAAAAAATAATAATAATAATAATAATAAGTGCCTTGCGTCTAATTATATCCGAGCACCAGGAGCGTATATTTCCCCCGCGTAATGACCAACTGGCTCAATTTTCGAAAGGCCGAGGCTCCTCGAAAATCCGCTATATCGCTCTGGGCATAATGACGCCAAGATTGCGGACGCACTTAAGATTGTAACGGGCGAGCGGCGACTCTAATAATTACATACGCGAGTTTTTCCTGGGATACGCCGAGCGTTTCCTGATCCGCGCACCTCGCCGGCCGATCAGTAGGTCAATGCCGTTGGCTCCGTTTTCCCGGCGCGCATATACGCGATTGTATCAATTTTGTAAGCTAATCGTGTCACCTATGCGATTCCGCTGATTTCTCGGGAAACGCTGCGGTCGCTTTTCAGGCTTTTTATTTTTCAAGGCGAACGCTGATTCGCCAGGTGCTGCTTGCTTGCTACTTGCGGCTGAGATTTTTCGACCTCAAGGATAAATTTCTGTCGCGTGAGATTGCCAGGGATTCGGATTTACGTACTTTTTATTTTTTAAATGCTTGAGGTTTATTGATGAGTTTATCGGAATTTAGAATGGAAATTATACAATGATAGAAAAGTTACGCATTAGCATTAAAGAAATCTTTCTTAATAGTTATTGCGTGATCATCTTTGACGACGAAAATCCCATGGATGGCTCAATAGTTAATGTATCGTTTTTTTACATATCATGCCTATGCCTTTAGACTATATTAAATGCGCGCGGGTTTAGATTATAGACACTGACTTTGGATCAAAGAATTTTTTCTATCAGTTTACACGTAGTGAAATTTCGTTTAATTATTTTCATGATTAATTGTTTTTTCAAGATATCATTGTCATTCGAGAAGAGAAATTTTTTATCAGGCCGAAACATTAAAATGTTATTGGTTTACGGGTTTATTAATAGAATTATAAAAGTATTAAAAACACCTGGTAAATCAGTGAAAAATAATTTTTGGCGTTGTTATTTAGCCTCATAAAGTTTTAAATATTTTCCTTAATTCGTAGAAATAAGTAATCAAGAATCATTATCAATAAAATTGAATTTCACACTTTCAGATTTAGAGAATAAAGAGACACCTATTAACCACTTTTATTATATTATAAAGTAAATTTTATTTTCGTAACTCTAATTTACGTGCAAAATTTAATTCACATTGACAATCAAGCGTTCATGTTGCAATTGCGTCTTACAATAAAATCGATAAGTTGCACAACCGGGACAATAAATAAACTTGTCTCACCGAACAATGCAGCGACTATCAAAAGTAGAACTAACTTTTTCCCATTAGCACATCGAAGGCGCAATAATAAAAAGAAACGTTTTCCCGCTCGACTACCATAAGAATCGCATAATCCCCATGTAAACGGCCACGCCGCCCATTTGCATTTCGTCGCGATAATCGCGACTGATAAGAGGGAATCTGAATGCAAGCGGAAGTCACTGTAGAACCGTTCACCGTAAGAATGAGTCCGCTACATTTGCTCGAACTGCAACATTTTATTTACGGAATATCTACTTTTTTTCTAATTAAAAAGGTAAATTGGTTTCCATTAGGTATAATCACCACTATAAAGTAAAACATATAACTATAATTTTTACTTATTCAAGAGTATCGTTAAATCCATTAATAAGGTGTGCAATTAATCCTGTACTCTTCGATTTTTGTACATCAATGGATTTAGCTTGCATTATTATATATTTTGATAAAAGTATGATTGGACCCACCTGGTGAGCATTTCCGGGATGCGGAGCGGATCTCGCATACTCCATGCATCCTCCAATTTCATCCTCCGCTCTGATGGGAAAACACTCGGGGTGGAAACGATCGTAGGACACATCGCAACACTTGAGCCTCTCGCCGTTCGGTAAATCCATGCGCGGCGTGTGCGCCAAATCGTGAGCCACAAACTCGCCGAACAGCGCTGTTAAGGCCATTAAATGTGGATGCCTTTTTTTTTCAACAACAAAAACAGCTTTATTTTTTCATTCGTTTATTTACTATTAATTAAGTCAGTTCATCAGTTAGTTGTGTTTAAAATTAATTAATTTTAATTTTTACAAATTATTTACATTTTTATTTTAAGTACTTAAATCATCAAATACTTTGTTCGGTTTTTTTGTAATTATTTAATTAATTGAATTAGAAGCTGTTACCTTGTAAATTAAATAAACACTTCATTACATACTTGTTATGAGCGTTTATTTCAGTGGTTCAATTTATTTTTATAAGCAAAAATTAAATTTTGTAAAATTAAATTTATATTAGTGTTCTTGTTGATACATAGTTTTCAACATATTGTTAATAAATTAGCGATACAAGGCAACAGACTTGGCCCATTCGATATAAGTAGATTGATACATTGGATAGTGTTTTTTTTTTCAATATAGATCCAATATATTGGTACTAGAACGTACCAATATGTTTGCAAAATATTTCCCATAACTGTCATTTTTACGCGGGTAAGTTTGAAAAAAATTAAATGACTTTTTTATAAACATTTTTTAGAATTTACTAAATACTGATGATGCAAGATTGTTAACTTTTTATTGACTATTTATAAGTGTACAGGAAAATAAAAGAAATAAATATTATGTTTTTAAATTATTGAAGCAAGTGATAGGCCATTAAAAGTCTTTAAGATACATTGCCGTACCGGACTTAGGCCTTATCTACTTAAGGAATATACCGTCACGGTCTAAAAAGCAACAGTCACGACGTGAGATTGTATAATAGCAAGGAAGGATTATGTCAATAGAAAGACTTTCTCTCGCATTGAGATCGTATAGAATTCTTCACTCGATCCATTATTTTCATGGCAATAAGTGCACTTTAGAGTGAACAAAAAAATTAATACATTCATTGTTTATGCGAAGCTTCTTGTTATAATAATATGTGAAGGAATCGATGGGGCAGTCAAGGGTAAATGCAAGTCTGTATATCTTCTTTGGAATTATCTTTTGTGCAGTTTTAACAAAGGCACTGGTGTTAATTATTGTATAATTATCGCATAAAGTGAGATTTAATTTAAGTGAGGCTGAAAATTATTGTAGTAATACCGTAGATACATTTTCAATTTTCAATTTAAATTTGCGAAACGCTGTATGTTAAATGCTTGTTAATATAAATCCTCGTTGCGTGGCTAATCCAATTTGCTATTGATTGCAACACATTGCAATTAATTTATCAAGAATTAATTCATAAAATTCAAGGTGAAATGAATCATTATTATACCTCACTTTTAGCGATAAATAAGTTTAAATTGTATTGTCAATAACATATGGAAATAAATTTTTATAAAATAAATAATACGAAATAAAAAAAATAACTAGTTCAAAACAACCACTAAAGTGATCGTTTAAATTTTCCTCGGCACAGTAATGTTACATATTACGTATGTACAATTATTACTAGTATTGTAATACAAATAATATTACTGGTATCATAAATAAATAGTAAAATAAATCAAAATTGATTTTCATTTAAGTGAATTAATTAATTCAATTTAATTAGTCATACGCTTTCTTATAAGCTATAATTAAGTATCTTTTCGTCTGCTACATTACAGCGCGAAATTTGAATTTTTAATTGTCTTTCAGACCCGCTTAACTCCATCAGTTAAACAAATTTTATTTTTTAAAGTAACAATTAAGCCAAATTGATTTACAGCAATTTGCCCACCTGAGATCTGGACCTCCAGAGTGCATGGCGACGCTGACGGAGCGAGCACTGGGCAATCCAGGCGTAGGCAACGACACGCCATCAGCGTAATCAGCGGGTAGCAGACGTCCGTAAGCCTCAAGGGCGGCTCCGCGCGCGGGGTACAGTGGATTGTTGCACATGCCAGTGTGCGTCCGGTAGCGCAGCTCCGCGCGCTTACAATCGCCGATTATCCTCAGATAATCACCTGAGCATATGCTCACCTGTACACACGGAAGAGAGACTTTTTTTACATTTTTTGTTATTGCATATAGGACGTATTTCAGAATCTATCATAGAAGTTTACACTTTGATGAAGAAGAATAAAAGAAAAAGTGCAAGCACTTTATGGCGGGAACTTCAAATGTCTCATTAATGACAAGTGATTTATAAATGTCACTTTTTTATATATCTATGATGATTTTATGACATATTTTCGAGGGAATTATGTTAGATAACCCTCTTCATTCTTTGTGCTTTTTAAAATGTTTAATAGGGGTATACAAAAAAAGCTTAAATTTCGTGAATAAAAATGATACGAAAGAAAATTCATCAATGAATCTTTACTTATATCCATAAATTATTTGTAGCCAATAGTAATTTATTACATTTGGAGAAATCGATTATGTAACTCGGTCACAAATAACTTTGACAAAACGTTCTTCATACCTCTTTGCTTAAAAGAATAAATAAACTTGTTTAATATTTTAATATTTTTTAATAAACAATAAAATGAAAATTAATCTGTTTAAAACATGAATTTGGTGTTCTATCAAATCGTCGGTCTCGGAGCAAGACGGCACCATCTTGGAATCCAGTTAGTAAAGGTGCCATTCTAAACTCCAGATGGAAAAGTGCCATCTCGGACCTTTTCCACTTCGAGTCCGAGATGGCACTTTTTCCATCTGGAGTCGGAGATGGCACTTTTCCATCTGGAGTTCGGAATGGCACCTTTACTAACTGGATTCCAAGATGGTGTCTTCTTGCTGCAGACCGACGAAATGAAATTTTCCAGTCAATTACAGTCGATCATGCGATAAACGCAATCAATAAGAAGCACCCACCAGACTATTTCCGACGGAGGGTAGCAAGGAGTCAGCGTCCTTGGGCGACATGTGCAGAGCCTCGACGAGCATGACTGCCATCGTCTCTCGCCTCAGTGCCTTCTCCGTGAGGTTCTTCGCCTCTGGGCTCATCTCGTGCGAGGCTGCGAGGTACCAGGCGGGCGTGTCCCTGCTCAGTCGCGTTCCCGATTCCATGATCGCCAACTCCTGCTCCTGGTAGCGTTCCATCGACGCGTTCGTCCGCCTCTTCAGGTCCTGCAGCATCCGGGGTGGTAATAGCGAACTGCATGTCGAAGCCACCAATGCCGCCAGGCTGTAAGCGTAAAATTTCAGGTGCTGTAGATTTTTTGATTGTCAGTGTTGCATATCAAGTTTTTTATACTAATTTTTATTTGTATTTATTTTAATTTTTTAATGTTTATTTTTTGTCTTGTACGCAAGGCTGTAAGCGTGAAATTTCAGGTGCTAAATGTACGATACGTACAAAAATCATTTTACGACAGGAAAACAACTTCCACGTATAAAAAAATACTTGTATTTTAATATCCATTTTAAGAATTTTCGAAATTTTTATTATTGTTCATTTTTTAGGGTTTTATACGCTGATAGCTTTTTTTTAAATCGCGTATAAAGGCATATCAAATGTGGTTTTAGCAGATTTGGAAAACAAAAAATATATCATTGAAAAAAGTTTGAAAAATACTATCATTAAAAAAATTGTACTCATCAAGTCAATAAGAATCTATGAATCTAAGAATCTACGAATCTAATAATCTACGAATCTAAGAATCTAAGAATGTAAGATGTTATTTTAGAATCATTGAAATCGGTACTGTGATAAGATCAAATAAACGAGTGGCGTTTAATTAGACAGCCAAACGGAAGTTACCGAATATATTGCCCGACGTTTTACATTCGAAAGCATTTCATTCTGTAACATGCGTTCCGCTCGTCAAAGCATACTGATTGATTCTTAGCATTGCTCAATAGTCGCCATAGTTTGACAAGCTGTACAGACTATTTCATTGGGTAACTTCCGGAAGTTAGCGAATTAAGCTCCGGCCGTACACGTACACTCAAAAAATTCATCGCGAAAAATTTAAGGTTGCGTACACATTCGAATACATGAATTCTTGTGGACCCATCTTTGGGAAAACAACGAATTCGCATGTACATTGATTTTTTTATCGATGCTTTCTATGGCGCGCAGTTTAAAGTTTCGTATTATTACGAGAGATTAAAAATTTTGCGTCATAAAGAACCTTCGCTTTTTCTTTCGTATACTAAACTAAGTTTCCACGTAGCGTTGCTTCCTAAAATAAAAGTGAAATATCACTGAATTTCAAAGCAATCACCTACTTTTAATTATAAATGCTGACCGGGACAATTTTCAATTATTACCAACCTGGTTGGTATTTTTATCGAAGTTTAGTTTGTATTAAATTACTACGAAAATAGTAAATATTATTAACTAAAATGATAATTAGTTTTCTTTTGGCAGTCTGCTGATCAGTTTGCCCAGGAAGTTGTTAATTTTTACAACGCATTTCTTAAATTTCACCTAGGTGGGTCTCTCAGTGTGCAAATAGATGAAATTTATTTAAATAGAATCCTGACGGAGCTTTGTTCGCTACAATATTAAATGCGCACGGCTTTGTATTAAAGACACTGACTTTCGGTCAAAGGATCTTTTCTACCAGTACACCGAGTACAAGCGCGGGAAATTCAAAAGAAGCCCACCCACGGACTTTGACGGCTGCGTGTAGATCGCGCGCGGCGGCTCGCTTTCTCGCGGTTTTCCCGCTGGGCGCGTTACCATTTGCATAGGCGGCCGGCGACGTCAGACCTTTCGCAACGGCTTCTTTTGCGTGCGGTTAATACAATTTTATTCTCTCCCCATCGTGCCGCGCGTGCACTTTATTTGCAGTACATTACGTGGCTCCGGCGCGAGGTTCGAGAACCTCGGACGATGATTGATCGTCATTCGGACATAAAAATAAATTATCCTTTGATGGGAGCTTGTCTCATTCTCGTAAATGTTACGTGTAAAATTTTAATTAACTTGCAAAGTCTGACGTTCGGTTCTATCGCACGTTTTTTTTTTTTTTTTTTTAATAAAATCCTTGAATTTTGATGCATAGTGCAGATAAATATATAGTTGTTATTGTTATTTTATTATATGATAATTGCAATTTATTTTTTTTTAAATGCTTCGAAATATCATTTTTTGTAAAATATTTCTGCAGATCCTCTCTCACAAAGGTGATGACCGGATGTTGCGAAGCCTAGAAAACGTGAACTTGATTGGTTCGTAGCCTTTAGAGGGTCAGGATGCGCCACTTGGACAGAATATTTTACATCAATTCAGACCTTTATCATATGCTATAAATCTCTTTTTTAAAATCCTCAAGTGCCGACTCTCGAAAGGTTAATTCCGGAATGGCGCTGAAATTCCAAAATTTCTAGCCTTAAAAATGAATCCGGAATAAACAGTAAAGAAAGGGAATCAGAAATTAACAAATGAATAACAATGTAAGATCAGATTTTAAAACAATATTTATTGAATTTTCCAGGTAGATTACAAAGTGTCATTAAATTACTATGATGTACTGTTGATCTTAATTAAATTACACATTCTCTTTATGACCATCCACACACGTGCATACACCATGATATTGTTCCGTACCGTAGCAGGAATATACTCGTTTACCGTGGGTCTCGCATTTACTTAGGCACGTTGCACCTGCTGTGGTATCACACGAACCAGCTAAAAAAAAGTGTATTTTATTCAATCTATTTTTTAGTTCTCCAGTGATCAATATATTATAATTTTTGCTTCCTTAATTATAATGAAAATATTGAAATTCAAATAAAAAGTACCAGTTAAGTAACGGAATGGGAAAATTTCAATGAAATAATCATTAACTTGCTGTCAATTTTTATTTTAAATAAAATGTAAAGTTTAAAATGTATTTAACATAAAATGTAATATGAATCTTCACTTACCAATCTGTGCAGTAGCTTGCATTGAGTACAAAGCAATGAGAATTAAGGCAGTGAATATAAGGTGCGTAAATTTCATTTTTTATAGACGGTTTACTTTGATATAAGCGCAAATCGAGATTTTTTCCTGCTATATATATGTACGACAGAATTGTATCGTGCCAATAAACGAATATTACTGTGCACGCATTGTCTTATCTTTATTTGAGTTTTTATTTTTAATATTTACTCAAATGTAGAAATTTTCCCAATTATCGGTTCAATAACTTCCACCAATTTCCTTGAATTACACGTGTCACTTAAAAATTTTACAAAAAAACCTTTGCAATGTAATTTCAGAGTTTTTTCTGCAAGAAGTCAAATTTAAGATATTTAATTCTTGAAAACAATGTGCTTTTGTTTATTATTGTTACAAGTTGTTACATCTGCTCAATTACAAAATAATTGGTATATATATCCAAATTACAAAAGTAAACTAGCAGAGGAAAATTTTTTCCTGTTTGCTGGCATGGCTCGAAATAATATTAATAATTAATCTCAACATAAAAGACGGAAAAAAGAGATAAGAGAGAATGGAAAGAAAAAAGGAAAAGTAAATGCTAGAATTGTTTTGCTATTTTGCTATTTAATTGTATTTTGCTTTTTTTTTAAGCATAAACGCGTATCTATAAGTTTATTAAATATTTACTGACTTTGTTTATGCAGCTTTTATGTGAAAAATTAACAAAGGAACCTGCTTATCACTTTCTAAATAATACAAGGTACTCGTATAGCGGTCGTGCCTAAAAAATTATGCAAACGTGCAAAACATGACGTGATTTTCCGGAAAATCATAATTTCTGACAGACATGATCAATAAAAATAAAATTATAGCTGTTATTAAATTTATTTTTAATAATTTTTTTCGAGAATTTTTATTCTTTTATATTTTTATTAGTGCCGTTAAACTAAATGTCATGTTTATTTAATTAACTAAATAATTGTTGTAATTTCGGTATTTTAGATTAATTTTTTGCCAACCTTCCTTGAAAAACGCGCAAAAAAGGGTGAACAAATCGAGTCCTAACAAAATCTTGCAAGAATAAATGCGATCGACATGTGGCTCTAATGGATATTGAAACCTCCATGAAAGTTTTTAAATCACAAGTGAAAAGATTCAAAGTACGAAGAAATGATCGTTCGGGTTTTTCGTGTCATCTTGTCGCTAAACGCGTTGGCGGGTCTTTGTAAGTGTACCCACGGCTTCATTAAATTAAATGCGCGACTGCGAGTCCCATTATCTCCCTGTTCGAATTCCCGACCCACGTGTCAAACGTTTTCTCTGTATCTTCATTACCAAACGTCAAATTATAATAAAAAAATTATTTTTCAATATAATTACCCGCGTAAAAAGCCATTCTATGCGCTATATCTTTGAAATATCTATGTCATATCTTCTAAAATTGAATTATTTAAACTTTAGTATAATTAGTAGAAGATGCTGCACTAATATGTAAATCGTGAAGCTCTTTCCAGCAATTTTCAGTGAAAATTCACTAGTTATAGCAGTTTTTCACTAATTCAATTTTAGATAGTAATATTTTATTTTGCCGAAAATGCTTCAGTCAGATATTGGATTAGTTTGGCTTTCACTCGTTGTCCAAAATTTTGCAAATGAAATAGACAACATTTTGCCAATTTATGTTGTTGTAACTAACTTTTAACTAAATTTTTGGAACTATCTTATTACGATAGTTTGACATATTATAGTTAAATTATGTTGAGGGCCTGACGTTATGAATTAAACAACAGAAGATCGATTATTTATGATTAATTTGCTAAAACGTAAACGATTTCTTCTTCGAATAAGTAAATTCTTCCAATAAACAGACTGCATGACAAATTCTAAATGGATTCATTAATTATTAGTTTCCATTTAATATCACAAGAAGTAAACAGAATTGAATAAATGAAAACGTTTCTAATAAGCATTAAAAATATAAACAACTAACATATTTATAATAAAATTCAGAGAATTCTACACTTCTAGTAAACTTATTAAGAAATATACCGAAGCAGAAATATTCTTCAATTTAAGTATGGATCTGTCTACTAACACTATAATAATCCATTTTTGTGAGTGTACGTTTTTATCGGTCGGTATACCGACCCATCAGTCGGATGTAATGCAATTTTTATTATTATTATTATTATTTCTTTTTCTTTCTTTTTTTTTTTTCATGCAGACTCCCAATTAAGCGTATCCCGTAGAGAGCTGCACGAGGAGGCGGCCGGGTGAAAGAGGCGCTCGGCGCGTGCAGCGGTGCCCGCGAGAGAAAAAAAAAGGAAAGAGAATGTTGGCGATCGCTCCAGGGGATTACGTAAGGAAGTCACGAGGAGGCCGAGGGGCTTGCGTGCACGCCTCGAAAAACGAGGAAGAGGAGCCCGTGACACGAGGCCGTGCGCGTGGGTGGGGGACTCTTTTTAGGGAGCGCGCGGCTCTCGAAATAGAGCTTCATTCATGACGAGGATCCTTTTTTTTCAGGGGCCCACCGCTGTGGAAACGACTGATGAGTCGATTTTCGTTTTGTTTTAGCGACATGGGATTTAGACGAGTGTATATGTTGTCGAGACTCGCGGAGATTTAAATTTCTACTGCGTGGGTGGATGCACTTTTTAAGACTAGACGTATAAGGTATTATGCAGTTGTTCATTAAGTAAATAAGGGGTATTGTTAAAATGTTATTTATTGCTTCATTCATTCATTTTTTTAGCGTTTATTTATATTGAATTGTACTTGATTTATACTTGAATTTAAGATAGAATTATAGCCGGATACAAATGTAATGAATTAAAAACGTGTATTTTAAAAAAAAATCTATATAGAAAAAAGTAAAAGTTTTTTTGCTTTAGTAAGTTAAAAATAGATTTTTTAAACCAACCATAAAGCCAATTACAATCATAATCAAATAATTTATGCACATTTTTTTAAAATAAAATTTGACCTTAGCATTTACCGACACGCCTATAGTATATTTAATTCATGAAATGAAAATAACAACGAAATTGAATGAATATTCGTAAGAAAGATGGATTCTGAAGCGTGCGCAAATAAAATCTTCGTCTTGGCATGAAAAATTATAATTTTCATCTGGTATTTCTCTTCACCTCGTCGTAAATCATTCACGAATCAATGCGAGTATAACAAATACCATAAAATCTCACGTGAAGTATCTACTTGGTAATACACCTTGCACAATGAAAATATCTCTATGCACGAAGGTATTTTACGTATCAAAAGGACAAATAATTTTTACCCTGAAAATTGCTACGGGGCAAAGTGAGCGACGATTATGGGATACTACACTGAGAGAATTTTTTTGAAAAAATTACTCTCTAATCTGGGATCGGAGCCACAAAAAATTACTATTCTGTATTACAAATTTTTCTACAATTCTAATAAATATTCTGTATTATAAATTTTAATAGAATTCTAGTAAATATTTTGTATTATAAATTTTGCTAGAATTCTTGTAATATTTGCTAAAATTGTAAATACGCACTACTAGAATTCTAATACAATTTATAATACAGAATAGGATTTTTTTCACTAAATGCAGTCTGTGGCTCAGTTTCCAGACGGGATAGGGAATTTTTATTAGAATAACAGTAATTTTTCCAAAACATTTCTCTCAGTGTACTACTGTGTTTACACTGTGGGGATAAATACCGGCAAACTTTCGCGAGGTCGAGCCGCTCGGCGTTCGTAACTCCGCCATCTGATTTACGTCGGGTTAATAATCGACTGTGGCCCAAGGGGATCGATCGCGAATGTCACCGAGGCTCTCGTGGCTCTCTTAATTCGCCGATTGCATAAGACCCCCGAGACGTTCCTCCGAAGCGGTAATCGCGTCGATTTTTTTTTTCAATTTTCTTCATGAGACGATTTAAGTGCCTTTACTCTTCTTCATTTTTTGCATCGATCGCTTCCTATCGATTTACGAAATTCTGCCTTTTTCTCGAGATTTTTTTGTAATGGATACTATGGTCTTTAAAATTCATTAGAACTTTTATATAATGACGTTTTAAAAAATTTATTTTTCTCACAATCGGCCATACAAATGTATAGATTTTATAATAAATTCATTTAGACTCTTATAAATGATGAATTCGTAAGAATAAACAATAAATTGAGTAATGATAATTATTATTTTGAAAATAGTGATAATAAAAATATGCTTCGACTACACTTTTTATTCCGTACTTTAAACCAAAAAATTGCACCTAATCAACGAACTTTAGCTTTATCAACTTGTCGCAATGGATAAAATCGCATCTTTTTTTTGCAATAACGAATCAATTAATTAGTTACCATAATTTCTTTTATTAATATCAATTACTTGAACATAATTAATCGTTTATTATTACATACTAACGCACATGAGCATCGACAGAAAAGATATAATGCAGTGGTAATAACACGTTTAATTAATAACAAATTTGCATCCGCGTAAATTTTAACAAGCTGCATTTTTATGCAAACAAAACGAAATCCTATATTTCTTGCGAACTTCATCATCCGAGAATATATAACATAATTTATGGCTCCATTTGAAAAACAACCTCAAGCTTTTTATTACCCACGGTAACTCGTCGATTACTTTGTTCTCTATTCCAGACAGTTCGAACTTTAGCCAATCACGGGGTTGTGCAACCATCCAGGGTCTCCCATAATTTTGTTCACAAATTACCCGTCACCTACATTATTACTCTACGTACTTCCTTCTTCGTCGCTCCCGTGCGCCATCCATTGCCTCCGATCATTCCGCTTAAACTCTAAACTGATATTCAATTCTGAAACCATTCAACCTCAAAAACTTGACATTGAATGGACGCCTTTGTGTACTTATTTTATATCTTCTGATTTGTATAAATAAATTTATTTATTATTATAATTGTACTAACACACTCTAAAGTTCTCAGTGAAAAATTCACTATTTGAATAAGTGTAAGGCTTTTTAAATCTGAAAATTTCACGGTTTAAATAGTGAAAATGGAGATTTACATTGTACACAATGAATAATCACTATTCAAAGAGTAAAAATTTTCATCTTTTCATATTTCACTTTTCAAATTAGTAAATATTCACTATAATTATATATTTCACTAAATAAATAGTAAATATTCCCTATCAACAATAATGAATTTACATTCGGAACTTTTAAGAGAGCAGGTCAAAATTAAAATGAATGAATTTCTTTTTTAAATAAATATAAAATAACGAGAAATATTCGTTTGAATTATGATTCTTTAATAGCTAGTTAAGTAAAGAGACAACAATATTATCGCAAAATTATAATTTACTTACAAAAATTACTGGCCATTTCAATTTTTAAGCGCTTCTTTTTAACTCTAGTTAATAAATGTATAAACAACAGTAAATAACAATAATAATCATAAACAGTAAACAATAAAAAAGTCCAGAATCGAACACTAAAATCCAGTACAGTCCATTTGAATCATCATCGCGTGGTAAAAAAGGAGGGGGTGGGGGTGCGGGATATGTATTTATAGATAATGAAATGCATGAGTGGAAAAACGGCGGCTAAAGCCGCAAGAGCGCAATTTGCCGGGGATCGAGCAGCGGCCTGCGTGCGATTGCATCTCGCATTGTTGCATCGGCAATCGTCGTCTTTCATCTTTTACGACTGCACACGTTAATCGCGGATCGCCGCCCCCCTCCCGATATAATACCCTTTTTTTTCATCACTTCTCTTCTCATGGGCATCGCGTTGATTTACTGACGTTTTATGTAATCGATGTTTTTTTTTTGTTTAGGGTACTTGAATCTTTAAGTAGATGCAGGAATTTTCTTGTTAAAATATATGTCATATATAATTTTTATTTATACGTTTATTTATATGTATATTTGTACTGGCAAGCATTCGCAGACTGAAGATTAAAGTCTATGAAAACGGTGGTTTGATATTTTTTTTATCTGGTCAATCTTAATTAATTATGCAAAATTAATTAACGGAACAGATGCGTTAACAGCCGATTCTTATCGTCTTAATAATTCACAATTACTTCATAATCGTTAATGTTTCACCTGCGAAAATCATGATAGTGTTAAATGCTTTATTTATTCAATGACTGTCGTTTCACAGTAAATTGGGGTGATTTACGTAGATGTTTCGGGAATAATTAATTACGATTTATTTTTTATTTTTATCTCTTCCACGTGACAGTGTGTTGTCATTATCTTGCATTATTAATTTATTCGCATGTACGTATATCAATATCAATGTTCAGATAAAAGTTTTATTATGATTAATATCGAAACAGTAATAATTATGTTTGTCAATTAAAAAGTGACTTTTAATTGAGCAATTAAAAGTAAAATCAAACAGAATACACTCAGAGAAATGTTTTAAAAAAATTACTATTCGGTATGACAATTTTTACTAGAATTGTAGATACATATTATTAGAATTCTAGTAAAATTTATGATACAGAATAATAATTTTTATTAAAACAACAGTAATTATGCCAAAACACTTCTCACAGTGTAAAAATGTATTCTTAGTTAAAATTAATAAAAATTAATAAAATTACAATAAATACGTACCCAATGAAAACAGCTATGATCGTCGACATTTTCATGCTGATAAAAGTGGAACGAGTGCCGAATTTGTGTGCGTTCGATTAGGAACTACTACTACTTGCGTCGAACTCTCCACTTTGACGTCGTTGCATACAAAGGCATCTGGTGAACGGCTTAGTTACAGGGTACCGGGCTATAAAATTGAACGTACATTTTTTTTGTGTGCGATCGAACGATTTTTGCGTTACTTTAGTGCTGATCGATATAGGCGTGCTTGATATTGCAAAAACTTATTGTCAACTTTGACACGGTGATTAATTTCTACGAGTTTTTTTTTTAAGATGGAGGTGTTTCCTTTACTACCGTTTAATGGTCTGTAAAAAATTGTTATTACTTTTTTTACGCGTTTAAATACCCGTAGCAATTAAGAGGTGTTTATAATTGAAAATTTAGAGCAACGTGTTTAAACGTAAATTAAATCATTAGTTTTACTGTGAGCAAAATTTCAAAAGAAAGTTTTTTTTAACTGATCGAATGTTTAAATAAGCTTTATAAAATCGCAGTATGCAGAATAATAAAGAAATATAATATGATACAAAAATTTTATCCTTCATCTAAAAATAATAGAAATTTATTTTTTAGTCAAGGTATTTGAAACACTACGATTTATATCAAGCGTTTATCATAACATTTATCATAAAATGAAACTTTTACAAATTGATATCGTCGATTGCACTGGTCAATTCTAGTCCGCTGCATTTAAAATGTCTGTTGCAAAATATTATAAGATTCAAATCCAGTATTATATCTCAGTTCTCACGAAAACATTTAAATAAAATTTATAATAGTTACTTTCACAAAGACAAAACTTTGAATAACTTCCTTACGAAACTGAACTGCCGAAAAAACGATGTACAAAATTATTGCATAAAATATTCACGGACTACTAATGAATTATGTAATTCCAATAGTTAATAAGTAAGTACTAACCAGCAGTTACAGCTAAACCGTATTTATTATTTAACAAGTAATTTATCAGTATTTTTCAGTACAACCAGCGGTTCTTACTGTAGTTCTCGCCCAGGCGTCAATTTTAAAAACAAAACTGCAAACTATTTATTACTTAACAAACAATAAATCATCAATTAAATAACCAATAATTCGTCAGTATTTTTCAGCAGCTGCAGCAGTTCTTACTGCAGTTCTCGTCCAGCAGACAGTTTAAAAAAAAAAGAAAAAACTGTAAACCCATCCTAACGTACATCCTAAAGTACTCTCCTAAACTATCCACAAAAACAAGTAAATTCGTCCTAAAACTACCCCCGGAAGAAAGTAAATTTCTCCCAATTGATAGCGGCTATGCAGAGCTCGCGGCGTGACACACGCGCCGAAAAAATCGTTCCCACCTTCGGCGATGAAGCGCGAGCCAGGATGGTGTCGGTGGGGTAAGACGCACGGCGAAGACAATGGAGCCCGGCGCGACTTTCGCCGCGAAAATGCCGCGTGAACCGGGCCGAGGACTTCCGCGCGGAGGATGCGTGTGGCTGGTGTTACGTGCGCGGTTCAAGTGGGACGTCGGCGAGTCCCTTCACGAGTGGCCGCGCGACTCGTACTGAGCAGCCGTGAGGCTCGACTGGCCCCGAGTGCCGGGCCCCGGGGACCCGGAGTGGGGGCACGGTGAACGCGCTCCGCGGGTAGCGAGCTTTCGCGGGCACGATTTCGGGGATGCAGGGGGCGAAGGTCGCCGATATGCGTATTTTGCATCGACGACCTGAGAAGATTATGTCCTCGGGAAATACACTCGAAAAAAAATTACTCAAAAATGTTACTTAAGTGGCAGACGAATCCACTAAATAGCACTGGAAAATCTACTTATTATAGACTGACAGAAGAAAAGGGAGATTCTGCTAAAAAATTGTAGGAAATTCTCCTTTTTTCATGAAGAAGGAGAAACTCATAATTTATGAAAAAGGAGGATTTCCTATAAGTTTTTACGAGAATCTCGTGTTTTTCTATCAGTGTAGAGTCAAACTTATTTATGTCGTGGATAAGCGGATCAGCATTTAGGATTAGTTTGCTTTTTCAGATAAGTAGATTATCATCTTCCAATAAATAAACAGCATGATAAATTCTAAATGGAGTCATTAACTATTAGTTTCCATTTAATATCACAAGAAGTAAATAGAATTGAATAAATGAAAAAGTTTCTAATAAGCAGAAAAATATTAACAATTAACATATTTATGATAAAATTCAGAGTAAATGCGTCCAATTGACATTTTGAATTTACGTTCGATGTTACCCGTGAATGAAGTTTGACTCAGTGACATAATCTCCACATGAAGTTTAACTCAACGATAAAGTTTCTGCATGAATTATCACTTAATGACACAACACCTTTATGATAATTAACTCAGCATTTTCATTCGTGAGTAAATTTTAATTTAGCGATACAACAACTGCATGAAGATTTTTTGACTCAACCATCAAACTGGAAGTCTGACTGAATGTCATAAACAGGGTATAAAGTTTAAATTGGTCAAGTGAAGTATAAATTTAACTTAAGGTCATGTGCACTAAGACATTAGTATGTTTTAAAATGTTAATTTAAATCTCGTTCTTTCAGGTTCTTATTAAAAAGGAGCGAAAAGTTTGAAAGTTTAAAACGATTCCTGTAGAAACAGTTACTTTTCATTCCAAGTTATGGGTATTAAAAAATGAAGGTAAAGTAGATTTACATACATAAATTTATTATTAAAAAGAAACATTACGAGAAGGTTAAAGTTTTAATATTAAGCATTAGCATTTAAAGTGTGGACGGTTATTAAATGGCGTATGATATAATTTGTAAGCGAATCCCTGCAATTAATCTCGCAGGTAAAAGAGTGTGAGTTTATTTACGTTAAATAACGAGAAACTTATTGCAGTAAGACCAGTAACCTCATGATATAAAAATACCCTGAATGTAGGAGTCACGTAATTTAAGGCTCATTTGATCCCAGTTTTCTCACGATAAAGAGTAATAAGGTTTAGAATGCTGTACAAATTGCTCGTCTATTTATCAAATTCTCAGCTACGTAAAAAAACTAAAATTTTAAACTATTTTATGAAACTGTTTATATACTTTTATATTTTAATTTGTTGTCATTAAACATCTGTAAAACAAATTAAAATATAATTGTTATATTTTTCGATTTTTTTATAGAAACAATAAAAAAAAACTTTATTTTAATATTTAATTGAAGGTGACTGACAACTACAATGCATTGCTTCAATAATAACGAAAGCTTATTTGCATACTGTAAAATATAAAACTGACAAGCATTAATTAGATGAATAATAACCTTTTCAGAAAGTAATTTCCTTCTTTGTAATAATATTTACATTTATCGATCAAATTACATGTACCAGAAGTTTCTTTTCCTTTTAATTGTCCTTCTGGCCATTACCAGTAAATCATAAATGAAGCTGCAAATTTACCGTAATAAATGACAATTTTTTCCTTCTTACTGTAATCGCGAATATAATTCGAACTGCGAGGAGTATTTACGACTTATCATTTATCAGATAAATTATACATAATCTTATTATCTGTGCATCATCAATTGTGTTCATGATTATAGTAAGAATGAAAAAAAAAACTATAATTTATTCGTAGTTTTCTTGCAAAATAAAATTTCACTGAAAGTGAATACTGCACATTATTTTACAAGAGTAAAGTAGTTTAAACTGCATAATACAATCAAATTACATTTACATCGATTGTAGAGTAAAACTCGATTCTACGTGAATGAATTTACGTACTATACAATTAGAGTGCAATTGTCTTATCCGATTTAGCATTTTATTAAATAATCAAAACAATCAATATGATAGTTTTGATAAAAATCAATTTTATTTGATAAATCACATCTCTTAAAATAAAAAGTAAATTTTCCTTTATAAACTCTTAAATTTCACGTGACAGTGAAAAACTACTTCGTGCCAATCGAACTAAAGTACCTCATACTTTATCCAAAGTAATAGAGCAACTTAATTAATTAAGGGGACCGGTCTGGATTAAATAAATACAAATTTTATTTATTACTTTTGATTACTGGAACTTTTTACACTTTAAGTACTCTCATAACTTAAGCTATTTATGCACTATTTATTGTAGGATCTAAACAGTGTTTTTTATCTCTATTATTGTTACATCAAAATATCTTAAATTTTTATTTATTTATCCACTTGCCGTAGCTTTTTTTTTCAGTACAATAACTTATATGTCAGCAGACCAGGCTTAAATTACTCTTCATAAATTGCACCTCAGATGTAATGGATCACTTTTCTGAAAAAAAAAAATAAGAAAAAAAATTATTGTATACACTTATGTGCAAAGTAATTAGTAAATAAAGAGAGAAAAAAAAATTGTTAACACTTACATGAATATATTAACTAATATTTTGCACGTAAATGTCTACAATAATATTTTTTCTTTTTTTTTTCAGAAAAGTGATTCATTACATCTGAGGTGCAAGTTATGGAGAGTAATTTAAGTCTAGTCTGGTGACATATAAGTCATCGTACTGAGAGAAAAAACTTCAGGACAAATAAATAAAAATTGAAAAAAATATTTATTTTGAATTTCGAAATTTTAGCCGAGAAGTTTGCACTATTCATAAATAACTAATCGAAACTTTGGACGCGCTTTTCTCGAAACACAATTTATCCAATTGGCAGGTAGCAGAACTTGAACCAATTACATTAGTTTTCGTTGAAATTTTAAACTTACTTTCATAATTTCATTATGCAGTGCACTAAGTACAAGATTTTTGATAAGATAATTTAAACTTCTGGCCGAAAATTACAAGTTTTTTTCGAATAATCGCCAATATGCAAAAATCAATATTTTTAAAAGTCTATACGTGTTATTCTAGCTATAGATTTGTAGATTAAGTGATTTTTTTCTTTTATCCTGGGTGTAAATTACACGTGCTATAAGTATAAAGACATTTAGAGATATCAGTATTTCTGCAGCCATTTTTGAACATTTTTACACAAAAATTTTTAATATTATCGTTCAATATATAGTTAATAACTTTCTTAAATTATTTCATGCTGTTACCTTCGTTTCTACATAAAAAATTACAAAAAAAACGTTTCTTTTAAGTCGGTTACCGTGGTGTTACCCCTTAACAAAATATTTTAATATAAGTAAAACTATGGTTGGTTAATATAACTGTTTAGTTAAATAAATTAAATGATTTTTTACATCGAATTTACACCAAAGTTCTAGTGATCAAAAGTGATGAATAAATTATTTATAGCTAATATACTTAAAACTGTATTTTTTTTTCAATTTAACCAAGGCTGGCCCCTTAATCTTCTTTATACAAGACAGTTACGATTTTTCAGCAACACCCTCCAAACTCCCGATCCATCCGGCCTCAACCTCATGGCTCTCCACCGAAGGAGGGCGCGAAAAAGAGAAAGAGCACTCCGCACGAGAAAGCAAAACCCGAGGTCCACGTAGCACTCCCAGTGCGCGCTCCCACCGGTTTTCCCCGGTTGCCAGCAAAAAAAAAATCCCCTCGTGGTTGCAGTCACGTGCGGCCGATCCCCGCTCGCCGCCGTGCGTTGTATATATAGTCGGGGACCAGCGTACCGGTAAACAAGGCGCCGAGACGCCTACGCGATCGCCCGCCGGGATTCCGATCGGGATCAAGGCTGCAACTGCTCCCGCGAGCGCCCGAACACAACCTTTGCACCTTCACCTTTATGACTCTTCTTTACTACGTGCACACGCCTACCCACGCGGTTGCATGCGCGAACGCACAAATAATGCACACACGCATTCACCTACACTGATAGAAAAAAAAGAGTTTCGTTAAAAAAAAAGGAGATTTTCATAAAAATACTTGTGGGAAATTATGCTTTTTTCATAAATTAGGAGTTTCTCCTTTTTATGAAAAAAGGGAATTTCCTACAAATTTTTAGGAGATTCTCTTTTTGTTCTATCGGTGTATATAAATTAAAATATAAATTAAAAATATTTTCATAAATAATCTTTAATTTATAAAAAAGAATATGTTATGGCAAATAAATATACGAAGATTTAACAGTTTATAATAAATATAGTTATTTATGCATCAAGAGACTAAAATAATCATTTATTACTCCCAAGGTGCATATTTATTTACATATCTACTTGATTTAACGGACTAAAATTCCTTACGCACAAAATATGTACGCAAAAGTTAGAAACTAGGAGAACTAACTTAACGAAAATATAAAACTAATAGTTCCTCGAGAAAGAACGTAATGATGTATTTAACTGATCAAAAGATTCAATTGATGTTATAATTTTAGGTAAAGAGTTCCAAAATCTTTGCACTCTACTGAAGGTGGAGTAAAACCCAATGTTGGAGCGATAATTATTTAAGATGGGTCTATGACATTTAATATTATACGTAATGTGCCTATGTTTGAAAAGCTGAACAAACTTAAAATTGTCCATCTTAATCATGTATAAGGCCACTTTATTTAACAAAAAATCAAATAAAATGTGTCTACGAAAGGCAAAGTATGTCTGTGACAGGTAAAATGTATCTATGAAAACTAAAACATATTTTAAAAAGTTTTAATGAGTCTACGGAAGCTAAAATGTATCTTTGAAGAATAGAACATGTCTCCGGAGAGTAAAGTGACTCTTCGATAAGTAAACTGCTTTTCCGGGGAGTAAAATAAGTCTGGACAATAAAATATTGTTTTACTCCCTCTGGAGAAGTAGACTTGAATGATTAGATTTGTATTCTTTTATTAATTAAACATTTTTATTATATAAACATAAAGAATATTGAAAATTGAAAAAATTGAATATATTAAACTAATATGAATATTGTATTAAAATAACGATCTTGAAAAGATCTTGAATTAATATTTAGATATTTATTAAAAGAGGCTCTTTTTGAATCTTAAAAAATCTTAAATTCGGACATAATAGAGATGAATCTTTTTATCGTGTTACTTTAGTCTGAATTATTTTTACGCACTGGCAATTACTATAACGCAGTCATCGCGCATGCACTGAGGAGCGCATACAAGTGCATTCGAGTGCACCTGTACAGATGCACATGCAAAATTACGCGCGCACCTTGGAAATGACGGGTACATAGTCGAGCTTCCCCCGTGAGGTGCGGTAATGAACAGGCTCGTCGATGAGTAGGGTTTAGCGCGCGCGCATCGTGAAAGCGCCAAGGCGAGTGCCGATTTGAGTATTCATGAGGCGAGGGTCGATGTTAATGCAGGAATTGAAGTGACTACTCGCTGAATGCACTTATTTCTCCGCGCGCCGATGATTACTACGTTCGAAAAGTCATTTGCGTGGGTTCGCGTAAACGGGACCGTATGAATGAATGAATTCGAGGTGTCGGTTGCGCGCGTACTCCGCAAAGTGCTTGTATAGTCATTCTCAGTCGCCGTTTCGATTGATCGCTTTATATATTGACGTGCCCGAGTGTTATTTCATTTGCTCTTTAGTCAGAGGGTATTCGTTTGTTTTCTTTCAGGTGTTTGCGGATTTTACTTTCGCGATTCTCGGAGTCAAATCCCTGTAAATGTGAATAAGTGATATTCGTGTTGAATTAGTAAATATACGCTTATTCATATTGAGATTGTCAATTGACGTGACTTCTAGATAAGAAATCGTAATGAGTGCGTATTTTAATGCGTTCTAGTGCTCATTATATTAATTACTTGAAAATTTATTGAAGACTTACAAGCTAAATCAGCTGGAGTGAAACAAAGTGAAAATTAACTCTATTGGAATCAAATTTTCACTCCAATTTCTAGTGAAATTAACTCCCTTGAAGGAGTAAAATAGAATGATTTTTTTGCTTTTAAGTAAAGCGAAAGCTAGAGACTTGTATTATTCTATTGCAATAACGTACCTTTAAGTGAATTTTACTCTACTTTAAAATCAATCTAAATCAATCTATTCATGTAGAGTTAAATTTGACTCCAATACATTTTGAAGTGAATTTAAATCTCTTTATTATTCATGTATAAAAGTGACTATTGCTTAGATCAGACTACCGTGTAAATCTGAAAATGTGAAATTTACTTGAAAATTGTGAATAGTGAAATTCAATACGTGAAAAGTCGTTCATATGCTAAATGTGTGAACGATTTTTCACATAAAATTTGCCACTATTTACGCTTTTCAAGTGAATTTCACATTTTCAGATTTAGGGAGATATTTTTTGAAGATGTTAGACAACGGTAAAAAGTTTCATTTTGAAAAGAAAAAAGAAGAATTCTAAGGTGATAGTCCGTAGAACCTTGAAAATAAGGTCGAAATAAGGTACAAAAGGATTTGTAGGTAGAAAAATTCTCACCGAGAAGATAATAAGGAGACACCTGTAATGCGCAGATAGTGCCTGGAGCACCATTCCTCCTTCAGAGTGTATATATGATGCTCTTGACGCAATCAAACTTATCTGCAAAGAACGAACGAAGCTCTAATGATATATGATATCACTGCATAGACTGTTTATGTCTATACCACTTTATTGCAATTTTAGCCGAAATAAAAATTTCGACACTTTCCCAGAACAGCAATTTTGAAAGAGGGTGATAATTTAATAGTGAATATACTTTTTTATGTTATGTGTATTTTAAATTTAATATAACTTCAAGTAAATGTCAGTTATCAATGTATAATCTTGCTGTAATTTTTTTTAGAACTGCACGTTTCAAAGATCCGTGGATATTGCACACATATTACACGTTTACTTGAGAGTTGAGTGTATAAAAACATGCTCATCGTGTCCCACGCAATGCAAGTGTATATTGCTTGTGAATGGCATTCACGTGTTAAGAAAAAAAAGTTTAAGATGTCAATAAAAATTTTATTGAAGTGTGAATAAAGTGTGCGAAGAAACTTCAACAAAAAAAAAACAAACACATGTATATATGTAACAGTCGTAAATGATACTCGCATTAAAATAATTGAAGTCGATAATGATTCATTTCAATAATTTACTCTTCCCTTTTTTTCACATTCATTTTTTTTAACACTATGTTAAAAATTTTTTAAAAATTTTACCATTTTTTTAATAGATGAGATGAGTATATTTACTTCAAATGCCACTTTGAATGAATATACGCGGCTTCGGATGACAAGGATGGCATGGGAAGTTGAAGTTGTCCTCATTGCCCGGACATGAAACGCCTGGAGTCTTACCTTTTTATCTTTCCAAATGATCGAGAGAGAAAATTGCATATACAGCACGTTGAAGAGTTGGAACCGAATTCTCCTTTATCGCGTCAATAAAAGTCTCGAATCGACGAAACGATAAAAAATTAAATGCAGTGAGGAAAGATTTAATGGTCGAATATTCAATCAATGCAGTTGTAAGACTCTTACTCTATAAATGGGCCAAACCATTTAAGTGTACTTCGAGGTTCGTAGGATTAAATCGTAACATGGGTTTATTACTATTATAATTTTTTTATAACTCTTAAAAGTATCAGACTTTATTCTAATAATATTCTGTTTTTATACTTGACGTGAATTACGTATTCGTTTTTTCTTAATAGAAATTTATTGAATCTTGGATTACTGTAGTCACAAATAATTTCATTTATTTATTATTTAGACATTGCATAAAGCGAGCTGAGCAGATTTGTATACAGCTAAAGAAAATATAAGAAATTAACAAACTAGAAATTATTGGTTATTGAATAATATAAATATTCTTATCAAATTATTACTTTTTATTAACGTACCACGTTATGCTGTAGTTTTTTTTATTTAATTAAATAAATAAAACAAAAATTTATACTTTGGACTTTTTTAAGTGAAATAGACACGAAGAAGAAAAATGCTTGAAATAGAATATGCACAATGATGTATACGTCTCTCAAGTGCATTCATTATTCATAAAATGTTTTTTAAATTCAAATGGTTATAGTCGTTAAATTCATAGTAGCCTTTGGTAGAGGTAAGATTACGTATACATTTATTATTAAAAATCATGAATAAAAATTTTTAGCTTATGTATCTGTATATCTCGCATTTTCTTTCATTGTTCATAGAACCATTCGGTCTGCCTTAAGTAATATAAATAAATATTTAAACGAAACTCATAAAAAAATTAAAATAATTACAAACAAATTATACATTCGGTATTCTTCGCTTCCACATTATTCTCATTCCTCGTCGTTTTGCGTTATCCCGAGTCATCGTACAGAGCCTCGTGTAAAATGAAAAATAAAAAATCCTACATAATCCCATCCGCCAAGGTCTCTGATGAGGATCAGCCGGGCGTTTCTCAATTTTCCTCATTGTCCGTCATTCGGTCAATATTTTCGAGTCGTTCCGATCTCGGCCGGCATCTCCACCTCCGCCCGCGAGCCTCTAATCTCCCGAGCAGATAAGCGTCTCGTGAAAGGAGCGGCGCACTTTTGCTCCTTTCGCGGAAACCCGGAGGAGTAGTGTTGCGCGGTTGGCTTTTTTTCTTCCTACATTTGCGAAAATTTTTTTTTCATCGTCCTTATGGAGGTGTATGACTTTATGCGCGCGATGAAGTTTGTTGCAAGCGTCCGGATACACGCTTGAATTTTCCGCGAAGAGCGATCTTGGATCTTATTTTATCTGTGGAAAATTAGAATTCTGCGATTAGGTATTTTTCAAAAAAAAAAAAAAAATTCTAGTAAAGATAGTTCTTACAATTTTTAAGTTAAATTTGAATATTGAATTTATAATTCAAGGATTCTTAAATTGATTATAATAAAATGAATGAATATTAAATTTAGAACAAAATATAGGTGAACAATTCATATTAGAAAATACATAAAGAAACTTTAAAATAAAATAATATAATGTTTTTGTTACCTAAGTGAAACAACAATTCTTCTTTAACATAAAACGCTGATTTTTTTATTGGAAGAAAGGACAAATTAATAATTTATATGGTAATGTAAATAATGTATTTCTTTGTTTCAAGTTATTTCGCAAGATTCGAAAGCAGCCGTCAAAATTCATCTTCGCTTTTTTCCTTACGGATCGGCTTTCGAATATTAACCGACCAAATTGGGAATCGCACGAGGCTGCATTTTACGACTGACCTTTCGAGGCGGTGATATTTCAATATGACGTGGGCTTGCGCGCTTCCGAACAAGAAAAATATTTCAGAACCATCAATTATGTTTATTTCGATATTTACATAATTCAATTTGTTTTCGTTAAAATCCACTTAAATGGTGATACAAAACTTTCAGTCATTTTGTAGCTTGGCTCTTCTTTATCACAAAAAAGAAATTATAATCGACCAAAAGCACAAAAAACTAGTTGATTACTTCGCGTTATTACACTTAAACGGTCAATCCTTGATTCACGATATTCTCGCTACCGAGAGAAAGTAAAGGCCAAAAGTCTATACAGAGTTGCAAGTAGCTCATCGTCGGGGCTGTTTGATTTAATTAGATAACTTCTTGTGCTGAATTCAACCCCCTCCTTTTTGTACATCGCTGATCATCCATTAAAGTATACAATATATACACGCGCGAATTACAAAGTGTAAAGAGATTTCGCACGGGCGGGGGACGTCCTTGGGACCCTCCGCCTTTCCATCCTCCTCTTGTGCTCCCCCTTTTTTTTCATTATTCAGCTTTGCCTCACGTGACCGGAGCGCATTAGAAAGGCAGCCGCACTTTGCGTCAAGCTCGCGGAACGTACGGTCCGAGCGTTAAATTCGTCTCTTTTTGCAAATTTCAAGCTTGCAAGCAGTATTACCAGTCAATGCTGTGAGCCCTCATGGAAAAAGTTTTCTCTTTTTGTTTAAAAGTGATCGAGAGTTTTAGAATAACAAATGTGCAAAAAATTTCTAATTGTTCCACGGTTTTTTTTTACTTTTGTGTCATGGTGAAAGACATTTGCACACTTTTCAAATCTTTTTACACATTTTTAACAAATTTAAGCATATTTAAAAGTTTATACGCAGATGATTTATACGTGACACTTCATTTATTCTATTTCATTAAAGGAAAATAAACATTATGAATTTAGTAAATTTCTAGTAGAATTTTTTTCTTTGTGATTTTAATTTAATAGGAAATTCCATAAAAAGAAATCAGCAGCTAATTTCATAACAGGTTTAAAGAATACTTAGGCTTAGTAAACTCTTTAAGTAGTAATCAAATGCTTGCAATAATAAACAAATATTTATTTCAGTTTTTATTAAAAATGTTTATTTTCTTTTAAAAATATTTAGCTTTATTTGAAAATGTTCAAAAATATTAAAAGGCTTTTGAAAGTATATTCAATAAAGAGTCAAATTTGAAAGTTTTTTAAAGCCTTTCTAAAAGCTCTTGAACATTTTTGTACATCTTTAAAACAAATATTTCCACTAGGTCCACAGAAAAAAATCAATTACCTAGGCATACTTTAATTAATTTCCCAGTACTGTAGTAACAAAGCGTAAAATTTAATTGTCAGGATATTTTGTGTTTAAGAAACATTGTCTGTACCTACTTCAACGGCTGTCTATAAAAATACAATATTCACAGTCTTCATATGTTTCTATGTCACAGAACGCACTTCGAGCATCTCATCTCCCTTGAAACGCGCAGTACCCCTCTGATTCTTACGATATCAAAAAGACAAACCAGAAAAAGGTTTTTACTATGCTTTTAAACTAGACCGTCGTCGGTATTATCGAGGACAGCGCCACTGTAAGCGAGGTCCCAGTACTGCTCGCAGTGGTGCTTCTTGAAGTGCTCGCGAGCCATCTTCTCGATGGGACAGACCTTGAACTTGATGTCGCCGAAGTTCCTGTGCTTGGTAGTGCCCTCCCAGACGAGGACACACTTGTTGGGCACATCAGTTGCCGTCCGTGTCCTTCACTTGGTCCTCGGCCCAGTTGATACGTCGCAGCATCAGCCTCTTGTACTTGCTGAGCTGCTTCGGGCCACCCTCCACTACTACTACGTTGCAATCGCGGAATAACATCACACAGCCAGTTAGATACAGTTGTTTAGCGTTTGTTTCTACTTTGAATTTTTTGGAAGCATTGTTAATTAGATCTCGTATTCTGAAAGACAAATTTATTCTTTATTATTTATTTGCGTTATTATATTTTTAATTCAGATCAAATAATTAATATGCGAACACTTAAAGTTATCATTTGATCTCAAATACTTGCACAATAAAAGTCTAAGGGAAAGCAGACAAACCTAAAGACAGCAACGTTTACTCCCAGAGTAGTGTCTTCTTTAATTTTTCTGGCCTTCTTTTCGCGTCTTTGTTCGGTAGTAAGTCGCCTGGCGGCATTGGCGTCTTCATGAGCTTTGAGTCTTTTAGCCATCTGCTGACGTACGTGAGCCTCAATCTTTGTTGGATCTTGTACAGCTTCAGTGCCTAAGACCCTCATCAGATTTGATATACGCAACTTTGGCTCAGGTGGTGGTTCTAAGCCTAAACGAATCTTTTCTTGCTCTTCTTTCCAGGCCTCTCGACGATTTTGACGTCTTAGCTTCTTACGCTCTTTCTTTGTCAGAAATACTGGCATGTACACAGACTTTGACGGCTCCGCTGCAAACAAGTGACTTATAAGTTATGAATACTAAAAGGAGATTGTACAATTTGTACAAGAAATTATGTAAAACTTTGTTAAATAAATTTTAAATTATTTCTTAAAATCCAAAGTGTATATAAATTTATGTAATTTTTACTTACTTGGAGGCCTCATTTGAGCTGGATGCTCTACTAAATTTGTTATTGTATTAACGTTAATAACTTTGTTAACGTCATCTACTGAAGTATTGTATTCTCCACTAAGAATTACAGAATCCCACCATTCAACATTTGGTACATCTTCATTTAGTGCTTCAGTTTTAGGTGCAATTAAAGCTAACTTTGTTGCTGAACTTATACCAGTTTTTCTTGCAATTTGACTTATTTCGTTTTGCAATTTCTCCAATTGAGCTTTTACTCGAATCCTGTCAGCAATTTGTACAAATTTACCTGGTTCATGGAATTTCAGAGCCCTCTTTCCTCTTACTGCTGGTTTTACACCTAGATTATAAATAATTTTTGAATATTTAATAATGTGCTAATATTATTTTAACACTATAATTTTTAATTTATAATATTTCATTATTACCTATTCTGTTATCAAAGAAGAAGGTTTCTTGAAAATCTTCAGCACCTTTGGTATCTTGCATCTGAGCTTTAAATTCCTCCCTTTTTTTGGCTCGAATATTAGCTTTTAAAGTAGGAACAACATGTGTAAGGTGAACTTCCTTACCCGTAATATCAACAGTTCTTCCTGATTCATCAAGAATTAATGGTTTAGGTTTATCTGCACTTGCTCCTCCTCCCAATACACCTGACTTTAATTTATTATGAATTTGCAGTTGTAATTCCGCAATTTTTCTGGCCTTATCAGAGTCTGTTTTACTCAAGAAACCTTGATTATATACTACACCTAGGGTTGAAGCCAAAGAATCTTTATTCCTTAAAAGAGGCCTTACTGTATCCATATCTTCCGGCCGTACTTTCATAGCTCTTTTACGTTCCTCTATTTCTCTTTGTGCTTTAGCCATGACATGATTGATCTAATAAAATAATTCAAGATTTTATTATTAATATTGTAAAGCATTAACTATAATTACTTTGTAATTCAGCGTTATGTAAAAATACTCACTTTATCGTCAGAAAGAGAAGATGGATCTTTTTTTGGATGTTCATCCTTGAGTTTACTTCGTTTTGAATTTCTATCTCTATCTCTACTGTCCTCGTGCGATCTCTTTTTCTTTTGAGCAGATTTGATACTGTCACATAGAGCATATATTTTTTCTGCCACTTTAGCAGCTTTTTTGTCTTCCAGAAGAGCTGATAATTTATCTACAAATAACCAGTAATGAATAAATAAAAAACTGAATAAGTAGATATTAAAAAAAACACTTCAGAACATTATTTGATAAAACTGAAGAAGACTGAAAAATAAAAATTAACTTTTTCATTTGAAACAGAGGTAATTTTAGTATCTGTATGCACCTGATTCGCAATAGGTACGAGATAAACATAAGAATTCATAAATTCTTTTTAACTGCCTCTTATTGATTACCAAAATAACCGACCAATTCACCTCGTACCTATTACACGTAACAATGCCTACAAGATCTCTGCAAAATAATACAACATTATCCTTGTACTTTACTCGGGACTAATGTGACCCTTTCGCAAGCGAGCAAAGTCTGAAGAAAGAACTCGAAAGTACAAAAGGAATTATAACAAACCAGCAGTTTTGCGCATGTGATAGCCGGAAGCGAGGCAATTGAGGGCGGTGGTGACGATGGAAGGCTCGCTGATGCCCAGGAACTTGGTGACCGTCCTCTCCACCTGGGGCTTGAGCTCCTCGAGCTCCCGCCTCGACAGGTGCGCCATCGCGTTCCTCTGGTATCAATAAAAGAAAAAGTAGCAACGAAAAAAATCACAAATTTATCGCCGCCGGCTCAAGTGTTCCCACACTCAAAGGGACCTCAGTCGCGGAACAACCAGTTTGAGGTTAGGTTTGGGACACCTACGTGTGCGGCTCGCTCGCGGACTCGTCGACTTTGGGTCGAAGAAGATCAGCCTGGCTTTTCACTTGGGGGATGCTGCCGCGGCCGACGGATCCTCGCGCATTTTCAGCAGCCTTCGATTGACCGAATAAACTACGCGAAGCGTGCCAACGATCGGTAGACAGTGGACACTGTATAGTAGGCGGTCGCACACTACATCTACACTGCACACATATATGAATCACACATATAAATATTATATATACTAACAACTCACTCAATCGATAACATAACCAAACAATTCTTCATTATCGCATGAGGGTACAGTAGCTTGGACGTATAGCAATAGTGTATATATATATATATGTTATACATATACATAGCATATGTTACGTTATATCTTATATTACTAAATAAATACGAATGAGTTTTCGATCAAATAGATGAATGAAGTGCTGAATTATGAAATACTTGAATTGAAATTTTGAATTCGCGCCAAAATTCAAGGTATTTTTTTTTTAGTTATTAAATTTGAATTACATGTTTATTTTTAAATAAAACAGTGAAATAATTGTGTGTTAATTTTTTAAATTAATATGCAAAAAAAAAAAAAATAACTTACGTCTATATATTATTCTATAATTTTCGTTTTAAAGTAAGTGAATGCTTGGATAATTCATTGAAATGTTAAATTTATAACTTTATAGTTGCAACATACAATAAATCAGTAATCATTTAAAATTTTAATAGACATTTTTTAGTTTTTTTAAATTAAATTTTACAAGGTACTAAGACGATTTTTTTTATCTTGCGAATGATTTTTATCCTCCTTTTCCTTTTTCTATTTATCAATTTTATGTTTTAAAGTAAGTAAATGTTTGGAGAATAAATTTTAGAAAATTCATCGAAATGTTAAATTTATAACTTTACAGTTGCAATATAACATAAATAAATAAGCCTTTATTTAAAATTTTAATAGACATTTTTTAATTTTTTTAAATTAAATTTTACAACGCACTAAGACTATTTTTTTTTATCTCGTGAAAGATTTTTATCCTACTCTCAGTTGTACTTATTAAAAATAAATTAATAGGAAATTTACAAAATTTGAAAAATATAAAAATACGTTGGCAGTATTAGATAATTTGGAAAAGTGATAAGATAAAAGTTTCAGGATGTTTTGAGAAAAAAACAATGTAGCAGTTTACTACTCGGTTTGCGGTTTTCTAATGCATTTCCGTATTAAAAAATATTGCAACTTTTTTCAATAAATACCCACAAATATCCTGTCGAATAAATGCATATATAAGAAAGAAGCGAGCCCACTCTGAGGTCTTATTGGAACTGCAATTCTTGCTGGAAAGTTTCAAAGTGCCACGTTAATTTCAATTTTATTTCGCACAAAGTTTATTTTATTTCTATAAAAACGCAATGTCGAATAAGAGGCCTGCCTCCAACGATGGAACTCCCATCAAAGAGGATCTTCCGTTTTTGTTGTATCGAATGGACGAACCCCTTTTTTATCCAAAGGGTGACGATGCAAAAGAACGAAGGTTTTTTCTGATAACCCCGGATTATTTGGTAAGTATTAATAAAACGTACTAATAATTTTCGCCCGAATATTTCACTGAAAAAAAAAAAATAATTCAACCATTTATTAATCTATACAAAAATAAAATAAAATTTATGATTATTTTATTTTTTAATTTTTCATTGAAAACACATAATAGTAGGTGATTTTTTATTCGTTCGTTATAATTTTTCTATATTTCATTGAAACTCTTTATTATAAGCCAATTAAGTGTTTTTTCATCTGCTGCATTAAGGCGCGAAATTTGAATTTTTAATTGACTTTCAGACTTCTTTAAAACACGGTCCATGTATTCCAACAGGAATTTTCTGACACTGGGACAAGACGTTTTACGTCGTCCATGTATTGGTGCATGCAGTACATTTGTATTTTAATTTATTTCTAATTAAACAAGCTTGTCTTTGACTTTCAAAATATTTTTTTAAATGCAAGAATGCAGACTGCGTTAGTTCTCTTATATCTAATGTCTTTGAATTTATAAATTAAAGATTAATATAATTGTGCCCGACTATTGGAACTTTTACTTTTATATGTCGGAAATAAAATCTTTAATTCGTTAAAAAAAAAAAACTCATAAATTTCTATTCACTACAGCCAGATGACATGAAGAGCAGAGCGCCGCAACTTTTAAGTCAGTATCCTTCTGATCAAGACGAGGGTCGCAGGGTATATCTCGGAGACATTGAAAATGCTTTACTGAGAATTCCTTTAGATCAAGTGCAAGCGGTCAGTCGTTCTGAGCAGTTTTCACTGCTTTTTCCCGTGCATCAAAAAGCGGCCAGTCGTTTACTAAGCATCTTCTTGGGTTAGTCAAAGATACACATAATTTCGTCGTAAACGACGACCAATAAAAAATTTACTGCATTCGAAAGTTGCTTTGAAACGGAGAACATTCGAATGCAAAAATCTTGTACAAAAAAATTAACGAATTTTTCCGTGTAATTTGCAGATTTAAAGACTATTAATGAATTTATTAAGTTTGCTGGCTACAGCCGCGATCGAGTGAATTGCCAGCTGTTCGCTTATGCATTCTCGTCTGCCCTGCTACATCGTGAGGATACGAAGGATTTATGGGTGCCCACGTCAGCCGAAGTGTTTCCAGAAAGATATGTGGAAAACGAAGTTGTTGCGGACTGCCGAAAAGAGGCATATCTCTATGAAAATCCTAACGATCGAGTAATAAGCCATTTATTATTTAATTAAACAATTATGTGTATTCATTTAAAAAACATAAAAGATTTAAACAATTTTTTTTTGTTGACAATTTTTTATAAGAAAATTCTTCTCAAATCTGGAGAATTTAAACAAATTTATTATTTAATAAATTCTATTACAGAATGGAATTAAAATATAAAACTTTAAAGATTTGATAAAACTAGTCTGGATTGGTGAACTTTGACTGAACGCATTAATGGAATTGTTTTTATTAGTCTCCAGTGGAGATACCACCAGATGCAACTGGCAACAATAGTGATCCAGAACATCGCATGGCTTATTGGAGAGAAGATATCGGTAGTAAATCTTCAACACTGGACTTGGCATTTGATCTATCCTTTCCAAGGTCCTGAATTTGTCGTTAGAAAGGATAGGAGAGGAGAACTCTTTTACTTTTTTCATCAGCAAATAGTCGCAAGGTATCTCGAATTTTACGACAAAATTATAAATAAACATATTAAATTACGCGATTCTACCGCCTCGCTATTTTCAAGTCAAGTTTTCTTAGTATTAAATTTTATTTTTTAAGTAATTTTTTATCGAGCCAGGCCAAGGTACAGGGATATTTTCCTCTGCTAGGTTACTTTTGTAACTTAATTTTGCATCCAATTATAATCTTGTAACAATGTTGTAATTTTGTAAAAGGGACTATGTCCGTTTAAAATAGATAAATGGTAATATTATTCTGCATTTTAATCTCTTATAGATACAACGTAGAACGAATATGTAACAATTTAAACTTGGTGCATCGTTTGCTGAACTGGGACGAACCAATTCCAGAAGCTTACTATCCTATGCTGAGCTCCGACGTTGCTGGCAGGGAGTGGCCAGGGCGTCCAGCGAATATGAGATTGAGTAACATAAATCGACCAGATGTAGATATCAAGTTCGACATTGAGGATATGAAGCGCTTCAGAGACAGAATTTACGAAGCCATCAATAGAAGATCAGTTATTTCCACTGGCGGCAATTCAATTTCGCTCAATAATGACAGGGGTATCGATATTTTGGGTAACATGATCGAAGCTTCTATTCTCACACCGAATGCAGAATATTACGGGAATCTCCATAACATGGGCCACACTGCACTTGCTTTCATTCACGATCCGCAATACAGATATCAGGTAAATTTCAAATAAAATTATTTGACCCTTTAAATAAATGAAAATTGTCTGAATAATCTATATCAATAGACATCTAAGATGCCTGCACCAACTTTTTCCCGACTATAATCTTTTGAGGTTTTTAGGCATAATTTAAAACCAAAAATAATCCCTTGAAATTATGAATTTTCAAGTCCTTTCATTTTTTTCACTTCTTTTTGGTTGATCATGTTATTGCAAGGATGCATGATGATTTTGTGTAAAAGATAATTTGTGATTAAATTTTAATTGTAACAGCAACCCGCGGGAGTAATGTCGGAGGTCTCCACAGCAATGAGAGATCCCATTTTCTATAGATGGCACGCATTTATCAATGACATGTTCGAGGAACACAAGGATTCATTAGGACCATACAATACCAACGCCGTAAGACAAACTTCATCTTATTCTACTTTTTACATACTTCCGCTATTATTTTACCATTAAAATAATATCGGAATCTTTTTGCAGCTGCGCTTCCCAGGAGTTGAAGTGACAAACGTAGAATTATGCTCGTTCGAAAATGGTACCTGCAGAAACCAAAAGAATACTCTGCACACTCACCTAATGAAAAGTGACATTAACATGTCGCGAGGTATTGATTTTATTCCAAGAGGTCCAGTTTTAGTGAGAGTAACTCATTTGAATCACGACGAATTTGAATATAACATTGAATACGTCAACAGCACCCAAAGGCAACTGTCGGGTACCGTACGAATTTTCTTAATACCCGTGACCGGATATGGTAAATATCCATTAAAACTGGACCAATCAAGACGCCTGGCTATTGAAATGGACAGATTCATGCACCCACGTAAGTAAAGTTGTAAAAATGTTATTTAATTCGCATTGAATATGGAAAATAACAATCATTGTTTCAGTGCGACCTGGTAGGAACAAAATATACCGAAGGTCGACCATGTCGTCAGTGACGATTCCATTTGAGCAAACCTTCCGCGATTTGGATTCTAATAGACCGGAGGAAACCCAATACCGAGAGTCTGACGCATTTAACTTTTGTGGATGTGGCTGGCCTCAACACTTGCTTGTACCGCGAGGTACTCCCGATGGTTATCCTATGTTTTTGTTTGCCATGATTTCTGATTTCACTATTGATCAGGTAAATTTTAGGATTTTCTATACCGATTCCTTTTCTTCATCGATACTCAATCGAACATTGTTATATTCCTCATTTTTCTACGTTGATAGGCCGATTCAAATGGATTCACAAACACGGATACGTGCAAAGTTGGTTTCACCTTCTGTGGTGCGAGGGACAAGAAGTATCCTGATAGTCGTCCAATGGGTTTCCCGTTCGATCGCCCACCTCCATATGACGCCGGTTCAATCGACGCCTTTGTGACACCGAATATGGCCTTTAAACGTATCACCGTTTACCATTCAAACGAAGTAAGGCAGGGCAGACTTTTAACTGACAACCCGCCTACTACTTTGAGGGCAGTTCGAGAATCTGAACGCAACGGTTAATCCACAAGGAGACCGAGATTTTGACGTAGAGCAGATCTTACTTATTAATTTTCACAATATAAATCTATAACTTTATGAATGTATATCTAATAAATTTATGTGAGCAGATTTAAAAAGTAAAAAAAAATATTAAAACGATGGACTTGTTTTTTTTTATGATCTTAGTCATATTAAAAGTAAAATTCTTTTTTTATTTTAGTACTTTTCAAACTTAACTAATTATTTAAAAAAAATCTTTACAGTTTACTAGACTAATATAATGTACAAATTCGTATAACAAAAGTGCGGGCAAAAACTTAGTCCGTATTAAGAGTTAAAGCAACACCTTGTAGTATCCAATGAGATGTATGTTCTGATGTGGCCAGATCCGCTTCAAACACTAAGCCTACACCCATGGCAGTTTCGTCTACTCGATGTCGTGTAAACAGGCGTTTTGATGGTATTCTAAAATTTTAATGTAAATAATAACGTTTAATGAATAATTTCGTAAATAATTCCGTATCATATCGCGTTACAAAATGTTAGACAAATTTTATCATTGAACTTACTAAAAGTTTCAATCGATGAGATTCGATAGGTATGATAGTGAGTATCGGCAGTTCTTCTATCAGCACTTTGGGGTGCGATCGTTTGAGGCATCTTTCCTCCAGATCCCACCGTGCACCTTCCAGGTACAGTCCTTGTACGTAGCAACCCTTAAAAAATTATGAAACGTAAATTGATCACTGTGCAACCTATAAAATGTGAAATTCACTTGCAAAATGTGAATAGTCACATTTAATCCGTGTAAAGCTGTTCACATAAAATTTGTCAGGTATTCACATTTTCCAAGTGAATTTCACATTTAGTGACATTTAATACCTGAAAAGCCGTTCATACCCTAAATACGTGAACGATTTTTCACATAAAATTTATCACTATTTACATTTTTCAAGTGAATTTCATATTTTCAAATTTAGAGAGCAGGTTTCGTCTGAACTCACTTCTTCGGGTCTTTCTTCAACTTCTTCAGCTTTGACGTATTGTGAAACTGCAGTGTATATAACCGATCGATCCAAAGGCCAGTTGTTTTTCCTGCAAGCCATTTGCACTAAAGCAGCCAAGTACGTTTCTGGGATGTGTAATCCTGATAGCCAAATCACGATTGGTTCATTACACGCGGACTATTCGAAGAATGCAATCATTGATTAAAAATGTATTTTTTATTATTAGCAATGCCAAAAATTAAGTTAATTTATTGCAAGTAAAAGGTACGTACCCAACTAGTGTACTGCTCGATTCGTCGTAGAAAATGTTCCATCCAGCCTGCTAAATTTTTTCGGGTATCCGGCGCGAGTCTCGCCCACTCTTGAGGTAGCGCTCCATTGTATAGAGCGTTTGATATGCTTTCTAAAACTGCGTCCATGCCAATCTCTCCGGCAATCGCCTTGTCGTCAAAGAAAAATTTTAGTATTAATTTTGTTTGCCTAGGCGAATGTATTAGATTCGTTTTTTTTGCTCGACTTAAAAAAAAGGTTACTTTTCTCAACTGCTGCAGAGTGTCAGTCATCTTGCGGATTAATATGTTGAAGCGCTTCGAGTTCTTGGAATAGCACCACAGTAGTTGGCGATATCGACAAACCAAAATTTCGTTTGATCTTCACCATGTCGTATTCTGATGGGAGTTTACTCAGGATTTCCTTGGCTACGTTGTCGATGAATTCTTCTCGACTCACACCCGCACCACCAACAACTATGATAAACAAAATAGCATTGAACATTTTCGTTTGAAGATCATAGATCAATTACATGTCACATTCATGCATAATTTATATGCGACAATCTACAAAAACTACTACTGCCACAACACCTAAAAGCTAGAAATATTTACACTTACAATCCTTGTTCAAACAAGCTGAAATATTAGTTTAGAATTTAATATGAATTAATTAGTTAAACAATGTATGTCTATGATATAAAGGCATTTTAAAAGAGAATTTACCGGTTTGTGGTTGAAGGTCGATGAGATGTAACCACATTTCTTTCGTTGCTTGGGTGAAGTAGCCAATCTCAGCATTGGGATGCAATCCAAAAACTTCGGGTGAATTCACCAGTGGCAGCTCGTCGATAAACTTCATGTATTCTTTTCGACTTCCCAAAGGTGGCATCACATAATCCACGTGTTTGTCGTGGTAAAAATGAAATGGTTGGAAAGCATCGAACAGAAAGTCACCGAAATATTCGTCCATGTAGACCTTTGATACTCGACGGTCGTAGTTGTCGATCACTCGGCCACCATACATCACCTTAAAAGATTTCAAAGTTAATGAAATAATCATTTTAAAAGCACAAGTTTAACTACTTCAAACTTAAATAAATTGTAAAACACGAGAACTGCATTTCGTCGGTCTGGAGCAAAAACGCGCCATCATGGAATCCAGTTAGAAAAGGTGCCATTCCGGACATCAGATGGAAAAGTGCCATCTTGCACTCCAATTGGGAAAGGTGCCATTTTGAAGTCCGATTGGGAAAGGTGCCATTTCAGACTGCAGTTCAAAAAGGTGCCATTTTGGAGTTCGGTTGGGAAAGGTGATAAAACATTCCGAGATGGCACCTTTTCGAACTGGATTGCGAGATGACGCCTTCTTGCTCCAGATCGACGATTTATGCAAAATAAAAATTTACCTCCCCTATTAAGTATTTTAAGCTGTTCCATGGAATTCGAGTTTCATGCAGCATAAGATTTTTTGTTAAATATGTATCCAGAATCGTAGTGCACACATTGTAGTCAGACTCGTTGAAATCGTAGTTGATGTTCCAGCCAATTTTGTCGTACTTTCTTCTTTCCTACAAAGCATTTGGAGAGTCGCTCATTGTATAATTTATTGAAACTTATTTATTACACAAATGAATGAATAACAATTTACTTGAACTACTGCGTGGTAAAAGGCTAACACGTAAATAAGGTGTTTGTACACAGGATGATCACAACACTCCACAACTTGTTCAGCCATTTTGAAGTACGTGTTCTTTAAGTTCAACTTTAAGCCATTCGGAGGTTCGGTAACAACTGTAAAATTTAAAAGTTTTTAAAATGCCACAATCATTTTAAACCTAGATGTACTCACCTTTCAATGACTGCTGTAAAATGCCGATAGGAAAGTTTGGACTTGGATCAGTAGTCAACCATAATCTAAATACAGGATGGTATTCGGGGATGTTTTCCAATATTTTCTCAAGTTCCCTAGTAAATCGAAGTAGCAAGTGGCAATTCTGCAACATCAGCCATTGTCCTCTTGCAACAGCATTTTCAAGTAGTTCCATGGCAGCCTAGCAGTTAGATATATTTATTATTAAATTTTAATATTAAAAGACATTTGATATTTTATACATGAAAAAATATTGGACATGCCTGTTCTTGTCCCTGGCCAAGTGACAGATGCCTAAATTTTCCACCTCCGCAGCCATGTTTCTCAGCCAACTTAATTAGTTCGTTGGTTGGATCAGAGCCAGGACTAAGTACGAAAACAACGGGCATGGTAGGTGTGCTCTGCTCGTAGATTGCCTCGAGACCAACGTTTGGAGGCGTTATATACTCCTCTCCCATAATGTCGCTGATGTAAATAACCACTGCACGGTAGACTCGATCTACCCGGAAGCAGCGCAATAACATCAGACGCTCAAAAGGTGTCAACTTTTCCGAGTAGTTGCAAGGAAGTTCAACCGATTCAGGATGATCCAAGTCAAACCACTAATCAAACAACAATTAAATTCAAAATTACATCGATTCTTTCAATTCAAGATTAGATCAGAGGCGAAGGTTTACCTCTCTCCACTGCATTTCTTCGACCTGCACCTCGTCCGGTAATTTCGAAAACTTTTCAGGAAAGTCATTGGCGAGTTTGAGTATATCTTCCCAACCAGTGATGGACAGCCAACCATCAGTTGGATTAGCTCTAGCTGATCTTTCAAGGGACACGTTGCCTTTGATAAAGTAATCCAACTCCATCTGGTTCACATTCTCCAGATCTTTCTCTATTCGCGTGCAGATTTGGAAGGAAAAGAGTAACTTGTGTCGCTCGAAGATACCGGTGCAACCGTAGTCGTACACATTTCTTGTGAGCATCTTTGTCACGTTCTGCAGTCGTCGTTTGATGATGGCATCAGGTAGTGCTCTCTTCAACGATTGTACAAATACCTATTCAAAAAATTTAACAATCACGTTTACAACCAGTCACAAGTCGTTTATCTAAATTTTAGATTCGATTGTTATCAGCATTTTTACAACGATTTAAAAAATTATCAGAAAAACAATATCATATTCATTTATTATATAAGTAAAAGAGAAGTAAAGTTAAAGCGAAGTGGAAAAATACCTCGAGATAACTGCTCAGAGAGTATTGGTACATAGAATTGACCATGGCCATATCAGCCAGCACAAAGAACAAAATTGCCCCACGTTTGGCTGCTGGTCTGTAATCCTCTCTTAGTCCGTCAATTTGCTTAGCCGTGATCACAGCTTCTGCTAGCTTCCGGGAAACTTCTTGAGCGCTGGACTTGGCGTTCTCTAGAGTCTGAATGAGGTCGATATTGTCGAGCATATTGCCTTGGTTGCTTGCTATTTCTCGTAGTAAACTATCCTCGAGCTGCTGCAACAGTGCCTTATGCGCACTCGTCTCCATGATCAAGGCCTCGCGCTGCTCTTCCACATCCGGTCGCTCAGTTCGTACTACTACTGAGAGCAACTGTTCCTCTAGACCCTTCAATGTCATTTTAATGGTTATTTTTATTTTTTGTGCATAAGTGTTTACGACTTGGATGATCAAAATGCTTACACTTGTAGTGACCATGTAGTTGATAACCGCAGCTTTGGCGTAAATAGTTGGATTTAAAATGGGATTTGAGTGTTTTGTCATGAGATAGAGCCTGAAGCGTGAGTCATAATCAACTTCTTTGTCTCCAAGCATAATGAAAGCACGACCTCCAGCGACTGAAAATCCAGACGAAGTTTTACTAGTGTGGAAATATGCGATGGATTAAGTTATAAAATCTTATTCTTAATTTTTTGGTTACTAACTTTGGATATTTTTCATGATAACATTGTCAAGGACAGGATCGACGTAGTCCACATCCTGAAATAGCACTGGAAACCCGTACTTTATAGCAATCTCGACTTGCTTGATAAAGTCAGAATCGTTGAACGTTAGCAATTTCATGTTCGATTTCTCTTCTCGTTTCTTGATCCATTTAAACGCCTGCTGTTGAGGGTCGATACATAATGGAAATCTTGATGCTCTGACTGTGAGAATGGCATTTTGAACTGACAGTTCATCAGGTGGAAGTCCTTCAGAATTCCAACTACGTTGAACGATCATTACATTTAAGATTAGATTAATGCAATATTCCAAACTAAAATGAATGGTTTTGTTTAATAAATTAAATTAAATTATTAACCCGCTGATTTCAACGTCGTTACTGAGTTGACTCTCTATCCTAAATGGCTGAGACAGCGGAATTTCCTTTTCCAAGACACTTTGTTGCCAATCGTTATACAGCATTTCTATGCGAAATTCATAAGTGAATGGACCCATGTAAGCCAAAAATCCAGAGGAGAGTAAACAGTTGCCCACTATTTTGTCCATCTCATCATTTAAAGATATAAGTTCTTTTTTCCAGCGCTCGTTTTCAGACGATAAGCCACTAATTAAAATTACAAATTAATTTTAATTAGCAAATAAATAAATAATTTAAACAGTAGACAATTTTCTACTTAACAGAATTGACAGAATTAAGTTGATTAATAGAAGTTAAATAAGTAAGAAGTTTAAATTACGTTATCAGTTTATCTGCAGCAATTAATCGTCTGTGCAATAATTCAGTTTCTTCTTGCAATCTTTGTCTTTCTCTCATTGCAGTTTCGTATTTATTATTGAGATTATCCAATAAATTTTCCAGCCTGACAATCTCGCGCTCCTCCCTTTCCAAAGCAATTCGTGCCCTCTCGGACTCAAGCTCCAATTCGCGAACTCTGTCAATTTTTGGTTTCACCTGTTGGTTCATATTATTACAATTAGAAAACGTCACTAAAAGTTTTACCGAATAAGTATTATACTAAAATAACTAAAACTTTTCTTAAATTTGTTGGATAATTTACGTACTTCTCGATATACTGTGCAGTAGTCCAACACTGCAAGCACAAACGTGTAAAGTCCATATCCGGCTTTACTGATGGTCTTCATCTGCTCCATCTTGGTTGACTTTTTCAAATGAGTTTTCACCATCTGTTGTTGCTTTAAAGTGATTTCGTCGCAGTTCATTTCTTGAAGATTTCTCAAGAAATTCGGATCAGCCATCATACCCTTAGCACTCTTCCACGATATCTCTTTCAAGCCTCTAATGATAGCGACGCACTCGCAAACCACTTGCACAGGCTCCGGGGGAGTTGCAAAAGACCTTAAAAACGAATAATTGTCAAAGGGTGAATAAATAAAGCAAAAGTTAATGTAAATAATTTAATAAATGCAGTACCTAATTTCGGTGATGTCAGACTTGTCTAGTTTTGATAGAGCGTTTTTCGCGCTTTCAAGAGCTGGTTGAGCATCTGCAAGAGCTTCTCTAGCTTCAGCTGACTCTTTAGCGATTATCTTATTTCGATCCTCTATTTCCTTGCGCTTTTCTTCGCCCAGTGACTTCTTTTCTACTGCTATCTTAGTGCTAGCGCTAATCTCCTGCAGCAGAACTTCGCAGTTCTCCGTTTGCTCTGTAACTTTGACCCGCTGAACGGCTAGCACAGCATTCATTTTGTCCAGATTTTCCGCAGCATCAGCGATTTTTCCGAGACCACCGGATAATCGTGAACACTAATTTTTAAACAGGAAAAACAATATAATTCTTTGAAAATAAACGAACAAGCTATACTTTTTTTTTATTTCTTTCAACTTAACTCACTTGAGCTTCGATATACTGACGTCGTTCGGTTAATAAATTTATGTAAGTTTCTAAAGCATCGAGATAGTGCCTAGGAGTGACATAATTAGGCCTTCGCAGCTTTACGAGGAAATCGTGAGTGTATTGATTCACGGACATGTGAGCATGCACAGCATGGCGAACAACAGATTCTCGATAAACTTCTGGTATGTACGGATTCTACAATGTGGTTAACAAAAAGATTTAAAAATGATCGAATTGATTGAAAAGTTGGCAATTCGGAACGCTCACATCTCTAAGAGTGACATTGGCGACGGCAAGTAGAGCCTGTTCTGGCCACGGGAAGATCCAGTCGATGGTTGTACTGTTGACTAAACCAGGATAACTCCTGCACCGAGCGCGTAGAATGTCACCCGAAGGACTCATCGACAAGGCGATTCGCAGATTCTCTGTGCTTCTTTTCACGAAGAATGCCCAGACATTTTCTCTAGATAATAACGATTATTATTTTTCTATGAATTTAAGTTAATATTCAAAAGAAACTTTCTACACTGATAGAAAAGATCCTTTGATCCAAAGCCAGTGTCTTTAATATAAAGCCGTGCGCATTTAATATAGTCCAAAGGCGTAGGTATTAGATGTAAAGAAACGGTGCATTAACTATTAAGCCATCCACAGGATTTTTGTCAGTAAACATGATCGCGCATTAACTATTAAGAAATATTTCTTGAATGCTAATGCACACTTCTTTATTTCAAATACCATGACAAAATTATTTTTTAAAGCCGCGAAGACTTTGGCTTAAAGAATCTTTTCTATCAGTGTAAAGTTCTAACTTTGTGACTCCAAATTTAGCTTCCTTAGATGCATTTCTGCAGCTATTTACGATTGCATCTTTCTCTTCGTCCGTAAATAGTGCCGATACAACACCAGTGGTCAGTAAATTGTTAATGATTTCTAGAAAGCTTTCGTCCACAACTTGCTCATCGGTGAATAAGAACACTGACTTCTTATTACTAACTCCGACGAGTGACAATAGTTTCTACAGAAAAGTTTAATCGTAAATGCAATTTAAATTGAAGCTGTTAAATAAAGGCGGACCCACTGGTACCTTCATGTCTTCGCGAAAAGCAACTTCATCGTATCCACGACTCAGTGCCACCTCAAAAAGCTCACAAGCTGCAGCAAAAGATGCGAGTTTTACAGTCGATCGTCGACCACTACCGCCGACACCAACGACAAGCGCATGTCCTCGTTGCATTCGCAAGGTTCGGTGAACTCGCGTTAAATGCTCTAAAGCATCATTGAACAATACCATGCTCAATTTTCCTCGACGCTCATTGTGCTCTTCAAGAATCTGGACGCATTGTCAAATTTGAATTTTATTTTTACTCCATTCTTAAGGGAGACCGGAGCAAAACAGATACTCCGAGCAAGCAGGCAGCTATTATTTTTTATTTATCATTTAAATATGCATTATATTCGTTTAAATAATATTGGAAGGCTGTAGTTGCATAGAGATATCCAGTTCCTTTTTTTCAAATTTTTCATTAAGTTGTCCATCGTGCCCGGGTCTCCCCTAATTATGCAACTTTCATGTGAACCAACCTCCATAAAAAGATTGAATACAGCCTCGTAATCGAGCAAATCCTCGTAGTATCGTGGTTCATCTTCACTGCAGGCATTTCGGAAATCTCCAAAAAGCTAGAGGATTCCGTAAAACGTAGCTGATAATTTCCGGTTCGTCGTCCCACAATTGATTGAGTTTCTCCTCCATGCATTGATGTATGATATCCAAATCGTTGTTCGATATGAGCCGATCGCAGAAAACCCGAGTGTACTCGTTCCGCCATAGACGAATGAACTGCTGCACCTGCTTGAAGTGAATTGGTTCACTTTGCAGCAAACCTGCTGTCACCCTCGATAAATCACGCATATTGAAGATGTAGTGGAATTTTGAAGGCGTCGGGGGTAACTCCACAATGATGATCTGTGTAAAAGAAAAAAGTAAAAGTCTTACTGATAATGTTAAGATCCAAAATTTTAAAGAGAAATGTAAGAAAATGTACCTTATAAAGGTCTAACGTAATTCTTATTATATCATCGCTGATTTCTTGAATTACTTCTGGGAAAATTTCGAGGTGACCCGCTAAAATACTCTTGTAAATGTAGTGCAAAGTATCTTCGTGAGGAAACGTTACGTTGTACACGGCGAACATCGATATAAATCGTGGATCTACGTCATGCCTTCCACCACCAGATTTCCCCATTGCTGCCAGGAAACCTGAAAATAACAGTTTTTTTTTATTACCAAAATGATCAGTCCACTATAGGTGTAGGTTTTAATTTAATTAATATTAGAAGATCTATTCGTACTTATATCTTTAATACGTTTCCAATTTAGGTCTTTTCCTCGATCGTACATTCCGCCTCTTTCAAGCAGTAATTTCAGGAGTGCAATTGGCTGTTGAGTACCATAAGTATCGACCATCGGCATATTCATATCATCAATGAAGATGATCAATCGCTTGCCTGGAGGTGGACCGTATGTGTCCTTCGTTCGCTTTTCTACGACGGATTCAATGTTTCGTTGAACATCCAATGATGTCGTTCGAGACGAAAAGTTTATGGGTAAACTGTTCTGAAGTAGTAAAAGTAAATTAAGCAAGTTTTTTACGCTGGATTCATAAGATTATATTTACTATCAGAGTACGTACAAACTTTTCAGCATTCAGTCGCCTAATGAAATCCATGATAATGGCACTCTTGGAGGTACCAGTATCACCTACCAGCACCAGTGGTTTTTTCGATTCACTCATCAAAGTAACGTACCAGGTAGCTCTGATCGTATCCACTGTCGGTACCAAAATTTCGCTGAAACTCTTGTTTCTATCATGGATGTATTTAGGCACCTGAGTGTGCCAAGGCACCCAGATTTTCTTCTTCACATCCAGCAAATAATCGTACAGAGTGGGATAGCGTGTTGGTATGTAACGAGCAGTTGCAGGCTTTTCCTTCGAGTCTTCGGTCATCATCAATCCAGACGACTTTTTCAAGAAGTCATCGAATTCTTTTCGAGACTCCGAAATCAAAGCGGCGCCTAAAGAACAGTAGCATGCTTGCAAGTAGACCGCTTCAAGTATTTCATCCCGGGCACCAATTTTTTCTGTTAGCAGTGCCTCTTCGTCTTCCGTGTATTCCTTTCCTTCGTCGCGAAGGAATTCATCCACTGGAGCTTTTGGGTATAAGACGTCAAATGTGTGACAAAGTTGCACCACCTAAATTTTTCAAAGATGGAGTGATTTACTTTTAACGCTACAATTAGATAATGAAGATTGTTTCTAATAAATGTGTTAAGTGATACCATGTTAAGTCCTGTTTGTCGAATAATCATTTTCAGAGGAGCTACTTGCTGAAGACCCATCATACCGTCAATGATTAAACGGATTCCAGGATGTACGTACTTTTCATTCATATTAGTGAGCACTGCATGCTCCGATTTATTTCGACTATTGATCCACTTGTCCATGTATGGTTGATACCCTAAATTTTTTGGATCGACGTAAACCATACCAGCTCTGGAAACCGTTGCCGGTGAAGCATATTGTAGATTACCAACCTTCAAAAATGTATAAACGAATGTGGTTACTGCATAAAGTATTTTTATTAATCTTCAAAAGAAAATCCTGATCTATTACCTCGAATAGCAAATTGCAATGATCTTGTAGTTTTATTCGTTCTTGATTAGCTAGAGTGAGTAATTTGTTATCATCCATAACTGAGTTCATATTTTCTATCCAAAGTGCATCCACATCACCGTCAAACAAAATATACTTTTTGTCTTGTTTGCCGGGTTCTAAAGGTTTGTTAACTTCACGGAATATATTACTCAATAAACCGTCAGTCCAATCCCTCGTTATATGATCAAGAACACCGTAGAGTTCTATAACTGTACAAGCCTTGGGATTCATGATGTATAGCTTCGTTGGTTTACCAAGTAGAGTCTGAGCAGCGCAAAGGGCTTCAATAACCACGGTTTTGCCACCACCAGTGGGTCCAACAATCATCGTCGAGTGACGAGTCATCATCACCTCGTACATCTGTACGACTTTATCTATCTACAGAGTAAAAATTATTGTGCATCTTATTTGCAATTTCAAACAAAATTTGCAGCTTGTGAATTTACCTGATCGGGAATAAGAATATAACCTTTATCTTGAAGAACTTTCTCAACTGCATCATTGAAATCTGGATAGCGGACTCTAGGACAGTCCAGACCAGGAAAAAGATCTTTGATGAGACCAAGAAACAATGGGACGTCCTCGAAAATAAATTTAGGTAGGTTCATGTCTCTCAAAGCTCTCATAAGCACAACATTCTCTGGCAGATCTCCTGAAGTTCTCTTCAACTGTCCGGCCATATTAAGTACAGATTTAAGAGCTCGCAGACCAAAATCATAATGAGTCTGCTTGCTGAGTTGTTCTCTTGCAAGATTGTAAAGAACGGTCATCTTCTTAGCGAGCACCTTAGCTGTGAGGAAACCCGCACTGAACAATTTTATCTGACAGATTAATTCGTTATCCGGTACGATGCACACAACCGGACGGAACAAGGCTTTTACAGATTCAGGCAACTCAGTTCGACCGGCGTAACCAGGATTCATGGTGATAAATATACCGACTTTCGAGTCCAGCACGATATCTTGATTTTCAAACTTGATGGAATTTGATAATGATTATTATAGTACTTAAGGATGATGGTAGTGGATACTTTCTAGATATTATTTACCATGAATCGTTGAGCTTTTTGCTGTAACGCTGATCGAATGGTTTGTAATTGTGTAGAGATAACAGAGAGTACGGAAATGTCGATTCGATTGAACTCATCGAAGCATCCCCAAGCACCACACTGAGCTAGACCACCAAGCGTTTTACCGATTGCTACGAAGTCCATACCTTCACCACAGTTTGTTACCACGCACAAAAGACCTAATGCTTTTGCTAAATCTTTCGTTGTCTCCGTTTTTCCAGTACCAGCCGGCCCTACAGTAATTATTATTAATTTGAATATGCAACTGAAGTATGATTAATAATCTGTTTATTACCTGCTGGTGCACCACCAAGCTGCATCGACAAAGCTTGAGTTATTGTCAGGTAAATTCTGTCTGTAAGTGGAGTAACGACTAATCTTCCATTAAGGCCCATATATTCGTAGCCATATTCAAAGGTTCCGGTGCACTGATTTATGTAAAGGTTGTCCAAGTCGTGCATCCAATAAAATCTGTCATGTACAAAGTTGTTATTATTCTTATAAAAAATTTGAGCTCTTGCGTTTGATTACCTCAATTGACTTTCCCATTCAAATTCTAAAGAATCCATTATGCTATCTCTGACGAATCCTTCGATGATATCGCGAGTATGTACATCGATCGTCAACACAGTGTCAAGTTTCTTTCGATCGTTTTCTGAAAGTGTGTCGCCGCCCATTAATTTAACAACTTCGTCCAATTGTTGATTCAGTTGGTATAAGTACTGTGCAATAGAAAAATTATTAATCTCGAATCATTATACATAAGATAAATAGCAGTCAACTATTTTTAGTACATCTTTCATGGCCCGCTTTTGACCCATTGCAATCTTTTTGAACACGTTCTCAACCTCCGCAGTCCACCAAATTTGATTAGCCGCAAGAATCATCATCCCTTGGAAATCCAGCATCCACTCATTCCTCATTTTTGTCATCTAATTGAAAAAATTCATGTTAAATCATTTTCATATATCAGCGAATTTCAGGTTGGTCATGCACTCACTTTGCCATAATCAAAAACTGCTTTTTTCGTTAAATAGCGATTGGACCGTCGCATTTCGTCAAGAGCAAGTACCAACCAATTCTCTATGCTACCCTCAGCCAGTACCGCATCCCTGAATTCCATAACTTCACCTTCAGTAGATATGAGTGCGCTGGCCACAAATCGATCCTGAGAATCGGGACCCAATCTGAATTTTGCCAGGTTGTCGAACATTTTGCCCACGTGTTCTTGAATGACGTCTGGCTCAGAACTACCGAGGATACTGAGAAGCTCGTCATCACTGATGAATGAAAAACGTGGGAAAACGGCGCGTTTACTCTTCAGATATTCGCTAAGTGACTTTTGACATCTTTCCAAAGCATTTATTAGTCCTTGAAACTCCTCTTCCCGACCTGCAAAGTAAATTAATTTGAGTTGATTATGTATAAACAATATTCAATTAATTAGACACAATTAATTAATGCATTAATCGTTTAGGAATTAAAAAGGAGTAGATGGATGATTACCAGAAACAGTACAACTAGATAATACATTAGGATTTTTAACGACGTCGAGCATGATTTTGCGAAAGCTTTTATCAACGTCGTCGAAACGTCTGGCTTCATCAGGTAGCTGTGCTCTTATATCTCCACCCACGAATATGCCTTCAAGGTACATATAGCGCCTCTGGAGCTCCAGCCAGGACTCGACTACGTCGGCAATCGTTCGCATCGCCTTCTCCCACTTTTGTACAACGCCCAGGAACGGCCCAATAAATTGCGAGGCCGACATGCTTTGCAGATTTAAGGTATTGTCTTCCAGAATCTGAAATCAACGTTTCGATAATTGGATTCAATTAAAGATTGCATAACGCTTTCTTAAATATCTGCAGAACAACAAGAACATTGATTTCCATAAACAAAATACAATTTGGAAATATTTCAGTAAAATGATTGCAGAGAGAAATTTTAATTGTGTAATGTATTTAATTGATGAAGAGAAAGTACCTGATTGAGCTCGTCGACGCTACCAAGCACGTAGCCACGTTCTTCGCCTCCTTTCGAGTGCATGATCAATGAGAACTCCATCACTGACCAAATCTGCGAGACTTCCTGAACGCCGCGTTCTATTGCAAGTTCACTTCTGGCGTTATTCACGATTGACTCGGCGATCTCCTGGTAACGTGCCAAATCCATAGCGAACATATTCTCCAGTGTGAACCTTAATTGGTACAGAAATGTGTTGTAAAATCTACTACGTAAAATATTCATTGATATATCATAATTAAGTTCAAAATTTAAGTAATTTCTTTATATTTGTTAGAAATTACTGCAATTGCTACTGTTAAAATTGCATTATCAAAAGCTTACCCTTCCATGTTAGCCATGATTTCATTAGAACTCTTTAATGTCAATATTAAGCAATCAATAAATTGTATCTAAGTTCATTTTCATAAAACTAAATTTTTCCACACTTTTTCACTCATTACACACTCACGTGGCTGTAACACTTTCAATTAAGGTTGACAAAGAATATAAATGTTTACATACAGTAGACTAGCTTTTAATCAGTTTTAGATTAAACTGCATAAAAGCTTTGGCTGAAAATTAAATAAATAAATTATTTCGACTGTATGTATTGCATTAAACTATCATCGTATATAATACAATTATTTTAAAATCACAAACAATATATACATAAATAATGATGTGTCATCACTGTCAGCATTATTTTTAACACTTCTGTGCGTACCCTTAATCATCGATTTAGTCATTCGTATAAAAAAAAAATACTTTCACCAACCGCACTACTTTTTTTTCTTTTGTTCGCACCTATCAGGCGACATATCAAAATGATTTTCAGTTCGATCCATGAGCTCCTTCCAGTGCCTTTCGCGCATAGCCTCGTTCTTCAGTTCGACGAAAAGAGGCACCGAATTCTTGAAATTCCTCATGCTGGCCTCAAGGAATTTGCCGACGGCCATATTCCTTATGGGCTTGGCCATCTTACGGAATTCCCGAAGGAAGCCGTCCATGCCATCAACCAGCTGCTGGGGGTTGAGGTCGACCCAAAGTGTTTTTGCCCAAACGTCGCGGGCTCCCTTCTGAGCTTCATAAAGCGAGTACAATTCCTCCATCGCCTGATAGTCCTTCTTCATCTGGTAGAAGTTTGAGTAGTCTGCCGGAGGCAAGTCGAACAATACCTCGGCGTTCTTTAGGTCTACTATCCTTTCCTCCATTTGGGCTATCACCAAATAATATTCCTGCAAGGATACGCTTCTTAAAATCTGCCTTACATAAACTCTTTTTACGTTCTCAAATTATTCATTTAACATAGCATCGAAAAATTTATATTAAGAGGTTCCAATCTATTTGAAATTTAATTTTATTATCTTACCTCCATTTTTAGTAAACCAGTGTCCAAGTCATCGCCGCAACTTCCGGGTCCGTCCTTTTCGAATTTGTTAACGAATTCTGCTACGACAGTAAGGAAATCTTCAATTTCCCTTATAGTCATATCGCAGAACTGATCCTTCGTAGTAGCCAGGCTGTTGAACCTATACAGAGAGCCAAGGTACAGTGAATCCCAGTCAGTCTGCAAATTGTGAGCCATTGATTCTTGTTCCTCCGCAAATTCAACCTTATGAGCTCGAAGTATCCGGAAAGTTTCCTGCAAAGGTGAATTCGATGTGAAAGTGAAACTAGAAAAAGTCGACTATGATGCACCAGAACGACAGCGAACTTGAAACTGCATGTACTTGACTTCCGCTTGGACAGCCATGTACTTCACGTTGTTGATGCATTGCATGACAAGCTTGAACCTCTCTAACCCTGTAATAACTAGCTCCACGTCTTCCTTGTATCTGGTGATTGTTTTGTTCAAGTCAGTCATGCCCTGCATTGTTTCCGCGATCAGGAAGTTACCCAGCATCTGCTTCCATTCCGCAGCGTGCTGCTTTATCCCGTCCAGCAGAGGTTGAAGGTTTATCCTGGATGGTTTGTTTAAATATAATTAAGGTCGGTTATAATATACTTAAATATAATTAGTTGTTGAGTTTGATGTACCTAATACTAAATAAATCGTAGTAGTCCGTCATCTCATCAATTTCATCAATGACCGAGTCATAAAAGCTAAATTTTTCGTCGTACTGCTGCAGCGTGGGATTTGACAACGCAAACTTTTCGCAAGTCTGATTTTTGTCGAGTGACCACAAGTTACTGTATATTTTCCATTTGCTGAGGTAACGATTGCAATCGTGAGCTAATCTATGTGATGTTTCTTGTACGGCATAAATGAGGTCATTGATCACCTAAAAGAATACATATTTAAGAAGAGAACTACTAACAACGACAAGCTCAGGATAAAAACTAATACCTGAATATTCATAATATCCTCAAAAAAACTAAAAGTAGTAAATTCCGTGGAGTTCTCCTCTTTCATGGGTTGACATTCGAGACACGTTCGCGCCATCCACCGTGGGAACACTTTGATTTGTTCCATCAAATTTTTCACGTCGCGCAAAATCACAGTGTAAATCTCGCTAGCCGAAGGTTTCAGCACAATCTCCGAGGCAAACAGCGTCGCGTGTACTTGGAACAGAGGCTTAGTCGACGTCAACAATCGCTTCAAATGTTCCAGATTCTTCATAAAACACCTGATTGAAAATTCGTTACAGTAAAAGTTCTAGTGAGATGGAAAAGTCACAATCGTGACTTACGTTATCAATGCTGTGAAGATCTTTTGCTCGTAGCGTTCATAGTAGAGCAGCATCGACTGACTTTTTCCAGATGAAGAATTTTCCACGAGACTCTCGAGCTTTATCAGCATCGGACTCGCCGACCGATAGCACTTGAGCATTGCGTTCACCAGCTCCGTTCTTTTTTTCTCGACTTCTAAAAAAAACGGCTGCAAAATTTACTATTTATCAGGTCCCGTAGAATTAGAAGTCATGGATTAAAAGTTAATGATTTAGTTAAAATACGAACTTTGCAATTGCGTAATTCGTAATCAGGATCTTCCGGGTCCGCCTCGGTGGTGAATAGATTGTACCGGCTGAGTTCATTTTCGATCTGGTAGTCGAGATCACGACGAATCTGGCTAACCGTCACTACCATGGAGGCCAAGCTCTTCAATAATTTGGTACAGTTCGCCGCGTAATCAGCTATACCAAGGGAATGCCAATTGAGTCGCGTCACTCCAGGCTGGATATGTTTCTCTACGTCCTCCAACGTATGCTTCAGTAGTAAAATCTGAATGCGGTAAGCCAATAGGTTGACACTTTGTATCAGAGTTTTTAAGTTTCAGAAAAAATTTTAAAATTATTATTACATCCGCTTCGTCGAAGTTTCCTATGATGTCGTTGTACTTTTTGATCATCTTTTGAACAGCCTCGCAATCTGCGTGCAGCCTTTCTTTTTGTATTCCCACTTCTCTTATCAACGGTGGCAGCTCAAAGCCAAGATACTCCAGTAATTCAGCCTTTAAGAAGTATAAGAATTGTTATTAATTATTTTAAATTAGTATTAATTATTATTTACAGTACTATTCATTGTTAAATTAAAATAAAATCTGTACGATGGAACTCACTTCTCGAATGGCATCGAAGACCTTAGCATTGAAATTGACAGTCAACTTCACTTGGTTCTCGAGTAAAATAGCGCCACGCATGAGCTCCGTGTTCTTTATGATCTGCTGTTGAATTTTGTCGGTGATTGATGAACCAGAGGAAGGTTTGCTTCTCGAAAGCTTCGAGCCTCTGGACATCACCGACATGCGATCCTTTTTATCTCCTAAACTCTTGTGTCGCGAATTTCGCGAAACAGTATCCGCAGATATTTTTCGCCTCGATCCTATACCTCCAGAAACTGTGGTTTTGACGCTCTTACCTGTCAGTGATGTTTTGATGCTGGCCAACGACATTCTCCCGGCTGAGTTATAACAAAAAGAGTGTAAAAATCTATGGTTTAACTGTTTTTTTTTTTTATAGAGTTGAGGTTGAGGAAATTCAGGGATTTACCGAGACTCTGCTTTATGGAATAACTGCCCAGCGTACCCGGCGTACCGGAATTAGAGGCAAAATCACTCCCGCTCATTAGGACGTTCACTTTTAACATCTTCAGCGGCGTCGTACGCGAGTCAACTATTACGAATTGATGATCGAATTTCAGTATTCCGGGAAATAAATTTTTAATTTAGACTTTTAGAAACTATCAAGTCGTAAATATGTTACACCGATCGTAAGCTTCCCGGTCACAAGTCAAATTAGGAAATCTTTAAATTTTGAACGCGTAACTTGTCTTTATTTCATTTTTTGTAATATAAAAAAAGAACACGAAAACATTTAAAAATTAATAATCCTACCCATTTTTCTTTCAAACGGCTGCAGAGTCAAAACATTCCTTCTCATGGTGCCCTGCATCAACGACTGCGCCCTTTTTACATACTCCTCGAACTTGCTGTCTTCGTAAGCCTTCATCTGCTTGGCGAGATTAATGTACTGATCGAAGGCGAAAGTTTTCAAGTCACTTTGTTTGAGTTCTTCAATGTCCTGGAAAATGAGTACTGGGCCCTTCAACCGATGAAACAACTTTCTTTCCCAGTAGATCGATCCTGCAATCGGCGGGTGGTACCGCAGCAACGGTGGATTCCGCTTGCCTATTAATACGATGAATGAAAACTTAAAAAAGTTAATCAAATCCTACTACACGAATATTTAGGCAGTAAAAAGTTCATCCTACTAGTTTGGACTTTTGCTTTTCAGTGACGCCCAGTTGAAAATACTCATGTTGGTGAACATGGATTGACATGAACATTTTTTACTTGACAATTGCAAAAAGAAGCCTACCTCTGCCAAAAATCTGCTCAACTTCATCGATCTCGCTGCTAAACTGCTTCATGATTACGTCGAATTTCATGGCTAGTCGATCCTGCACCGCTTGTCTCGTTCTCATACCCCGGAATTTCATGAGCATAGCGAGTGCATCCTCAGCTCTGATCAATGCGTCGAAACACTCGTCGATGAAGACCTTGGCCTCGAGCTCAAGGCGTTGGACCTCGCCCCGGAACCAGGACATCGTCGCCTCCCAACTGTCACGGTTGAATTCATTGAACGCGTCGTTCTCCGCATTTTTTATCGGACCCAGTAGTTGGCCCACACGTTCGACAATGCTGTCGATTCGAGCTGGATCGTTTACGATCGACTTCAACTCCTCGCCGAAAATGTTGTAAAAGTCGCGCAGGACACCCGCTATTTCATTTAGATCCGCGCTCACCTAATAACATTTTTTTTTACTGCTCATATCGACATAATTTTATTTTAAAAAATTTGTTTTATCAAAAGAATTCGAGGTGGAATTCATGTGTTTGATGAAGAATCCATGTGTTTGATGTGGAATTAATGTGTTTGATGAAGAATCCATGTGTTTGATGTGGAATTAATGTGTGTGATGAAGAATCCATGAGTTTGATGTGGAATTAATGTGTTTGATGAAGAATCCATGTGTTTGATGTGGAATTAATGTGTTTGATGAAGAATCCATGTGTTTGATGTGGAATTAAAGTGTTGAAGAAGAATTCATGTGTTTGACGTGGAATTCATGTGGGATGATACAAATTCATATGATTTGATATAAATTCATATGGTTTGGTACAAATTCATATGGTTTGATATAACTTTAAGTGTGGAGCTGATATTTACCGATGCTAAGTAGTCAGTATCTTTGAAGAGTCTCTTCTGTTCAAATTCCCATCGTACACCTTTACCTGACAGCTCTATACTGTTACGCGTGTCGAGGTAGATCTTCTTCCAAATTTTGAGCATTCTATGAGAGGCATCAGTCATGTGGAGAATAGTATTAAGTGGTTCATCGAACAGTTTCTTGAACGACAGGTTTCTCATGACGTTTTGACGAATTTGCCAGGATATTCGTTCCAGCAACGCAGTCATCCGCTCCTCCGTCGAATAATATTTGGACAGCACCCATATCATTCTCAAATGTTCATACAAAGATGGTATCGCATTTGCTATCGCATTAAACGAATCACTATCTGCAACTATCTGAAAATTTATTTTCTCATTGAAATTGCAATTACTCGTATGCAGAAGTATTTACATGTACGTTGAAATTTTTCGAACCTTAAAATACCGAGTTATGGTTAACAGAAACTTGTTGTTCTCTTTGGCCTCGTAGTACCGATCCGTTAATTCATTGGAAAAATAATCGAAGCCCATGCCGATGGCCGACTCGGCTATATTTAAGATATTCAAAATTCGAGTGATCGCTGGTGTTCTTAGTTGTTCCACCAGAAGAGATAGTCCAGACTCACGATCGTGCCAGTAATCGTACTCCGCCATTGGACCACCGCTTTGTGGTGTTTTCTTTGTGTACGATTCCAGGACCTACAAGAGATTCACGAAATTACTGGAATTGCCAACAATTCAGATAATTTCAGATGTGCGATTTTAAGTTTGACAATGAAGAACCTTTTTGATGTGTTTCTCCCAAGACAAAACTATTTTCTCAAGGTGCTCAACGAACTTTTTATTTTTAGCAAGATCGTTATCAGTTAAACTTGAATCAATGTTCTCCAGTATGTCCGGGATGGTTAAGAGAGTGTCAGCTTCAACGTGATCCAGTGTCCTTAAAGTGTAAAGTTTTATTGATTTCTCAATGAATCATTTTAAACATCGAGTCCTTGTACTTACCATTCAACAGAATCTATAAGCTGTGACAAGTACTCCAGAAATTCCACTTTACTAGTTTCTACAACTTTCTTTTCCTTTTTCACCATTGCCTTCTTACGGTGCTCCAATGCACTATCACCAGAACCTCTTCTAGTTTCCAAAACTTCATTTTCTCCCTTCATCTTTTCAGTTATCAAGGACAATCTTCGCATATCCGATGGTGGTAAAAATGCTGTTCCCTGAAAACGAATGTTAAAAAATTAAAATAATTAGAAAAATGTAAAGTAAATCCCTTAAAATTAACGTTAAATTATGAGATAAAGAATTCCAGAATCTTTTCACTCTATTAGAGGTAGAATAAAATCCAAAGTTAGTGTGCAAGAAGCCTATGCGAAAGCAAATCTTTTAACTCATCGCATTTGACAAAATTATGTAGAATCTTATATATACTTTATGAAAATTTTATTAAAAGGAAAATTCTCAAGGCTCCAAGTGTGTGTACTCACTTGTGTCTTAGATAAATCGCAAAGTGTCGTAGCAGCACGTTCAATGCCGGGCAACTCGACCATACCAGTGAGCGCGTGCTGGGCGGCGAAGTCCTGGGCAGCCTCGGGTCCCCGAAACTGTCGCTCGACCAGCGGCAGAAACACCTGCTTCAATATATTGCCCATGGAGGCGAGAAACTGGGGCTGCAGTGTGCCGATGATCAGGTGCTTCGGTATGTCGGCCCAACACTCGGCACGCGACTCGTAAAACGGAACGATGGTATCAGACGAGCGCAGGAAGTACGTCAGACGCTGCTGGTCCAGCAGTGCATTGGAGCCGTCCACCTCGCCGAAGAAGCAGTGGAGCACCGGAATTTGGACCACCTTGTCAACTACTTTCTGCAGGGTTCGTAAGATAAGTTTTAAGGTAATTTATTTATTTTTTGTTTATACTCGATGATCAAAAAATGTTTCCGAGAAGTTATGTCACTGGATAGAGGAGGCAATTTTAAGAATATTTACTTTTATCATTTTGCGATATGATGGATAATTATCGAGTTATTGCGTAGTGAAAATTACAATAATTGTCCAATCAGTAGGTTCAGTCAAGGTCCAATGGGCGGGGCCTACTAGAGTGAACTCTACTGCGCGGCTACTGATTGGAGCAGAGAGCGGTTTGGCCTACTGATATGGTAATTATCAAAATTTTTAATTGATAATAACTCGATAATTATCGAATATATCAGAAAATTCATTTAAATTTATCCATCTATCCGGTGATATAATTTCCCGGAAACATTTTTTGAACACTGTGTAGATTATAGTGTAACACAATTTTTTTAATAACGAAATACGTACTCTTGTGAGAATGTACTTGTGTTCTTCGCCGGGAGGAGGTACAAAGTTTAGAAGGTCCACTGAATATTGAATTTTAAGAAAACAATGTTTTATTTAATTTTCATTAATTAACGATTCTTTTCAAAGCACTTTATAGGAAAACTTATGAAATTAACTTTATTAAGGTAAACTGGGGGAAGTCGCTATAATAAGGTAAAAATAATATAAAACGTACATAAATGTGGATTACATAAATTTAACTACATTGTTTTAATTTGTGTATGATTACGTACAAAATATATAATGAAAACTACTTCTTTATTACTGGCATCTTCCCCACATAGTATTAATTAAAAAAATAAATATATTAAAAACACCTTTTCTCTTTTGTGCTACAACAATGTCAATTTGTGGTCACTAGCTATTATAAATATATGAAATTTTATGGATAGATAAAAACTGTACTATGAAAACGAACTAAATATTAAATTAAACATTCGGTAGAATAATATAATCAAAGGCTCATAATACACATTCAGACTGAACAGCCGAGAAATATTTTTATAAACTAACAAGGTAAAGCTTAACGGAATGTTGCCCCAATTTGTCATAATTGAACTTTAAAAGAAATTATTCTCATAATTTGTATATATCAATGAATTACATTAAATTAAAAGAAACATCAGATGGATGGGCAAATTAAAAGTGGACGTACAAGAAGTGACATTGAGGCTCGGTTGGCTCTTCTCCTTCATGAGAACAGAGAACATGTCGTCATCATCGAAGTCATCGGGCATTTCTTGTTCCTCGCCCTCGATGCTTTCACCATCATTCCACAAGTTGGACTGAATCGCCATTGTATCCACGTTGTCCAAATTATCCCCTGATGGCTGCACCGAATCCTGTTTTTGCAACTTCTCTTTTTTCCCCTTTTTCCCCTTCTTAGCCTTGGCTTTTTTTCGTTTATCTGTCGTTAAAATGTACATTTACTGTTTTGTTTTGCAATGTTGAAAATTTGTTCAATTTTTCTACTTTTAAATTAGCACTTTCAAAAGCTACAGATATATTTCCAAGACTAGTCTATTTGAGGTTTTCCCAGTTGAAAATATCCATGTAGATAGACATGAATTCTACATGGATATTTTCTACTAGGTTTGAAACTACAATTTCGTATTTTTATCTACAGCGTGCAAACTTTTTGAAACCTACAAGTGCTATAATTACAAGTGCGGTAAGTAATTTTGTGCGATTAGTTTTATGCCATTGTAATTTTTTATTTTTACCATCTGGAGCACTTTTCACTAATCTTTGTGATTTAACCTGTGCTGCAAATGAACCCATTGCTGCTATTTTTGCACGACCTGATTACAGTTTATTTTAAATAAAAAATGTTACACTTGTTCTTTCGTACAGACATTTTTTTAATTATTTAATTCATAAGCGTCTGGGTGTCATTACCTTCTTCCCAAATTGAAACCTCTTCTTGAATGATTTCATCTCTAAACGTTTTGTAAAAGAAAACTTGTTTGCAGTCGAGATCGGTAACTTCGTAAGTATCGGTATCTAAAAACCTCACGAGTTTATCTTCATAGTACCCATCATCACTCTAAAAATTTAGTAATCCTCGAATAAATACTTTACAAGTCTACATTTGCTTAAAAGAATAATAATAAATAAATCACCTGTAAAAGTTCATCGAAAAGTTTGTCGTTATCTTCGAGTCCAAGAAATTTTATTGTTTTATCACGAATCCACTTGGCTCTAATGTGAAATATATAAAAAATTGTATAATTTTTAAAAGTTAACATTGTTTCTATCGATATAACCCACCTTTGATTTTTAAAAGAATTATTATTATTATTTTTTAAATATATTTATTAATTTAATACTTAACCTGTTTAAATGTCATAGTAATTTATGTAATAAAAGAAATTTATTATGTTGAAAAATAAAAATCGTGTGAAAATATGAATAATAGTAAAAGTAAATTCGAGCTTATATAAATAAACAATTCAGTATTTTTAATTGACAAATACCGATAATCGTTAGAGCTTAAACGCTTTTTGATGATCCACTCGCTGCTGCTGACGGTACTCGCCTCCCACTCACCCTCATAGTCCCCTTCGGACATTTTTCTTTTATTTTAATTTTTTTTTTATTAAAAATACTTAATAAGTAAATCCTTAAACTTAGGTTAGTGAGCGTCGAGCCATTGGCTCTGTGTACTAAAGCGATAGTACACATTCTGTGCTTGCGGGCGTTTCTATGGCTCCAAACAAACCTTCTCTTGCACGCATATGAGTTACGGGGATCGATAAAAAATTTTCGAGGTTCGTACTCAATAAATGTTCAAAAGCGTGTTAAACTTTTTTTAGTAAATTTATTTAACGTACTACAAATGTTTTTATTTTATTGTCTATAACAACTGTAGTACTTGATCCACATTTATATTTTACAATAATAAACGTGTACCAAATCTTATACATTTTTAAAGTACAACTATGTGGATAAATATAGTGATATACATTTATTAAAAATATATAAAATATATATAATAAAATACATATAACGCATGCATAATACAATTCTTATAAAATATAATGTAAATTTTTTCTAATTATTTTTATACAGATATTATTTTTATAATTTACAATTTATAAAAATTATCTCGTAATTCCAGTCGCAGTTATTCATAGCATACATCTTAAATAGGCACGATACAAAATCTTACAGTCATTTTTACAAAAATAGAATTAAAAGAACATCAGAGCTGCTTACATCGCATTTAAACACTTTTAATTTTCCCATTTTCTTAGATTATACATTGATTTACTTTAAATATAGGGAAAACTCATTAATTAATTTTAATAAAATTGGTACATGTAGCTTTCGATGTTCCTTAATCCTTTAATCACCTGTATTCCGTTAAATTTAATTAACATTTAAAGAGTATTAACGTTTTTTTAATAAATTAATTTTACGATAATGTGAAATAAATTTTGTTTAGAAAATCTATTTAGACCATATTTAAGAGAAAAAGGTTGAAATGTGGATAGAATCGTAAAGTGATTAAAGGATTAATTAAGAATTGCAGAATAAAATATAACAGTGTTGCTCAGATATTCACTCAGTCCCACTCATAACATCCGTGGTGTCTTTAAAATTGCTCATAATATCACTCTTTTCGCTGGAGCTACTCTCATCGCTTTGATTCACATTTGCGCTGGCTGCAGTATTTGCATCCACATTGGAGTTTCTCGATTCTTCGTTGGACACCAAACCCTTTTCCAAGGCCTCCAGATATTCTTTTCTCCCTTCGACGCTGCCAAAATCAAAACTTATAGACGGGATGAATTCAGTTTCCACCGTCGTTTTCGTTGTAGTCACGCTTCTGGTGACATTGAAATTGTTGTACCTCTGATCAGCTACCTCGATGTCCTGGTTGGTACTGGATGGTAAAGCAGTTGGTCGAAAGTCATAGTCGACGGTTTGTGACTGAGTATTCGACGAAATTGGACCGTTTTTCTTACTGTGATCTACTGATGGCTGGGTTGTACGATAAAAGCTGTAGTCAAAGGATGACTGTTCTGATGTCTGGAAATTTTCATTAGAAGTCGGCGTACTTTCAGCAGTTTCTTGTGAATTTTGATTATCAATTCCAAAATTACTTGGTGATTGAGTGTTCTTGAAGACTTGAAGATTTACGTTTGGAAAGTGGGTATGTTCTGTGGATTGCTCTGTAGTCTGCTCATAACTAAAGTCAAGGGATGACGGGTTGAAATTGTTAAGTGGCACTCCAGTATTTTCAATACTTGATTGAGTATTTTGCTCAGAAAGATAGTCGTTGTACTGTAGTTGAATTTCTTTTGGAGGCAGAAGATCCTCACTAGGCACTGGTAAATTGCCAACATTATTATATTCACTATAATCTGACTGAACTGGCACGAACTGCTGATTTCCATTGCCTGGAATTGCATTGACTTGTGGCGTAATCTGAATATTATAGGGATTTAAAGATGACTGGGTTGAGCTTTGAAAACTGGAAGTCGTAGATTTGTAATTTAAAATTTTTCCGTGCCTTTGATCATTGATGTTATTACTATGTGGCACAAATCTTGGTGCAGCAAATTCGTCAACAATTATGTACTGATTTTTCGTCTGATTAGGTTGAAGATTGCTATTGTAATTATAATTTACATTATGATGCAATGCACTGGTATTGTTTTGTTGCACTCCATCTTTCGCAATACCTGGTCTGAGTTGGTTTATGTTGTTGTTATTGTTGAAATCAGTAAAAAGATTTTCATTCAATTTAATTTTATTTTGTGCAAAAGGCCTGGGTAGTCGATCATTTTTAAGTAATTGACTCATCATATATAAGAAATTGGAAGTCTTTCCTTGGAGTCCAGAATTTATCGTATGCGCATCAGCTTCTGAAGAAATGTTCGACGTTTGATCAGCTGATTTTATGCTGTTTACATTTTGATTTTTAGAATTAAGTCTGGCACCAAAACTACCAAATTGTGTGTTCTCTAATAAGTCCTCAGCATTGTCATAATTTTGATAGTCAGAATAGTTAACATTCTTCTGTCTTCGATCATCATTTGCATCATCCGCTTCTGGTTGATTTTGTTGGCTTTGTTCATTATTAACACCCTGATAATTTTCGAAACTCTGAGAGCCAGAATTTTCGTTGCTTTGATCCTGTCTCAGTTTATAATTTTCGAATTTTTCTGGGTAATGATGAGTTTGAAAGTTTACTGGATAATCAAGAAAATCTTGCGGTAAAGTTTGTGTACTGCGAGGATTTTCGTTGACTTTTGGATTCTCTAGTAGAGTTGGAGAATATTTAACGGTACTTGAAACAACTGAATCCACTTTTTGATTCTCTAGTAGAGTTGGGGAGTATTTAACGGTACTCGATACAATTGGTCGATTACGGTAAGTGTTAAATCTGCTAAGCTGTTGATTTTGATAATCCCTAATATCATCATCTGTCAATAAATTCCTTACTGTCGTTGAAACGAATTTTTTAGGATGCCTAAAGTTTTCTACTTCTTCTTTTTCCCGATGATTTACCGGTACCTCGAGTTCAGTTTGATGGTTTTTATAGTTAACTAAATTTCTAATAGGTACTTGCGTTGTAGGTGGTATAAAAGGTTGGTAACTCGTACTCCTAGGATCTTGCGGCCGCACTTCATAACTTCCACTGTCTTCTTGTTTATCTTGATTCTGATAGTAATCGTAATTTTGCTGAGGGATTGGAGTTGTAGTAGTAGATTCATACTGCTGATATTTCGTACTAAGAGGTTCTTGTGATCGAGGCTTGATAATTTTGGACATCTTCTTGCTTGTTTTGATTTTGATAATAATCATAATTTTGTTGAGGAATCGGAGTAGTAGCAGCAGATACATAAGACTGCTGTTTTGTAGTAAGAGATTCATGTGAAGGAGGTTGATAACTTACGAGATCTCCTTGTTTACCTTGATTCTGATAGTAGTCATAATTTTGTTGAGGAATCAGAGTAGCAGCAGTGGGTGTATAAGATTGTTGATTTGTAGTACGAGAATTAAGTGGTCGAGGTTGATAACTTACGAGATCTTCTTGTTTACCTTGATTCTGATAGTAGTCATAATTTTGTTGAGGAATGAGAGTAGCAGCAGTGGGTGTATAAGATTGTTGTTTTGTAGTATGAGAATCAAGTGGTCGAGGTTGGTAAGTGAAACCTTCCTGTTTACCTTGATTCTGATAGTAGTCATAATTTTGATGAGGAATCGGGGTGGTAGCAGAAGATACGTAAGATTGTTGCTTAGTAGTGTGAGAATCACGAGGTTGATCTTGATAATTTATAAGATCTTCCTGTTTATTTTGATTTTGATAAGTGTCATAATTTTGCTGAGGTGCTTCAGTAGTAGTAATAGGCATGAAAGGCTGGTACTTTGTATTATGAAATTCATGTTGTTGCGATTGATAATTCAGATAATCGAAGGGCTTATCTTGTTCTTGAGTAAAATCGATATTTTGTAAAGATGTTGGTGTTGTAGGAACGATATTTTGGTTCTGCGTACTGTCAAAGTTACCCTGTGGCACTTGATAATTTGTGTAATCTACTGGTTTATCTTGACTTTGATAATTATGATAATTCTGGACCGGTGCTGTAGTAGTAGTAGATGATGAATATGGTTGATAATTCGTACTACGCGATTCATCTTGATTATTTTGATAATTTCTGAACCCACTTAATTCATCACTAGATTGATAGTCATCGTAGGTTGGACGAGGTGCTTCCATAGTCGTTGATGCAAACTGATCCGGGAGGGTAGGGAAATTTCTGAAAGTTGTGACGGCCAATGCAGGTTGATGTCGATCTCCTTTGAGAGGTAAATGACTTAACTGACTATGGTAGGTTCTATAATTTTGATTATTTCTGTCACTTTGTGGAGGATTAGTTGTCTGAGTTTGATCATTCTTAGTTTCATAAGATCCCATATTTCTTGAATCTATTGGTCGACTTTGATGCGATATCAACCGACGTATAATCTCATCACTTGACAAACTTCGATCATAATTGTCTTCCTTCAATGAAACTGTAACACCATAAGGTGTATTACTTTCTTCCATTGCATCTGAAAGTCTTCTAACGTTATTCGTTAATGTGGTTGGGAACTCGTTTAAGTTACTAGTTGTCACAGGAGAAATGGTAGATGTAAATGAAGAGTCTGAAGAGTTAAATAGCTCATGATAATTTGAAAAAGTGACCTCTTCTTCGATTGGCGTGGTGGTGGTTGTTTTTCTCTTTTTTTCTATTACATTTATCCGAAAACCAGACATCTTTCTAACTTGAGATTTTTGAGGATGTATTTTTACTTTTTCAGTCTTTAGTTTTGCATTATTATTTTCCAAGGTATTTACGGTCTCATTAGATGGCAAGACAGTCGACGCCTCACTCTGATGCTTCGAAGAAATGAATTCCACAGTTGGAGTTACAGTTCCTTCCGCACTTCGTTCAGTAGCATTATAGACACTCGCGGTGATCGTTGCTTTCTCGTCATCGAAAAGATGCAATTTCTCTTGAACCTTGGAACCAATGCCTTCGTTAACTTCCACACTTTCAATCTTCCAAGTAGTGGCATCAGTCACTGTGGTATCAGTTGCCTCTTCCGAATGTTCAAACGGCGTCGCCTCGGTCTTTGTTTCTCTCGAGGCTGTCACCGGTTTTCCGTTCTCATCTTGTCTCTCCAAATTCCTTTCAGCTTGCGACTTCACCAAACCAATACTCTCTTTGCCCTCCATGTCGTCGTATTCGAAAGCGGAATTGTGATCGGTGAATTCAGGTCGGCCAAGCGTATCGTTGATGCCTTCCTCCAGTCCCTTCTTTAGCGGCGCGTCTGCGAAAGCATTTAAAGCATTGTTATCTTGATGTAGCCTGGAGGAAGTTTCGTGGTGAGGTGTCGGCGTTGTTTCTGGTCGGGATTCCTTAGCGACGCTCGGTGACACTGACACGCTTGGCTCGGTAGGTGAGACTCCGCGGGAAGGATGTTCGCGTTGACCTTGACTGGTGACGTCGCTTATTCTGAAACTAATTCACAGAGTGATCAGGCTATTAAGATGACATTTCTCGGAATTTGATTGATGAATGCACGGATGCAATCCTTTCGTGCATTTTTTTAAGCAAAAGAGAATTAACAGGAAAATTATTTCCGACAATTTGATTGCATTGCTATATTAAACAAATCATTTGATTACCATTATTTTCTATGTTAAATGTAAATTAACACCAAAATATTTCATTGCAATGTAAACGTTTAAAAAGACTCTACTTTTAAATTACGAGCCTTTCCTCTAAAGTTACCTTGAATGTCCGCGGAATCTGGTCCTGCTTTCGTCATCCTCAGCAAGCTTCACCCTGATAATAGGCGAGTCGGTGGATTTTTTCGTTGCTCGGTCGGACCCTGACGTGTGCTCGTTGCTTCTTATCAGCCTCGTGGGTCAACTGATTTTCGTTGGGGCGTACCTCGGCGAACACTGGTACGGCTCGATCGGTTTCTTGGTGCTGATCTTGCGGATGGAAGCTCACCCGCTGGGCCAAATTCTGGTGGAGTGTTTCGCTGTCGAAATTCTGTTCCTCGTAGAACTGCTGGCTCTGGGAGCACGGCACTTTGCTCCACCAGTCGCAGGTGAGCAAACGCTGGCTGAAGAGCGAACCCACCGGGCACAGGAATGACGAAACCAGACCTCCGTCACACACGTGGAACACCTGACATCCTGCTTCCTCATCAGCATAGTAGCCTGCAATGATTTTTTTTTTCTGTGAAGCTTTTTTTTTTGAAGAAATTATTTATTTGATCGTTTGATGACTCGATAATATTGCAGGTAAATTCAGTGGCTTCTATATAAGTTCATAAAATAAATTCAGTGATATTCTATATAAGACTATATATAAAGATTATAATTTCGAATTCAACATTAATTTGATCAAGTCATACTTTCAATTTAATTAATAATTATTAATAGTAGTATTAAGAATTCAATCGATATGAAATATCGGGACCTTATATTTTCTTTTTAAGATGTTATTTAAGAATCCTTTCTACGTAATCTAAATGATAAATGGCTGTTGAACTATTAATCCAATTGCAAAATTCAGTCACATTAATTTTTCATAGCCTAACTGCAATAATAATTGTCCTATTGACTCTCGGATCGTCTTTGCTTCTAAAAGTCATCGCGGATGGAAAAGTCATACCTCGATCGTCGCGACCATCGCAATCGATTCATGAAAGACATCGAGCGAAGTGCGACCCGCGCTCCAAGTGATATTTTTCCAAGTCTCATCCGTGCAATAAAGAAAGAAAAAAAAAACAATGTGAGCCGCGCAGTCGCCTTTTATCGGCGATCTGGCAGTCGAGGGGGCACTCGATCACTTGCCACGGAGAGAGAGAGAGAGAAAAGAAAGGAGAGGCGTCGTTATAATCGGCGTTGGGCATCATCGCTTTTGTCCCGAGGAAAAAAAAGATGCGCTCCTTCTTTCGTCATTTGCATAATATCCGAGCGAGCAGTGTATATCTTATACATCCTTCTTGTGGGAATTTTCGTGCTAATTGCCGTTAACAGCCGATAAACATTCGGCGCGATAGACGCTAAATACTTCTTCGTACCTTTTGTTGTTTTAGATTTATATCGCCGGGAGGATTCGTTTTCAAGAAACAATTTTATGACTTTCTTCTACAAAAAAATTGGAAATAAGTATATATATATATATATATACGACTGTTTCTTTTCAGACTGATGCGATGATTTTAATTTTCCCTTGTTTTTGGATAACAATACCTGCCGTTTTTTTATAATAATCAAGCGATCTTTCAGTTTTATTCAACTTAGGTATCGCTGAATTTAGTATTCCAAGTAATTCAATAAATTTGTCGATTTTCGTAAGTAATTAGATTGACTGATTCCTTAAAGACTGAATAACAAATTTTTTAAATGATTTATTCTTGAATTGATGGGTAAATTTTAAAGGATATAAATATAAATTGAAATTACTTTTAAATGAAGTTTTAAGAAACGTAATTTTCTTTGTGTATGGATAAATTTTTATGATAAACGTTTTTTGAGTGAAAGAAAATACCGAATACATAAATATATACTTCTCAAAACCTCTAAATATTACTAATTATTCAAATATTCGTGAAAACATCATTAATTAGCAAAAAGAAAGAAAAAAAAACGTAATTTTCGAACTTTCTCAAAAAGACGAGGGGAAAACTTATAAAAATAAAAGCCCTCCAGAAGAATATTATACAGCGGCTATCAGATTTTTACGCGAGAAACGATTGATACGGAAAAAGTATACGACGTCATGAATCCCGCTGCAAATTATCACTAATTATCTCTTAAGTAGGGAGGCGCACTGCAGAACGGCGCTTGAAGATGACTGCGCACTT